>OZ023314.1:64192085-64792085 GCA_964007375.1 Ophion obscuratus
CACTAACTACTAAAATCCACAGTTTCACGGACGCTTTTGGATCGGGCTCGCCACAGGCGTTCGTACTCCTTACCTCTAGTCTTCCTGGTTCAGATGATCGAGGTTCGGATAATCGACGTTCTACACACTTATCCAAGCTTAAACAAAATCGCTGCAGGACCAATTGCATATTGTTTTTATGACCCCAAAATATTTTTGAAGCCAAAAGAAAACGATTTTTCCAAATTCCTAGAACGGTGTTATCCCTTAAAGAAAAGAAATTGATTTTTTGATCGTTGTAAATGTATATCCCCTCTTAAAGACTTTAAGGTATTCCTTTCACGAACCCAAATATTTTACACTTAACTGATTTTCGTCTATAATGAAGTAAAAATACATCCCAGTATACTGGTAAAATTTCAAGCCAAGTTACCGAACCTTTAACGAAAAATTACGGCCCTAAAAATCGTCTCATTTATACGGCGCTTTATGGACATGTCACGCTAGCCGCATTTCTATCTAATAATTTATACACTAAATAACTCTAGATGCCTAATATAAACTGCTCACAGGTGTAAAAAAGTCTAAAGATTTCGTAACGACAATAAAAGCAGAGGGTCACCGAACGTTTAAAGAAAATAATAATGTTAAAACTTGGAAAAATGTGACTAGCAGAAGAATTTTCGTAGCCGTGACGTTTCAAATAAATGTAAAAATGTCTCAGTCTACTAAATTTGCGAGAAATTTTTTATTCTAGGTTATCGTTGTGTATAATAATCCATTGTAACTTATTTTTTTATTAAGCGCAATTGTAATTTACCGACGATTCAGAAGGCCCTGCTTATGCCCCCACAAAATACGGCCCTCCGCGAAAGGAATACCTTAAAACAATTTCGTACGTGTTAGCGAAAATCGGCAGAACATTATGAAACAACTCGTCCACTTCTTTGATGTTCGCTATTTCGGTGTTCGCTATTTTCTGAATATAAAATGAAGAAAAAAAATTGATTCGCCGGGGATTGAACCCGGACCGTAAGCATAGTAATCCGTCACACCACCAACTCATCCACGACGCTCACTGCGGATAGAGAAACATTTATGATACACCCTTATCCATAATGTTTACTGTTGAAAAAAAATGCCGAAACGATCGCGACAAAGGCGCAAGATTTCTATTTGAACCTTCCACGGTCGTTTCGGCGTTTTATTTTTCAACGCGGTTCGTCGTTAATTTTTTAACCCGCATTTTCGGCCAAAACGGGCAACCGAGAGAAAACAATGATGTCGAAACATGTTTTTCACTTCGAAATTCATTTAATGCATATTCCAATCCGCAGTGTGGCCACACATATATATCGAGCTCGATCGGACGGAACACCTCGCTCCGTTCGCCTTTCGAGCGAGCGCGATTTGCGAGGGGCAGAGACTTTTCCTGCACCGAGCTGCCCATTCGTGTTCACACTGACTGCGATACGACTTGAGCGGTGATCACGGACTCGCGCGGCTACGAGGGAATCTGCAACCTCGACAGAGGCGATGATCACGAAATCATACTCCCGAACTCGCCGCCACGATTTAGCGCCATTTACGAGGCACGCCGAAAAGGGGAGCGTTGTGCATCTCCCTACTGATCTCTGGTAGCTACACCCGTAACGCGAACAACGGCGCGTGACGTCATGTCCGTTAACACGAACGCAAACGTGTACACTCTCTAAAAAAGTGTAGAAAGTGTAGCTACCGCGAACTAACCCAAGTTCTTTCAATCGGTCGCAAAGATGCACCCTAGCGGACTGGGAGACCGAAAAAAACCTCGATCATCGGTCACGTTCATTTTCTGCCCGTTTTGAACCGGAAAAGGTGACCAAGCAGTGACCGAACAACGTGTTTTTGAGGTTAGTCACTTGACCGGTTTTTTTCGGTTTTCGGACACTGTAATAAAAGTAAGGTTAGTCACTTGACCGGTTTTCGATCACTGGGGCGTTTCAGTCACTGACCTTAGTAGTGACCGAAGGCGAACCGAAGTGCATGGAGCAGAGAGAGGGTCCTTCTGGAACGCTATTGGAAATATAATAATAGAAACTCCTACGCAAAAACATCAGTGAATTTGAACGTTTTTTTTAAATATCTTGAAATAAACCAAACAACAATAACATTTTTGTATCCATTCAATACTCATCCTCTTCCTCCTCCTCCTCTTCATCGGAGTCGGTTTCCATCTCGGAACTTCTTTCTTCTTCTTGTCTCTTTTTGGCCTCTGTCCTTTGTTCTTCGAACCTTCGCTCAGAATCTTTCGCTCTTTTATTTGATGGATAACCACTCGCGTACTATGGCTGCCGTTATCCTCTCCTGTTGATTTAGACGATGGCAATGTTTGAGATTCCGGCATGCAACTGTAACATAAACACGGCATTGTTATTTTTTTGTAACAAGGTAAATGGTAGCCCATTGAGAAATATAACCTGCTACGCTCGAATTGTTTATTATTTGAAATCATTTACCGTATAGACCCTCCCTGCTAAAAATGTCCGATTGAATATTATTAACCATCATAGGAATAATGCATAATTCTCATGATATCCTTTCGGACCTATCTCGCTCTCCCTTGGTGGTACATAAATATTGGTTCGTTTCGAATATTAACCAATGCTCCGTGTTATAAATGTGAAGTTCGTCATTGCTACTATATGAATTTGAATAGATTTCTATGTGATCCATTGAATTCTATCAGATGCATACCCTAGCCACCGTTTATTTGTATATGATTTCTTTGTCATTCAGATACCAATTGAATTCTTTCGTCTTCGTCTTATTGTAGGGCATGATTCTATCGTTTTTGTATCATTACATTTTTTTTCTTTTTTTCGAATAATAAAAATACAATTATCCTGCTAACATATCCTATACACTATGGATGAATCAAATTGAATCTTATCCCGCACTTAAAACTCGTATCATATTCTCGTATAATTCATTTTCCATGCGTCATATGAATACTATTCTTTCGTTTGTATCTCATTGCACAGCTTCATTTTATAAAATCTACACTATAAGCGATGCGGAACTGATTTCGAATAATACATATACGGCGGTGATTGGTGACTTTTCCATGATAAAAAATACCATCTGTTGTAATGTAAAGTTCGTCATTGCTACTTTATGAATTTGAATAGATTTTTATGCGACTGGTGAATTCCATCAGATGCATACCGTAGCCGTGGTTTAGTTTTATACGATTTCCTTGTCATTCAGGGACCAATTGAATTCTTTCGTCTTCGTCTCATTGTAGGGCATGATTCTATCGTTTTCGTATCATTACATTTTCTTTTCTTTTTTCGAATAATAGAGATACGATTATGCTGCTACCATTTCCTATGCACTATGGATGAATCAAATTGAATCTTATCCCGCACTTAAAACTCGCATCATATTCTATATGAAAAATGAAGTTTTATGAAAAAGATGTGATAGGGACAACAAAAGATGCTATAGAAAATGATGAAATGAAATCGAAAATAGTAAACACTTTTACTGTTAGCAAAATTATTGAGCCTTGTTCAGTATACATCTATTCAAGTAATTAATAGCAGCGCAAAACATCAATAAAAGTTATTTTTCCAATTGAAATTTAGTTGACTAGATATAATCAAGAGTGAATATACAAAGTCAGCCTGATATTTTCGGCCATTTTTTACTCTTGTACATGATGGCGACGAGATATTTACATATATATATATATGTGTGTGTGTGTGTGTGTGTGTGTGTGTGTGTGTGTGTGTGTGTGTGTGTGTGTGTGTGTGTGTGTGTGTGTGTGTGTGTGTGTGTGTGTGTGTGTGTGTGTGTGTGTGTGTGTGTGTGTGTGTGTGTGTGTGTGTGTGTGTGTGTGTGTGTGTGTGTGTGTGTGTGTGTGTGTGTGTGTGTGTGTGTGTGTGTGTGTGTGTGTGTGTGTGTGTGTGTGTGTGTGTGTGTGTGTGTGTGTGTGTGTGTGTGTGTGTGTGTGTGTGTGTGTGTGTGTGTGTGTGTGTGTGTGTGTGTGTGTGTGTGTGTGTGTGTGTGTGTGTGTGTGTGTGTGTGTGTGTGTGTGTGTGTGTGTGTATTAGACTGATTCAAAAAAAAAAATTATTTTTTTTTCCTTCGGGATTCTCGTGCTATTGTTGGGCACTAATAAAAGAAAATTTCTCTAAAAAGATGGGCGCGATCACTCAATTTTTAGACGTGGCTATCTCGACTTTTTTGTATTTGAATTTTTTTTAACGAACGTATTGCATTTAAGCATAGTCACGGCTTCGGGTTACGGATAAAAATCACATCCAGCAGCTATTTCGTAACAAAAATAAACTCTAACAATTTGAAAAGATTGCAATATTCACAATTCAAATCCAAGTAGATCAATAATGGCGTCTATACTACTCTCTTTATTCATGTAGATTTATTTATACGCATTAACATTTGGCACTTTTTACGAAAAATTAAATTATAAGCTTTTATTCATAAATTATGTATTTACACTTTCAAAATGCTACACTTGTATTATCTTCAAACTCATTTATATTTCTTCCCAGCCACTGTGCATAACTTCGCGCATCGTAGTGTTGTTTTTTTTTTCAATGTGACTCAATTAAAGACAATTTTAAACAATGGCTCGGAAAAATGAAGACAAGACAATTTGGCTAATCGGCAAGGAAATTCCGAAAATAAGTACTACCGTCAAATCGGAAAGTTTTGAGTTTGTTCTTTTACAAACATAACAGAGAAAAACTGACCATACGTCGAAGTGCACACGAAACGATGAATGAAGTTTTCGAACAATGGAAATGTGCTGAAATTCCAACACGTCGATTGAATAACGCAATCTTGAAATTAATAAAACTCAAATGTGATAGCAAAAATAACCGCTCAAGTTCGTCAACATTTTGGGCAGAACGAAAATGTGCAACGTTGAACAGTTTGTCCAAATCTCTCTTAAATTTACGCTCCTTCAATATTTGTGAGGGCAAATTCTTTTTAACCCGATTTTTTAAAAGTTTTTTCCAGACTAGATGGAGTTTTATTAATTTCACGATTGCGTTATTCAATCTACGCGTTGGAATTTCAGCACATTTCCATTGTTCGAAAACTTCTTTCATTGTTTCGTGTGCACTTCGATGTATGGTCAGTTTTTCTCTCTTATGTTTGTAAAAGAACAAACTGAAAACTTTCCGATTTGACGGTAAATGACGGGTACTTATTTTCGGAATTTCCTTGCCGATTAGCCAAATTATGTTGTCTTCGTTTTTCCGAGTCATTGTTTAAAATTGTCTTTACTTGAGCCACATTGAAAAAAAAACAACACCACTTACAAATGCGCTGCGCCAATACAAAATGGCGCCACGGATGCGCAGTGACTTGTGCAGTGGTATGCGCGATTTTATGTACAGTGGCTGGGAAGAAATATAAATGAGTTTGAAGATAATATAAGTGTAGCATTTTGAAAATGTAAATATACGATTTATGAATAAAAGCTTATAATTTAATTTTTCGTAAAAAGTGCAAAATGTTAATGCGTATAAATAAATCTACATGAATAAAGAGAGTAGTATAGACGCCATTATTGATCTACCTGGATTTAAATTGTGAATATTGCAATCTTTTCAAATTGTTAGAGTTTATTTTTGTTACGAAATAGCTGCTGGATGTGATTTTTATCCGGAACCCGAAGCCGTGACTATGCTTAAATGCAATACGTTCGTTAAAAAAAATTCAAAATAAAAAAAGTCGACATAGCCACCTCTAAAAATTGAGTGACCGCGCCCATCTTTTTAGAGAAATTTTCTTTTATTAGTGCCCAACAATAGCACGAGAATCCCGAAGGAAAAAAAATAATTTTTTTTTTTGAATCAGTCTAATATATATATACAACAGCAATATAAAAACCTATTGGTTTTTAACGTAGGTTGGATCCTTTTATCTATTTGCGTTACAAAAATAATTCACCGATCCAAAAGCAGTGTATAAAACTGTGCTTGAGTCTTCTCTGTGTACCTTTCATTTTACAGGGTCGAGCAATATGTATTCAATACTTAATTCTTTAAATCTTTTTAAATATGAAAATTTGCATGCTTCGACTGCAATGAGACGTATGACATTTAAAATGATTCATTTTCATTGAAATGTCATACTGTATTCTCTATTACGTAGTACATACATTCGCAATGGAAAGTATCGTATTCAAAATGATTGATTTTCATTGAAATATCATACTGTATACTTTATTACGTGGTACATACATTCGCAATGAAATACTACAAGTATTTAATAATACAGGCTGAACTGCAATGAAACGTTTCCCATTAAAAATGATTCATTTTTATTGAAATATCATACTGTATACTTTATTACGTAGTACATAAATTCGCAATGAAATACTACTAGTAATTAATAATACAGACTGAATTGCAATGAAACGTATCGCATTCAAAATGATTCATTTTCATTAGCATATTCGTACTATATATACTATTCATAGATATATGATTCAACTTTATAATAATCCTATGAAGAATGCCAAATTCAACTGCATAAAAGTATTCTTTATATAGTATTTATATAGAACATGATCAAATTTGGTTCACACAAATAAGATCCTAATTGCGCACAATACGAATCAGAAACACGAAAGGAAACTATACATGCTGTTTTATACGACTTAATACATTCGTGCATATACATTTATAACAAACAACGAAAACGAAAGGTACAATCATACATAGCATATACGAATAGATTCACACTTATAAACAACATATGTCATATATCGCAATCCTACGCAATGGGGTGGTATCATTCATTCGCTATTAATTCGGATTGGAGCTCGATATTATAAACTCATCGTCATCCGATACGATTCCAATCACAATAATCTGCAGATGTTTATGAAAAACAGAAAACGAACCAAACAGAAACACGAACCAAAACGAAATAATTTTTTTTTCCTTTTCTATTAGACATTTTTAGCAGGGCTGTATCTCTCTGTCGCTCACAACCAGATAGCCCTCGCGTCCCAACGTCCGTTTAACTACGAGTTTGAATCGTTGATTCTGGAACCACAGGATTGATTGAAAAGAACTCGTCAAATGTGTCGCTCAGCGTCGCGTTGCTGCGTTATGCAGCGTTCAATATGGCTGCGCATGGAGTGACGTGTTGCGCCTGTGTGTACGTTGAGCGGCCATCTTCTCTATCGAGGACTCCTCGGCGGGGAGGCGAGGACTGCCGAGAACCGAGAGTACAACACGTGGCGTACACTTATCTATTATTTATGTTAAGTGAATACTCAGTGCATGGGATATTATAACGTATATGTATAATGTAGTGCACATGCTCGTTCTTTACAATATTTTAATTTCATCTTGTTTACAAAACGGCAACAGCAGCAGGGTGGAACACATGTGTGGCATACATATATACTGTAACGTGCTACAGGAAATAGCAATAATTGCAAGAAAAGAATGTATATTTCTTTTCATTCTTGTCAACATATAATAATTGTTTCCTTTCTCATTTACAGATGGAAAATCAGATGAAACACCTCAAGTGTCAAGTGACTAACCTCACTTTTATTATAGTGACCGAAAACTGAAAAAAAATGGTCAAGTGACTAACCTAATTTTTATTTCAGTGATCGAAAACCGAAAAATAACGGTCAAGTGACTGACTTAAAAAAAACAGTGTTCGGTCACTGTTCAGTCACTTTTTTCGATTCATGTTAAATTTAAGTTTGTACGAGGCTAAGTTTCATAAGTCAAAGTTGTCGGCCTGCTCGCTTCCCGAACAGAGCCGATCATCACTCGTGTATCATCGAGTACTCCAAAAATCAAAAAGGCATGTGCCAACGAGAGCGCACCGACGTTCTCTTCTCCGCGCGACAGTTGAGCCTGTTGGTCGCGTTTACCGTCGTCTCGCCGGAGCCCTCGTGGCTAAAGAGCTTGTAAAATAAAAGTTATATCTACAAAATCGTGAAAGTTTATTTCTCCTTTCCTCCAACACACTCTGCAAGCCTGAAATAATCTCAACAGGTTATGGGCCCAGACTCGCAAGTGTGAGGAAATCGAGAAACAAATCGCGAATTTTCGGAGTCGAAATTTCGGAGCGGCACGTGCTCGGGAGAGGCGGCCATTGTGTTTGCAGTGAGTGTGGTCAGGAACGTGCGTGAGGTCAAGGAAAATCTCATCCGCAATGTCGTTCGGCATCTCAGCAAAAGGAATAAAGAATTTCGACGGGAAAAACTTTCAAGGATGGAAGGCGCAGATCAGTGCATTATTTTTGATAAACGACGTGTTCGACGTAGTGGACGGGTCGCGAAAAATGCCGGTCGCCGGGGAAGCAAACGCAGAGGCGCGAAAACGCTTCGTGAAAGACAACGCGACGGCTCGTTACATCATGCTCTCCGCGATGGAGGAAGCGCAACAGGTGTGTGTGTTATCGTGTACCGGAGCAAAAGAAATGTGGGACAAATTGTGCTCGATTCACGAACAGAAAACTGAAACGAATAAGCTCGCGTTGTTACAACGTTTTCACGCGTATCAAATGTGCGAAGGGGACACGGCGGTGCAACACGTGTCTCGAGTAGTGAATCTCGCGAGTCAGCTGAGTGACCTAGGTCAACAGCAGTCGAGTGAAACCGTCGTGGCAAAGATACTCGGTAGTCTCACGCCGAAATACGGGATGCTGCGAATCGCGTGGGACAGTGTTGAGCCAGTAAGACAAACGCTCGAGAATCTCCAAGAGCGTTTAATAAAGGAAGACGCTCGGTTGGAAATCGAAGACAGAACGGCGAGCGCGCTTGCAGCTACAGTGAAAAATCAAAAGAAAAAGGGTGAAAACGTGAGAAGAAAAACAAAAAAGGACAAAAAAGACATAAAATGTTTTAAGTGCGGTGAACCCGGTCATTTCGCGCACGAGTGCGCTTCGAAGGCCAAGGCCAAAGATGGCGGCCGAGCCTCGAACGGAGCAGAACAGGTGTTCGCGTTTGTCGCTGAGGAGAGCGACACAGGTGCGCGCACGGAAACGACCGGAAAGAGGATCCGAGATATAATGGCGGCCGACATCCGGGATGTCTGGCTCGTGGACAGTGGCGCGTCGCGACACCTCACGAACCGACGCGAGTGGCTTTCGGAGTACCGCGTCGTACCACGTGGGCGCACCGTAGTGCTCGGGGACAACGAAAGATGCGAAATAATCGGTAAGGGAACGGTGAAAGTGAAATCCCTCGTGAACGGTTTGTGGAAAGACTCGCGTATAGAAAACGTGCTCCACATACCCAAATTAAAGAAAAATCTTTTTTCGGTTGGCGTGTGCACGGACAAAGGCTGCGAGATCGTGTTTCAAGGAAAAACAATGGAAATTAAAATCAATCACGAGACCATCGCAAGCGGTTTAAAACAGGAAAACGGAGTGTGCCGAATGCTGTTTAAAATTCCGAGAGAGGGAAGCAACGAGGAAGCCAACTACGCAACAACGAACCTGAACGTCTGGCACGAGCGTCTCGGACACGTGGGCGAAAAAGCTATACGCGAATTAGCGAAAAAAGGTCTCGTCACGGGATAAAAAAGAGCCGGAAAAGAAAAAATATTCTGTGAACCATGCCAGGTCGGAAAATCTCACAGAGCATCGTTCGAAGAGTGCTCCGAAAAATTGCAAACGAAACCGGGGGAAAAATTCCACTCGGATGTTTGCGGGCCGATGCCCGAACAATCGCTCGGAGGCACGCGCTATTTTTTGACATTCATCGATGACGCGAGTGGATACAGGTCTGTGTTCTTCCTGAAAAGCAAAACAGAAGTGTTCGGAAAAATAAAAGCGTTCGAAAAACAAGTGTCAAACAAATTCGGGCGTCCGATGAAAATATTGAGAACGGACAATGGTCGCGAATACGAGAACAGTGAAGTGAAAAACTTTCTCGAGACACGCGGAATAATACACGAGACGACAGCCCCATACACGCCGCAGCAAAACGGGAAGTCGGAGCGTGAGAACCGAACAATTGTTGAAAGTGCGCGCACGATTCTTCGAGCGAAGAAGTTGCCAATAAAACTGTGGGCAGAAGCCGTAAATTGCGCAGTGTACGTGTTAAATCGCACAGTATGGGCAAGAGACAGAGTGACACCATACGAACAATGGATCGGGAAGCTGCCAAACCTGAAACACCTGAAAATCTTCGGGTCAACGGCGTACCAAAACATACCGAAGCAGTTTGTGAAGAAATCTGACGCGCGTGCGAAAAAAGTGATTTTCGTCGGGTACCAGCAAAACTCGGCAAATTATCGCGTGTATGATCCTACAACTGGAAAAATAAGTGTCACGCGCGACGTCACGTTTAACGAAAAACTCGGTACCGTCGTCGGGAGCGAAGAAAACGACGAAGAAGACAACGAAATCTTTTTCCCTCCGAAAACTCAGCCGCGAAACGAAGAAGCACCTCAGGAAGAGGAAGAGGAAGAAGAGGTCTTCGAGGACGTGCCAGAAGAGGAACCAGCACCCGCAACAGCAGCAGCACGTGAGCTTCGCGATCGAGCAAATATCCGGAGACCAAGCCGATACGAGATTGATTATGCTGAGTATGTAATACCCAACAATCTCGGCGAAGCACAACACAGCGACGAAGCCGCGCAGTGGGCTGAAGCTGTGCGTGAGGAACTCGAAGCTCACGAGAAAAACAAAACTTGGACAATCGTACCAAAAACTCCGAGAATAACGCCAATCGACTCGAAATGGGTTTTTCGAGTGAAAACAGATGAAAAAGGAGAAAATCATCAATTCAAGGCAAGACTGTGCGCCAGGGGATTCAAGCAAGGAGAAGGAGTAGACTACACGGAAACTTTCGCTCCGGTAATCAGATACGATTCGTTACGAATACTCTTGGCCATCGTGACGCAAAGAAATCTCGAACTAAAACAGTTCGACGTCAAAACTGCTTTCCTGTATGGAAAACTACAAGAAGAAATACACATGGAAATACCGGAAGGCCTCGATAAAACCGGAAAGCTGAAACATCAAGTGTGCAAACTGAAAAAATCCCTGTACGGACTCAAACAGGCACCACGCTGCTGGAATCAAGAATTCTCGAACTTCTTGAGAGAGTTCGACTTCAAAGAGTGCGAAGCGGAACCGTGCATATACACCGGAAAGCTCAACAGTGAAACAGTGCTCTTAGGCTTATTCGTCGATGATGGGCTAATCGCCTCAGACAATGTAGAGACACTAGAGTATGTGTTAAAAAAATTAAGCGAAAAATTCGAAATCACAGAAAGCGACTCAAGCATATTCGTAGGCGTGCAAATAACTCGCGATCGCGTAAACAAAACGATGCTGATCCATCAATCGGCTTACGCGCAGAAAATCGTAGAAAAATTCGGTATGTCAAACGCGAAAAAATTGAGTGTACCCGCGAATCCAAGTGTCCAGTTAGCCCCGTGTATCTCGGAAGACGAGCGTATCAAAGATGTACCGTATCGCGAGGCGATAGGATCGTTGATATTTCTCGCGTCGATTACGCGACCAGACATCGCGTACGCGGTAAATATAGTCAGTCGATACACCAATGAGCATTCTGCTGAGCATTGGAACGCGGTAAAAAGAATATTCGCGTATCTGAACGGCACAATCGGGCACGGCATAGAATACCGAAGCGGCGGTAGCGAATCAGAACTAATAGGGTTCTCAGACTCAGATCACGCGGGAGACAGTGAAACGAGAAGATCAACCACGGGCTACGTCTGTATGCTCGCGAATGGAGCTATAACATGGAACTCAAAAAGAGAAAAAATGGTTTCTATGAGTTCGACTGAAGCGGAATATGTATCGGCATCTTCGGCAACAAGAGAATTAATTTGGATCCGAAGACTTCTCTCAAATATCGGTAGTCCGTGCGAACAAGAAACAACTCTGTACGTAGATAATCAGAGTGCAATCAAACTCGCGAAAAACCCAGTGTTTCACAAACGAACGAAACATATAGAAATACACGACCATTTCGTACGAGAAAAAGTCGCTGAAAAAATTATAAAAGTAGAGTACATTCCGACCGAGGACCAAAGAGCCGATATGCTCACAAAAGCAATCCCGCGAGATCGTCTAAATAAATTAAAAGCATCAATAAACATGAAGCAAGAAAACTAGACATGTACAAACGGCGGTAGTGTTAAATTTAAGTTTGTACGAGGCTAAGTTTCATAAGTCAAAGTTGTCGGCCTGCTCGCTTCCCAAGTACTCCAAAAATCAAAAAGGCATGTGCCAACGAGAGCGCACCGACGTTCTCTTCTCCGCGCGACAGTTGAGCCTGTTGGTCGCGTTTACCGTCGTCTCGCCGGAGCCCTCGTGGCTAAAGAGCTTGTAAAATAAAAGTTATATCTAGAAAATCGTGAAAGTTTATTTCTCCTTTCCTCCAACACACTCTGCAAGCCTGAAATAATCTCAACAATTCAAAAAGGGCAGAAAATGACCGTGACCGAAATAGGGTAATTTTGACCAATTTTTGGTCTTTTTTTTAGGTCTCCCAATCCACTAGGGCAGTGCTCAGTTCCGCCGCAGGCGTAGCTAGTGTTCTCCAGAGCCCATAATATATAGTAATACAAAACTGCATAAGGCTCGAGCTCCGCCTCAACGACCAATCACACAACTGGGGTGATTGTGTTTCTCTCTCGTACTCACTTGGAACAGTCATGGTGCGTAAAAACTCGTCCAATCCCAAAAGAACTCGAACAAAAATAAGATGGAAGAATACATTTTTTAATTTACTGCCATCAATAGTTGTTGAAATTTGTTTTACAATTCCTACCTAGAGTGTTTACTTTTTCCCTTAATCTCATTAACTCGCGAGGCGTCGTCTCCATTATTATACACATAGTTCGATAACTGCTGTGCTGGTGTACACGACGGATATATTTGTGTTTGACAGGCGCAAACAATTTTTCCGCCTTAACACGGTCAGTTTCACCTTATGCAGTTTTGTATTCCTATATATTATGGGCTCTGGGGAACAGTAGCGACGCCTGCGGCGGAACTGAACATTACACCTCTGCTGCGACAGATTGAAAGAACTGTTTGAGGCGGGAGCGTCGGCTCCTTCTCTCAGTCTTCTCGGTTCAGCTCATGGAGCCTAGATACCAGGAGGTTCAGCGAGGCCTTTCAACTCGTCCCCAAAACGGGAACGAGAAATGATGGCGCTGGGGTGCTCCGGCACCAAATGTATAAGCTTCATAAACTTAGCCGCCGACTATGGAAATTTCGAATTTTTTTACGCCAATCGAGACAAAACCCAACATTTGTTAGACTTTATTTATTGAATAAAACGAAAAACAAATTTACGCCAAAGTTAGCCGCAGAAAATGGTTTTCTAGTGATTTCGAACTTTTCTTCGTAACCAATCGATTGTTAGTCGTTTGTTAGTGATTGTTAGTCATTTTATATCGTTCGTTACAGCTCAATTATTATTAAATTGATAAAAAACTTTTTGGCCCTTGAGCGCGCTGCAAGCCACGTGAAGTAGGCAACATCGTCGCGACAGCTGCTCCCGGCTTTGCACATGTAACTCATCAATTTCAGCAAAACGTTGATTCTTGTCATTTTATTAGATTGTTAGACGATCGCTAGTGATTGTTAGTTAATTTTCATCGTTTGTTAGAGCTCCATTTCTATTTAATCGCTGAAAAACGTTTCGGCGCGAGAGCGCGCTGCATGTCGCGAAGGTTGGCAGCATCGCCGCGACCGCTGCTTACGGCTTTGCACATGTAACTCGTCAATTTCAGCAAAACGTTGATTCTTGACATTCTATTAGATTGTTAGACAAATGCTAGTGATTGTTAGTTAATTTTTATCGTTTGTTAGAGCTCCATTTTTGTTTGATCGCCGAAAAACTTTTCGGCGATTAAATCCGAATCGTCGCGACAGCTGCTTACGGCTTTGCACATGTAACTCGTTAATTTCAGAAAAACGTTGATTCTTGCCATTTTATTAGATTGTTAGACGAATGCTAGAGATTGTTAGTCAATTTTCTTCGTTTGATAGAGCTCCATTTTTATTTAATCGCTGAAAATCTTTTTGGCGCTAGAGCGCGCTGCATGTCGCGAAGGTTGGCAGCATCGTCGTGACAACTGCTTCCGGCTTTCCACATGTAACTCGTCAATTTCAGAAAAACATTGATTCTTGTCATTCGATTAGATTGTTAGACGGTCGCTAGTGATTGTTAGTTAATTTTCATCATTTGTTAGAGCTCCATTTCTATTTAATCGCTCAAAAACTTTTCGGCGCCAGAGCGCGCTGCATGTCGCCAAGGTTGGAAGCATAGTCGGGACAGCTGGTTCCGGCTTTGCACATGTAACTCGTCAATGTCAGCAACAGGTTGATTCTTGACATTCTATTAGATTGTTAGACAAATGCTAGTGTTGTTACTTAATTTCCATCGTTTATTACAGCTCCATTTTTATTTAATCGCTGAAAAACTTTTCGGCGCTAGAGCGCGCTGCATGTCGCGAAGGTTGGCAGCATCGTCGCGACAGCTGCTTCCGGCTTTGCACATGTAACTCGTCAATTTCAGCAAAACGTTGATTCTTGTCATTCTATTAGATTGTTAGACGAATGCTAGTGATTGTTAGTTAATTTTCATCGTTTGTTAGAGCTCCATTTATATTTAATCGCTGAGAAACTTTTCGGCGCGAGAGCGCGCTGCATGTCACGAAGGTTGGCAGCATCGCCGCGACAGTTGCTTACGGCTTTGCACATGTAACTCGTCAATTTCAGTAAAACGTTGATGCTTGTCATTCTATTTGATTGTTAGACTATCGCTAGTGATTGTTAGTTAATTTTCATCGTTTGTTAGAGCTCCATTTTTATTTAATCGCCGAAAAACTTTTCGGCGCTAGAGTGCGCTGCTTGTCACGAAGGTTGGCAGCTTCGCCGCGACAGCTGCTTACGGCTTTGCACATGTAACTTGTCAATTTCAGCAAAACGTTGATTCGTGACATTCTATTAGATTGTTAGACAAATGCTAGTGATTCTTAGTTAATTTTCCTCGTTTGTTAGAGCTCCATTTCTATTTAATCGCTCAAAAACTTTTCGGCGCGAGAGCGCGCTGCATGGCGCCATGGTTGGCAGCATCGCCGAGACAGCTGCTTACGGCTTTGCACATGAAACTCGTCAATTTCAGCGAAACGGTTTTTCTTTTCATTCTATTAGATTGTTAGACGATCGCTAGTGATTTTTAGTTAATTTTCATCGTTTGTTAAAGCTCCATTTATATTTAATCGCTGAAAAACTTTTTGGCGCTAGAGCGCGCTGCATGCCGCGAAGGTTGGCAGAATCGTCGCGTCAGCTGCTTATGGCTTTGCACATGAACTCGTCAATTTCAGCAAAACATTGATTACCATTCTATTCGATTGATAGTCGAATGTTAGTGATTGTTAGTCACTTTTCATCGTTTGTTAGATCTCAATTTCTATGTAATCAATAAAAAACTTTGCGGAACTATTTTCTAAATTTTCATGAAAAATATTACGACGTGTTAAATCACATTGTTCTCGAGTGATTATACCGACAGTTGATTCTTCAGTGTCCGCTGAAAAAAGCGTAGATATACTACACACACAATACTCATACCCCGGTTGTAAAGATCGAGCTCTACATACCGGCATGCAGTTGTGGAATAACCTTAATAAAGTTCGTGATACTGGAGTGACTGTACATGCTATCGATGAGTTTTGGACTTTGTGAAAATTTACACAGAAAACTTTTAAACATATTTACACAAAAAACGTTAAAGAATATTTACGCGAAAATCGGCTATCGACGTGTCTCCAGCTCCGACACTCCAATACTAGAAACGAGCGTAAAGTCGCGGCGATTTTAGAACCACTTCATCAATACACTCCAAGTTACGATGATCCCACAAGTTCAGTCACTCCAGTTTCACGGCTTTTGCGTGTTTTGTGTCTATTACGTGACTGTCATACAGTCACACTTCTGTGCGGATAGACACGTCGTAATATTTTTCATTAAAATTTATAAAATAGTTCCGCAAAGTTTTTTTTATTGATTACATAGAAATTGAGATCCAACAAACGATGAAAAGTGACTAACAATCAGTAACATTCGACTATCAATCGAATAGAATGATAATGAATGTTTTGCTGAAATTGACAAGTTCATGTGCAAAGCCGTAAACAGCTGTGGCGACGATGCTGCCAACCTTCGCGGCATGCAGCGCGTTCTAGCGCCCAAAAGTTTTTCAGCGGTTAAATAAAAATGGAGCTCTAACAAACGATGAAAGTTAACTAACAATCAGTAGCATTCGTCTAACAATCTAATAGAATGACAAGAATCAACGTTTTGCTGAAATTGACGAGGAATATGTGTAAAACCGTTAGCAGCTGACGCGGCGATGCTGCCAACCTTCGCGACATGCAGCGCGCTCTAGCGCCGAAAAGTTTTTCAGCGATTAAATAAAAATAGAGCTCTAACAAACGATGACAATTAACTAACAATCACTAGCGATCGTCTAACAATCTGATAGAATGACAAGAATCAACGTTTTGCTGACATTGACGAGTTACATGTGCAAAGCCGTAAGCAGCTGTCGCGACAATGCTGCCAAACTTCGCGACATGCAGCGCGCTTTCGCGCCGAATAGTTTTTTGGCGAGTAAATAAAAATGGAGCTCTAACAAACGATGAAAATTAACTAACAATCACTAGCGATCGTCTAACAATCTAATAGAATGACAAGATCAACGTTTTGCTGAAATCGACGAGTAACATGTGCAAAGCCGGAACCAGCTGTCGCGACGATGCTGCCAACTTCACGTGGCTTGCAGCGCGCTCGAGGGCCGAAAAGTTTTTCATTAATTTAATAATAATTGAGCTCTAACAAACGATATAAAGTAACTAACAATTACTAACAAACGACTAACAATCGATTGGTTACGAAGAAAAGTTCGAAATCACTAGAGAACCATTTTCTGCAGCTAACTTTGGCATAAATTTCTTTTTCGTTGGATTCAATAAATAAAGTCTAACAAACGCTGGGTTTTGTCTAACAAACACTAACAAACAACTAACAATCGATTGGCATAAAAAAAATTCGATATTTCCATGGTCGGCGGCTAAGTTTATGGAGCTACATGTATATAGACATACGCTAAACATGGGTGCGATTTAAGACAGATCATAGATGATTTACCTAACCCTCATTAGTGTTAAGAATTTCCAAAATCCACTCTACGATTTTGGAAAGACGTTTTCTTGCCGAAAAATACTTTGCTGTCATAAAAACAATATGCAATTGGTCCTGTGGCGATTTTTTTAATTTAAAGGTTTAATTATCGCTTTGGTCGCAGCACCTCCGAGTGCGCGCTGAGTTGCTCGTACAACTTTAAACGGGTTTTTCTCGAAACCACTTTTTTCAATCTCGTAAGACGGATTCCTCGACCATCTTTGCATGCATCGATTTGAAATTTTGATACCACCTTCACAATTACATTCTCTATGGGAGTACGTAGCCGTTTTTTGATTAAATGTAAACTTTTTTATAAACAATTTACAGCTTTTTTGGCAAAAAAATCGATTTATTTCCTTTAAATTGCGTTATTTTTGCAAAATTTGAAAGCAAATTTCTAGGTAGTCCCATAGCTAATAATATATAAATTATCACTTTTTTCGTTTTTGTTTTAGGTCTTATATTTTACGAGAAAACCGTTCTGCCGGGAAGCTATTTGTGAAAAAAAACACGTTTTTCTAGACGGGCTGTATCGCCGCAATTTTCAGTTTGAGTTTGAGATCTTTTCTCGCTTTTGTGTTTTTTTTCCGAACCGTCATGAGGAAATTATGAATCAGCGGATATTTTGACATTTGATGTCACGATCGGTCTGTCGTGAGGTTATAAACTCATCCGTTCACTTTCATCTCGTTGACCAATATATTACTGTATATGTAGGTGCCGCTGCACCCCAGCGTCATCACTTGGACATATTTTCGGGGACGCTTTTTTCAGCGCTTTTGCATTGCCGCTGAACGTTCTGGTATCTAAGCTCCATGGTTTAGTTGATCGGGGTATTTAGAGCCGAAGGCTGTCACACAATAGCCAACGCTAGGCAGTGGCGATTTCAAGAACTATAAATCCGGGACAAAACGCGTTTTCGTTTATCGTATAGGGATAGTAGTCCAGTGTCAGGGGGCTGGTCAATAAGCATAATTTTTCTGAGAGCGTTGGATTACTACAAGTGTGAAGTATGTAAAACTGATTATTTTTAAGAATCTGACGGATTCCCACTATTATATACACTTTTGTAGCGACCAGAAATTGGGTTTTTGTATGTCGTCTCGAAGTTCCTTCACAAAAACACGTGATTTTCCTACGGTCATAGCATTGAGCGTCCTACGATCCGTCTTTCGCGAAATATTTTATGCAATTGAAAAAAAACGTCAAAATGTCATCCGAAATGCGATACAATGAAAAGTTTATAAGAAAAAAGGTGCTTGCTAAAATACTGAAAGCTGTAAGTCATGTATTAAGCAAATGAGGCTAAACGCGATGAGAATAACCATAACGATCAGCAACAAAAATTCGCTGTTGAAGGACGTCGGATCGTGGATTTACATCTCGCCGACAGTTTATGGTAGTTCTATAGGTTTGGTCAAATCTTAGAAATTGGCTGAAATCTAAGTATGGTGTAGATATGACCTTCATGGACTGATGCCCAAAAATTCTATTCGATTCACCGTTTAGTTCATGAGATAATTGCAATTGAATATAGGTATTTTTGTACGTGATCCCTATACCTAACACATAAACCGATAGTAGTTTGCTCGCATTTCTCAATATAGGTTTTGAACGGATCTTAGGATTTCAAAATAAAAATACACGTGTACGCAGTACTATTGTGGGATTGATTTAAAAAAAAATGACAAATTAACCGTTTAGTTTCGGAGATATTGACTTATGAAAAGTGGTAATTTTATCCCACACCGAAGTCGGAACCATCTGTAACTGAATAGCAACAGTGTACGCTGTAGTCCGCTGATCAGTGCGTGGTCTGGGAACTCGAAGCGTACATTTTTCCCCGAGTTCTAGTAATTCCGAGACCGATGTGAAATAAATTTATCCTGCAAACAAATTTAATTTGTTCAATTTATGCGTGCATTTATTCGTGTTATATATATTACATATGAGGGTGTGTGGGTGTGTGGAATACTTGGGTTATTTCAGAGCATTCGTCGCAGGAAATATTTAAAATAGAATTCAATCTTATTCGGGTTTCCTACACTATTTACCTAAAAAAATGTCGTTGCTTCAGCGAATACAATTTAAACTGTCGGCAAGATGTAAATCCACGATCCGACGTCTTTCGACGGTGAATTTTTGTTGGTGATCGTTGAGGTTATGGTTATTCTCATCGTGTTTCGCCGCATTTACTTGGCACATGGCTGCCACAGCTTTAATTCTTTTAGCAAGCGCCTTTTTCTTGTAAACTTTCCTTCGTATCGCATTTTGGTTGACATTTTCAGGTTTTTTATATTTATATAAAATATTTCGCGAAAGACGGTTCGTAGGAAGCTCAACGCCAGGAAGACTAGAGGTAAGGAGTACGAACGCCGTGTCGTCGAAACGTCCGCAAAAGTGAGGACGAGAAGGGCGGCGCTGCTCTCCTACCGCACCGAAGTAAAGTCAGCAACAAACCAGTGCCGTACGATACGCTCCCTCATATGGAGCGATAATTTGATCAAATGAATTGTAAAGGCAGTGCCGTACGATATGCAAAAAGCACCCATTGCCACTTCATATGGAACGATCATTTCATCAAATTAGTTGTACAACCAGTTGGTGAACGCAATTTCTATATAGATAGACAGAATTCTTATATATAGATTGTTTTGGAGAATACCGAAATACGGAAATTAAGTCAGTTTTTTTGTTGCGGAAGGAGTAACAAACAAAATTTATTTATAGACACAAGGAAATTCATAAGAAATTTGCATCCAAACAAAAAAAGTACAGATTATCACCATATTTTACACATTGTGACACGCTGTACAGATAAAGAATGATAACGAAAAAAAGGAAATAAAGTCAGTTTTTTTCCTGACGGAAACCGTAACAAACAAAATTTATTTATAGACACAAAAAAATTCATGAGAAATTTTAATCCAGACAAAAGTTTTTCAAATTCTCACATCTCATATTTACACATTATGATACGCTGTACAGATAAAGAATAATAACGAAATACAGATATTGAGTCAATGTTTTTTTTTTCGTTGCCGAAGCAGTAAAAACATAGACAAGAAAACTCATAAGAATTTTGAATTCAAACAAAAGATTTACAAATTATCACACATTATATTTGCACATTATGACACGCTACACAGATAAATCGATGTTACAGTTTTGATTTTTTCCTATTGTCTTTCGTTTTAATTTTCCTTGCGTGATTATTTTCGTTGACCGATCTCGCTAGAAAATGTCCTCTCATGACGAGATAATAGTTTATCACTCTCTTCGTGAGCTCTTCGTTGTGTGCTTGGCATCCCACGTACTCTAAATTTTTCATGTCCGAAACTTTGTCGAGAACTTGATGGAGAGTGTTGATTTTAACGGCAGTTCTCGATTGATTGCTGCACTCCAAGTTTGTCTCGCGCTCGGGCACTAAAAGCAACAATTCAAACAATATTATAAGCTTTTACTTAATTTGAACTTCTATGACAATGGCAAATTGATATTTCATCTACTCACCCACTCACTTCCCATGTTCACGCCTCAAAAATAAACATTTTGTTTATTTTCGAGACATGAGACAAAACGTGCAATGTACGAAAAAAGATCCATATATTGCACGTTTTGTCTCATCGACGGGACACTTGCTCCATATCTCGCGTTTGTGATAATTTTTATTTCACTCGGTACGATAATGGTACGATAAAACGAAATCATTCTTTTTATGAATGTAAGTACTATTTTTCTTACCTACGATTGATTGTTTTCGCCGCAGATCACTAAATATATTATATACCGAGACAATTATTTTTTTTTACATCTAACACAATTCGAAAAATTGATTAGCCCGAACGCGCGTTATGCCAACACGGACGACGAGCGGGAATCATCGATGACACATGACGTCGGTTGTGTTTTTGTCGCTTAGTTCACTTCGGTGCGGCCATGCACTAGCGACGCACGCCGTGAAACCACTAACTACTAAAATCCACAGTTTCACGGACGCTTTTGGATCGGGCTCGCCACAGGCGTTCGTACTCCTTACCTCTAGTCTTCCTGCTCAACGCTATGACTGCAGGAAAATCGCGCTGCTGTCACGATTACAGCCATGGAGACTAGAGTGAAGGAGCCCGAACGCAATGCTGGCGAAATGGTTGTGAAAGTGATGAATGATCCGCGGATTGTTCCCGCCTGGCGGCGCTACCACTGCTGGCTCCGTCCGCGCAGTGATTTTGAATCGTCGATCCGCAATTTGTCATATATTTGTGTCTTATTAGCGCAGTTTATAATACTGAAGAGTAATTTTGATATGCTTTTGTTTAAATTATGAAATGATATTATATCAGTAATTTTTTGCTTGGAGGTGATCTCTACTGTAAATGTTTTATTTGTATACGGTGCCACGTACGATTAAACAGCCATAATGTGAATATTACATACTGGATTTTCAAGAAAAATATTTTTTTTCGTCGCTACAAAAAGAAATAATAAAGTATATAATTTACATCAAACCTCAAATCAACCAACAAACCAAACACACATATATATAATACTCACATATATAGTAACTGACAGCAGTGCAGCCAGATCGCGCGTAAAAGTTACCCCCTCTCTAGTCTCTTACGCGCCCATCACACAATCATAGTAGCGCGTGTCCGTGAGCGAACGACGCTCGGACGTCTTCGGAAAGAGCCGAGCACGGTCGAAGTTTCCCGACCGCGCCTTCGGCAGCTACACCAACACATGGACGCTGAGCACGTTCATGTGCGGCCAAGCCGAAACGAAGGCTTTGAGGGAAAAAGCAATCTGAGCACGACTCGCGCGTGACTTCACCCGACGACACGCGGGAGGCTTTTAGATGATTTCAATGCTTATTTAGCTCTCGATTCTCTGCGGGAAAATGTATCGCGCACTCTGATCGCTTATTTTTTTAGTTTATACGTTAACTTAAATATAATAATAAATCTAAATTACAACTTATTTATCCTATATAAAATTGTTTACGCTTTACTCACACCCGTCCTTATGTCAAATAAATTATAATTTATAAAAGTAAGCGGAAATATATTTATATTCGTATTATTATATTAATTCTCATACTTTCATCAAGCGATCAAGCATTATCTCCAAAAACAAGCTAATCATCCATCCGGCCGCGAATCCCAAGTACCAGAAAGTGTACATATTCTACAAGCGATGAGATGGTCCCGTTGGTAGCGTTTCTGGCTTCGGTCCGCAGGGGCCCCTAGTGCAATTTTTTCTCCAAATTTTTCATAATTTCTCATATTTTAGTCGTATTTGAGATTTTCGGAGAAAAAATGATTTAAAGCAGAATCAAGTTCTGGTATATTTCCCAAAAACACATTGTTTTTACTGAAAATTCATGATTCCTCATTTTTTTCCCGGAAATTTCTCTTTTTCTTATGACCTGAGTGAACCGCTGCGGACATATTCGGAGAAAAGTTAAGGGGGGATTGTCTTTTTTTTCGCAAAATTTACCGCCTTTTGGGAATTTTTTTGTGAAGAAAGTATACAACGGAAAACTTGTGAAACTTGGCATATAGTTTTATTGATCTGTTTACTACATACAAAAATTTTTTTAAACAATTTCATCAAAAAATCCGCCTCCCACCCCCCTCGACGCGCGATGGTCCTTTTTTGATGGTGTACACGATTACAGCCTTCACGTTCATCCTGCAAAAAAAACCCAAAAAGCATTTTACTTTAGACGCATATAGCTATCGTTCGATGAAGGGAAAAAAAAATTGACGATTTGGTGACGTTTTGAACTTGAAGTATCGATTTTTCGAAAAAAATTGATCGATTTTTTGTTATAAATAAAAAACTATTAAACGTATTGCTTTTTTGCTTCATCAAACGATAAAAGGATGTCAGCTGAGCATTCTGTCTAAATTTGAAGGCAATCGGTTGAATAGTTTTTGAGAAATCGTGCACACCATCAAAAAAGGACCATCGCGCGTTGAGGGGGGTGGGAGGCGGATTTTTTGATGAAATTGTTTAAAAATTTTTTTTTATGTAGTAAACAGATCAATAAAACTATATGCCAAGTTTCACAAGTTTTCCGTTGTATACTTTCTTCACAAAAAAATTCCCAAAAAGCGGTAAATTTTGCGAAAAAAAAGACAATCCCCCCTTAAAGATGAAAATAAATGAGATTTTCGTAAAAAAAACTTATTATTTTTTCGGAAATTTCCTTTTTTCCTATTACCGGAGTGAACGGCTGCGGAGATATTCGGAGAAAAGTTATAGATTAAAAAAATGAGATTTTCGCAAAAAAAAAACATTTTTTAAGCCTCATAAGTCTGAGAAATAATGAATTTCCGAAACGTTTGCATACATTATTTTCCTTAAGGGGTAACACCACTGTAACGGCCTGCCACGAAGTGTTTTAGACAAATAATACTTGGGGTAATTATTAAGCATATATTAAAGTATATTGCAAAAAAATTGTATGGGAAAATATTACAAAATGACGACACTGCAGCAATTTCTTCCGAGGCATATTGAACATAAGGTGCTATGCGGCACGTAGTATAACTTGTGCCAATTTTAATGTGGACAAAATATTTTTTTTTAACCTAGATGAGTGTAGCTAGTGAACCCCGTAGGGGATTTTAGAAATATTGATTTTTGAGTAATTGCAGAGTATTTGACTAAAAATGTTCATCTAGACCTAATAAAACAAAATTTCTTTTTTTTTAAATTGGCACAGTTACACTGCGTGCCGCAGAGTTTCGACATGCTTCGGAAGAATTGCTGCAGTGTCGCCATTTTGTAATATTTTCGGATAAAAATTTCTAGCAATATACTTAAATATATGCTCAATAAATACCGCAAGCATTATTTGTTGATCACATTTTCTTCCGCCAAAAAAATATCAAAAAATATGCTTCCTGTAAGACCATTACAGTGATGTGGCCCCTTAAAGCCTTCATATAATTTCCGACATTTTCCCGTGATCGTAATTAAAATGATGGAATATTCGGAAAAATTTGAAAAAATTCGGAGAAATTCGAAGAAACTCGGATGTTTGCGTAAAAATAATTCCCCGGAAAACTCCGAATTCTTCATATTTGTTCTAATTCATAGAAAAATTCGGAAAAATTTGCCGGAAAAAATCGGAATTTTTCAGAAAAAAATTTGCATTAGGGGCGCGGGATCGTTCCCAGCGCTCAGTGCTTTCTTTAAATAATTATTATTACTATTAATTCTTATTTGATTAGTTATTTTTATTAGTTATCATTATTGTTTTAATTAGTTATCTTTTAGTGTCGAAAAATGTATCGACCACTCTGAGCGATAAAGCATTATGATAATGCTTTATCGCTTGATGAAAGTAAATGAGAATGAATATAATAATACGAATATAAAAATATTTCCGCTTACTTTTATGAATTACAACTTATTTGGCATAGGGACGGGTGTGAGTAAAGCGCAAACAATTTTTTAGAAGATAAGTCCTAATTTAGATTTATTATTATATTAGAATTAACGTACAAACTAATAAAATAAGCGGTCAGAGTGCGCGATACATTTTTCGACACTAAAAGATAACTAATTAAAATAATAATGATAACTAATCAAATAAGAATTAATAGTAATAATAATTTTTCAAAAAAGCACTGAGCGCGGGGAACGATCCCGCGCCCCTAGTGCAAATTTTTTTCCGAAAAACTCCGATTTTTTCCGGAAAATTTTTCCGTATTTTACTATGAATTGGAACAAATATGACGAATTCTGAGTTTCGCGGACAATTATTTTTACGCAAACATCCGAGTTGAGCCGAATTTCCCCGAATTTTTTCAAATTTTTCCGAATTTTTCCGAATATTTCATCATTTTAATTACGATCACGGGAAAATCTCGGAAATTATATGAAGACTTTATGGGGTAACACTACTGTAACGGCCTTACAGGAAGCGTATTTTTTGATATTTTTTTTGGCGAAAGAAAATGTGATAAACAAATAATACTTGCGGTATTTATTGAGCATATATTTAAGTATATTGCTAGAAATTTTTATCCGAAAATATTACAAAATGGCGACACTGCAGCAATTCTTCCGAAGCATGTCGAACCTCTGCGGCACGCAGATAACTGCCAATTTTAATCTAAAAAAAAGAGTTTCGATTTATTAAGTCTACATGAGGGTAGCTACTGAACCACGTAGGGGATTTTCGATAAGTTAGTTTAAACAATATTTATTAACAAATAAATGTCTTAACAAACAAATTGAACATATTTAGTCAAATACTCGGCAATTACTCAAAAATCAATATTTCTAAAATCCCCTACGTGGTTCACTAGCTACACTCATCTAGAATTAATTAAAAAAATTATTTTGTCCAGATTAAAATTGGCACAAGTTATACTGCGCGACGCAGAGAATTTGCTGCAGTGTGGTAATTTTGTAATATTTTCCCATAACATTTTTTTGCAACATACTTCAATATATGCTTAATAATTACCCCAAGTATTATTTGTCTAAAACGCTTCGTGGCAGGCCGTTACAGTGGTGTTACCCCTTAAGGAAAATAATGTTTGCAAACATTTCGGAAATTCATTATTTCTCAGAATTATGAGGGATAATAAATGTAATAATTTTTTTTTACGAAAATCTAATTTTTTTGTTATTGGTTTTTTTTTCTTAGGTACACGCTTTTCGCGTTTGTTACCTATTCTTTCCCATCATTGTGCCCGTTTCTTTCCCCTACTGTTTTTTACTTTTTTCTCCATCTTTCTCTCTGTTCCCCCCTCTTGCGACCGCAGCCGACTTCCCCCTCTGTATTATATTCATCATGACATTTCTATCATGGGTATCGGGAAACTGCGGAAAACCTACATCAATACAGCCGGTCATCGAGTTCGCCCCCCAGTCTTGGAACTAGTCTTATTTCGCCGCGAAATGCCAAAGAAAAACATTTCACAACGAAATGTGCGCGACTGGGATTCGAACGCTAACCACTAGACCATCGCACCGGTTAATAGGAAAAAGAAAAAGTTCAGAAAAAAAAATTATAACAATTTTTTACGAAAATCTCATTTTTTTTTCATCTTTAAATTTTCTCCGAATATCTGCGCAGCCGTTCACTCAGGTCATAGGAAAAAGAGAAATTTCCGGGAAAAAAATGAGAAATCATGAATTTTTAGTAAAAAATTGTGTTTTTGGGAAATAGACCAGAACTTCAATATGTTTTAAATCATTTTTTCTCCGAAAATCTCAAATACAACTAAAATATGAGAAATTATGAAAAATTTGCACTAGGGACCCCTGCGGACCGAAGCCAGGAACGCTACCAACGGGACCATTTCATCGCTTGTAGAATATGTACACTTTCTGGTACTTAGGATTCGCGGCCGGATGGATGATTAGCTTGTTTTTGGGGACAACGCTTTATCGCTTGATGAAAGTATGAGAATTAATATAATAATACGAATATAAATATATTTCCGGTTACTTTTATGAATTATAATTTATTTGACATAAGGACGGGTGTGAGTAAAGCGTGAACAATTTTATATAAGAAAAATAAGTTGTAATTTAGATTTATTGTTATATTTAAAATAACGTATAAACCAAAAAAATAAGCGATCAGAGTGCGCGATACATTTTTTTGTATACATTAACAACGCAGAGAATCAAGAGCTGAATAAGCATTGAAATCATCTAAAAGCTTCGCTTGGGCCGTTGGGTGTGTCACGTTGGGTGACGTCACGCGCGAGTCGTGCTCAGATTGCTTTTTCCCTCAAAGCCAAGAAGGAGTCGACACTCCCGCCTCAAACAGTTCTATCAATCGGTCGCAGAGGTGTAATGCTCAATTCCGCCGCAGGCATCGCTAGTGTTCCCCAGAGCCCATAATATATAGTAATACAAAACTGCATAAAGTGAAGCTGACCGTGTCATGGCGGCAAAGTTGTTTGCGCCTGTCAAACACAAATATATCTGTCGTGTACACCAGCTATCGGACTATGTGTATAATAATGGAGATGACCCCTCGCAAGTCAATGTGATAAAGGGAAAAAGTAAACACTCTAGGTAGGAATTATAAAACAAATTTGAACTATTGATCGCAGTAATATAAAAAAATATATTCTTCCATGTTATTTTGGTTCGAGTTCTTGTGGTATCGGACGAGTTCTTTGATTGGTTGAAACTGCTTCAATTCGCTCGTACAACCAGATACATGTACGAATGCAAACGAAAAAAAATGAAACTACCGAGGCTCGAACTCAGGACTTTCAATACAGCAATCTAGCGTTTTACCAACTTCGCGACACTATCATTTGCCAATAAATATAATCTTCTCATATTTCAGTTATTGCCGCGCTTGGGGTTCAATTGGGCTTGACGGCTTATTCGGTTGGTTCATCGCTTAATTCAATTCACATTTAGCTTCATTTTGCATGTAAAGCCAACATTCCCGCATTCGCCCGGTTTCTTGCATGTACATGTTATTATTATTATTATTATTTTTTTTTTTTTTTTTTTTATTGACTTTATTGCTCCGGGCAACGCACTTCCTCAGTTTGCACTGGGAAACATTCACCTACCCCCGGGGGTTAGGCTCGGTCTTAATCTAGACCGGAACAATAACGCTGGACGGCACTCGAGGGTTCCGACATCACCTCGGCTGCCGCCCAGTCAAAAAGTCGCGCGAAAAATCCGATATATCGCTCTGCGATAGCCGCTCCCTCAAGCCAGAGGGTTAGCGGCTACCGCAGTCCACAATCGTGTTGCCTGAGTAAACGGAGGGACCCAAGTATGACCGCCTTCTGCATCTGACCTGCCAGCAACCGGACACCGGACACCGGTTGCTGGCAGACACCGGTTGCTCAACCGGAGACTCTTTCATCCCCCCTAGCGCGCCGATGATGAGGACAACGAGAGTTACCCTGAATCCTCGGTGCAAACGACGTAGCTCGGCCAGGAGAGGCTGATACTTGAGCCGTTTCTCCTCTTCCTTTCGCGGCACGTTCACTTCGGCCGGAGCCGAGAACTCAATGACGTATATCGTCTTGTCGTCGAAATCGAAGAGGACAACATCAGGCTTAGTCGCTTGAAGCGGCCCGATGGTCGCGAATGAGAAGTTCCAATAAATCTTGCACCTCTCGCCCACGACAATGGACTCAATATCTCCTGGTAAATAAGGCGGCACGGGCTCCTGGTCTATCCCATAAGAGTGCCGTAGATGATAGTACAACACTCTTAGGGCCGCGTTATGGCGATAGATATATCCGGAGAGTGCATATACTGGGCAGGCCGACAGTAGATGCATTAGTGTCTCCGGCGATTGTTTGCATGCACGACACAAAGTGGTCGGCAGAGGCTGACCCAAAACGCGACTGCGATAGACCAGGGTGTTGATGACTCCGTCTTGGCAGGCGCAGATAAACCCTTCGGTCTCGGACATCAGTCCAGCTGACCGCAAGAAGGAAAAGGTCAGCTGGGTGGACAGCCCCTGTTCCTCGATGTGGTGAAAAAACACAACGTGCATGGGTCTGTCCACGTGCTGCCGAGTCAGGACAGTCTGCTCGGCAGCCCTGATTGCCCGCCGACGTCGGGACTTGGGCAACCGAGCGACGGAGTCTATTGGCAAGGCGCCACGCCGGCGCCGGCGGAACTCCAAGCCGAGGGTCTCTGCCGCACGATCTGCCGCCTTATAAAGAAAAGCACCCGCCCCATGAAGCTCATGCTGGTGCACAATCTCCAGGAGCGGGTCCGAGCTCGTTATTACATCGCTTGCTATTCCGAGGACCATGCGGTCATGAAGACACTCCAATCCCAGGAGTGTCGCCCGCCGCTCTGACGCAGCATATAGAGGCGCGGGGTGGAAGATCGAGGGTGCAGACTCCGCTGGATGTTCATTATTTTGCGTGTGCCGATGTCCAGCTGTTTAAGCTCGTCTCTGCGCCATTTGACGACGCCAAAGGAGTAGAGCAGGACCGGGACAGCGAGCATATTGGTGGCAGTGATCTTATGTTTCCCAGACAGATCTGATTTCCAGATCCGTCTGAGACGCCGCCTATACTCGCTGCGGAGGGCCTCCTGGACACCCTCAGCGTCTTGTACAGAACGCTGATCGATGCCAAGGTACCGCTAAGACCCTCCGGCGTCCAGGTGTTTGAAGACGCTCCCGTCCACCAGCCGAACATCAGCCGCGACACCCTCTGCTCTCCCTCTCCTGAGATGAAGAACAGCGCACTTGTCCAATCCGAAGTCCATTCCCGCCGCCCGCGTGTACGTCGCTACGATGTTCAGAGGAGCTTAAGCCCCCCCTCCCCAGGAGCGTATAGCTTGAGGTCATCCATATAAAATAAATGGGTGATCCCTCGCCCACGCTCCCCGGGGGGCCCCGCTTCGTACCCGCGTGCAGCCCGCAAGGCGATTGACAAGGGTAATAGTGAGATGCAAAACAGGAGGGGGCTGAGAGAATCTCCCTGGATAATCCCCCTCCTATACCCCTCCACTCCGGTCGACACGTTGCCTTCACTAGTCTTAACTGTGAAGCGTGTTTTCCAGAGCGGCATGAGTTGCTTAATGCATCCCACTATGTAAGGACTCACCGAAAGGCGCTCGAATAGGTGTATAATCAGTTTGTGACTGACAGTGTCGAACGCCTTACGGTAGTCTATCCAAGCGACTGAGAGGTTACGCTTGTGCTGGACCGCGTCTTGCTTGATGCAGCGGTTCACCAGCAGGTTCTCCTTACAACCTCCCAGCCCCCTCTTCGATCCCCTTTGTTCGTGTATCTCCCGCCATGCAGGCCCGATCTCGCCCAGAACACGCTCATAAAGAATCTTTGTGAAGATCTTACAGAGCGCATTCAGACTCGTTATCGGGCGGTAGTTCTCCGGATGAGACAGATCCCCTTTTTTGGGGATTAACACCGTTCTTCCCTCTGTCAGCCACGTAGGGATTGGCACCGTCCCATCGATGAACGACGAGAAGATGCGGGCCAGATGGGTATGGGTGCACGTGAATTTCTTCCACCAGAAGATGTTAATCCCATCCTGCCCGGGAGCGGCGTGGTTCCTCATGCTACTCACCGCCTTCTCCACCTCACCCCGCGTGACTGGAAAACAGTCGCCACGCTGACTCGGCTGTTGCCGGCAGTACGTGTCGAACCGTCCCAGAGCTGGAGTGCTTTCATCAAAATGACCCGCCTCGCTATACAGCTCTCCCCAAAACCGCTCCACCTGAACAGCTGTTGGCGCTGTGTCGGGGGCAGGCGTAGGTGGTTGGAACCAGCGGCCTGGGTCAGAACGGAAGAGGGCGTTGTCTAACGCCCGACCCAGCCGCCTCTCTAGGGATTGCTTCGCAACCCCCAGGTTCCGCACCTTCTCCACGTAGCGTTCCTTCACAATAAGAAGGATAGCTTTGTTCAATGTGTGGTGACGGCATTTCAGTTCCGAGCTGATTTTTCGGATTTTAGGGGTAAACGCCCTCCCCGCCGTAATGAAGTCTAACACATTACGGTTAGTAATGTGTTAGACAGTTAGTAATGTGTTAGACAGTTACGGATAGTTAGTAATGTGTTAGACAGTTATTATTATTATTATTATTATTATTATTATTATTTCTAGCTGTAATGAATATACCTGTCAGCCATGAGAAGAAAATAAAAAGTAATTTATATATTTCATTGTCGATCACATTTCATAGGCTCAAATTTCCTGATGACTCGTTTGCAGGTCGATCGCATCGGCCAGTTGCTTTATAGCTGCGGTCTGTGTGACCAGTACGATTTTTTGTTTGATGCAGAGCGTCTCAGCGAGATTAGACAATGGAAATCAAGAAATAAGCAGCCAAGCGAAATACTCGATAGAAATGGGACCAACGGAAGAGAGCACACTCGACGTATCACTGCCACGACCTGCGGCAGCGTCTTGCTCGCGGAATATAACCGACCGAAAAGAAATCCAATAATTATTAATCTCCAAAATTAATTAGAATTGAGAAACAAAAACAGAAGAAACGCGTGTGTCACGAGGACGTTTTCCAAGTAACGATAATGAGACGGACGAAGTGGAAGCAGACATCGATGTCGACGTTTCTGAAATAGTCGCGCTTGAGGGGCAGCGTCAGGGCCGATATCGTGAGCGAGCCGCTCTCCTGTTTTTCTGAGGAACCTGGCACGGCCGGCCTGAGCGTTCCCTCCACCTTTAGGCGTTGAATCTCGTTGAGAGCGGCTTGTGTGAGCTAGAAAAAACGGAAAATTAAAGTGATACAATGACAAGATAATCAGAGTAGAGTAGAAATTGAAAAATTCAAGAAAAAAGGGGAAAAAACGTACTTGCAACGAGCAACAATCTTTCTTTTTCAACTTGTTCCCGTGACCCGGTAAATTCGATGCCTGACCCTTGTCGTAGACAACAAGGTCAGAAGGTAGGTAATTTAATGCCAGACATCATGGCGAAAAATTTGAGCAGCAACATTGGGGAGCAATGGGATTGCCACGTATCACAATGAATCTATTTCAAAGTACTCCCTGGAACATATGAAAAAGATTATCAATAAATTAGATTGTTTTCTTTTTTCACTATTGGATTTTTAATATTTGCTGATTATTAGATCTGTTTTCTCATCCGATTCTAGGAAAAACTCTTACCTTGAATTTTTGATGCCAAGAAACCTAAAGTTTCGCATTTTTGCGCAATCTTTTAGTTTTGGTGCGCTTTTCATTCTCATTTGCATTGTACGAATGCGTCGAAAAGTTTGCGCGCATAGCTACGTAAAAATCGATTACTTTGCGCATAGTTTCAGTGGAGTGATCGGTACATCCGATTACTGGTAGAGTCGTTATTTCCGAAATCCGCTCCAAAATTCTGTGAATAGAATAGATCTGGATACCGAATTTACCGATGACATCCAAAACGGCTGATTCCATGAATTCGGTCAAACGGAGTAACGCTCCACTGGGTCGAATCAATCCTCCAAACCGTTCTAGCAAATTTATTGCTGTTTCTTGTGGATTCTTGTCTCCTTCGCCTGATCTTAAAGTCTTGATGCACTCCTGTTTGGTGTAAGTGCGAGAATTATAGTTTCATTGCATCCATGTTTTCATTCCGAATCGCGCTATTGTGACTCCCACGAAACAATACGGAAAAAGGGGCTATACGCTGCCGTGCTCGTGCATGATCGCCAAGCTTCGGGCTGGCGCAGTCGACATACGCGAGCATACACGCATTAAAGAGACGGGCTGTCAGCGTTTGGAGATACACTCTCTCGCGTCGGGACAGCATTCCCGCATAAAACCATTCGACACCCGTTCCAACTCGACGGGGTTGACGGGAACTTGTCGTACACACTTCCAACTCAACGGGGTTGACGATAAGGGACCGTGTCCCCTCCCACACCAACACCACATACGTGCATACACACGCACATTCACAATAGCGCGATTGCACGTAAATTTACCCGAATTCAGAAACCTAAAATAACGCACACAATCATTATACCAGAAAAATCACCGTCGGTTTTTATGCCGAAACGGCTTTTCCCACATGAGCAAATAAACAAATCATTGTTTTGAGGCTCAATCACGTTTTCTATTTCTGTACACGACCTCATCATTTCCTATTACACTTGTATACACGAAATTACGGGGGAACTACGCATTGAAGGACCTTCCGACTATACAACTCCTGACATTTCAGCTTCTTCATCATCGCCCGTACTACAAAACCAGCTATGTACGTTTATACTTCTTGGCTGGTTCGCGTCACATCGTACGTGTGATCATGAACGCTGTCGTTCTAAGTTGACCAGCTCATGGCAACGGACTCTTCGTAATTATGGTCACGCTGGTGGCTCTCCACGGGGACTTCATCGGTACATGCTTTTTCAAGCATATTATCGATGGCTGCCAACCACTCGCACCGAGGTTTAACCGCAGTGGCCAACGAATCTTTCGTCGGCATGAGGCTTTCCATCAATTCAGATCCACTAACATTAGATCCTCTCGGCGGTTTCACCAAGGAGTAATTGCAAAGCAGTCGGAATGCTTGGGCGAAAATTTTTGGATCGGGATGATCATTGCTACCGCCTGCATTCCGCATCATGCCGAAAAATCTCTGCCACAAAAGATGATATTTAATTGCACGAATCTCCGCTAACCAAGAAAAGGATTACTGTAAAACTATTGCTGCATCAATACAAGCATAATTTTCTTCGAATAGGGACACTATTTTTCAATAATGCATTTCAAAATAAATACAGATGAACTATTTAGTTGTAAAAAATAAAACATGCAACCTGCCTCCAAAGCGTCTTGATTTAAACGTGCCGTCATGACGTACTCGAAATTGGACTCGAGGTGGAGGGCATCCATTACTTCGAGGGTTTCTCCCAAGGTAACTTTCAAACCTTTCATATTACTTGATGAAACAGGTATCTCTATACTTGATAGAGAATTCTCCCAATTCTTCAAATATTGAACGAAGCTTGAAATTGCCTAGTTTTTATGGCAGGCACAACGAGCAAATAGTTATTGGTGCAAAACATCAGGACCAGCAAAATGAAACAAGCAATTAATACATGTACACAAAAAAGTAGCGGTGCCTACAATAAAAGGAAATAGAAACATAATGCAGTTTTTCCAAACACTCAGTGTAGGAAAATTGTAGACAAAGCACCAAAGAATTTTTGGATGGAACCCTGGGTAATTGTTAATGCAAATGATGGCACAACACGCAGCATGGACTCAGCTATTTGCTGTGTCCACAAGTCTGGCACAGTGCAGTAGATATTTGGATCATTCAGAGCAGCGCACTGTAGTGTATGTGCACGCCGAGTGGCGTCGCTAGTGGAAAGAGGTCGAGCGGTGTAGTGTATGTGCACGCCGAGTGGCGTCGCTAGTGGAAAGAGGTCGAGCGGGTGATGATGGGATGTGTGTGTCAAGAGAGAGAGAAGCAGCGGCGGGACGTGTAATGGAACGGTGTATGTAACGGAAAGGAATAAAGACGTGGTTACCAGGAAATACATGGGGATACGAGTTAACTAAATCACATTGGCGACGAGGAAAACGGAATCAAGGTGGATAGTGCAGAAACGGATTCAGATTACGAGGACGCAAGAGACGACGTAAACGTACACGAGGACACCACGAATAACGACATGACCGAGCAAGAGGCGGGAGGAGGAATTCCACCGTTTAATCCAAACGAAGATCAGCCAGGCGTGTATCAAAGATGGGAAAGATGGCTGCGCGGTCTGGAACTGTTGTTAGTGAGCAAGAACATAACAACGAAAGAGCGGAAAAAGGCGATGTTGCTGCACTACGGCGGATTTGCGTTGCAGGATGTGTTTTACGCCATTCCCGGCGCCTATACAGTTGTTGCAGACGAGGACGCGTATATCAAAACAAAGACCGCGTTGACACATTATTTCAAGCCGAAATTGAATACGACATATGAGAGACACATATTCCGTGGTATGAGCCAAGGGGCCAGTGAATCTATCGGACAATTCACCACGCGAATCCGACAACAAGCAAAATATTGTGCGTTCACACAAGAAGAAGAGGAAATTCGAGATCAGATAATCGAAAAGTGCTATTCATCGGAGGTTCGGAAGCGAATATTAGAAAAGGACACGGTGACGCTTGCAGACGTGTTAAAAATCGCGCAGGCATTCGAGGCAATGACTGTGCAGGTAAAGCAGATGGAAGGAGAATCGGTGGCGAAGATATCCAACAGCAACCACGCAACGAGATCACATTCAAAAAACACAGACTCCAAGTGTTTCCGATGTGGTTATAAGGGTCATTCGCACACGGACGAGAGATGTCCCGCTAGGGAAAGACAGTGCAATCGCTGCAAGAAGACCGGTCATTTTGCCTCCGTATGCAAAAGCAACAAGCGTCCATCGGAGGAGGGTAATGCGAATAACCCGCGACAACAGCAAAACCGGAACCGACAGAACGACGTCAGAGGGATTGACGACACAGAGACCGAAGGCGATGACATCGACGCGCATTATGCGTTCAGCTTGACAGCGAGGGAGACCATAAACGCAATCAAGGAAAAAGGGGTCGCAGCGGAAGTCGGCGGTGTCGCAGTGGAGTTCATCATCGATTCAGGGTCAACGTGCAACATCATTGACGAAGGAACCTGGCGAAACTGTAAAATGAAAGGTATCGATTGTAGATCAAGAGCAGAAACGAACAAGGAAGTGTTCGCGTACGGACAAGAATCAAAATTAGAATTATTGGGTGAGTTTGATTGTAAAATTGAGGTAGGAAAAAAACAGCGGAGGCTACTGTTGTCGTCATGAAAGGGAAAGGTCGACCTCTTCTGGGATTTGAGACGGCAACGAAGTTGGGAGTGCTGCGAGTGGGAGAGGAGCTACAGGTCGATAGAATCGAGGCAAGGGAAATGGACGATAAATTGTTTTCGGGGATCGGGAAATTAAAAGATTTTCAATTGGAGCTGCCTATCGACTCGAGCTATCCTCCGGTGGCGCAACCCGTTCGTAGAACGCCTCTCACATTGCAGAAGAGGTTAGACACGCAAATCCAGAAACTCATTGAACAGGATATCGTGGAAGAGGTCGAAGGGTCGACACCATGGGTGTCGCCGGTTGTCCCGATCGCAAAACGAAATGGAGATATACGTCTCTGCGTGGACATGAGACAAGCGAACAAAGCGGTAAAGAGAGAAAGATACCCGTTACCCTTAGTAGAAGATTTAATTACAAAACTTGGGGGGGCGGAAGTGTTTAGCACGCTCGACATAAAAAGTGCGTACCATCAAATCGAATTGACCAAGAATTCGAGAGAAATCACGACGTTCGTGACAGATTCGGGTTTATATAGATATAAACGTTTGATGTTCGGGATAAATTGTGCGCCGGAGATGTTCCAGCGAATTCTAAAGGGAGTGCTGAAAGGAATACCCGGGGTTATAAATTTCCTTGATGATATTCTAGTTTTCGGTGAGTCTCAAAAACAGCACGATCAACGCGTAAGAGCAGTTTTTCAAAGACTTAAAGAAAAAGGCCTAACGCTTAATAAGGACAAATGTCATTTCGGTGAAAAAGAGGTTAAGTTTTTGGGGTTCAAGATCTCTGGAAAAGGGGTACGACCGTTAGAGTCGAAAGTAGAGGCGGTTCAGAAATTCCGGGCACCAACTACGGCGGAAGAGGTTAGAAGTTTCCTCGGAGTAGTGAATTTTAACGCAGCGTTCATACCTGACTTAGCCACTATCAGCGAACCTCTTAGGAAATTAACACGGAAGAATACGCGATTCGTGTGGGAAAAAGAACAGGAACAGGCGTTTGCAAACTTAAAACAGAAATTGTCCGACGCAAGAACGCTGGGGGTCTTCAAAGTTGAGGCAAAAACTCGAGTGATAGCTGACGCGAGTCCGGTCGCGTTAGGCGCTGTGTTAACACAGCTGGGACCCGAGGGTTGGAAAGTCATTCACTACGCGAGTCGAGGTTTGTCTGATTGTGAACGGAGATATTCTCAAACAGAAAAAGAAGCATTGGCGTTGGTTTGGGCATGCGAAAGGTTCCATTTTTGGATATATGGTTGCGATTTTGATTTAGTGACCGACCACAGAGCTCTCGAGTGTATTTTCGGGACTCGCTCGAAACGATGCGCACGGATCGAACGCTGGGTGTTGCGCTTACAGAACTACCGATACCGAGTTATATATGAAAAAGGTTCGAGTAATATCGCGGACCCATTGTCAAGGTTGGTTAAAAACAAAACGAAAATTGAGCAAAGTGCACTCGAAGATGAATTCTATATTCGAAATATAGTCGCAGAAACTATACCGAGAGCTTTGTGTAGAGAGGAGATAGAATTCGAGTCAGAAAAAGATCCTCAATTACAAGAAGTTCGAAAAGCACTGGCAACAGGAAATTGGAACGCGTTATCAAGTTCAAAGTTCAGATTGCTACAAGACGAACTTTGCACATGTGAGAGTACGGTACTTCGCGGAACAAGGCTGGTAATCCCTGGGAGCCTGCAAAACAGGACTCTAAGCATTGCTCATGAAGGTCATCCGGGGATCGTATCAATGAAAGCGAGACTAAGATCAAAAGTTTGGTGGGACGATATCGACGGGGATGTAGAGCGTTTTGTCAGGGCTTGTAGGGGTTGTCAGCTGGTTCAGCAGAGTGTTAGCGTCGCGCCTGTTGTTCGAAATGCACTCCCCGACAAGCCATGGAGTTCTCTGGCGATGGATTTATTAGGACCGCTACCAACGGGAGAGAGTCTATTGGTACTGGTCGATTATTACAGTCGTTTTTATGAAATTGAAGTAGTACATAGTACAACCGTCGAGGTTATTCTCACAAAGCTGAAAGTTATATTCGCAAGATTCGGATATCCCGAGGTGATCGTGTGTGATAACGGCCCACAGTTTGCAAACGAACGTTTGAATAGTTATGCGCGAGAAAACGGATTTCGAATTGCTCACACTACACCGTACTGGCCCCAAGGAAATGGAGAAGTCGAGCGACAAAACAGGAGTATTTTAAAAAGATTAAAAATCGCGCATTCGGAAAGGAAAAATTGGCGAGACGAACTGCATCGGTACTTACTAATGTACCGATCGACACCACACACGGTCACCGGGAAATCGCCAGGAGAGCTAATGTTCGGTAGAAAAATCAAAACAAAACTGCCGGAGCTGTCAGAGGGGGTGCAATTCGACGACGATATTCGCGAGAAAGATGGTTGGCAAAAACTAAAAGGAAAAGAGTATTACGATTCTAAGTTTAAAACTAAGGAGCCAGGAATTCGACCCGGCGATACGATTTTAGTCAAACAGCCCAAAGAGCATAAGTTAAGTACCGAGTACAACCCGACGCCTTTCCGGGTGACGGATAGTCATAACGGCGCGGTAACTATTACATCTCCGGATGGAGTATCATACAAAAGAAATACGAGCATCGTTAAAAGGTTCAACGAGGAAACGCCGAAGGATCCAGAAACAGGAACCGAGAGTATGTATTTAAAGAAAAACATTGTCGACCAAAGCAGGGGAGAGAAGGATCCAGCAGGCATAGAAAGAACTACCGAAAACTCGGCGACAGGAAATAGCGTCGAGCCACGTCGATCGGGAAGAGAACGTAAGGCACCAAATCGGTACAAAGATTTCCAAATGTAAAAAACTACTTGTTTAAGGAACGCGATTTAGTATTAACGATGTCACTGTGTAATCTCGCATAAGAAATATCTATTGTTGTTATCAGAATAAAAAAGAGAAAGAAAATATATTTTTTAAGAGAAAACAGATGTAGTGTATGTGCACGCCGAGTGGCGTCGCTAGTGGAAAGAGGTCGAGCGGGTGATGATGGGATGTATGGGTCAAGAGGGAGAGAAGCAGCGGCGGGACGTGTAATGGAACTGTGTATGTAACGGAAAGGAATAAAGACGTGGTTACCAGGAAATACATGGGGATACGAGTTAACTAAATCACACGCACCATGCCGCACAGTACCATAGCGTGCTGTCATTGGAAAATACCCATTGAATAACAGAAATTGCCATATTTAAGTCATGATGCTGCCACATGATTAGATATTTAAAACAATTTTTATTTACCTTAGGCACCGTGAACAGTGAAAACTGCTGCAACCCTGACTTTTTCCGCTGAGTATAATCCTTATACCTCCGGGTACTGGAACCTGGGACGGAACAAATCCTCCCCATTCTAAGAAAAGAAAAACAGAACACAAATATAGCCTTGACTGTCAGGGATTGGAAATATGTTTCAGGAAAGGGTATTCAGTTGATTTATTTTTTTCACCGATGCGAATGAAAGTTTGAAGAAAATGCGCTATGCAGACAATATTACTCGTTATGTGGCTTGTAAATGCAACTGCACTGGAGAAAAAAAGGAACTTGTCAAAGAATTGTGGTTGTAATTGCAAGAAAAATAACTTATAAATTACACTCAATTTTATGCATATTACTCCAGGGAGAATGGAGCGTAAAGGTTGTTTTTCATTATCTGAGCTAAATGCAAGAAAAAAGAAACTGAAGGCTAACCCTAATGACGATTGATTGGGAGGAATATTGAAAATAATCCTACCTTGAGCTTTGAAGAAACCAATTTCGTGAAGATTTTCTCAATATTACAAACCACAATAATAGTAAAAATGAGTCGCAAAGCCGAACACAAAGACACATCGAAGTCAAATTCTTTTATTATTTGTGCGCATGCGTTAAGTTTGGACTATTATAATTATTTGAGACGTTCTCGTCAGGAGAGCTGCTAGTGGCACAATCTGGAACTATTGCAAGTCGGATTTTTCAAGACGCTGGTACTACGTATTGGCCTATGCTGTGTCCACTCCTTCTCTCTAGTCTCCCTGCTCGAAGCCTTCGTTTTGGCCAGGGAGGCTAGAGTGGGAGGAGTTCGATCTCTTATGGAGAGACTTGAAAAAAGTGGCTACAAAAATGTGGTCAAACTGGGATGGCGCCACTATTGCGAAGACCTCGAGAAGTGAGATGCGTGTGACAAAGACGGAACAAGTAAATAATAAGAAGTGAGCTGTGCATAAAGCAGCATGATACTTGAGAAGTAGGCTGCGTGCGAGAGAGATGCAAAATGATATATAGCCAGAACGCGCGCAAAAGTTACCCCCTCTCTAGCCTCTTACGCGCCCACCACACAATCATAGTAGCGCGTGTCCGTGAGCGAGCGACGCTCGGACATCTTGTTACGTCCCGGAGGGAGATTTAGGTGGGACTCGCGAGGTTGCCGCTTTAGAGCGCGAAAGTTCGAATTGAATTAGATTTCGCAGTGAGTCTTTGTTTGGCTTCCGCGTGAGTTCCGAACACAGTTTAATAACAATTTCGATTGAGACGAATTTGAGGTGCGTGATTCTGGTAAGAGAGTTGGATCCGCCCGATGGATTGATCGTTGATCAAATAAATGTTCAGACACGTAGATTTTGTCTTATTTCACGTAGTTTACGTTTATTACGTTTAACTCTTACAAACTTATAATTTCGGTACAAAGATAGTTAAGCGTACAATGATTACACGGAAACGCAGAGCGAAAGGGTTTAGCCTTGTAAGTCGACTGTTCAGTTCGGAGTTCGGATACAGAGTGTCTGCTCCTTCGTGATATGAAAATTAGGAAAGTCTGGTTGTAGGGGAAGGAGCTTTTTTGGGGGAATGCATTTTTGGATCAGAGCTTCTTAGTGATTGGTTAATCAATCGTGAGAATGTACGCTGCCTTACGTGATAGGTCGGCATCATGCGTGGGAATAGTTTTGTTCGTCTACTTATTAGGTCATCGCTATGGTGAATGCAGCCATTGTTCTATGTCCGAGGATCGGGTTCAGCGACCGAGGTTTCGTGGGTCTTGCGATATTACCGGGTGACGTGTTCTCGCGCAAGCGAGTTTTCCTTGTGGGATTGTTTGGGTCTTAGAACAAGGCAGGATTGTGGCGTAGTTCGGACCCTGCATTTTGTTCGAGTGCTCTAGGCGTAGGGTTTCTCTTCCCAGGCTGCGAGTACGCTCCTCTCGTAAATTCGTCTGTCGTTGGCTATGTTTATGCGTGGGTGCCTACGTGCGACGGTTTCGCTTTTGGTCTTGTGGTACGTTTCGGCTATCGCTCGCTTAGCGTTAAAGAAATATAGGTTTTTGGTCGATGAATGAGGGTGCTGCTATCGTGCGTATTTGCCATCGTGGTTTCAAGAAGAGAGAGAAAAAAAAGGTGAAGGCTGGGACGTAACAATCTTCGGAAAGAGCCGAGTGCGCCGAAGTTTCTCGACCGCGCCTTCGGCAGCTACACCAATACATGGACGCCGAGCTCGTTCATGTGCGGCCAAGCCGAAACGAAGGCTTCGAGGGAAAAAGCAATCTGAGGCTTTTAGATGATTTCAATGCTTATTGATTCTCTTGATTCTCTGATCTTAATGATGCTCCTGATTCTCTGCGTTATCAATGTATACAAAAAAATGTATTGCGCACCCTGATCGCTTATTTCTTTGGTTTATACGTTAATTTAAATATAATAATGAATCCAAATTATAACTTGTTTATCGTCTAAAAAATTGTTTACGCTTTACTCACACCCGTCCTTATGCCAAATAAATTATAATTCATAAAAGTAAGCGGAAATATATTTATATTCGTATTATTATATTAATTCTCATACTTTCGTCTAGCGACAAAGCATTATCCCCAAAAACAAGCCAATTATTCATCCGGCCGCGAATCGTCAGTACCAGAAAGTGCATATTCTACAAGCGATGAGATGGTCCCGTTGGTAGCGTTCCAGTAGCGCGATTCTGTAACTCGTTATAACTCAGTAGCGACAGTTTTCGTTATCGTAAGCTAGCGACAGCCAATCGCATGCACGATCAAAGAAGAAAGGGAGCCTCTTATTGGCTGTCGCTAGCTAACGATAACGAAAGCTGTCGTTACCGAGTTATAACGAGTTACAGAATATGCCTACTGGCTTCGGTCCGTAGGGGCGCGGGATCGTTCCCCGCGCTCAGTGTTTTTTTTAAATTATTATTACCATTAATTCTTATTTGATTAGTTATTTTTATTAGTTATCATTATTATTTTAATTAGTTATCTTTTAGTGTCGAAAAATTTATTGCGCACTCCGACCGCTTATTTTATTAGTTTGTACGTTAATTTTAATGTAATAATAAATCTAAATTACAATTTATTTATCTTCTAAAAAATTGTTTGCGCTTTACTCACACCCGTCCCTATGCCAAATAAATTGTAATTCATAAAAGTAAGCGGAAATATATTTATATTCGCATTATTATATTCATTTTCATATACTATCATCAAGCGATAAAGCATTGTCCCCAAAAACAAGTCAATCATCGATCCGGCCGCGAATCGTAACTTACGAGAATGAATATAATAATACGACTATAAATATATTTCCGCTTACTTTTATGAATCACAATTTATTTGGCATAGGGATGGGTGTGAGTAAAGGGCAAACAATTTTTTAGAAGATAAATGAGTTGTAATTTAGATTTATTATTACATTTAAATTAACGTACAAACTAATCAAATAAGCGGTCGGAGTGAGCGATAAATTTTTCGACACTAAAAGATAACTAATAAAAATAACTAATCAAACAAGAATGAATAGCAATAATAATTTTTAAAAAGCACTGAGAGCAGGGAACACGATCCTGCGCCCCTGCGGACCGATGCCAGGAACGCTACCAGCGGGACCATCCCATCGCTTGTAGAATATGCACTTTCTGGTACTGACGATTCGCGGCCAGATGGTTGATTGGCTTGTTTTTGGGGATAATGCTTTATCGCTTGTTGAAAGTATGAGAATCAATATAATAATACGAATATAAACATATTTCCGCTTACTTTTATTAATTTTAATTTATTTGGCATAAGGACGGATGTGAGTAAAGCGTAAACAATTTTTTAGAATATAAATAAGTTGTAATTTGGATTCATAATTATATTTAAATTAACGTATAAACTAAAAAAATAAGCGATCAGGGTGCGCGATACATTTTTTGTATACATTGATAACGCAGAGAATCAAGAGCTAAATAAGCATTGAAATCATCTAAAAGCCTCGCGCGTTCCGTCGGCTGACGTCACGCGCGAGTCGTACTCAGATTGCTTTTTCCCTCGAAGCCTTCGTTTCGGCTTGGCCGCACATGAACGAGCTCGGCGTCCATGTATTGGTGTAGCTGCCGAAGGCGCGGTCGGGAAATTTCGGCGCGCTCGGCTTTTTCCGAAGATGTCCGAGCGTCGCTCGCTCACGGACACGTGCTACTATAATTGTGTGATGGGCGCGTAAGAGACTAGAGAGGGGGTAACTTGTGCGCGCGATCTCGCTGCACTGCTTTCTGGGATGCGTATTCGATCCTCTTCCATCCCTCTTACACGACATCGATACTCAGCTTACTTCTCGAGGTCTTAGAGATAGTGGCGCCATCCCTGTTTGACCACATTTTTGTAGCCACTTTGAACAGAGATTAGTAGGGAGATGTACACCGCGGCCCTTTTCGGCGTGCCTCGTAAATGGCGCTAAATCGCGGCGGCGAGTTCGGGAGTATGATTTCGTGATCATCGCCTCTGTCGAGGTTGCAGATTCCCTTGTAGCCGCGCGAGTCCGTGATCACCGTTCAAGTCGGTATCGCAGTCAGCGTGAACACGAATGGTTAGCTCGGAGGGGGAAAAGTCTCTGCCCCTCGCAAATCGCGCTCGCTCGACGGGCGAACGGAGCGAGGTTTTCCATCTGATCGAGCACGACATATATGTGTGGCCGTACTGCGGATTGGAATATGCATTAAATGAATGTCAATGTGAAAAACATGTATCGAGATCATTGTGTTCTCTCGGTTGCCCGTTTATGCCGAAAATGCGGGTTAAAAAATTAACGACGAACCGCGTTGAAAAATAAAACGCCGAAATGACCGTGGAAGGTTCAAAAATAAATCTTGAGCCTTTGCCGCGATTGTTTCGGCATTTTTTTCAACAGTAAACATTATGGATAAGGGTATATCATAAATGTTTCTTTATCTGCAATGAGCGTTGTGGCTGAATTGGTAACGTGGCGGATTAACGATGCTTACGGTCCGAGTTCAATCCCCGGTGAATCAACATTTTTTTTCATTTTATATTCAGAAAATTTCGAACTTACTCTCACTTTAGCTATTCTCGCCTGTTCAGGCATTATTTATGATTTTTAATTCGAATATGCTTAATAAAAAAAACAAGACATTGCTACCGGGGATCAGTGCAGTCAGATCGCGCGTAAAAGTTACCCCCTCTTTAGTCTCTTACGCGCCATCACCCAATCATGGTAGCGCGTGTCCGTGAGCGAGCGACGCTTGGACATCTTCGGAAAGAGCCGAGCACGGTCGAAGTATCCCGACCGCGCCTTCGGCAGCTGCACCAATCCATGGACGCTGAGCACGTTCATGTGCGGCCAAGCCGAAACGAAGGCTTCGAGGGAAAAAGCAATCTGAACACGACTCGCGTGTGACGTCACCCGACGGCACGCGCGAGGCTTTTAGATGATTTCAATGCTTATTTAGCTCTTGATTTTCTGCGTTATTAATGTATACAAAAAATGTATCGCGCGCTCTGATTGCTTATTTTTTTTAGTTTATACGTTAATTTAAATATGATAATAAAATTACTCACACCCGTCCTTATGCCAAATAAAATATAATTCATAAAAGTAAGCGGAAATATATTTATATTCGTATTATTATATTAATTCTCATACTTTCATCAAGCGATAAAGCATTATCCCCAAAAACAAGCCAATCATCCATCCGGCCGCGAATCGTAAGTACCAGAAAATGCACATATTCTACAAGCGATGAGATGGTCCCGTTGGTAGCGTTCCTGGCTTCGGCCCGCAGGGGCCCGTGGTGCAAATTTTTCTCCAAATTTTTCATAATTTCTCATATTTTAATCGTATTTGAGATTTTCGGAGAAAAAATGATTTAAAACCGATTCAAGTTCTGGTCTATTTCCCAAAAACACATTTTTTTTCACTCAAAATTCATGATTTCTCATTTTTTTTTCCCGGAAATTTCTCTTTTTCCTATGACCTGAGTGAACGGCTGTGGCGATATTCGGAGTGAAGTTAAAGATGAAAAAAAATGAGATTTTTAAAGATAAATTTAAGAGAAAATTTGAAGATTAAAAAAATGAGATTTTCGTAAAACAAACTTGTTCTTATTTTTTTTCGGAACTTTTTCTTCTTCCTATTGAGTGAAAGGCTGCGGAGATATTCGGAGAAATGTTATAGATGAAAAAAAAATGAGATTTTCGTAGAAAAAACTTATTGCATTTTTTATCCCTCATAATTCTGCGAAATAATGAATTTCCGAAATTTTTGCAAACATTGTTTTCATTAAGGGGTAACACCACTGGAAAGGCCTGCCACGAAGTGTTTTAGACAAATAATACTTGGGGTAATTATTAAGCATATATTGAAGTATATTGCAAAAAAAATGGACGGGAAAATATTAAAAAATGGCGACACTGCAGCCAATTCTTCCGAGGCATGTTGAACTTAAGGTGCTATGCGGCACGTAGTATAACTTGTGACAATTTTAATCTGGACAAAATAATTTTTTTTTAAATTAAATCCAGATGAGTGTAGCTAGTGAACTACGTAGGGGATTTTAGAAATATTGATTTTTGAGTAATTGCCGAGTATTTGACTAAAAATGTTCATTTAGACTTAATAAAACAAAATTATTTTTTTTAGGTTAAAATTGGCCTAGTTATACTGCATGCCGCAAAGGTTCGTCATTCTTCGGAAGAATTGCTGCAGTGTCGCCATTTTGTAATATTTTCGGATAAAAATTTCAAGCAATATACGTAAGTATCTGCTCAATAAATACTGCAAGTATTATTTGTTTATCACATTTTCTTCCGGAAAAAAAATATTAAAAACTACGCTTCCTGTAAGGCTGCTACAGTGGTGTTACCCCTTACAGTCTTCATATAATTTCCGAGATTTTCCCGTGATCGTAATTAAAGTGATGAAATATTCGGAGACATTCGGAGAAACTCGGATGTTTGCGTAAAAATAATTGTCCGCAAAACTCCGAATTCTTCATATTTGTTCCAATTCATAGAAAAATTCGAAAGAAATCGGAGTTTTTCGGAAAAAAAATTGCACTAGGGGCGCGGGATCCTATTATTCTATAATCCTATATTATTGCTATTAATTCTTATTTGATTAGTTATTTTTATTAGTTATCATAATTCACTTTTTAAATTTTTTTAACTTCCACTTGTACAGGGTTCTTTCCTCTTGATACATACCCCATATTCCAGTTTATATCCCCACCTTGCGGCCGCAGCCGACTTCCCCCTCTGTATTGCATTCACCATGACATTTCTGCCATGGGTATAGGGAAACTGCGGAAAACCTATACCAATACAGCCGGTCCCGAGTTCGCTTCCCAGTCTCGGAGCTAGTCGCGTTTCGTCGAGAAATAACTCACAGACTACAGTCACACTTACATGACACACACACCAGTTATCATCATTATTTTAATTAGTTATCTTTTAGTGTCGAAAATTTTTTCGCGGACTCTGACCGCTTATTTTATTAGTTTGTACGTTAATTTAAATATAATAATAAATCTAAATTACAACTTATTTATCTTCGAAAAAATTGCGCTTTACTCACACCCGTCCCTATGCCAAATAAATTGTAATTCATAAAAGTAAGCGGAAATTTATTTAGCCATAAAGCATTATGATAATGCTTTATCGCTTGATGAAAGTCTATGAGCATATAGTATATGAAAGTATTTGGTTAATTATTGAATGAATATAATACGAATATAAATATATTTCCGCTCATATACTTTCATCAAGCGATAAAGCACTATCATAATACTTTATCGCTTCATGAAAGTATATGAGCGGAAATATATTTATAAATATATTTCCGCTCATATACTTTTATCAAGCGATAACGCATTATCATAATGCTTTATCGCTTGATGAAAGTATATGAGCGGAATTGCAATTTTTGTCCAAAAAACTCCGATTTTTTCGGAAAATTTTTCCGATTTTTTCCCGAATTTTTCTATGAATTGGAACAAATATGAAGAATTCTGAGTTTTGCGGACAATTGTTTATACGCAAACATCCGAGTTTCTCCGAATTTTTCCGAACATTTCATCATTTTTATTACAATCACGGAAAAATCTCGGAAATTACATGCATTCTTCAAGGGGTATCACCACTGTAACGGCCTTACAGGAAGCGTATTTTTTTATATTTTTTTGGCGGAAGAAAATGCGATAAACAAATAATACTTGCGGTATTTATTGAGCATATATTTAAGTATATTGCTATAAATTTTTCATCCGAAAATATTACAAAATGGCGACACTGCAGCAATTCTTCCGAAGCATGTCGAAGCTCTGTGGCACGCAGTATAACTGTGCCATTTTTAATCTATAAGAAAGAGTTTTCTTTTTTATTAAGTCTACATGAGTGTAGCTACTGAAACACGTAGGGGATTTTCGATAAGTTAATTAAAACAATATTTATTAAAAAATAACTGTCTTTACAAAATTGAACATTTTTAGTCAAATACTCGTCAATTACTCAAAAATCAATATTTCTAAAATCCCCTACGTGGTTTACTTGCAACACTCATCTAGATTTAATTTAAAAAAAATTATTTGGCCAGATTAAAATTGGCACAAGTTATACTGCGTGCCGCAGAGCACCTTAAGTTCAACATGCCTCGGAAGAACTTGCTGCAGTGTCGCCATTTTGTAATATTTTCCCATACATTTTTTTGCAATATACTTCAATATATGCTTAATAATTACCCCAATTATTATTTGTCTAAAACCCTTTGTGGCAGGCCGTTACAGTGGTGTTACCCCTTAAGGAAAATAATGTTTGCAAAAATTTTGGAAATTCATTATTTCTCAGAATTATGAGGGATAAAAAAATGTAATAAGTTTTTTTTATGAAATTCTCTTTTTTTATCTATAACTTTTCTCCGAATATCTCCGCAGCCTTTCATTCAATAGGAAAAAGAACTAAACAAGCATTGAAATCATCTAAGAGCCTCGCGCGTGACGTCACCCGACGGCACGCGCGAGGCTCTTAGATGATTTCAATTCGTGCTGACAATGAGATTGCTTTTTCCCTCGAAGCCTTCGTTTCTTCTTGGCCGCACATGAACGTGCTCAGCGTCCATGGATTGGTGTAGCTGCCGAAGGCGCGGTCGGGAACCTTAAACCGTGCTCGGCTCTTTCCGAAGATATCCGAGCGTCGCTCGCTCATAGACACGCGCTACCATGATTGGGTGATGGGCGCGTAAGAGACTAAAGAGGGGGTAACTTTTACGTGCGATCCGGCTGCACTGGACGCGGGTTCGATCCCCGGTAGCAATGGCTTGTTTTTTTTTATTAAGCATATGCGAATTAAATATCATAAATAATACCTGAATAGGCGAGAATAGCTAAAGTGAGAGTAAGTTCGAAATTTTCTGAATATAAAATGAAAAAAGAAGTTGAATCACCGGGGATTGAACTCGGACCGTAGGCATCGTTAATCCGCTACGCTGCCAATTCAGCCACAAGGCTCATTGCGGATAAAGAAACATTTATGATACACCCTCATCCATAATGTTTACTTTTGAAAAAAAATGCCGAAACCATCGCGGCAAAGGCTCAAGATTTATTTTTGAACCTTCCACGGTCATTTCGGCGTTTTATTTTTCAACGCGGTTCATTGTTAATTTTTTATCCCGCATTTTCGGCATAAACGGGCAACAGAGAGAAAACAATGATCTCGATACCTGTTTTTCACTTTGAAATTCATTTAATGCATATTCCAATCCGCAGTACGGTTACACATATATGTCGAGCTCGATCCGACGGAAAACCTCGCTCCGTTCGCCTGTCGAGCGAGCGCGATTTGCGAAGGGCAGAGACTTTTCCCCCACCGAGCTACCCATTCGTGTTCACGCTGACTGCGATACCGACTTGAACGGTGATCACGGACTCGCGCGGCTACAAGGGAATCTGCAACCTCGACAGAGGCGATGATCACGAAATCATACTCCCGAACTCGCCGCCGCGATTTAGCGCCATTTACGAGGCACGCCGAAAAGGGCCGCGTTGTACATCTCCCTACTAATCTCTGACTGGGTAGGGACACTTTTCGTTGCGTAGCTAGCGACAGCCAATCGCATGCACGATCACAGAAGAACGGAAGCCTCTTATTGGCCGTCGCTCGCTAACGATACGAAACTGTCGCGGCCATGTGTTTTAAAACAACATCTGCCGGTGATTAAAATAAGAAGTTTAGTTTTTTTTTCTCTGCACGCCCGCTCTTATTGGGTGGCTTTACCTAGCGGCAATGCCACAAGCAACGCCATTGGGTCTGAGAACACCGAACGGACAACGATACTTCTATTAAGGTAGTACGAGCGCGCAATCTTGATTTCTATAGATTTTGTTCAAATTTTAACGTCATTGTTCATATCATTATGCATGATTGAGTGAAATTTCCGAGTCGCCTTTTTACATTGGGAGATAATGGGTTTTAAAATTGCAACTTTTAACACTGCAGGGTCTACATTGAAATTTAGACAGAATAATTATCCGTGAAAAATATTTGTACCCTGTAAAAGCATAATTATCGTGTTCCTAAAGTTCAAAATTTTGTCATAAAAAAATATTTGCATTATAAATATCAACATTTTATATTGTTTATGTTATCTTCATTAACAAATAAAAGTGTTGGTTAATTCAAAACTAATTAAAAACTTCGCTCGATTAAAAATTACTTCCAAATGAAAATTTGTGTTGCAGTATTATTTTAAATATGCCGCGCAAACTCACGTCATTGGATACGTGGAACGATCATATGTATTACATATATGGGAACGATGCGATATGGCCATGTCTTCTTATTATAGGGGACAAATGTTTTTTACGGATACTTATTCTGTCTAAATTTCAATGCAGACCCTGCAGTGTTAAAAGGTGCAATTTAAAAACCCATTTCCCTCCCAATCTAAATAGTCGACTGTTATGAAATTTCACTCAAACATGCATAATGATATGAACAATGTCTGGTTAAAATTTCAACAAAATCTATAGAAATCAAGATTGCGCGCTCGTACTACCTTAAGGGAAGTTTCTATTTGTATAGCCAAAAAATGTTCGATTTTTCACCACTTTTTATAGCGAAAAATATAAAATGTTGAAATGTGGTATGTTTACTAAGCGGTCTTTAATGAGCATGATACATTTTTTTTAAGTTCGACAAAACATGGTCCTAGGAATGGAAGGAGCCACGAATTTCGGTGCGCCGGCGATTATATTTTTCGCTTGCGGAAGTGTCCAGTCCTGAACATGTGATCTGGAGAAAAAAAAACATATTTTTACGTTGTACAATATTGTGTATAAGGGGTCGTCCATTAATCACGCGAGGCTCAAATATGGGAGGGGGGGGGGGTGGATAACATCACGGTTGATCACGCTCGAGGCCGCGGGGTGTTGCGACATATCACGTGTATTTTTATTTGTAACTGCACGGACAATGCCATTTAAATATTCTGACAATACTTATATATTATTTCGTTTTTCATAATAAACTACCGCACTCTCTATCGCTTGTGTCAGACGTTTCTTAACAAAAAAAATACACGCGATGTGGGGGGGTCAGCCAGCTCATGGCTGGCTAGAAATCTCGCCACATATCACCATGGGGCAGGGGGGTTCAGCAAGTGGCCTAAAAAACCTCACGTGATTAATGGACGACCCCTAAGTCGAACTAGAATCAAGATATAAAAAATAAAAAAATATCGATCGAAAGGGAATTTTAGTTTTTTACCCAACATTTTTTATCAAATCAAAACGTTAGAATTTTTGGATAATTCTAGTTCGCCTTATACACGATATTGTAAAAAGTAAAAATGGTTGGTTTTTTTGCGTCTGATCACCGGTTCAGGACTTAGGACTTCCGCAAGCGAAGAATATCATCGACAGCGCACCGATAACGTGGCTCCTGCCACTCCCATCTTTTGTCAGTTAAAAAATTATGATTACATTTAATAAGAACCGCTCAATAAAGATACCAAATTTCAACATTCTATATTTAATATTTACCGCATAAAAAGATGGTGAAAGATCGAACATTTCTTCGTCCAACAAAGTAGAAACCTCCCTTAAACTAAATTTGCTTCGAGCCTTTCTGCAGTTCTGGATTCGGGAAGCAGGCTTTTTAAAGAAATTTTGTTTACTCTTATGCTGTTGCAGATCTTTTATTTTGTAGTATAAACTGATATACGAAATGCTTATATATATATATATATATATACACAGAGATATACGGCGTATACAGAAGTAAAAAGGACGACGTGCAGGAAATCGAGGCCAATTGCCGCTACATGAGTTTTTTGTATGATTTTCATGTCAAAGAAGATAAAATGTCTAACTATCTCTAGGCAATCTATGGCTGGTCCTCTCTCAAATAATTATTCTATGATACGGCTAAATATGATCCAAACAATTGTCATGGAATCTTCTTGTTCCAAGTCCTCTGATACATTAAGCTTTGGTACGAACTTTGGCAAGGACTACTCGAACTTGGAAAGCTATTTTGTGGAGATGAAGAGGCTGTCGCAGAAAAAGCGGAATGAAGCGAGGTCGGGCGGCTCTTCGACGTTGGATTAAGCCGTCGCGACCAATTTCTGTTCGACGGCTGCCAAGCGACGCGAAAGCTCATCAATGGAATTCTTTACACTCGCGGTAAATCTCTTTATTCCTTCGGGCACGGCGGTTGCGCCTTTTACGCACCAGTCGCAACCGCTGTGTCCGGAGGGATTGAGTCTGGAATTGAATCGACCTCTCGTAACATGTTACCGGCTTCGTAACATCGTCAGCCGTGCTACGAATATCATCGGACGAACCTCGCGAGTCATTCTCGCTCATTTGTAGATTTTCGCAGGGGTGATTGGTATCCTAGAGAATCTGCACAGCCTTCAACTCGTCCTCATACATGCCCATTTCTTCCGACGTCACTGCATTACGGGAAATGAATCGTAATTATAGATTTTTCGTGTCGGTGGAAAGGCGAGAAGGGAGGATATTGCTCGACTCACAGATCCAATGAGTCAGCTTGGCGGAATCGTCAGTAATCTCATTGATCATTCTTGTCAGTTGTTCCACGATGACCTTAAACTGGCTGTGATTGGTGCTTATGAGATTGTGTTCCGAATCCCAAAAGCTCTCGAGATGCTGCGTCTCGCACATGTTCCTCAATCGATCGAGCATCTGCAAAATGTAGTGCCAGGCTCAACAATTATCCGAACACAGAGGGTCGAGTGACGAAACAAGGGCTACTCTTTTACGTGAATAAGAAGTTGAATTCCGGCTAATGTACAGGTGTCGGGCAATCCGGAATCGGTCTCCATGCTTTTCGCGTACTGCATGACCAGAGTCTTGATGTGGTAATGAAGGATAACCTTCCACTCCTGAGCGTCTCGCAGTTTCTGTTTCACATAGACAATAATCGTAGCAAAATGGATAAATGAGCTGCGGTAACGCCCTGTAAAGTCGGTGAAGTTTGTGGGAAATATTATACTAGAATTAGTCATGTACCTCGAGGTGTCGAATGAGAGGCATGAGATAGCTGTGCCTTGTCAGGAAATCATTCTCATGATTGTACAAGAATAGCCGCCACTGGCGCGTGTCTTCTGGAAAATCGTTCGGACCGTCCGGCACGGTGTACCATTTCTGCAAGTCGCGTGTAACGATAATTGATCAGATTGGCATTGTTCAAGCATCGAACTTGGCATAGAGACGTCGAACGTACAAAACCCTCTTTTCCAGGAGAATAAGGTGGTCTGCAGTCGAATTCTAATACGGGCATTAGACTGACGTTCATTTCTGGGAAACCCGGCTTCTTAACGCACAGAGTAAATGCAGGACTTTCTTTGAGGACTTTGATCTGACGGAGGGAAAAACAGAAAAAATATGGTGAAGCCAAATCCTTTGTTACTATTGTGATGAATGAATTCGCTGTTCTGATGATAATGGTGAAAATGGTTCATGTCGCACCGTGTAATTGTCAATTCTGGGTACATTCAGCATAGCCCATGCGAGCAAACTTTCCATCGACTGTCGGAACGCCTCCTTATCTAATTTAAAGTCGGGCCTACAGGCGCCAGAATTCACATCCACCAGCCACGATGATAAAAATTTTCTAGGGAAACAACATTAACAGATTGAGGTTGGCCGAAATGATTTGTATCTTTTTGTTCTTTTAGCACTTCTATTACAGTGGAACCTCGATTATCCGAACCAATTGGGACCGAGACTAGTTCGGATAATCGAAACATGGGTTTTTTGGGACGAGATCATAAAAAATACCTTTTTACATAAAAACAGTACATACATATATATTCAAATTTGACATATATATTAACGTTGAAATATATATATGTGTGTGTGTGTGTGTGTGTGTGTGTGTGTGTGTGTGTGTGTGTTTTGAATACCGGAAAAAGTCGAATGCCTTTTTCAATATTTTTTAAATAAAATCGTCCATTTTTAATTGATGAATGGCTGTAATGCGTTTTTGAGCGGCTAAGTCTTGCAGTCGTTTGAGAAGGGGAAGTTGCGTTGGGTTGCTCATTGTTGCTCACAGCAGTGGCAGTGAGCAACAATGTGTCTTTGTCGCCAACGTTCGAGTAATTGAGCGTTCGAATAAGTCCGAATAAGTCATATAAGTCGGATAAGTCATCGTTAGGATAATTGAGGGTTTGGATGATCGAGGTTCGGATAATCGAGGTTCTACTGTACCTGTATTTGAGCCATTGGGGTGTATAACGTAGTGGGTGGTGCAGTTTCAGATATTTGTACCCTGGCTTCCCATTTTCGAACTGTGAAGCAAGAAGACAAAAAGCATATATAACGACGCAGATAAAAATGAATAATGGTGAATGATACGGGAGAAAATGGGTCACCTGGAGATTCTTGATATTCAGGGGGATCTTGATGATGATGTGCACATCGAACTCTTCTGGTTTGATGACCGTTGGTCCCTTGTAATGTTTCTCGACGATGAAGAATTCCTGAAACTGTTCCCGGAAGAATCCGTCTCGCCCTCTTATCTTGGTGAAAACATCCTCGAGTATCTGCAAGCAGACCCCCAAAATAAGAATCCACTTGTTCAGCTTCGCTTCAACGAGGGCTGAATCCGAAGCAAGGAACCTCGTTGAGAATCCCTTTGGTCCTCTCGTAGTGGTCATCCCTTGAGCTCATACACTTGTCGATGGCGTGCAAGATTCTTTCGTCATGGCGTAAATTTTCGGCTTTCATCTCGGCGTCCATCGCGACCTCAATGCAGGAGAGCGAGGAGCGTCACACGCGGAAAAGAAGAAAGGGATACAAGTGTGCGAACGTTCGTCGACGCTTTCGCTACCATATGCGAAAGAATTATATTGCCACGGTGAAAAAAGCTTCGATTAAAACGGAAGTGATATCGCAACGCGGTAACAAAAATTCTTATTATTGTTCCGCCGCAAACCCGGGTCGCTTCTCGCTACGCAAAATTACAAGAGATCGAGGAAGACTAGACTAGACGATTCGCGTGTGGTACGAGAACTCCACACGAGTGGCCAAAAGCACTCTTTGTCTTCCGAGAGCCGACGTGCGTCGGTCGCGTCGGTATCTGGAAAAGGGGGAATAACGAAACTGGACACAAAGAGATCCCGGCATGCTCGAGACGATCTGAACGGAAAGGTTCTTTGTCTCGGTTGGAGTCCTGTAACTGCATCCGACAGTGATTAAAAAAATTTGGTATTTTTTTTTTGCACGCCCTCACTTCTTTTCGTGTCCTTAGGTGGCTCTACCTAGCGGCAATGCCGCAAGCAACGCCAACCAGCGTTCCATAACGCTTACCCGACGAAATTACGTATTTTAAACTGAATTTCCGTTGACCCTTTCTGGACGCACATGGCGTCGCGCTTTCCCCCTCGCATTTTTCAGTAATATATCGTATAACGGTTTTTTTTCTTTCAATAAATTGGGCCACCCGTTTTCGTTGAATGCAAATATGGAATAATAGAGACACCGCATCTCGAGCCTGGGTCACGTTCAAGGTTTACTACATCGAAGTCTGATCACTTCCGGTTGGAACAGTTCTGGATTCACGACGCAGGATTTTTTTTTGAGACATCTATTTACTCTTCTGTAGCAGATCTTTTATTCGTAGTATAAATTGATATAAGAAAATCATATTCATATGTATGCAGCGTATATACGAGTAAAAGATAGCGTGCATGAAATCAAAGCTAAGACTTGCAATATGTTTTGCATGTTTTTCATAATGTCAAAGGAAATAAAATATCAAACCATCTCCAAACATGCTATGGCTAATGCAGCCTTGCCTCAAATACTTATTCAATAATACGGTTAGATAAAACTTCAACCTCCATCATCGAGGCTTCTTATTGCAAGCCCGCTGATACTTCGAGCTTTGATACGAACTTCGGTAGGGACTGGTGGAACCTGAAGCCCTGATTTAGGGAGTAGAGGTTGTCGAAGGAAAATCGGGCAGTTTTTGGACGTTTGATCAAGCCGTCTCGGCTGTCTTCTGTTCGAGGGCCGTCACGCGACGTGAAAGCGTATCAATGGAAATCCCGAGACCCGCGACAACTCTATTCACTTCTTCGAGACAACCGGCGATATCTTTTTTCGCCTCGTAGGATAGAGATGATTCGATGCCACCGGATGACGCGGTCGCGTTTGTCGCCGGCTTCGAAGTATCATCAGCCGTGTTACGAACATCGTCAGCCGTGTTACGAACATCGTCAGCCGTATTACGAACATCGTCAGCCGTGTTACGAACATCGTCAGCCGGGTTACGAACATCGTCAGCCGTGTTACGAACATCGTCAGCCGTGTTATGAACATCGTCAGCCGTGTTATGAACATCGTCAACCGTGTTACGAACATCTTCCGACGAACCTGGTTCATCATCCTCGCTCATTTGTAGATTCTTTGAGGGGCAATTTGCGTCCTGGGGGATCCCCACAGCCTTCAACTCGTTCGCATACATGGTTAATTCTTCCGATGTCACTGCAACATGGCAAAAGGATCATTCTAAATAAATGCTTGGTGACGATAGAAAGGAAAATGGAGGGGAGGGGGGATATATTTCGACTCGCAGATCCAATCGGCCACCTTAGCAGGATCGTCAGTGATCTCGTTGATGATTCTTGTCAGTTGTTCCTCAATATTCGCGAACTGGCTCTCATCAGCATCTACGAGATTGTGGTTGGGAACCCAAGTGTGTGCAAGATGCTGCGTCTTGCACACGTTCCTCAATTGCCGAAGCATCTGCAAAATGCAGTGCCAGACTCAACAATTAACCCAACATGGGGTATCAAACGAGGAAAGAATCGTATAGCTACTCCTTACATGAATGAAAAGCTTGATTCCGGCTAATCTGAAGGTGCTTGGCGATTGAAAGTCGATCTCCAGGCTTCTCGCGTAGTTCATAACCAGAGTCTTGATTTGGTAGTACGAGATAACAGTCCACTTATGAATTTCTCGAAGTCTCTGTTTCATATTAACAATAATCGTAGCAAAATGGACGAACGAGTTGCCGTAAGCGTTATAAAGTGGGCGAAATTTGTAAGAATTTATTGTACAAGGATTACTCTATGTACCTCAAGTTGTCGAATGACAGGCGTGAGATAGCTGTGCCGTTTCAGTAAGGCATTCTCATTATGTTCATAGCACATTCGCCACTGGAGGTGCTGATCAGCAATATCTTTCGGAGGATCTGGTATGGCGTACCATTCCTGCAGGTTGCGTGAAACAAGACTGATCAGATTGGCATTGTGCGAGCGTCGAATTTGGCATAAAGCCAGTGAACGTACAAAATTATCCTTAATGAGAAAACTCTAGTTTGTAGTCCAATTCTAATACCGGCACGAAATTGACTTTCATCTCTGGAAAGCCCTGCTTGTTGACACGCACTTGAGTAAATGCAGGACCATTTTGGTGTACTCTGATCTGGAAGCAAAGAGCAGGAAAAATATGGTTCACCAAAATCCTTTGTTACTATTGTCACAAATAATATTCGTTCCCTTCTAATTGATTAAAATCGTCTATACTCACTGTGTAATTGTCAATTTTGGGTACATTCAGCATGGTCGATTCGAGCAAACTCCCTATTGAATGTCGAAACTCATTGCTATCGATGAAATAGCCATACTCATACTTGCCATACTTGTACACCAGCCAGTTTGAAGTGAGTTTGCTACCAAGTAACATTTAATCGTTTGAGCCTGGCAAAGATTGTTTGTATCTTTTGGTCATCTTGATACTTCTATTACCTGTTTCTATTCCACGCAGCAGTCGAAACAACACAGCTGGACAATCTCACCTTTGTGTAGCCTAGTTTTGATCCTGTTACCTGTGAAGCAAGAAGACAAAAATCATATATTATAATGTAGACAAAAATAAATCATAGTCAATGATGGAGGTGAGAATGGATCACCTGGATATCGTTGTTATGCACAGGAATTTTGATGATCATGTTTACATCAAACTCTTCCAATTTGGTGACCGTCTGGCCCTTGTAATTTTTCTCAACGAAAAAGAAACCCTGAAGCTGTTCTCGAAAGAATCCGTCTCGTCCTTTTATTGTCGCAAAAACGTCTTCCAGTATCTGGAAGCAGATAATTAAAATATCAATGCATTCATTTGGCTTCACTTCAAGAAGGCCTCAATCTGAAGCAAGGGACCTCTTTAAGAATTGCTTTCTTCCTCTCGTGGTGTTCATCCCTTGGGTTTATACAATCGTCGATCACTTGCAAAATCCTTTCGTATTCGCGTAATTTTTTAGCTTTCACCTCGGCGTCCATTTCAACGTGGCTCTGGCAGAGATCGAGGATCGTCGCAATGCGAGCAAAGGAGATAGGGATGCGAATGTTCTTCGACGCTTTTGCTGCTGTCCACGGAAGAAATATCGTGCCTCGATGAAAGAAGTTTCGATTAAAATGGGACTTTATGAATGAGGTTCTATTTATTATTTTTTCACTGTAAACCAGTCGCTTGTAGCTGCGCAAAATCAAGAGATATCAAGGATGGCTGCGTGATCCGCGTCGCGCGAGAACTCGGCGCAAATGGCCGGGAGCCCTCTTTGTCATCGAACAGCCGGCGACAATATCTGAGAACGGGGGGAAAGAACAAAACTAGAGATAAAGGAATCCCGGTACTCCTCGTGCCAACTGAACGGAGAATTCTGTGCCTTGATTCTTCACTAGTGCCACACTGGCCATATGTTCTGTAACTGCATTCGCCAACGCTACCTAGCGGCAATGTCACAAGCAATGCTATCAACGCTCAGAACGCTACACGAAGTTACTTTTTTTTTAAACTAAATTAGCTTTGGGCTCTCTTTATTGTATTATACAAGCGTAATTTTTTCGGAATACATTGACGCTTTTCCTTGGATGCAAATATAAAAGGATGAATACACGGATATCTCGAGCCTCGTTAATGTTCAAATGTATTGCGTTGAACACGTTTACTTTTGGCTGCGGCACAAAGTGAGTAAAAAAGGATGCCGTGCAGGAAGTCTAGTCTAAAACGAACAATGTGATTTTTTTGCAGTATAATAATGTAAAAATATGAAATTTCAAGCTATATCTAGGCATTCTATGGCTAATGCAGCCATGCATAAAATAATTATTCAATACGGCTAGATACGATCCAAACAATTGTCACCAAGTCTTTTTGTTCCAAGCCCTCTGATACTTTAAGCTTTGGTTTGAAGTTTTGAAAATTTTGGTGCGGACAAGTTGCACTTAGAAAGCTGATTTTAGGAGTTGAAGCCGACGTCGACGGAAAATCGGACTGGGGCGAGGTCGGGCGGATCTTGGGCGTTGGATCAGGTCGTCGCGGTTCATTTCTGCTCGAGGGCCGTCAGGCGACGCGATTGCTCTTCAATGGTATCTCTGAGACCGGCGATAACTTTGAGAAGGTCCACTTCTTCGGAAAAACCGGCTTTATCGTTACTCGCCTCGGCAGAGGACGATGATTCGACGTCATCGGACGCCGCGTTCGCGTCTGGAACGGGCTTCGAAACTCCGTCAGCCGTGATGAGAATATCTTTGGGCGAACCTGATTCGCTTTCCTCGCTCATTTGTAGAGTCTGGGACGGGCCATCAGTGGCCTGGACATTCGTAATAGCCTTTAACTCGTTCTGGTACATGCTCATTTCTTCCGACGTCACTGCAACCCACGGATCGCATCTTTGTAAATATAAATATATTATTTTTGTCGATGGCAGGGTGGGGGGAAATTTTATCGACTTACACATCCAATCGGCCAGTTTGCCAGGATCGTCGGTAATCTCCCCGATGATTACTGTCAACTTTTCAACGATATCCGCCAACTGGCTCTCATCGGCGTCTATGAGATTGTGTTTCGGCATCCAACAGTTCTCAAGATGGCGAGTCTTGCACACATCCCTCAATTCATCAAGAATCTGAAAAATTAAGTGGCAATAAAGCTAAACAATCATCCAAGCATCGAGTGTCCACCAAGGGAAAAAGAGTTACATTCTTACGTGAACAAAAAGCTTCATCCCGGTTAATTTGCAGGTGTTTGGCAATCCAGAATCGTCCTCAATGGTTATCGCGTAATGCATGAACAAAGTCTTGATATGATAATACGAGATGACATTCCACTCCTGAGTGTCGCGCAGTTTCTGTTTCGGATTAACAATAATCGTACTAAAATGGATAAATGAGCGGCAGTGCCGTGCCAAAAAGTCGGTGAAATATGTGAGCATGTATTGTACAAGGTGATTTCTCTATGTACCTCGAATTGTCTAATGAAAGGCTTGAGATAGCTGTGCCGTATCAGTAAATCGGCCTCATGATTGTAGAAGGCCATTTCCCAATGAAAACTCTTATCCACGACATTTTCCAGAATTACTGGTACGGCATACCTATTCGGTGAATGATGTGAAATAACTGATAAAATTGGAATTTTCGAGTCTCGAATTTGACATAAAACCATAAAACCATCAAACATACAAGATCCTTCATCGTAGGATGCAGAGGCTTGTAGCCCAATTCTAACACAGGCACGAGACTGACATTCACCTCTGGGAAGCCTTGCTTGTTGAAGCAAAGAGTACAAGGAGAACTATCTTTGCGAACTTTCACCTGAAACAAAACAACATGGAAAAAATGGTCAAACCTTTTGTTACCATTGTCACAAATGAATTACTTGTTTTAAAATTTATTTGAATGATCCGTATCTCACAGTGTAATTGTCAATTCTAGGTATATTCAACATGGCTCGTGCAAGCAAACTTTCAATCGACACTCGAAATACGTCCTTGTTTACGTAAGTACAGGATGTACCCTTTGTCAGCCATGTTGACACAAAGGAGCTAGGGAAGTAACGTTGAATGCAGTAAATTTGCCGAAATTTCTTTGTTCGTTTTCTTTCTCTCAACGCTTTTATTACCGGTATTTATCAGATGAAGTTGTATAAATTACGTCTGCATTTGGAAATTTCAGGAAATTATAACCTGGCTTCCGTTGTTCCAACTGTGAAGCAAGAAGACAAAACGCATGTTACAGTACAGCCAAAAATAAATCATAGTCAATGATACAGAAGAGATCACCTGGATATACGCGAAATTCAAGGGAATCTTGATGACGATGTTTACGCGGAACTCTTCCGGTTTACCGACTTTCGGGCCTTTGTAATAGTTCTCGACGAAGAAGAAATCCTGAAAATGTTGTCGGAAGAATGGGCTTCGCCCTTTCATCGTGGTAAAAACGTCTTCCACCATCTGGAAGCAAAGCCCTAAAATAAGAATCCACTCATTTGGCTTCACTTCAACGAGGGCTGAATCACAACCAAGGAACCTCTTTAAGAATCGCTTTGTTCCTCTCGTAGTGGTCATCCCTTGAGCTTATGCACTTATCGATCGCTTGCAAGATCCTTTCGTCTTCGCGTAATTTTTCCGCTTTCACCTCGGCGTCCATCTCGACGTGGCTCTCCAGGAGAGCGAAGATCGTAGCAACGCGAAAAGAAACGGGATACAAGTGTGCGGATGGTCGTCGACACCCTTTGCTGCTGTATGCGAGAAAAGTATTGTGCCTCGATGAAAGAAGCTTCGATTAAAACGGAAAACCAGTCGCTTGTGGCTGCGCAGAATTACGAGAGTCCAAGCAAGACTACGTGTTCGACGTCGTACGAAAACTTTGCGTAACGAAAGAGTTCTCTTTGCCTTCGAAGAGTCAGCGTGCGCGGCCGTGCACGTACAGGAGACGGAAGAGCGGGGGGAGAACAAAACTAAAGACAGAGACGGTGTTCCCCGTGCCATTTGAACGGAAAGTTTCTTTGTCTCGGCTGGGCCGCGGCTCTTCAGGAGTGCCAACCTGGCCATATTTTGTAACTGCATCCGCCAACGATTGAAGCGAGAAATTTAGTGTTTTTTTTTCTCGCACGCTCGCACTTCTTGTGTCGTAAGGTGGCTCTACCTAGCGGCAATGCCACCTGCAACGACACCAGTGCTCGAAGCGCTAAACGAGCAGAGTTTGTTCGATACGGGCGATACAATGTTGCTATGCTAAAACATGTTAAAAACATTAAAAAATTCAGAAAGTTCAGAATTTTATAAAATTTCGCGAACATATTCTTTAGTGCCAAATTTCACAATTCAAATTTTTTCAGATTTTTCTTCTGCACAGTTATCGAGTATGTTAACATTAAAGTTCACGTGTATAAGCATAGCGTTTCCATATATATATATATATATATATATATATATATATATATATATATATAGGTATACATTGCGTGCATAAGAAATCTGCTTTGATGCTTAATTACTTGATAACTAAGTAGAAGATAATTTTGAAAAAATGTGCGTTTTCGCACTTAATGTTGAAGAACATTATCACCAAATTTGATGAATTTCTTAACATTTTGACTTTTGTACCGAAACTGCGTTGCCTTTCGGGACGCCTACATGTTGCCCGTTATCTTTTTTTTTTTCTGAAATCTTTTCCATTAACGCAATTGTTTTGGAATGCATCGGTGCTCCCGCTTTTCCGTAAATGCAAATATAAAATATGGATAAGTATACAGATATGGGGCCGACCATAAATGACGTCATTCTGAAATAGATTATGACGATAGGATAATTTCGGAGTGCGGTTCACAAACCGGCAATAATCGATTATGTAATACATAGACGACCCCTATATCGGGCCTCTGTAGCGCTCAGAACTACAACGAATTTGTTTCACGTTAGGCTGAAGGAGTTGTGAATTCGTAGCGCGCGTTTAAAAAAAATATCTTTAGATTCTTATACTGTTGCAGGTGTTTTATTTTCTAGTACGTATTGTTATACGAAACTCTTATTGATATACATATGCAGGCATTTATACGAGTAAAAAACATGACGTGGAAGCAGTCAAAACCTGGAATACAATTTTTTTTTTACGATTTTAGAATGTCCAAAAAGAAAGTCTTGGCTCAAATAATTATTCAATAATACGATTAGATGTAATCCGACCAATTGTCATGGAGTCTTTTTGTTGAAAGCGCTCTGATACTTCAAGCTTTGTTACGAACTTCGGTAGGGACTCGTCGAACCTGAAAAGCTAATTTTGGGAGTAAAGAGGCTGTCCGCGAAGGGCAGGGTGGGCGAGATTAAGCAGTTTCGGCTGATTTTTCTTCGAGACCCGCCAAGCGACGCGAGAGCAAATCCATGGAATTGTTGAGTCCCGCGATAACTCTGTCCAATTCTTCGGGCCAGCCGGCGACGTCTTTACCCGCCCCGTTGGATGGCGATGATTCGATGCAACCGGACGCTGCGGTCGCGCCTGTAACCGGCTTCGAAACACCGTCAGCCGTGTTACGAATATCTTTGGGCGAACCTGGTTCGTCATGCATGCTCGTTTGTAAATTCTGGGAGGGGCCATCGGTGTCCTGAAGAATCTCCAAAGCCTTCAACTCGTTCCGGTACATGGGCAATTCTTCCGACGTCACTGCACCGCGGGGAAGAGCATCGTAAATATAGATGAATTGTTGATGTCGATGGAATGGGGAGGGAGGTGGATTACTTTTTTTTCTACTCACAGATCCAATCAGCCACCTTGGCAGAATCGTCAGTAATCTCATTGATCATTCTTGTCAGTTTTTCTCCTATATCCGCGAGCTGACTGTGATTTGCGTTTATGAGATTGTGTTTGAAATCCCAAAAATTCTCAAGATACTGCGTTTTGCACATTTTCCTCAATCGATAAAGTACCTGCAACATGGAGTGACAAGCTCAAGAATCATCCAAGCATCGAGTGTCGAGCGAGGGAAAAATGGCTACTTCTTTACGTGAATGAAAAGTTCAGTTCCGGTTAATTTGCGGGTGTCGGGCAACCCGGAAACGTTCTCCATGCTTCTCGCGTACTGCATGACCAAAGTCTTGATGTGGTATTGAAGGATAACCTTCCACTCCTGAGTGTCTCGCAGTTTCTGTTTCGCATTAAGGGGACGGTAGGGGTTTCAGCGTGAAAAAAAAACACTTTTTTGCGATTTTTTTAGCTGTATGAATAGAGTAAATTTATTGAACCCTTTTGTACATTGTTAAGTGTCATTTCAAGAACATTCCGTGAAATTTGTACGCGAAAATATCCACAAACAAGCCGGTGCCGCGTTTTTCTCGAAACCACTTTTTCAAAGTCCGTGTTCACTGCCATTTGAAAACTACATGACCGATTTATTTCAAACTTGGTACACACTTTCTACATATAAAATACCTCCCCCCAACGGTTAGTTTGAGATTTTTTTTACATTGAGGGAGTTTTCCACCCCCAAAATGGCGAAATTTTTCTTAAAAAATAGCACTTTTCACTTTACATGACCACCAAAGAATTTAGAAATGAAAAAAAAATTTATCAAAGACCGTTGGGGGGAGGATTTGATGATAATTTGACTAAATTTTAATGGTACTTGATTTCAGATAATTTCTAGCTGAGATACAGTGAACACCGCAAATCGTGTTTTTCCAAAGGCGTTCTTGGAAAAGCTTTGTCACCGGCTTGTTTGTGGATATTTTCGCGTACAAATTTCACGGAATGTTCTTGAAATAACACTTAACAATGTACAAAAGGTTTCAATAAATTTACTCTATCCATATAGATGAAAAAAATTAGCAAAAAAGTGTTTTTTTTTTCCACGCTGAAACCCCTACCTTCCCCTTAACAATAACCATAACAAAATGGATAAATGAGCTGCAGTGACGCCCTATAAAGTCAGTTAAGTTTGTGGGAACATATTATACTAGGATTAGCCTATGTACCTCGAGTTGTCGAATGACAGGCATGAGATAGCTGTGCCTCATCAGAAAATCATTCTCATGATTGAACAAGAACGGTCGCCACTGAAAATCTCTATCTCTGACATCTCCCTGAAGTTCCGGCGTGGCGTACCATTTCTGCAAGTGAGGTGTAACAACTGATCAGATTGGAATCGTTCAAGTGTTGAACTCTGCATAGTGCCATCAAACATACAAAACCCTCTTTTGCAAGAGGATAAGGTGGTTTGCAGTCGAATCCAAATACAGCCGTCAGACTGACGTCCATTTCTGGGAAACCCTGCTTGCTGACACGCACAATAAACGCAGTACTGTCTTCGAGCACTTTGAGCTGGCAGAAAAAAGAACAGAAAATATGGTCAATCAAAATCCTTTGTTACGATTGTTACAAATGCATTTGTTGGAAATTTGATGAAAATCTCCCATGTTCTACCTTGTAATTGTCCATTCTGGGTACATGCCTCATAATCCATGTAAGCATATGGTCATACAACTGTCGCACATCCTCCTTACGATATTCACAGCTAGCCGTAACTGTTACAATCCCAGATTGAGACAATAGAGGTAAAAAACAAAAAGTTTCATAGGTTTGCAGATGCTTGTAACCTGGTTGTCCATCTTTGAACTGTGAAGCAAGAAGAGAAAAAGCACATATGGTAAGACAGATAAAAAATGAGATGGTAAGACAGATGAAAAAATGAATGATACAGGTGAGAATGGATAACCTTGATATTCTCGTAGTGTATGGGGAACTTGAAGATAATGTGCACATGGAACTCTTCTGGTTTAATGACCGTCGGGCCCTTGTAATGTTTCTCAACAAAGAAGAAATCCTGCAACTGTTCCCGGAAGTATTGGCTTCGCGCTTTTACCGTGGTAAAAACGGCTTCCAGTATCTGAAAGCAGACCCCCAAAATGAGACTCCCTTGTGCGGTTTCACTTTAACGAAGGCTGAATCTGAAGCAAGGAACCTCTCTGAGAATCCCTTTGGTCTTCTCGTAGTGGTAACCCCTTGAGCTTATACACTTGTCGATGGCTTGCAAGATTCTTTCGTCATGGCGTAATTTCTCTGCTTTCACGTCGGCGTCCATTTCGACGCGGCTCGGCAGGAGAGCCAGGGTCGTCACAGCGCGGAAAAGGTGACGCAAGTGTGCGAACGTTCGTTGACGCTATTGCTACTGTACGAGGATTATAGTTCCACGATGAGAAAAACTTCGTTTTAAACGGAAGCGATATCGCAAAATGGTAACTAAGATTGTTGCTGCGCAAAACAAGATATCGAGGAAGACTACGTGCACCGCGTGGTACGAGAACTCCGCGCAAGTGGCCGAAAGCCTTCTTTATCTTCAGAGAGCCGGCGTCGGTTGCGCCGGTATCTGAAAACGGGGGAATAACGAATCCAAACACAAAGAGATCCTGGTATGCCCGAGACGATCTGAACAAAAGGGGTCTTTGTCATTAGGAGTGCTACCAAAGTACTGGACGTTCGTTTTGCGACTGCGTCCGCCAGTGATGAAAACAAGAAGTTTGGTGTTTTTTGCACACTCGCACGTTTTTTTTCGTGTCTTGAGGTGGCTCTACTTTGTGGCAATGCCGCAAGCAACGCCATCAACGGTCCATAACGCTCAACGGACGAAGTTACTTCTTTTCAACTGAATTTTCTTAAAGGCCTTAGGCCATAATAACGGGTATAAAATCATGTGGGAATTTAACCATTTTTTTCGTATCAAAAAGTGATTTACTCATAAAATTGAATTACACATCTATTAAATATCAATCTGTTAGAAAATATATATATTTTTTTCGATGTTCAAAATGGCCGACTACTCGAAACTTCTCGAAACAGCTTTTTTATAATCGGCGTGACAAATAACCAACAATTTTCACTCGATTTACTTCATATTAAAAAGTTATGTTCCTAATGGCATTTCGCAGAGAAGTACGTACGGAGTTTCTGATTAATCGAAAACTTTTTATTTTATAAGCAGCTTATGAGTAATTTCAACGAAATTTTTCACGGAAAATTCACTTCTTAAGTTCAAATACTTACAACTTTTGAATAAAACAATATTTTTTTAATTCCGTACGTACATTTCTAGGTATTCTAATGTGGATGGACGAGAATTTTTGTTTTTCGCTCTAGGTAAAAAATTGTGGATACTAAATGTCACGCCGCGGAGCGCCTAAAAAAGATAAAAGAAGATAGCAGTCGGCCATTTTGTACATGGAAAAAAAAATTTCCTAACAGCTTGATAGTCATACTAAATAGATGTGTAATTAACTTTGAGTTAATCACTTTTTCATACGAAAAAATGGTTAAATTCGCACATGATTTTATACCCGTTACTGTGGCTTAAGGCCTAAGCCTAGCCGTTACTAAGCATTAAGCCTTTCTGGACGTAGGTGGCGTCGCGCTTTTCTCTCTTATTTTTCAGTGATATAGTTTGTTTCTAAATAAATTGGACCTACCGGTTTCCGTTGAATACAAATATGGAAGGGGTATAGGCACACCGATATCTTGAGTCTGGGTAACGTTCAGGTGTACTACATAAAACTCTGGTCCCTTCTGGTTGAAGCAGTACTAGAGTCACGACGCAGGACTTTTTTTCCAAACATCTTTTTACGCTTTTGCTGTTGCAGATCTTTTATTTGGTAGTGTACGTTGATATACGGAATTCTTATACATATAGCGTATACTAGAGTAAAAAATGATAACGTGCAGGAAATCAAGGTCAGAACCTGCAATATGATTTTTTGTATGATCTCAATGTCAAAGAAGATAAAATGTCAAGCTATCTCTAGGCATTCCGTGGTTAATGCAGTTCTACCTGAAATAATTATTCAATAATACGGCTAGATATGATCCAAACGGTTTTCACGAACTCTTCTCGTTCCAAGGCCTCCAACTTTGGCGCGAAAAGCGGTAGAGACTAGTCGAATCGGAAAAGTAAATTTTGGAAGTTAAAGAGGCTATCGAAGGCAAAGCGAGCTGGGACGAGGTCGGGCAGCTCTGGGACATTTAACTTTCGCAGCTTATGCATACTTTTGCGTGACATTTGGGACATCCTGTAGTTTATGTTCGACGGCCGCCAAGCGACGCGAAAGCATATCAATGGAATCTTTGAGACCCGCGGTAACTCTGCTAATTTCTTCGAGACAACCGGCTTTATCGTGACCCGCCTCGGTGGACGGCGACGATTCAATGTCTCCGGATGCCGCGGAACCTGGTTCGTCATTCTCGCTCATTTGTAGATTATTGGACGGGCGATCGGTGTTCCGGATAATCCCTACGGCCTTCAACTCATTCTCATACGTGCTCAATTCTTCCGAGGTGACTGCAACACGGGCAAAAGATCGTTGTAATTATAGATAAATTCTTGGTGTCGATGATAAGGGCAAGGGGGGTATTTTTTCGACTCACAGATCCAATCGGCCACCTTGGCAGGATCGCCAGAAATTTCGTTGATCATTTTTGTCAGTTGTTCCACGATATTCGCGAATTGGCTCTCATCGGCATCTACGAGATTGTGTTGGGGATACCAAGCATCCTCAAGATGCTGCGTTTTGCACATGTTCCTCAATCGATCAAGTATCTGCAAAATGAAGTGCCAGGCTCAATTTTGCAATTATGCAAATATTGGGAGTCCAGCGAGGGAGGAGAAGATGGCTACTAGCTTACGTGAATGAGAAGCTTGATCCCGGTTAATTTTAAGGTGTCCGGCAATCCGGAATCGTTCTCAATGCTTCTCGCGTAGTGTATAAATAGAGTCTTGATGTGATAGTACGGGACAGCGTTCCACTCCTGAATGTCTCGCAGTTTCTGTTTTGCATTAACAATAATAGCAAAATGAACAAATGAGCTGCAGTGACAAATATGAAAATATCTTATGTAAGGATTACTCCATGTACATCGAGTTGTCGAATAAAGGGTGTGAGATAGCTGTGCCTTGTCAGTAAGTCGTTCTCATGATTGCAGAGGACGACCCGCCACTGGAATTTATTAAGGAGATCTTTCGAAGGATTCGGGATGGCGTACCATTTCTGCAAGTTACGTGAAACAACAACTGATCAGATTGGTATTACTTGAGCCTCGAATTTGGCATAAAGATATCAAACGTACAAAACCCGTCTTTGCAAGAGACGACGGTGGTTGTCTGTCGAATTCTATAACTGGCACGAGATTGACGTTCATTTCTGGATAATCCTGCTTGTTGATACACACTTGAGTAAATGCAGGACTGTTCTTGCGCACTTTAATCTGGAAGAAAAGAACGGAAAAATGTAGTCAACCAAAATCCTTGGTTACTATTGTTCAAAATTAGTTCGGTTCGATTTGATGAAATCTATCCATGCCCTACCGTATAGTTATCAAGTTTGGGGAACTTCAGCATGGCCCATTTAAGCACACCGTATATTGACCGTTGAAACGCGTTGCCATTGATGGTATATGTAGCCGGGTCATAATAATACTTCTCGTACTTCAGCCATTTCGACACCGTCATGCTACACAAGTAACATTATATGGATTGAGGCTGGCAAACATTTTTTTTATTTTCATTTTATGGATGCTTCTGTTACCTGTATTTTCTCCACTGAGGTTGATAAATTTTCGAATCTGTACCCAAGGTCAGCGTGCAGTAGCCAGGATTTCCTCCTGTAAGCTGTGAAGCAAGAAGACAAAAAGCATATATTATGCACAGATGAAAAAATAATTGTCAATGACACATGTGAAAATGGATCACCTGGATACAGTCGTAGTTCAAGGGAATCTTGATGATGATGTGTACATGAAACTCTTCTGGTTCGCTGACCCTTGGCCCTTTGTAATATTTCTCAACGAAAAAGAAATCTTGAAACTGTTCTCGAAAGAATCCGTCTCGTCCTTTTACTGTGGTAAAAACGTCTTCCAGTATCTGGAAACGACCGCTAAATAAAAATCCGCTCATTTGGCTTCACTTCAATAAGCGCTAAATCTAAAGCAAGGAACCTCTTTAAGAATCGCTTTGTTCCTCTCGTAGAGGTCATCCTTTGAGGTTAAACATTTATCGATCGCTTGCAAGATCCTATCGTCTTCACGTAATTCTTCCCCTTTCGCCTCGGCGTCCATCTCGGCGTAGCTCTTCCAGAGGGCGAAAATCGTCAGAACGCGAACGGGATACAAGTGTGCGAATGGTCACCGACGCTTTTACTGTTGTACGCGGAAGATGTATTGTGCCTCGAAGAAAGAAGCTTCGATTAAAACGGAAGTGATATCGCAAACTGGCAACACATTCTTGTTATTTTCTTCAATACATAATCTGCGTCGTACGAGAACTTCGCGTAACGAAGAATCCTCTTTGTCCTTGGGAGAGCCAACGTGCGTCGCAAGTATCAGAAGAGCGGGAGGATAAGGAAACTAAAGACAAAGAGGCGGTGTTTCCCGTTTGATAGCAGAGGTTCTTTGTCTCCGGTTCCTCAGGAGTGCCACCCTGGCCATCCTTTTCGTAACTGCATCGGCCAGCAATATCAACAAGAAATTTAGGGTTTTTTTCTCGCACGCTCGTACGACTCTCGTCGTGAGGTGGCTCCACCTAGCAGGAATGCCGGAAGCAACGTCATCAATGCTCGAAACGCTAAACGGAAAGTTACTTATTTTAAACCACTTTTAATTAAACTGAATTAGCTTTAAGCTATTCGAGACGCTCATTGTGCTGCGCTTTTCTCTCCTTTATTTTGCTATAATCTATTATATGAATGTTATTTTTTGGAATACGTTGGTGCACCTATTTTTTCTTGGATGCAATTTCAAATAAGAATGAAAACATCGATTTCTTCAGTCCTAATAACGTGCAAATGTACTACATCGCGTTCTTCGCTTTGAGCTGGAGCAGTTCTGGATTCACGCCACAGGATTTTGTTGGAATATCTTTTTTCTTTTCTGTTGCAGATATTTTATTTTGTAGTATGAATTGATATACGAAATTCCTATTCACATACAGACGTATATTCGAGTAAAAAAGGATGACGCGCAGGAAGTCAAGGCTAAACTTGCAATGATTTTTTTTGCAGAATCTTTATGTCAGAAAGTACAAAATTACAAGCTAGCTCTAGGCATTCCATGGCTAATGCAGCCCTGCCTCAAATAATTATTCAATAATACGGCTAGATATGATCCAACCAGTGTCATGAGTCTTCTTGTTCCAAGCACTTCGAAATTTCGAGATTTTGTACGATTATGTAAGATTAGGTAAGGACGAGTTGAACCTGAAAAGCGGATTTTGGGAGTTGAAGAGGCTGTAGGAGGAAAAGCGGGCTGATGCAGGGTCGAACGGTTCTTGGACGTCAGGTCATACTGTCCCTGAGACCCGCATTAACACTGTCTGATTAGTCGAGACGACCGGCGATATTTTTACCCGCCCCGTTGGGCAGCGATGCTTCGATGCCACCTGACGCAGCGGTCGCGCTTATAACCAGCTTCGAAATCCCGTCAGCCGTATTACAAGTATCGTTGGCTGAACATGCCTCGTCATCCACGCTTGTTTGTAGACTCTTAGAGGGGCAATCGGTGTCCTGGAAAACCCTCACAGTCTTCAACTCGTCCTTATATATGCTCAATTCTTCCGACGTCACTGCAACGCGAAGAAAGCATGGTTGTAAATGTAGATAAATTCTTGATATCGACGGAAAGGCGAGGGGGGATATTTCTTTCGACTCACAGATCCAACGGGCCACTTTGGTAGGATCGTCAGTAATCTCGTTGATCATTGTTGTCAGCTGTTTTGCTATATCGGCGAACTGGCTATGATTGGTGTATATGAGATTGTGATCGGAAGTCCAAAAGTTCTCAAGATACTGCGTCTGGCACATGTTCCTCAATCGACCAAGCATCTGCAAAATGCAGCGCCAGGCTCAACAATTATCCATGCATCGAGTGTCGATCGAAGAAAGAAGGATATGGCTAGTCCCTTACATGAATGAGAAGCTTGATTCCCGTCAGTTTGAAGGTACCTGGCAATCCGGAATCGTTCTCCATGCTTTTCGCGTAGTGCATAACCAGAGTCTTGATGTGGTAATACGGAATAACGTTCCACTCCTGAGTGTCCCGAAGTTTCTGTTTCACATTAACAATAATCGTAGCAAAATTTATGACCGAGTTGCAGTGACGCGCCATAATGTCGGTGAAATTCATAGGAATATATTGTGCAAAGTTTAATCTATGTACCTCGAGTTGTCGAATGATCGGTGTGACATAGACGTGCCTTGTCAAAAATTCATTCTCATGATTGTACATGACCAGTCGCCATTGGAATTTATGATCGAAGACATCTTTCGAAAGATCCGGATTTGGGGTACTATTTCTGCGAGGTATGTGAAACAAACAACTCATCAGATTGGCAGTCTTCGAGCCTCAAATTTGGCATAAAGTCGTGAAACGTACAAAACCCTCCTTTGCCAGAGGATACAGCGGTTCGTAGTCGAATTCTATTACAGGCATGAGATTGACGTTCATTTCTGGAAAGCCCTCCTTGTTGACACACAGAGCAAATACGGAACCGGTTTCGCGCACTTTGATCTGAAACAAAAGAAGAAAAAAAATATGACCAACCCAAATTCATTGTTACTCTTGTCACAAGTAATTTAGTTCTCTCTTCTAATTGATAAATCGTGTCTATGTCCCACCGTATAATTGTCAATTGTAGGTACATTTAGAATGTTTGATGCAAGCACACTTTCTATGGACTTCCGAAACTCGTCCTTATTCATGTCGAAATTACTCTCACCCGAGCCATGATTCCTCCACATCAGCCACTTCGACAAGAAATTGCTAGGGCAAGTAACGTTACGTGGATCAAAGTTGGCAAAAATCGTTCTTATGCTTTCTTTCTCTTAATGCTTCTATTACCGGTGTTTACGCCATTGGGGTGTGTAAATTAACTTGTCATTAGGGAATTGCAGCATTTTGTAGCCTGGCTCCCCTTTTCCGAACTGTGAAGCAAGAAGATAGCATTTATTATAATGCAGATAAAAATAAATTCTAGTCAATAATACAGGGGAGAATGGATCACCTGGAAATACTCGAAATCTAGAGGGATCTTGATGATTATGTTTACGTGAAACTCTTCTGGTTCGCCGACTTTCGGGCCTTTGTAATAGTTTTCGACAAAGAACAACTCCTGAAACTGTTCCTGGAAGAATGTGTTTCGCCCTTTTATCGTGGTAAAAACGTCTTCCAGTATCTGAAAGCAGAGCCCTCAATTAACAATCCACTTAGTTGACTTTACTTCAACGAGTGCGATATCTGAAGCAAAGAACCTCTGTAAGAATCGCTTTGTTCCTCTCGTAGTCGAGATCCCTTGACCTGATACAGTTGTCGATCACTTCCGAGATACTTTCGTCACCACGTAATTTTTCCGCAGGTTCTGGCTCGGTGTCCATCTTGACGTGGCCCTCCCGGAGAACAAGGATCGTCACAACGCGAACAAAATGAACGGAATACGAATGTTCGACGCTTTTGCTGCTGTACGCGTAAAAAATATCGCGCCTCGATGAAAGAAACTTCGATTAAAACGGAAGTAAAAGCGCAAACTGATAGCTAAGATTTTTTTTATTTTCTCGCTGCAAACCCGAGTCGCTTGTTGCTGCCGGCAAAGTTACAAGAGATTAGGGTAGAGTACGCGATCCGCGTCGTACGAGAACTCCGTGTGTGACAAAGAGTCCTCTTTGCTGCGGAGAGCCGGCGTTCGCCGGTCGCGTCGATATCTGAAAATGGGGGAACAACAAAAGTAGAGGAACAGAGATGTCGGTATTCCCCGTGCCATCTGAACGGAAAGGTTCTTTGTCTCGGTTGGGCCCTTGTTCTTAAAAAGTGCCAACCTGGCCATATGTGTTTTCACTGCATCCGCGAGTGATTGAAACGAGAAGTTTAGTGTTTTCTTTCTCTCACTTCTCGTGTCGTGAAATACCTAGCGGTTATGCCACGAACCCGCCATCAACGCTAAACTGACAAAGTTACCCAGGTAGCAATTTTCAAAAAGTTGTCCAAAAGTCGACTAAAAGAGTGCCAAATGTCCGCCCGGAAGTTATCTTAAAGTCAACAACCATCCAAAAAGATAACTTTTGGACACATGATAACTTATAGATAACTTTCAAGCGGACATTTGGCACCCTTTTAGTCGACTTTTGGACAACTTTTTGAAAATTGCTACCTGGGTACTTCTTTTAAGGGCAGGTTACCGTTCATGACGATGAAAAATTCGATTTTTTTGAATATCTTTTATCCTTAAAGTGTTTAGAACAAGTGAGTAAACGGATATTTGCATATCTAAAATATTTTAGAATTTACAGCCTGCTACACGGAATTGTTCGCCGGCTGAAAAACGGATAGACGAGGCGCTGGAAGCGTTTTTCTGGAAACCGCGTTTTTCAGCGCAGGGGGCGCTCTGCAGCTTCAACGGATGAATCGATCCACATGAATTTATGCGCAATTGAGAAGAAATTGAATTTGTGGAGCAATCAGGAAGCGATTTTTGCTATAAATTGATGTTAGAAATCTTCTCGTGGAAGTACAAAAATAGGGTTTTTTTCAAACGGCTGCCATTTTGTTGTGCAGGGGCTTTTCAGAAAAAACAAAACGATAAGGACCCCCAAATTTAGCCTACCCAGGTAGCAATTTGAAAATAGTTGTCTTTTAGTTGTCCAAATGGGTACCAAATGTCCGCTTGGAAGTTACCTATAAGTTATCATGTGTCCAACAGTTATCTTTTTGGATGGTTGTTGACTTTAAGATAACTTCCGGGCGGACATTTTGCACCCGTTTAGTCGACTTTTGGACAACTTTTTGAAAATTGCTACCTGGGTAGTTTAATCATTTTTAATCCTTTTCTGTTTCAGATGTACTGGCAAGGCTGTGGAGCACCCAGCGCAGACCAAAACACCCCATGCATGGCGTTCTTTGATGGAAGCTCGAGCCGCCATTTTGGATTCTTGATAAATAAAATTGGAATTTACTCTCCATTGATACAAGAATAAAACACGTTGAAACCCATTTCCAAAAGTACTTTATAAGAAAAAAAATTATATTTTATATAAAAATAGTATTTTATATATTAAAAAAAAAAGTCCCAAAGTTTATGCATTTTTCACGCCTCTCGACGGTAACCGCCCGTTACCATTTGCTTTGAGCTTTTCGTTACGCCAATCGTGTTGCACTTTTCTTTCTTATATTTTCTTTGTAGTGTATTGTTTAAACGTTGTTTTTTGGAATGCATTGGCCCTTCTGCTTTTCCTTGAATACAAATATGGTATGAGGATCAACACAGACCGATATATCGTGCTTCGGTAACGTTTAAGTGTACCACAATGAACTTGTTTCACTTCGGACTGGAGCTGTTTTGGATTTGCGAAGCGGGTTTTTTTAGATATCTTTTTTTTTTTATACGTGTGCAGATATTTTATTTTGTAGAATGAATTGATATACGGAGTTCTTATTCACATATATATGTACATATATACAAACGTACATACGAATAAAAAACGATGACGTGCAGAAAGTCTAAAACCTGCAATTATTTTTCTTTGCAGGATCTTAATAGTGTCAAAAATATAAAATTGCGAGTCGTTCCATGGGTAATGCAGAGGCCCTGCCTGAAATCATTATCCAATAATACAGCTAGATATGATCCAACCAATTGTCACAATGTCGTCTCGTTCCCAGTCCTTTGTTACTTTGAGCTTTGGTACAAACTCCGCCAAAGACTAGTCGTTCCTGAAAAGCTGATTTTGGGAACTGAAGAGGCTATCGACGGAAAAGCGGGGTGGAGCAAGGTCGGACGGTTCTTGGGCGTTGGATCGCGCCGACGAGGCTAGTGTCTGCTCGACGGCGGTCATGCGATGCAAGAGCGTATCAACGAAGTTCCCGAGACCCGCGATATCCCTACGTATCGAGCGCAACATGCCCATTATTTCGGAAAAACCGGCACTATTGTTATTCGGTTCGTCGGGTGACGATGAGCTACCGGCTCCGAAGGTTGAGTTCGCACCCATAACTTCGAAATACTGTAAACCGAGTTGAGAAGATCGTTTGACGAACCGCCTTCGCTTTCCCGACTAGTTCCTCGACTCGTGTAGTCGCCATCAGTGTCCCGGAGATTGCGAATGGCCTTCAACTCGTTCTGGCACATGTTCAACTCTTCCGGAGTCACTGCGAGGCGCCGAAAAAAGAAAAGTCGTTACAAATCCGGGCACATCGTTGCTGTAAGGCGCTGCGAGATATTTTTCTCGACTCACGGATCCAATCAGCCATCTTGACAGGATCATCGGTGATATCCCTGATGATTCTTGCCAGTCGTCCGGCGATGCTCGCGAGTTGGCTAGCATCGGCCTCGATGAGATTGTGACGGGGATCACAAAAGTTCTCGAGAAGCTTCATCTCGCACGTGCGCCTCAGTCGATCGAGCATCTGTAAAACGCGAAGCCTCGGCTATCATCCGAGCATCGTGCGAGGAACGAAAAAAAGGCGTTCCTGTCGTACGTGAATGAACAGATCCGTCCCGGTTAACTTGCTATCAGGCGACCCGGAATCCTTCTCCACGCTTCTCATGTAATGTATGAACAGAGTCTCGATGTGATAGCTCGGAATGATGTTCCACCGCTGTTTGTCCCCAAGTTTCTGTTTCGAATGAATAGGAAAAAATCTTTTTTAAAACAAGCTTTTATTTATAAACTATTGAACTCAATAGTAAAAAATAATATTTAATATATGAAGTTACATATTAAAGCTACAGAAGGCGCAGGCAGTACATACGTAATAAAACTTACATAAACAAAACTTTAAATTCTTTAAGAGGAGGGTAGGGGTTTCAGCGTGAAAAACACTTTTTTGCGAATTTTTTTCATCTATGTGGATAGAGTAAATTTATTGAAACCTTTTGTACATTGTTAAGTGTCATTTCAAGAACATTCCGTGAAATTTGTACGCGAAAATATTCACAAACAAGCCGGTGCCGCGTTTTTCTCGAAACCACTTTTTCAAAGTCCGTGTTCACTGCCATTTGAAAACTACATGACCGATTTATTTCAAACTTGGTACACACTTTCTACATATAAAACACCTTCCCGCAACGGTTAGTTTGAGATTTTTTTTACATTGAGGGGGTTTTCCACCCCCAAAAAGGCGGAATTTTTCATGAAAAATAGTACTTTTCACTTTACATGACCACCAAAAATTTAGAAAAGAAAAAAAAATTATCAGAGACCGTTGGGGGGACGATTCGATGATACTTTGACTAAATTTTAGTGGTACTCGATTTCAGATAATTTCTAGCTGAGATACAGTGAACACCGCAAATCGTGTTTTTTCGAAGGCGTTCTTGGAAAAGCTTTGTCACCGGCTTGCAGTGACGCCCTATAAAGTCAGTTAAGTTTGTGAGAACATATTATACTAGGATTAGCCTATGTACCTCGAGTTGTCGAATGGCAGGTATGAGATAGCTGTGCCTCATCAGGAAATCATTCTCATGATTGAACAAGAACGGTCGCCACCGAAAATCTCTATCTCTGACATCTCCCTGAGGTTCCGGTGTGGCGTACCACTTCTGCAAGTAACAACTGATCAGATTGGAATCGTTCGAGCGTTGAACTCTGTATAGAGCTATCAAACATACAAAACCCTCTGTTGCAAGAGTATAAGGTGGATTGCAGTCGAATGCAAATACGGTCGTCAGACTGACGTCCATTTCTGGGAAACCCTGCTTGCTGAAACACACAATAAACGCAGTACTGTCTTCGAGCACTTTGAGCTGGCAGAAAAAAAAAACAAAAAATACACTCAACCAAAATCCTTTGTTTTGATTGTCACAAATGTATATGTTGGAAATTTGATAAGAATCTCCCATGTTGTACCTTGTAATTGTTCATCCTGGGTACATTGCTCATAATCCATGTACGCGTATGGTCAAACATTAACTGTCGCGAATCCTCTTTATGATATTCATAGCTAGTCCTGACTGTTACAATCCTGGATTGAGACAATAGAGGTATAAAACATAAAAATTCATCGGATTGCAGACGCTTGTAACCTGGCTGTCCATCTTCGAACTGTGAAGCAAGAAGAGAAAAAGCACATGTGGTAAGACAGATAAAAAAATGAATGATAGTCAATGATACAGGTGAGAATGGATAACCTTGATATTCTCGTAATGTATGGGGAACTTTAAGATAATATACACATGGAACTCTTCTGGTTTAATGACCGTCGGGCCCTTGTAATGTTTCTCAACAAAGAAGACATCCTGCAACTGTTCCCGTAAGTATTCGTTTCGTGCTTTTACCGTGGTAAAAACGTCTCGCAGTATCTGAAAGCAGACCCCCAAAATGAGACTCCCTTGTTCGGTTTCACTTTAACGAAGGCTGAATCTGAAGGAACGAACCTCTTTGACAATCCCTTTGGTCTTCTCGTAGTGGTCATCCCTTGAGCTTATACACTTGTCGATGGCTTGCGAGATTCTTTCGTCATGGCGTAATTTTTCAGCTTTCAGAAAGCCTTCTTTGTCTTCAGAGAGCCGGCGTCGGTTGCGCCGGTATCTGAAAACGGGGGAATAACGAATCCAAACACAAAGAGATGCTGATATGCCCGAGACGATCTGAACAAAAGGGGTCTTTGTCTCGGTTAGGGCTCAGTTCATTAGGAGTGCTACCAAAAAGTATTGGACGTTCGTTTTGCGACTGCATCCGACAGTGGTGAAAACAAGAAGTTTGGTGTTTTTTTTGCACACTCGCACGTTTTTTTCGTGTCGTGAGGTGGCTCTACCTAGCTGCAATGCCGCAAGCGACGCCATCAACGGTCCATAACGCTCAACGGACGAAGTTACTTATTTTCAACTTACGCCATAATAACGGGTATAAAATCATGTGCGAATTTAACCATTTTTTTCGTATGAAAAAGTGATTCACTCTTAAAATTAATTACACATCTATTTAATATCAATCTGTTAGAAAATATATATATTTTTTTTTATGTCCAAAATGGCCGACTACTCGAAACTTCTCGAAACAGCTTTTTTCCAATCGGCGTGACAAATAACTTCAACAATTTTCACTCGATTTACTTCATATTAAAAAGTTATGTTCCTAATGGCATTTCGCAGAGAAGTACGTACGGAGTTTCTGATTAATCGAGAACTTTTCATTTTATGAGCAGTTTTAACGAAATTTTTCACTGAAAATTCACTTCTTAAGTTCAAGTACCTACAACTTTTGAATAAAACAATATTTTTTAAATTCCGTACGTACTTCTCTAGGTATTCTAATGTAGATTGACGAGAATTTTTGTTTTTCGCTATAGGTAAAAAATTGTGGATGCTAAATGTCACGCCGCAGAGCGCCTAAAAAGATAAAAGAAGATATAAGTAGTCGGCCATTTTGTACATGAAAAAAAAATTTCCTAACAGCTTGATGTTCGTACTAAATAGATGTGTAATTAATTTTGAGTTAATCACTTTTTCATACCAAAAAATGGTTAAATTCGCACATGATTTTATACCCGTTACTGTGGCCTAAGGCCTTAAGCCTTTCCGGACGTGGATGGCGTCGCGCTTTTCTCTCTTATTTTTCAGTGATATATTTTGTTTTCAAATAAATAAATTGGACCTACCGGTTTCCGTTGAATGCAAATATGGAATGGGTATATGCACACCGATATCTTGAGCCTGGGTATACGTTCAGGTGTACTACATAAAACTCTGATCCCTTCCGGTTGGAGCGGTACGGGATTCACGACGCAAGATTTTTTTTCAAACGTCTTTTTACTCTTTTGCTGTTGCAGATCTTTTATTTGGTAGTATACATTGATATACGGAATTCTTATACATATAGGGTATACTAGAGTAAAAAAGGATAACGTGTAGGAAATCAAGGTCAGAACCTGCAATATAATTTTTTGCATGATCTCAAAGTCAAAGATAAAATGTCAAGCTATCCCTAGGCATTCCATGGTTAATGCAGTTCTACATCAAATAACTATTCAGTAATGCGGCTAGATATGATCCAAACGGTTTTCACGAACTCTTCTCCTTTCAAGCCTTCTGATACTATGAACTTTGGCACGAACTTCGGTAGAGATTAGTCGAATCGGAAAAGTAAGTTTTGGAAGTTAAAGAGGCTGTCGAAGGTAAATCGAGCTGGAGCGAGGTCGGGCAGCTCTTGGACGTTAGATTAAACCGTTGCAGCTACAGGGTGTTCCAAATGACACGCAACATTTAACTTTCGCGACTTATGCATATATGACATTACATATGGTGTATACATTACATTATATATAACCTACTTACACATGTAATTTCGGATCTGTATATAATGTTCGACGGCCACCAAGCGACGCGAAAGCATATCAATGGAATCTTTGAGACCCGCGGTAACTCTGCTCATTTCTTCGAGACGATTCTTCGACGATTCAATGTCGCCGGACGCCGCGGAACCTGCTTCGTCATTCTCGCTCATTTGTAGATTATTGGTCGGGCCATCGGTGTTCCGGATAATCCCTACGGCCTTCAACTCATCCTCATACGTGCTCAATTCTTCCGAGGTGACTGCAACACGGGCAAAAGATCGTTGTAATTATAGATAAATTCTTGGTGTCGATGATAAGGGCAAGGGGGGTATTTTTCGACTCACAGATCCAATCGGCCACCTTGGCAGGATCGTCAGAAATATCGTTGATCATTGTTGTCAGTTGTTCCACAATATTCACGAATTGGCTCTTATCGGCATCTACGAGATTGTGTTCAGGATACCAAGCGTCCTCAAGATGCTGCATTTTGCACATGTTCCTCAATCGATCAAGTATCTGCAAAATGGAGTGCCAGGCTCAACAATTATGCAAACATTGGTAGTCCAGCACGGGAGGAGAAGATGGCTACTAGCTTACGTGAATGAGAAGCTTGATCCCGGTTAATTTTAAGGTGTCCGGCAATCCGGAATCGTTCTCAATGCTTCTCGCGTAGTGTATAAACAGAGTCTTGATGTGATAGTACGGGACAGCGTTCCACTCCTGAATGTCTCGCAGTTTCTGTTTTGCATTAACAATAATAGCAAAATGAACAAACGAGCTGCAGTGACAATTATGAAAATATCTTATGTAAGGATTACTCCATGTACATCGAGTTGTCGAATAAAGGGTGTGAGATAGCTGAGCCTTGTCAGTAAGTCGTTCTCATGATTGCAGAGGACGATCCGCCACTGGAATTTATTAAGGAGATCTTTCGAAGGATTCGGGACGGCATACCATTTCTGCAAGTTACGTGAAACAAGAACTGATCAGATTGGTATTACTTGAGCCTCGAATTTGGCATAAAGATATCAAACGTACAAAACCCGTCTTTGCAAGAGACGACGGTGGTTGGCTGTCGAATTCTATAACTGGCACGAGATTGACGTTCATTTCTGGATAATCCTGCTTGTTGATACACACTTGAGTAAATGCAGGACTGTTCTTGCGCACTTTAATCTGGAAGAAAAGAACGGAAAAATATGGTCAACCAAAATCCTTGGTTACTATTGTTCAAAATTAGTTCGGTTCGATTTGATGAAATCTATCCATGCAATACCGTATAGTTATCAAGTTTGGGGACATTCAGCGTGTCCCATTCAAGCAAACTTTCTATTGACTGTTGAAACGCGTTGCCATCGATGGTGTATATACCCGAGTTATAATAATTCCCCTTGTACACCAGCCATTTCGACACAAATATACTACACAAGGAACATTGTATGAATTGAGGCTGGCAAACATTTTTTTTATTTTCTGTTTATGGATGCTTCTATTATCTGTATTTATCCCACTCAGGTTGATACATTGTTGAATATGCATCCAACTTCAGCGTGCAGTAGCCAGGCTTTTCTTCTGTAAGCTGTGTAGCGAGAAGACAAAAAGTATATATTATACGCAGATGAAAAAATAAATGTCAATGACATGTGAAAATGGATCACCTGAATAAAGTTGTAGTTCAGGGGAATCTTGATGATGATGTTTACATGAAACTCTTCTGGTTCGCTGACCCTTGGCCCCTTGTAATATTTCTCAACAAAGAAGAAATCTTGAAACTGTTCTCGAAAGAATCTGTCTCTCGCTTTTATTGTGGTAAAAACGTCTTCCAGTATCTGGAAAACGACCGCTAAATAACAATCGGCCCATTTGGCTTCGCTTCAATAAGCGCTAAATCTGAAGCAAGGCACCTCTTTAAGAATCGCTTTGTTCCTCTCGTAGTGGTCATCCCTCGACCTTAAACACTCGTCAATAGCTTGCAAGATCCTTTCGTCTTCGCGTAATTCTTCGCCTTTCGCCTCGGCGTCCATCTCGACGTGGCTCTCCCGGAGGCCGAAAATCGTCAGAATGCGAACGGGATACAAGTGTACGAATGGTCGTCGACGCTTTTACTGTTGTACGCAGAAGGTGGATTGTGTCTCGATAAAAGAAGCTCCGATTAAAACGGAAGTGATATCGCAAACTGGTAACAGATTCTTGTTATTTTCTTCAATACATAATCTGCGTCGTACGAGAACTTGGCGTAAGCAACGAAGAATCCTCGTTGTCTCGGGAGAGCCAACGTGCTTCGCACGTATCAGGAAACTGAAGAGCGGGGGATAACGAAACTAAAGAGAAAGAGACGGTGTTTCCCGTTTGATAAGAAACGTTGTCTCCGGTTCTTCAGGAGTGCCACCCTGGCCATCCGTTTTGTAACCAGAGATTAGTAGGGAGATGTACAACGCGGCCCTTTTCGGCGTGCCTCGTAAATGGCGCTAAATCGCGGCGGCGAGTTCGGGAGTATGATTTCGTGATCATCGCCTCTGTCGAGGTTGCAAATTCCCTTGTAGCCGCGCGAGTCCGTGATCACCGCTCAAGTCGGTATCGCAGTCAGCGTGAACACGTGAGGTTTTCCGTCGGATCGAGCTCGACATATATGTGTAGCCGTACTGCGGATTGGAATATGCATTAAATGAATTTCAAAGTGAAAAACATGTATCGAGAGCTTTGTTTTCTCTCTGTTGCCCGTTTATGCCGAAAATGCGGGATAAAAAATTAACAACGAACCGCGTTGAAAAATAAAACGCCAAAATGACCGTGGAAGGTTCAAAAATAAATCTTGAGCCTTTGCCGCGATTGTTTCGGCATTTTTTTCAACAGTAAACATTATGGATAAGGGTGTATCATAAATGTTTCTTTATCCGCAATGAGCCTTGTGGCTGAATTGGCAGCGTAGCGGATTAACGATGCCTACGGTCCGAGTTCAATCCCCGGTGATTCAACTTTTTTTTTCATTTTATATTCAGAAAATTTCGAACTTACTCTCACTTTAGCTATTCTCGCCTATTCAGGCATTATTTATGATATTTAATTCGCATATGCTTAATAAAAAAAAAAAAGCCATTGCTACCGGGGATCGAACCCGCGTCCAGTGCAGCCGGATCGCACGTAAAAGTTACCCCCTCTTTAGTCTCTTACGCGCCCATCATCCAATCATGGTAGCGCGTGTCTGTGAGCGAGCGACGCTCGGATATCTTCGGAAAGAGCCGAGCACGGTTTAAGGTTCTCGACAGCGCCTTGGGCAGCTACACCAATCCATGGACGCTGAGCACGTTCATGTGCGGCCAAGCCGAAACGAAGGCTTCGAGGGAAAAAGCAATCTCATTGTCAGCACGACTCGCGCGTGACGTCACCCGACGGCACGCGCGAGGCTCTTAGATGATTTCAATGCTTGTTTAGTTCTTTTTCCTATTGAATGAAAGGCTGCGGAGATATTCGGAGAAAAGTTATAGATAAAAAAAGAGAATTTCATAAAAAAAACTTATTACATTTTTTTATCCCTCATAATTCTGAGAAATAATGAATTTCCGAAATTTTTGCAAACATTATTTTCCTTAAGGGGTAACACCACTGTAACGGCCTGCCACAAAGGGTTTTAGACAAATAATAATTGGGGTAATTATTAAGCATATATTGAAGTATATTGCAAAAAAATGTATGGGAAAATATTACAAAATGGCGACACTGCAGCAAATTCTTCCGAGGCATGTTGAACTTAAGGTGCTCTGCCGCACGCAGTATAACTTGTGCCAATTTTAATCTGGCCAAATAATTTTTTTTTAATTACATCTAGATGAGTGTTGCAAGTAAATCACGTAGGGGATTTTAGAAATATTGATTTTTGAGTAATTGACGAGTATTTGACTAAAAATGTTCAATTTTTTAAAGACAGTTATTTTTTAATAAATATTGTTTTAATTAACTTATCGAAGATCCCCTACGTGTTTCAGTAGCTACACTCATGTAGACTTAATAAAAAAAGAAAACTCTTTCTTTTAGATTAAAAATGGCACAGTTATACTGCGTGCCACAGAGCTTCGACATGCTTCGGAAGAATTGCTGCAGTGTCGCCATTTTGTAATATTTTCGAATGAAAAATTTATAGCAATATACTTAAATATATGCTCAATAAATACCGCAAGTATTATTTGTTTATCACATTTTCTCCCGCCAAAAAAAAATATCAAAAAATACGCTTTCTGTAAGGCCGTTACAGTGGTGATACCCCTTAAAGAATGCATATAATTTTCGAGATTTTTCCGTGATTGTAATAAAAATGATGAAATGTTCGGAAAAATTCGGAGAAACTCGGATGTTTGCGTAAAAACAATTGTCCGCAAAACTCCGAATTCTTCATATTTGTTCCAATTCATAGAAAAATCCGGGAAAAAATCGGAAAAATTTTCCGGAAAAAATCGGAGTTTTTTGGAAAAAAATTGCACTAGGGGCGCGGGATCGTTCCCCGCGCTTAGTGCTTCTTTTAAAATTATTATTACTATTAATTCTTATTTGATTAGTTATTTTTATTAGTTATGATTATTATTTAAATTCGTTATCTTTTAGTGTCGAAAAATTTATCGCGCACTCTGACCGCTTATTTTATTAGTTTATATGTTAATTTAAATATAATAATAAATCTAAATTACAACTTATTTTACTTCTGAAATTTTTTTGCGCTTTACTCACACCCGTTCCTATGCCAAATAAATTGTAATTCATAAAAGTAAGCGGAAATATATTCGTATTATTATATTCATTCTCATATACTTTCAGCAAGCGATAAAGCATTATCATAGTGTATCCGGCCGCGAATTGTAAGTACCAGAAAGCGCACATATTTACAAGCGATGAGATGGTCCCGTTGGTAGCGTTCCTGGCTTCGGTCCGCAGGGGTGCGGGATCGGTCCCCGCGCTGAGTGCTTTTTTAAAAATTATTATTACTATTAATTCTTATTTAATTAGTTATTGAATGAATATAATAATACGAATATAAATATATTTCCGCTCATATACTTTCATCAAGCGATAAAGCATGATGATAATGCTTTATCGCTTGATGAAAGTATATGAGCAGAAATATATTTATAAATATATTTCCGTTTACTTTTATGAATTACAATTTATTTGGCATAGGGACGGGTGTGAGTAAAGCGAAACAATTTTTTAGAAGATTAATAAGTTGTAATTTAGATTTATTATTATATTTAAATTAACGTACAAACTAATAAAATACGCGGTCAGAGTCCGCGAAAAAATTTTCGACACTAAAAGATAACTAATTAAAATAATGATGATAACTGGTGTGTGTCATGTGAGTGTGACTGTAGTCTGTGAGTTATTTCTCGACGAAACGCGACTTGCTCAGAGACTGGGAAGCGAACTCGGGACCGGCTGTATTGGTATAGGTTTTCCGCAGTTTCCCTATACCCATGGCAGAAATGTCATGGTGAATGCAATACAGAGGGGGAAGTCGGCTGCGGCCGCAAGGTGGGGATATAAACTGGAATATGGGGTATGTATCAAGGGGGAAGAACCCTGTACAGCTGGAAGTTAAAAAAAAATAAAAAAAAGTGAATGATGATAACTAATAAAAATAACTAATCAAATAAGAATTAATAGTAATAATATAGGATTATAGAATAATAGGATCCCGCGCCCCTAGTGCAATTTTTTTTCCGAAAAACTCCGATTTCTTCCGAATATTTCTACGAATTGGAACAAATATGAAGAATACGGAGTTTTGCGGACAATTGTTTTTACGCAAACATCCGAGTTTCTCCGAATGTCTCCGAATATTTCATCATTTTAATTACGATCACGGGAAAATCTCGGAAATTATATGAAGACTGTAAGGGGTAACACCACTGTAGCGGCCTTACAGGAAGCGTATTTTTTAATATTTTTTGTTCCGGAAGAAAATGTGATAAACAAATAATACTTGCGGTATTCATTGAGCAGATACTTAAGTATATTGCTTGAAATTTTTATCCGAAAATATTACAAAATGGCGACACTGCGGCAATTCTTCCGAAGAATGTCGAACCTTTGTGGCATGCAGTATAACTATGCCAATTTTAATCTAAAAAAAATAATTTTGTCTTATTAAGTCTAAATAAACATTTTTAGTCAAATACTCGGCAATTACTCAGAAATCAATATTTCTAATATCCCCTACGTAGTTCACTAGCTACACTCATCTGGATTTAATTTAAAACAAAATGATTTTGTCCAGATTAAAATTGACACAAGTTATACTACGTGCCGCAGAGCACCTTAAGTTCAACATGCCTCGGAAGAATTGGCTGCAGTGTCGCCATTTTGTAATATTTTCCCGTCCATTTTTTTGCAATATACTTCAATATATGCTTAATAATTACCCCAAGTATTATTTGTCTAAAACACTTCATGGCAGGCCGTTACAGTGGTGTTACCCCTTAAGGAAAACAATGTTTGCAAAAATTTCGGAAATTCATTATTTCTCAGAATTATGAGGGATAAAAAAATGCAATAAGTTTTTTCTACGAAAATCTCATTTTTTTTCATCTATAACTTTTCTCCGAATATCTCCGCAGCCTTTCACTCAATAGGAAGAAGAAAAAGTTCCGAAAAAAATAAGAACAAGTTTGTTTTACGAAAATCTCTTTTTTTTTATCTTCAAATTTTCTCTTAAATTTATCTTTAAAAATCTCATTTCTTTTCATCTTTAACTTCACTCCGAATATCGCCGCAGCCGTTCGCTCAGATCGTAGGAAAAAGAGAAATGTCCGGGAAAAAAAAATGAGAAATCATGAATTTTGAGTGAAAAAAAATGTGTTTTTGGGAAATAGACCAGAACTTGAATCGGTTTTAAATCATTTTTTCTCCGAAAATCTCAAATACGATTAAAATATGAGAAATTATGAAAAATTTGGAGAAAAATTTGCACCACGGGCCCCTGCGGGCCGAAGCCAGGAACGCTACCAACGGGACCATCTCATCGCTTGTAGAATATGTGCATTTTCTGGTACTTACGATTCGCGGCCGGATGGATGATTGGCTTGTTTTTGGGGATAATGCTTTATCGCTTGATGAAAGTATGAGAATTAATATAATAATACGAATATAAATATATTTCCGCTTACTTTTATGAATTATATTTTATTTGGCATAAGGACGGGTGTGAGTAATTTTATTATCATATTTAAATTACCGTATGAACTAAAAAAAAATAAGCAATCAGAGCGCGCGATACATTTTTTGTATACATTAATAACGCAGAAAATCAAGAGCTAAATAAGCATTGAAATCATCTAAAAGCCTCGCGCGTGCCGTCGGGTGACGTCACACGCGAGTCGTGCTCAGATTGCTTTTTCCCTCGAAGCCTTCGTTTCGGCTTGGCCGCACATGAACGTGCTCAGCGTCCATGGATTGGTGCAGCTGCCGAAGGCGCGGTCGGGATACTTCGACCGTGCTCGGCTCTTTCCGAAGGTGTCCAAGCGTCGCTCGCTCACGGACACGCGCTACCATGATTGGGTGATGGCGCGTAAGAGACTAAAGAGGGGGTAACTTTTACGCGCGATCTGACTGCAGTGATCCCCGGTAGCAATGTCTTGTTTTTTTTATTAAGCATATACGAATTAAAAATCATAAATAATGCCTGAACAGGCGAGAATAGCTAAAGCGAGAGTGAGTTCGACATTTTCTGAATATAAAATGAAGAAAAAAAATGTTGATTCACCGGGGATTGAACACGGACCCTAATCATCGTTAATCCGCCACGCTGCCAATTCAGCCACAACACTCATTGCAGATGTAGAATCATTTATGATACACCCTTATCCATAATGTTTACTGTTGAAAAAAAAAAATGTCGAAACGATCGCGGCAAAGGCTCAAGATTTCTTTGTGAACCTCCCACGGTCGTTACGGCGTTTTATTTTTCAACGCGGTTCGTCGTTAATTTTTTTAACCCGCATTTTCGGCATAATCGGGCAACCGAGAGAAAACAATGATCTCGATACATGTTTTTCACATTGAAATTCATTTAATGCATATTCCAATCCGCAGTACGGCCACACATATATGTCGAGCTCGATCGGACGGAAAACCTCGCTCCGTTCGCCCGTCGAGCGAGCGCGATTTGCGAGGGGCAGAGACCTTTTCCCCTTCCGAGCTACCCATTCGTGTTCACGCTGACTGCGATACCGACTTGAACGGTGATCACGGACTCGCGCGGCTACAAGGGAATCTGCAACCTCGACAGAGGCGATGATCACGAAATCATACTCCCGAACTCGCCGCCGCGATTTAGCGCCATTTACGAGGCACGCCGAAAAGGGCCGCGTTGTACATCTCCCTACTAATCTCTGCTTTGAAATGCACAGATCGGCCTCCTCCCACTCTAGCCTCCATGGTTTTGGCTTGGTCGCACATGAACGTGCTCAGCGTCCATGTATTGGTGTAGCTGCCGAAGGCACGGTCGAGAAACTTCGACGGCACTCGACTCTTTGCGAAGGTGTCCGAGCGTCGCTCGCTCACGGACCCGCGCTACTATGATTGTGTGATGGGCGCGCAAGAGACTAGAGAGGGGGTAACTTTTGCGCGCGATCTGGCTGCACTGGATTACAGCGCCGCTCTCCATATGAATATGAGACCACGGTTTTACATACAGTTCTTGAAACTCTGGTGGGGGGTATGTCCTCGGATTGAAGCACCGGCCGTTTCGCCTAGTGACCACGAGTGTCGCTGCGATAGTGATGCAAGGCTGCGCGAGAGAGTGGTGTAGGCAAATTATGATATTCAATGTCAAAAATGCATGATGGACCTAAGTACAATTAAAAGTAACTTTATCGTAAACCTGAAAAAAATCAAAAGACTAGTTATCCAAGTGGGTACAATGAATATGAATGTTTTTTTATATAGGTGTCAATGTGAGCTCGTGTTGATCGAGGGGTTCGGTGCAAGCTTCGTAATGCTGCTTTCAGGAGTTCGATCCCTGTGCGCTCGGTTTTTTAAAAACATGTTTTAGTTGTTATAAAAAAATAGGCTTTACGCATTGTTTTAATTGACCGGAAAATAAGTGGCAACTATTCCAGACCGAAGTGGAATCCAGACCGAAACACTTGCAGGATGTATTTCTTGAAAATGAAACAAATACTTATGAAACAGTGCTTCTTTTGCAATTCTTTATTTTCAGTTCGAAAATTTTTAATGCATGTCCCAAGAAACATTTTCAATAATCTCTACTTTGCCGTATCCAAAACGGTTTGCGTTGGTAGATTTAAAAAAACACCTCTTTTCCGACCTTTAAGCGAAGGACTCTTGAGTAGGATAAATGAAAATAATTCACTAATTTTGTTTTATGCTTTCCAGCCTGGAAAGTATTTATTGTAATAATCTCAGTATTTTTTAATTTTTTTTCAGGTTCCCGGCTCCGACCCCTATTTCGCCCATTCTGGATGAATATATTTCAGTTCGAAATGAATTTCGCACACAACGTGTCTCGGCTCTAATTTCCTAACTCCCGGTATCGCGGCGTCACATTTTTTTAATTGCGCCAAGTCTCTTGGCACCCGAAACACTGAGCGTTTTCAATATCACCGTTTTTACACCTTACAAGTAGAGCACGTCGCGTGTGGTCGCACGCATCAGCGGTTATGTTGGGTTTGGTTTACTTTTGAATGCTATTTCCGTCTCTCTCACACAGCCTGCATCACTCTATAGCAGCGATCCTCGTGGTCACGAGTTGAAGCAGTCGGTGCTTCAATAAGAGGCCATCCCCCACCACTGAAATTTTGAGCGAGTTTCAAGCCTGTATGTAAGACCGTGTATGAGACCTATCTATGCATGAGGTGCGAATGTGTGGAACACATAGAGGGTACAGCTCTGTAAAAAATTTACAGCCAACAGCATCGTATAGGCATTGGATTTTCCTGTACGCTGCGACCGAAACACGTTTGGCTCATACGTGTACCTACAGAACTACCTTAAGAGAAATTATTTCTTGTAATCTTAGTAAATATCGTATGATAGGTGATGGCGCACGTGGAATTATCCATTGAAATTCCGTTTATCGTGACGATAATCGCGTAGTAAGAGAAAACAGCAAGAAAAGTCGTTCATAGTAAACTGTCATTTTGAGCATGCGCGACATGATTGTCGTGGTTCGGTCGCGCACTTGGTTTCCACCAAAGAACAGATATTACATGGAACAACACGGCTTATAGGACGATTTGGCAAGGTTTCTTGGGGGAGTTTCGTAGTTACTCCCCCAACCACCTGAAGCGCTGCCTGTGTCGATGTGCACGCACACATCCGCAGGCGCGCTTGGCTCCACCCAGCTCCACCTCTTCCTACGCTCGAGCCAACTACGGTTGAGGTGATTTCGCGTCTCGCTCGCACTCTTGCAGATTCCAATGTTAACAGTAGCAACTGTCGAGCGTTCTAAGGCACGTGCTCGTACTGCCGGGGAGCCCCGGCTTTAAATCGATCTGTTTTCGCTCCTTTCCATCTCACCCGTTCCATCTCTTTTTAGCATGCCCTCAGCGATTTTTTCCAAGGAACGTACTACGCGGTACAGAAATCTGTTGCTACTCTGCTTACATCTGTCAGAAATTTGACAGGCGTCGGACGTATTCGTGATTATTAATACTGAATATCAATCTAACTAGTTAATTAATCGTGTATTCGTGTATTTCGCGCTTTTCTGTTAGACTCTTTGCCCACGGAAAATTGGCTGTTTGAAATTGTTTGTGAGTTGCAACATTGTTAATGATGCCATTGTGTAGCAGATGTGCCTATAATGGATGCAAAAATGTTCCTAAGACGAGTCCGTGGGTTTTGAAGCCAAAAGGCATATTTTCTTTATTAAAGAAAATATAATTGATAAATGATTTTATTCCAAATTATAAGCACATAAAAGAGCAACATTGCAATAATATTTTTTTTTAATGTCATTAAAAAATTTGGGATATTCAGCCGGTGGGACCTGGCTGCCGGTGACCCCTCGGAAAAAAGGTGGACACGATTTCTCGAAAACTAATGCACCAATCTTATTGAAATTTTGCACACTTCTTCAAAATAACATTGACTAGTGATTGAGCGACGGTTTTTTTTTCGATTACAACTAATTTTACAAAACTATGCGTAGCGTAAATTGTACCAAAAATTGAACTATTTTACATCTAACTCTGCCGAATATCTAAATTTAATTTTTTTAAATGCTGCATTCAATCACTAGTCAATGCTATTTTGAAGAAGTGTGCAAAATTTCAATAAGATCGATGCGATAGTTTTTGAGAAATCGTGTCCACCGTTTTTTAGGGGTCTCCGGACACCAGGTCCCACCGGCTGGGTTGTGTGTTGGTTTTGGTTGGATTAGTTTAGGTTATATAGATATACTTGCAGGGATAAGCGCGGCACGCTAGCCACCAGTAAAGTCGGAGGAGTGGGGATATCGATCGGCCGTGGCGAGCGATATAGATATACTCGTGCGGGCTAAAAAATAAACTTTAAAACTCGATTTCTATTGGAACGCGCCAAAAATCCCTTCAAGGGATGTCTATATATTAAATGGAACATCTGTAAAAAATTTCGGCCGAATCGGGTGTAATAGCTTTTCGGGAGTTTATCCCGTAACGACAATAAAAAGGGCGGGGGGGGGGGGGGGGAACGAATGCTGAAAGGAAATATTTAAGATAAAATTTCGTAGCCGCAACCTTTCAGGAAAAATGCAAAAACGTCTGAATCTACAAAATTTGCGCAAACTTTTTTATTCCAGTTTATTGTTGGGTATAATAATGGATTGTGACTTATTTTTTGCTAAGCGCCCCTATAATTTATCACTGATTCAGAAGGGCCCCCCTTGTACCCCCCCCCCCCCCAAAATACGGCCGTCCGCGACAGAAATATCTCAACGTGATTTTAAATGATGCGCTGTCTCCTACCGAACCGCCCAAAGCTTGGTCGGTCAGTCGACCATTAATAAATACAAGCGGGACAGCGCTATAGCCCGATAGGCATACGCGAGAGAGAGACAACCGCGAGAGGCGTGCCTTAAGCCTCTATCATTGTGTGTGGCACACCGATACATCGCCGCGCAGTCTACCGGCGGAAATACTAACTACATTTTTTCTGCCAAATATTAACATGGGCCGTGGAGTTCCATGTAATATCTGTTCTTTGGTTTCCACTGCGAATACTTATGCGAGAAACCTTAATTTTTGATCGCAAAGAAAAATAAAGCCCAAATAGTTAAATGAGCGGTAGAATTACTGCGAGATCAAGGAGATTGTTTTGGTTACGTTTGAACGAAAAGAACAAGAAAGAGCGTCGGTGAGGGGAGGGCGACGCGACGCTACGAGGGCTACGAGTACTGCTCGCGATTCACGGTGATTCTCGGCAAACGCAGACTGGATACCGGATAACCTTTTTTCACGTTTTTCCCCTACAAAGTGTCGACGAACACGAATGGTGTGTTAAATAAGGCGCGAACGACGGACGAAGAGAGTGTGTATATGTGTGTGGGGCAACCTAAAGTACAAATATCGCATATCAACGAGTTTGGTTTTAAGCATTACTACCAACAACGAAAGCTACGATTTGAGGCGCCTCTTGATTTCTTGCTGAAAACGAATCGAAGCAGTAAAAAGAGTGAGACAGCAAGGTCGAAGCATATTTGCTAATATTTATTTTTCTCATTGTTAAATCAGCAATAGGAGATTAAAAACGTAATCATATTATAAGAATAAAAGACAAAAAGGGGGGACTTGTTGGTGGCGAGCCATTTGTGAGCGGCGTACGAGCAAATATTTGCTAAAATAATTTTGGGCTGGCATATACAGACGAGAAAAAATGGCATCTCACATCGGAGACGGAGATTATTTAGGTGCTTATCGGCGATTCTTCGTTGATTTTCTGGAGAAAGTCAATCCCGATGATCAATTACCCATCAAAACGAGCGGACACGACGTTCCAGAGGGAGAAATTGTTGGGGAGATCATTTACATGACCCTTCAGTACCTCGACCAGCAGTGAGCTCATTTTTTTATTATTCCCTCCGAAACGCCTATTTCAAGGATGAATCATCAAACTGTTACATAAGCAATTACTTCATGGAGCTATATACCTGACCAATGTCTACAGGACGAGAAACGCATTTTTTAAAAAACAAAGAGGTAGCTAGCCGATTCCCAGGGACAATGTTTCTACAAGTACTTTCGATACTTTCAATGAGAAGGTTGCTCAACCTACCTACTGCAATCAGGATTTAGGTTTAGAAATAATTTCTACAGTTTGTAGGATACAAGTTTTCAGAACGAAAAGATCATCATGCCATATATGTTAATAACAAAATAATGGTTGCAGTGATCATTTTGAAAGCAACATATCAATTTGCTGAGATTATTTATCCTTAGAGGTGTAACGTTTTTGTAAGGCGTTAGGCTATTGCAACAACCCAAAGTTAAGATTCTTTATACAAACTAAATTTGAACGGGTAAGTAAGATGATTGAAAAATCGTTCGGACATTCATTTGTACATACATTAACGAAGGTGTGTACCACATTTCATACAAAAATATTGGTTATTAAAGAAGTCATTAACAATTTTCTTAAAATAAATCATAATGGTTAAGACTTGAGGAAGCTTTTTTTTGATAACTTGTTTTGTTCATAAAAAAAAAGTATTGATTATAACTTATAAAAAAATATTCAGAAGAAAAACGTCGATCAGGATTAAACTAGTATTACACCGAATAAGTTTATCAAAATTCAAGTTAATCTGTTCATTAGGTGGAAAATAATTTATACCATTTTGACAAACAATAGTTTCCAGAAAAACACGGTTAAAGTTTATTAGCAATTCTATCGTTGTAATCATAAGTTTATCTTCAATCTGCGATTATAAGACCAGATGTTAGACCTTCCTCTTCAATTTGAGTTGCCTCAAGCAACGAACAAGTGTTCAACATTATCATAGCAGCCTAATGCCTTAAAGGAGAACCTATGTTGGTTTGATCATAACGATATATTTTTTGTTTGTGGAGATATGCTGCCTTGATTCATGTCTAAAGTTTGAATAGCCTTTGTTGTTTGGACATTGTCACCATTTGCTTGTCACATGTTAAGCAATGATTTACCACAATATATCAAACTAATAACCAATTCCATAATGCCGTTTGAAAGAGGCCTGAGTGTTATATTTATAGGGCACACTGCAATAAAGAAAGTGGATACTTATCATAATCGGACCAATGTTGAAGGTTACCTCTCAAAGAACTCAACAAAAATATGCCTGCTTTAAAATGTACAAGAGGTTTTAATGCTACTGACTTACAGCACAGCACTGTTTACTTTCATTTACGATAATGTAATGCACAAAGTTTCTTAAACGTGATGGTAAACTCAATACTGATGAAACTGGGTCGTTAAACTGCTTCTACTTGGTTTCCTTTATGATTTGATAAGTCCACAATGAGCAATGAAAAAGCACTGTTTATACTGAGAGAAAGAAAGCATTTGGCTCAACTGTCTAGAATATAGATCATAATTGAATTTTTGTGATGAAAAGTCGTAACGTTTCTTGAATTGTAAATCTACGTTGCGTATTCTATCTATATAAATCAAGTTACTATATAAATAAATTTACTGAATCTTGTAATGAACATAACTGGCTTGGGTTCGATTCGCGCTGCTACAATTTTTTAAAATATTTCTTGCAATGTTCGACTACCTGATGTAGAATTTAAATATATTCAAGCAGTTGATTTATGTAATTCGGTCAAGTTTTTAATGAAAATAAAAATTCCGGAAATTCTTGCAGTTAATTATGTACTCTGCTTTTTATTCCTTATCAGAAATCATTTTACAATTTTTAGGGTGATATTCATCGTAGGAACATTTGAAACATACATATTTTTCACACCCAGCACCTTTTATAAAAGCATATTTGAGCAGTTACATTTTTGGTCCTTGCATTGCAGCTGCTGTGAAAAAATTAGTAGAAGAATTCAGAAATGTTGTTGTTACTTATTCTAAGTCAGGAAAACTAATGAAAGAGCTTTATGCAAAATTCTTGGAAACAACATTGAAGCCGTATGTCGCAAACAATAAATTTCTTCTATTGGTAGAGTTGTGAAGCCACCAAGCAGATTTAACATCGCATGTTATTCTATTACCAAGTCGAAAATCTAATTAAAAAACTACAAAGTGCCCCTGCATTGATGCAACGACAGCAAGAATTATCATCAAGAGAAGATGCAATAAAAATATATTCGATCATGCAGCATCAATTCAGTTCTCCTGTTTTCACCCCTATGATCCAGTACGCTTGGTTTGCATCCAAATTGACAGAGAAAAAACCTTCGTTTCCAAACTTGGATGAGGTATGCTTTCGAATGAATCACGTTTCGGAAAAATGTAACTGCCGAAACAATGCTTTTATAAAATGTGCCTGGTGTCAAAAATATGTATGTTGCAAGTGTTTCTACGATAAATATGACCCTCAAAATTGTAACATTATTTCTGCTAATGAATAAAAAGCAGCAGACATAATTAATTGCAAGAATTTTCGTAATTTTTATTTTCATTAAAAAGTTCACCATATTTAAAAGCATATTCCGGCAGTTACATTTTTGGTCCTCGAGTTGTTGCTGCTGAGAAGAAATTAGTAGAAGAATATGGAAATGTTGTCGTTCCTTGCTTCAAGCCAGGAAAACTAACGACCCTTAATTAACATGAAAGCTAATACCACGGAAACTAGTGGAATGAATTTGTTTTTTCCATATGTTAGTATGGTTAGTAACTTAGATTTCGCATGATGTTTTTTCTAAGATGTGTATCTTAGGTGTATATTAACTATGTCCATTATAAACTCACGTTTGAGTTTTGCAATTATAATTATTGATTAAACTATGACCACTATGAATGCGAATTGTTCATTATTTATAATATGTTCTATATAGATATCCACTCAATAGTTATTGCAATAGCTACAGGATACTATACCAGCAGTTGTGAAAAGCATGGCAAAATAGTTGGCCATTTTGTACTTGCATCGGAATAAACATAGATGTTGTGGTCAAATAATTGTTTTTTTTTTTTTTTAATTTGTTTTCTCAAGAATAAATTCGGGACGGTTGTCAGTAAATCATCGAAATATTAAAAACTAATACCTAAATAGTGACTAGTCTAATAATAATATATTAATACATTATGAGACTATAATATTATTGTGATCATCGGTAAGAAGTAGCGCTACTATGTGTTGTAATCTCGAGAACAAGAGATGGATATAAGTATACAATTAGGACTGCCTGCAATGTCAATCAATATTTCAATATTGACCCATATTATGCAATAAAGGGAAAAAATTGATAATATTTATTTGAGGTATGTGTATACCCATGTAAAAACTTTGAAGAAGTAAAAAAAGAATGCCAAGTAATAAAGAGAACCCCTAAAAAAAATTATCGCTTATTTCGACTGATAAAAGCATTCTGATTGACCTTATAAGTATTTTTTATTTTGATTCAAGCAATAGTTTTAAGGGTTGAGATGCAGTTAGAGGCGTGAAAGTTGGGCATTTTCAATAACTTTTTTTGATAGTAATTAAGTTTGTTTACAGAAGTGTTTACACAGACATTTTATGTTACATTTCAACGCGACTTGTACAAATTTTCAAAGAAAAATATTGGTTATTTATAAAAATATCGCCATCTTTGTCAGACCCCCTTTGGCATGTAGTGCTTTGCAGTGAACATCATAAAATTTTACTGGATCACCTGAAATAAAAAAATTAAAAAAAATCATTAGTTTAATCATAGATCCAGTCCGTAAACGAAGCTTTTTTTTTTTCAAAAAGTAACAACATGGCAGCTTCCGACAGATAACTTTCGATTTTCGAGCAAAAAATCGCTCGTTTATTGTAAAAAAAAAATATAAATTTTCAACAAAAATGAAAATCCTTCGATTAAGAACTAGTTTTTAATGCTATCAACAAGCACACCAAATTTCATCAGAATCCATCGAGTGGTTTTTGAATTATAGTGGTCACTGACTTGAAGAACATAGTTTCGAGAAAAACGCGTTTAAAGTTTTTCGATGTGGAGACGGTCTTACTTATATGTTTGTAACATGTTGAGCTCGATGGATAAAGCTAAACTTTTTAAACTATATTTTGATCCGCTGAATCCGAACATCATATTTTTTTGCCGGAAAGTCGAGCATTCAATTGTTTATAGCCAATTGTGGAAACATTTTTTCAAAAAATTAAAGTTTTTCGGGATTAATTATTTTTTTGAAACATTTTGGGCAATTTTAAAACGAAAGTATTCTTTATAAAAATTTTCTAAAGTTCATAGTTTTTGAGTAATACATTTTTCAAAAATTCTGAAACAGTCCCAATTTTACACTTGATTTATGTATAGAAATACTAATTAAAAAATTACTTACATCGAATCATCTATTCCTGGCCCATACAATAGGGCTTCTGCCGATGTGGAAGCTTCCAAAATATCAATTTATTGTTGTCTTCGAAGCATTCTGCCTTCCCGGGTTTGCGCGTTTGTCAGCCGTTACCCGCCATAGGGACCCGACGCCCCTTCACTAATTGTGGGATATCACAGAAACTATTCATCGGATTGACTTTAAATTTTCAGGGAACATTTTAGAAACATCATACTTCAAGAAAATGTTTTAAAAAACCGAATTAAAAATTTGTTGACTGCTTCTCACCCCTTAATCTAGTTCTTAAATTAAACAAATGTATAAAAAAAAGTGATACAACATTTTTTAAACTAGCCAAGCCAGTTTACTAGAAATGTTGTACACAAAACTGTTGAACCTTATGAATAATAGTTTTCCAAATATTTTATTTTCATTGAAAAAAATTGTATTACTATTACTAGCCTCGGCCCGCTGTTTCGCCCGCGCTTTACCGGTTGAAATAGTTATTCCGACTTTTGGTCTACAGTTTTTGATAATTCACCTCGGTTATTTTTTTTTTAATTTATATTCCATATATACTGATTTTATGTCCCTTACATCTTTATTATAAGTATAGATCGATTGAGTATTTACTTACTAACATTTCAGTGGAAAGCACATTGATTCATCTTAACTTTACTGAAAAAAGTACTAAAATAAAACCTTTGGATTTTTGATAATATGTTATTTTCTGAAATAAGTTATCTAAAATAAAAATTTGATCGATATTACAAAATGTTAACATACACCAGGTTTCGCGTTTTTCTTTCTTCCCCATCGATAAAAATAAAAAGATTTTCTCGGTTGGTTGCTCTAAAGCAGGCGACATAGGGCTGACCATGCGAGAAGCAGGTCGACTCCAGCCGCATGTAGCATTTGTCCTTGCGATTTGTTAATCGTCATCGCAAAGCAGACGGTTACGGGGAACTGCAATTGAATTGAAACGGAAAGTTATTGGGAATAAGTGGTATCCGCGGTATAAACACCGTTCCACCCCGTCAGAACTTCCCCGTTTTGTTGTGAAGCAATCAATTAACTTATACTCGTTTGATTTAAATGAAACATATAATATTACCTTCGCGGTATTTTAAGCTAAACAACAGAGAAAACCATATTTCATTCGGTTCAGTAGTTTTTAAGTGAGGCGAGGACATTGAACAGACAGGCAGACTTTACACTTTATTATAAGTATGTATCACATAAAATTTATATCACAATTATATAACAGTACAACGTATGTATCACACAAGTGCACTGGGAATGCTGTGCAATGACTTGTCGTGCGTGATTAAGGAAAAAGCTCTGGCAGACATAACGTGTGTCGTTCCTACCGCCCGAGAAAACGACCATTGCGAGAGTGTATATATTATTTTTTATTTTAAGTGTCGCATCAACCGCTGAGGTTATTAGCGATGGATTTTTTTCGTTACCAAGACGACGGCTAAAGCCGATGTGACTAAATCTATTTCATGCAATGTGTAATAGTTATTTGACCAAGTTTATGATTTTAGATAACTTTTTAAATTATGTAAATAAAGTGAGATTTCAAGTATGGTATGGTCCAGGAGTCACTGGTTACGGACATTACTGATTGCGACTTTCTGGTCAACTCGTGTTCCTAATTTAATATTTTTTTTTCTTAAGGAGTTTCGACACCAAAATCGAATTGCTTGTAAAGTATTGAAATTCATATCACCAAGAGATTAACTTAGGATACATTAACTGTCCAAAAATTAATCCGTTTTACGACATAGTTTCGGAGATTTTGAAGGTTCAAGTTTAGTTTTGTTCGAGTATTATTAATGGACTAAGTGGAGAAACCGCTTAATTATTTAACACCATATTTCTAACACTAATCGCAGTTTGTTCAGTTTTTTCAATTTAAATCGACGCATTATTTTAACCCCTACAGCCGTATAACTAGTGTTTACGAAGTGCCACGTGTATTATCAAATGGATGGAGGTTCAAGTTGAGTTTTGTTCGAGTATTATTAATGAACCAAGTGGAGAAACTGCTTAATTTTTAAACACGATATTCCTAACCCTAATCGCAGTTTAAGCAGTTTTTTTTTAAATTTAAATCGAAGCATTATTTTCCCCTCTTCACCCCTATAACTAGTGTTTACGAAATGCCACGTGTATCACCAAATTTATGAAGTTTTAACTTGAACCTTTAAAATCTTCGAAACTATGTGTGGAACCGGATTCATTTTTGGACAGTTAATGCATTCTAATTTAATCTCTCGATGATATGAATTTCAATCGTCTACAAGCATTTCGATTTTGGTATCGAAACTCCTTAACCATGCACGCCAAGTCGTTGAACAGCATTCTTCGTGTACTCTTGTGGTACATATACGCTGTACTATTATATAATGGCGATATCAATTTTATGTTATAATACTAATATAATTATTTTCATTGAAAATAAAATATTTGGAAAAATATTATTCCTAAGGTTTAACCGTTTTGTGTAGAACATTTCTAGTAAACTGGCTTGGCTAGTTTAAAAAAAGTTATTTCAATTTTTTTATATATTTGATTAATTTAATAAGTAGATTAAAATTTAGGCTTGAATTAAATAAAACATAATTATAAGGTAAATCAGAATGTTTTTATAAGTCAAAATAAGCGATAATGTTTTTGAGGGGATTCTTTTATTACTTGGCGTTCATTTTTTACTTTATGAAAGTTTTCAAAAGGGATTCCATATCTTTTTGGAAGGGGTGGAATCCTTATTTCCTTTAGCTTCAGTCCAAAGAGAAGTGAATTTCAAATTCACTGTTGATTGTTTTCAATTACCGGAAGTGAATAATTGAATTAAACAATTACTGTCGAATTCAATGTTGATTGTTTTTAGTTACTATACGACAAATACATATTTTTGCTTTTTGAATAAAAACAATCAACATTTTAAACCTTTAGAGACTGCGAAGCCAAAGTCATGAATTTCGATTTTAGCACCTCGATACTTATGGGTATATGTTTTTCGTTGTGTTTAAACAATGAAAAGTTTATTTTTATTGCTCACACTTTTATGTACTCGTAAATTAGTTCCAGTTTCTGAAACCGTACCCGAAAGAGACTTTTCATACCTGAGAATATACATTTACTTCGTACCTATGTTGAATTCAAGCCGATTCTAGCTTTGCCGTTTCATTCTTTATAGGGTAAAGTAAGAGTACAATGTCTTATTACCTATTGCGACGATTTTTTTGCCGTTTGAATATGCGACACGAAGAACCGTTGTCATATTTATGTTTGGCTCTAAAAAGGGCCGTTTCATTCATGCTTAGACACGCTCTAACCATTACACGATTAGAGCTGTCAAACGCATCACTCCGTAACATGTTATACTATATGTATATATAGCAGACAAGATAGCAGTCAACTGTCGAGTTGCGCGAGACGAGTGAAGCGCGTTAAAGTTTTTGTCAATCAACTCTCCATAAGGCGTATGTACTATGTATACGACATAACTAATTGTCTTTATTCGATTCAACTAAACCGCGATAGTGGTTTTACTTTTTTGAGGAAAATAATCGGTCGAAAATGACGAGATCTCGGGTTTGAGGGGACGGATCGAAGAATAACCTGAACCAAACGACAGGGGAAAATCACGTTGCACTTGTTGACGCGTGGCATCGATTCAAAGTTCAAAAGTGACAGATAAAATCCCATCCTAGTGCATAAAGAGTAGCCGGAGTGTTCGTCAGTAGGGTCGATCAGTGGGGTCTAAATCAGTAGGGTAAACGTTTTAATTTTTTTAATTACTTGCCGTCAAGCCGCTGTCGCGTCTCGTGATCCTTGTAGTTGGAGTGTTGAAAAGAAAAAAAAGTAAGCACTTGGACACGTTAGAACTCTAACAACAATTAATTTTATAGCCAGAATTGCTCATGTTTTATACACTTTCGAAGTTTTTTATACCATTAAAGTTTATTTCATTTTAAGTACCTGTTTATTGTTTTATGAATATTTCACTTTGTTGGTGCAATTGGTTTCGTGCAAATTTGATATAACGCCGAATATCTTATAACATGAAATAATTTGAAGAAATTTTCGTATATAGGTACTCGATAGATCAATAAGAGTCGGCAGTACTTAATGCTGGAAACACTTTAAAGAACAAAGCATAAAGAAGAAAAATATAGCAAAATACACAAGTTATTCCGTTTTTTATGCGGACGGTACAAACGAGAACTTGTTCCTGTTAACCATGAATGCCAGGACCTTGCACAGCGTTTTCGGTGAACTTGTGTGGTTCATACATTGTCATTTTCTATAACGGTGATATCAGTATTGTGTGATAATAATATGATTTTTTTAGACATAAATACTACCTTTTCATTAAAATTATTTCTACGATTAACAATTTGGTGTACAATATTCCTTGTACAATTGGATAATACGTAAATTGTACTACGCTATTTTACAAGACATTTAATTTTTTTTCTGAAATTTTTTTATGGAACAAAGTATAATACAACCATTGTTTAAATTAGAACAAATAACACTTATGTTTAAGAAACCGGAATTTAAAAGAGACTGCATTCCTTTTTTCAAGGGAAGAAATCTTTTTTTTTCTTTTAAGTTTTAGTCTAAACAGTATTGAATTTCAAATATGTTCGAAGAAGCTATATGTGTAGAGTTTCATATTTATACTGGGCAGGAAAAGTGATTCAATATATTAGAACCCTATTAATGGCGTTTAATGTTTACTATTATTATAACCATGAGCTCCAGCCAGAAAAGTATATATTCCTTAGATACTTATACGTTGAATTTTCATGGATGATGTGTTTTACTGATCCCACGTGAAACCGCTGGAGAAGGTCTCAGTTTTTATTGTCTTTGAACGAATTTAGGGTACCCAATACCCAAAGATGTCTTTTTTTTGTCTAATTGATTAAAGAGAAATTCAAATTTTTGTCTTTTCGTTACCTAAAAGTCTGAGAATTGTTTATTCAATCCAAAGATGTATATTTTTTGTTCGATTGATTTAAGAGAAATTCAAATTTTTGCCTCAGATACCTACAGCTCTAAGAATTTGTTATTGCTTAATTCCGACGCCAGAAAAATTCACATGCGTGGCCTCTTGTTGACTGCGATCGAGCTAACAAATCCATAGATTTGGCTTTTTTAGCTTCGTAATGCCTAAATACATTTTTAATTCATTGTGCTTGGTGCGAAACAAATTGATGTAGACTAACATAATCCATATATACTAATGTATATTTTTAGCATCTCTATACCTACGGTTACAAATTTTTCGTTGTCTTCGAGCAATAAAAAGTTCATATTTCTGACTTTTTAGTACCTATGTACGGCGCATTTTTCGTTACCAGTACTCAATGCAAGAGAATTCTACGATTTCGGCTTTCTGTGCTGTTTAGCGTGAAGTATTATTTGATTGTCTTTCAACAAATTACAGTAACCAAAGATGTTAATTTTTTCCTGATTGCCTTACGAAATATACACATTTTTTTGTTGACTTGTTCCGTGCGTAGGTCAGAGTTGGGCGTAATTCTATTTATAAATATGAATACGAATTTATTCATATCGTGATTTTCAAGTGAATATAAATACAAATTTATTCATGCTTCACTTATTTGTATTCACATGCATGCATACAAATACAATTGTATTCACGACTATTCTGAACATACAAATAAATTCATAGAAAAAATTGTGAATATTCACAAAAAATAGTAAATACAAAAAAAATCACAAAATAAGATGTGATTTTTTTCGTATCTAGACAAATTAAAATCAAATTCACAATGATTAGATTAAAATTTACTCCAAAAGTGAGTTTTACCTATTTTGAGAGAAAACATTGCGAGGCAAATAAATTTTTACAAAAAAAGTTGCGAGTTTCAAATATTACATTATAAATATGAAAAAATCACAAAATGAGTTGTGAATTTCCTTAAGTTGAAGAAAATTAAAATCGAATTCACGACAATTATATTTAAATTTACACCACAAGTGAGTTCTTACGCTTCTCTTTCCTTCCTTCTTTTCTTGAACTTGAGGAAATCGACAACTCATTTGGTGATTTTTTTCATATTTATAATGTAATATTTGAAACTCACAACTTGTTTGCAAACAATTTTGCAAACAAGTTGTGAGTTTTGCACTCAAACAACACAACACAACACAGATAAATTTGCTTCGAAGTAATGTTTACTCTCAAACTTTCATCAGAAACTCCTGATTTTATGGGAATGAATTGCGACTGTTCTGTGTCATATCTTACTTGGAATTTCTCGTCGGTTAGATACGATTTCAAAAGCAAGTGGTATTGTGGTACAAACATTTTGATTTTGTATAGTGGACCCTTTGTCAAGAGCTTGCTGGATGTCGAAAAAACCGATGAACAGTACTTGTTTAGACAGAAAAGAATGGAGCTACTAAATGGTGGAGAACCTTTGAGAATAATGAACTTGGAAACGGTAAAAAAATATCAACGAGCAGAGAAATCGGACACTTTATTTAACGGGTACTGGATACATACAACACCAGCCAAAAGCGAAATTCGGCGGGAGTTTTGTATACTTCGCAATAAAAAGTATATTTGATATTTGAATGACATATGATTATCAATTTAACAACAAATTGCTGAAAAGGGTAGTTTTACGAATAATCCGTAAATCGTGTGATTTGTTTACAGAATTCGTTCTCCATATCTTGTATTACTATTTTTGACTAGTACATTGATTTTCGATATTACTAGCTAAACGTTCTAATAAAACTGTTAGACTACGTAATGTGAAACCGCTTTACGAGAAGACATTCAAAATTTGCGTATTGTTTCCTCATAATTTTATTCCACCCACAGTTAGAAGCAAATCATGGTTTGTTTTTAATAGCGGCATCCTTTAATAGGAAACTTTACATTCGGAATAACATTCTATGGAAGCAATGCGTATGTTTCTGATTTCTATCTTTATTGCCTAGAGGCGATGTGTCACACGCTGGAAAATTCTGGCGCGGCCTCCTGTCACAGCGGTAGTGCAGAGCAGTGCAGCCAGATCGCGCGCAAAAGTTACCCCCTCTCTAGTCTCTTGCGCGCCCATCACACAATCATAGTAGCGCGTGTCCGTGAGGGAGCGACGCTCGGACGTCTTCGGAAAGAGCCGAGCGCCGTCGAAGTTTCTCGACCGCGCCTTCGGCAGCTACACCAATATATGGACGCTGAGCACGTTCATGTGTGGCCAAGCCAAAACGAAGGCTTCGAGGGAAAAAGCGATCTGAGCACGACTCGTGCGTGACGTCACTCGACGGCACGCGCTAGGCTTTTAGATGATTTCAATGCTCATTATTCTTTATTCTCTGCGTTATTAATGTATACAAAAAAATGTATCGCGCACTCTGATCGCTTATTTTTTTAGTTTATACGTTAATTTAAATATAATGATAAATCTAAATTACAACTTATTTATCCTCTAAAAAATTGTTTACGCTTTACTCATACCCGTCCTTATGCCAAATAAATCATAATTCATAAAAGTAAGCGGAAATATATTACATTCGTATTGTTATATTAATTCTCATACTTTCATCAAGCGATAAAGCATTATCCTCAAAAAGAAGCCAATTATCCATCCGGCCGCGAACCGTCAGTACCAGAAAGTGCACATATTTTACAAGCGATGAGATGGTCCCGTTGGTAGCGTGCCTGGCTTCGGTCCGGAGGGGCGCGAGATCGTTCCCCGCGCTCAGTATTTTTTTTTTTTCAATTTATTATTACTATTAATTCTTATTTGATTACTTATTTTTATTGATTATCATTATTATTTTAATTAGTTATCTTTAACCCCTTCGCAGTCAGGCGAAAATTGAATTTGCTTGCCACTTTTGTGTTGGAAAAAAATCTGCACAGATTTACCCTAAAATTTCAGTGTGAAGGTTTTCGAGGTCGCTGATACCGAATCCGAAATCGAATTTCCAACATAAAAAATGGCGGATCTAATATAGCGGACGCAAATTTGAAAAATGGTTTGATTCCGATGAAAGTGAGCACTATAGGGTTTTCAAGGTCGCTGAATCCGAATTTGAAATCAGATTTCATAAATTCAAAATGGCGAATCCAATATGGCGGAAGCAAATTTGAAAAATGGTTTGATTCCGACGAAAGTGAGTACCTCAGGGTTTTCGAGGTCGCTGGATCCAAATCTAAAATCGAATTTACAAAATTCAAAATGGTGGCTCCAATATGACAGGAAAGGTTTTCAGTTTTAGTATGATTGAGCTCATTTGAATTCGAGCGACTAAATGCGAGAAATCATTGAACATAATATTAATAATAATATAAACAATGTGAACGTCTAGCGAGAATTTTGACATGCACTAAAGACTAAGCTCACAAAGAAACAGATCATGAAGCCAAATGTTGTTATTTCTTATAATAACAATATGGGAGATCTATACAAAACAGATCAGTCTGTTTCTTCTGACGAAACAATTCACACGACCGTCAAGTGGCATCACTAATTATACTTTCATTTATTCGATCCTGCAATTTATAATGCTTCCGTCGTCTGTAATCATCTCTAAACTGACTCGAAAAAATGACTTCTTTACACTTTCGTTGTGCACTGGCAACAGAGCTGTTAGAAGATCATTGTGATCAACACATATCATCTAAAGAGTATGTTTGTAAACCCAAAATTCCTCTGCGCTCGTCACGAAGTCACTATCCATTCTATATTTCAGACGATAAGTAGATAAGAAAGCGTTGCACTCTATGTTATTCCAAAAAACAAAGGAAGGCAACATTCTTTATGTGCAAAGATTGTGGTAACGTTCCACTGTGTTCGGTACCTTGCTTCCAAAAGTACCACGAATAACGGTATGATCAGGTGAAATACCGAAATTCTTTTTCATTTGTTGTCCAAACATAAAATAAAAGATATAAATTAATGAAGAAAAATCCAAAAAGAATGAAAAAAGCAATAGATACAGACAACACAACAAGAATAAAATTAAAATCGAAAAAAAATTAAAACTGCAAAAGGAATACAAATTTTTTAAGTTGAAAAAATACAAAAAAATTGAATACGTGAAATACGAGAAAAAAAAGAAAATATGAATATTAACAAGAAATTTGGAAAAATACGAAAAGCACATAAAAAAATTAAAATACAAAAAGCACAAGAAGTACAAAAAAAATACATAATCGAAGTCAATGACCGCCACGTCCTCGATTTGTGGCTCTGAGTTCTGCAGAGAGCGGGATAAAAGTCGTCGACTCGAAGAGAAATTCACATGAGATTCGACGTTGATAAATACGCCTGTTTTAACCGTTTCTGTTATCGGTTCGAGAGGAATCCAAAATAAAAAAACGATCCATTCAATTTCTGTATTGTGTTTCATTGTCGAAATACCCTCGAGATTGTTCGGTTTCGTTCCCAGTAGGTGATTTTTTTAAATCGATCTCCCTCGGCACGACAATAGCCATTGAGGACTACTGCTGCTGCTGTGGCCGATGAACGTGAACGAATCCGATGATCGGCGCGGCATCCTCAGATTGTAGGGATTATTCCGTAACAGAAACACTTGCATGCGGACTCGGATTCGTTACCCGATCTAAAAGTCGTCGACTCGCAAAGAAATTCACGTGAGATTCGGCGTTAATCAATGCGCCTGTTTCAACCGACGCTTTTATCGGTTCGAGAGGGATCCAAAATGAAAAACGATCCATTAAAATTCTGTTTTGTATTTTATGTCGAAATAACCTCGAGATTTTTCGGTTTTGGTCCCAGTAGGTGATTTTTAAAAATCTATCAACCTCGGCACAAAAATAGCCATTGAGGACTACTACTGCTGCTGTGGACGATGAACGTGAACGAATCCGATGATCGGCGAGGCATTCTCAGATTGTAGGGAGTATTCCACAACAGAAACACTTGCATGCGCACTCGGATTCGTTTCCCGATCTAAAAGTCATCGACTCGAAAAGAAAGTCACATGAGATTCGACGTTGATAAATACGCCTGTTTCAACCGTTTCTGTTATCGGTTCGAGAGGAATCCAAAATAAAAAACGATCCATTCAAATTCTGTTTTCTATTTTATGTCGAAATAACCTCGAGATTGTTCGGTTTTGGTCCCAGTAGGTGATTTTAAAAAATCTATGAACCTCGGCACGAAAAAAGCCATTGAGGATTACTACTGCTGCTGTGGACGATAAACGTGATCGAATCCGATGATCGGCGCGGCATTCTCAGATTGTAGGGAGTATTCCGCAACAGAAACACTTGCATGCGGACTCGGATTCGTTTCCCGATCTAAAAGTCATCGACTCGAAAAGAAATTCACATGAGATTCGACGTTGATAAATACGCCTGTTTCAACCGTTTCTTTTATCGGTTCCAGAGGAATCCAAAATAAAAAACGATCCATTTAAATTCTGTTTTCTATTTTATGTCGAAATAACCTCGAGATTGTTCGGTTTCGGTCCCAGTAGGTGATTTTTAAAAATCTATGAACCTCGGCACGAAAAAAGCCATTGAGGATTACTACTGCTGCTGTGGACGATAAACGTGATCGAATCCGATGATCGGCGCGGCATTTTCAGATTGTAGGGAGTATTCCACAACAGAAACACTTGCATGCGGACTCGGATTCGTTTCCCGATCTAAAAGTCATCGACTCGAAAAGAAAGGCATATGAGATTCGACGTTGATAAATCCGCCTGTTTCAATAGTTTCTTTTATCGGTTCGAGAGGAATTCAAAATAAAACAACGATCCATTCAAATTCTGTATTGTGTTTCATTGTCGAAATAACCTCGAGATTGTTCGGTTTCGTTCCCAGTAGGTGATCTTTTAAAATCGATCTCCCTCGGCACGACAATAGCCATTGAGGACTACTGCTGCTGCTGTGGCCGATGAACGTGAACGAATCCGATGATCGGCGCGGCATCCTCAGATTGTAGGGATTATTCCGTAACAGAAACACTTGCATGCGGTCTCGGATTCGTTTCCCACCCTAAAAGTTGTCGACTCGAAAAGAAATTCACGTGAGATTCAACGTTGATACATTCGCCTGTTTCAACCGTTTCTTTTATCGGTTCGAGAGGAATCCAAAATAAAAAACGATCCTTTCAAATTCTGTTTTCTATTTTATGTCGAAATAACCTCGAGATTGTTCGGTTTCGGTCCCAGTAGGTGATTTTTAAAAATCTATCAACCTCGGCACGAAAAAAGCCATTGAGGACTACTACTGCTGCTGTGGACGATGAACGTGAACGAATCCGATGATCGGCGCGGCATCCTCAGATTGTAGGGATTATTCAGTAACAGAAAGACTTGCATGCGGACTCGGATTCGTTTCCCGATCTAAAAGTCGTCGACTCTAAAAGAAATTCACGTGAGATTCGACGTTGATAATTACGCCTGTTTCAACCGTTTCTTTTATCGGTTCGAGAGGAATCCAAAATGAAAAACGATCCATTAAAATTCTGTTTTGTATTTTATGTCGAAATAACCTCGAGATTGTTCGGTTTCGGTCCCAGTAGGTGATTTTTAACAATCTATCAACCTCGGCACGAAAATAGCCATTCTCAGATTGTAGGGATTATTCCACAACAGAAACGCTTGCATGCGGACTCGGATTCGTTTCCCGATCTAAAAGTCGTCGACTCGGAGAGAAATTCACATGAGATTCGACGTTGATAAATACGCCTGTTTCAACAGTTTCTGTTTTGTGTTTCATTATCGAAATAGCCTTGGGATTCTTCGGATTCGTTCTCAGTGTGCGATTTTTTTAAATCTATCACCCTGGATACGAAATTAGCCATTGAGGACTATCACTGCTGCTGTGGACTATGAACGTGAACGAATCCGAAAAGCAATTCGATCAAATCATGTCTTATGTTTATTTATCGAAATCACGTTTGCAATGTTTGGATTCGTTTTTCTGATTGATTTAAAAAATGTATCCTCTCTCGATATTGAGAACATCGTTTTGGAATCACTATTGCTGCGGTGGACTGCGAAAAGACAAGAAACCGAGGTCTTGCGCAATGTTTTCTGATTGTCAAGGTTGTTCCGCAACGAGACCACTTGCATTCACACTTGGACCAGATTTCAGCTATGAAAAACATTTATCTAAATGGACATTTACGCGAGGTCCTAATTGGATTTTTTCATCTTTGAAAAATTCGAAGATGTTTTTGTTCAGTACCGAGACGAATCCAACGTGCGGAACGATTTGTTCAGATAATGTTTTACGTTCGTTTATAGTAATCATGTTTCCAGTGATTGGATTCGTTTCCTTTTCATAATTTGGAAAAAATCATACACTCTTCAATGCTCCAAAGAGCGTTTTTCAACCTCTACCGTTGCACTAGCCAACGTAAAGAAATGAATCGAATGCGTTAGGCAGTGTTTTCCGGTTGTAGGAATTATTCTACACAAGAACTACTTGCACTCCCATTTGGATTAATTCCCACCTGTAACAAATTTTCAGCACAACAGAGATCGTCACGAGATAGGACTCTTTTTTCCTGCAAACTTTGAGGCCTTTTACGTAAGGCGTAAAACTCAAACGTCTATCGTTTTTAATCAATAACTAGAGACGAATCTAATTCTTTGTGCCATCGCTTCGGTAATGCGAGCCGAAACATGATTTGACGAAATCTTCTGTTACCTTGCATTCGTTGTGATATCCAAAAGATATCCACCAGGAGTAGTTTTTTTTATAATTTGAAACAATCAAACGTCACAATATATGTTTTTGAACAAATACTTGTTACGTTCGTTCAAAATCGCATGCGTTAGGAAACCCGCTTGAAGATAATATGTTCTACGGCAATAGAGAGTAAAAATTACATATATTAAAAGCCAATACACAATGTATTTTATCGTGGAAACTCCTTTATGTTGGTGGCTAACAATTAAGATATAAATACGAAACCAGATGTCTATAATTTATCGGTATTCCATGTTCAGAAGCACCAAGTGTTACAGTGAATTTCTTTTTAGTTCGTATTTCTGTTTCTCCGGCACTGACTCCGAAAATATTGCATACAGAAACAGAATGTTCCGCGTCGGCTTTTTATTTATTTCTCCAGTATTCTCTATACTTTATTGCTCCGGATGTATTTACGCATCAAATTAATGTTTTATATTTCTTCTGAAATGGGCTCCGTATCTTATTTTTTTCCAATTTCGCATTCATATCTTTCATCCTTTCGAGATTTCCATGCCTGCATTCACAGTGCAGTTGCGACGCATAAGCGCTGTCATTTTTTCGCGAGGCTGTATCGCCTCACGGGTTAGAAATGACTCGTGACACATCAGTCTGAAATTCGTTCGAAAATGTACCGATGACGTTAACTTCACAGAACGGTAATATTTCCGCTCTTTGAAGTTAGCTCTCATACAACAAGTCCAGGCATTAACTGAAGGCACTGTACTGTATGTTACGATACAACCAAGGGATTGTATGCGATTCAACAAATCAACAAATCGACGACTGTGGTCAACGACTGTAGAATAATTTTCGTGGCCAAAAAATCGTTCGAAAATTCAAGCGAATATTATGAGATCTCAAGATTGAGTAGACGGATCGAAAAATGAGCCAAACAAAATCGATAGAAAAGAATCATATTTCATTGGTCAAAAGTCATTTAATTGTCGATTCGTCGCCGCGTTTTCGCGTAATATCGAATCAAAGTTAAAACGTCGTCTGATACAGCCCGTCTTACCAGACTCTGATCTTACTGTATAAAGAGTCGCGGGCGTCTTCGCCAGTCGGTCAGTGGCGTAGAGATCGGTGGTATTAATCGGTGGCGTCGAATTTTTTTAATTCTTTATTACTTGGCGTCAAGATAAGACGCTGCTGCATCTCTTGATTCCAATAGCTTTATTTTTTCAACTACTTGTTCTTACACACAATTTCTTGCCGGTGAAATGAAATATGACACACTGTATTCGCATTATGATAAAAGTGATCCGTGTAATGTCATCTTTAGGACAACATGTGGATGACTTTTTACTATTTCCCGCCAATACCAAATACCTTAAAAGGCAGCATGTTACCGATATCTGAAATATGTCTTATGTAATTCGTCTTTAAGATACCCTTTGGACAACGTTTAACTATATACAATAGATAACAGTAAATTAATAACTTAAAAAGTCATCAATTGGATTATATTTTCTGATACCTTCTAGACATTAATTTTCATCGCCAAAAGACATCATAAAACAGATAACTGTACGGCAGCATTATACGGGATGTCATTTGAAAAATGTCGAATAATTATGTTACCGTCTATCTCAAAGATTATCTGACAACGACAACGCGCAATTATCGACGTGAATTGGACGTTTATGCTACCTGGGTAGTTTTCACGTTGCCACATTTGAATACATTCGTCCGAACAAGCCTCACTTTTTCGTAAACTGATCGCATTTTTTTCATACATTCTCATCAACTAGATCAGTAACCTATCTTTTTGCCGGTAATATTGTTGTGCATACTATCTTCCACACAGTATTCGTTTTTTGGGTCACTTTCTTTACACATGCGGAAGCAATACCCGAGAAACTGAAATGGTAATGACGTTGCGCCACACAGCCAATGCAATCAAGCGGTGATTAGCGTAAAGTTTAACATTGAATATTTAATAAACGAATGCGTTTGCTAGTATATTAAGAAAATATTCCATAACGGCTAGTAAAATTTACATTAATTTCACTATTCAACCCAATATTTTTAAGCAACAACCTCAAGCGATACTGTTCTGGCTAGCTTAAATCGAGCCAATGGAGCACGTTTGTTATTGAATATCCGGCTGAACTAAGGGAGCATTCCATTTTGAAATGCAACCCTGCATTAGCTTTTAATTTTGATGTAGATCAGAACTCATTTTGTTAATTGTGTTCCGCTATCTAATTAGACCTGCGTAAATTTCGATTCGACTTGTTCGAATATATAATATATCACAACCTATTAGTTGAAATTCGCCATGAGTGCTCAATATTTTTTTCTTAATCACTTTCAGACTCTGTCCACCGAGTTTGCAATGTTACATAGTACAGCTTGTTATTGATGAAATCAAAGCAACATGCAGAAAACAACCAGAGATGTGCGGCTTCAGACAAGAAGAGAAAAGTGAGTTTTCTGTTTTAGCGTGTTTTACAGGGCATGTTTACAATTTGTACTCATTGAATTAACTGATCAAACAATGTTTTTTCGATTTCTTTTGCAGCATACGCACCACTGAAGCTTATGCAGGCGGTAACGGGTAAAGTTAACGAAATATGCCAACGTTATTTGGACAACAGTAGATTGGCGTTGTTACCACCGCCTCCATCGACGCCAATGCCCCTGGCGACAGCTTTCGCGATAAGAAACAATAGGCGAAAAATGGAAGATCGTCACGTCGTATTGCATGATCTGAATACTATTTTTAATATTAAGGTAATTTTCACATCGTATTTAAAAAGTGCGAAATGACTCTGCATGATGAACTTTTTAGCTACGCAAGTCATGGGCTAAAACCATTAAGGCGGGATATACATTTACAACGATCAAAAAATCGTTTTCTTGTTTTTTTCTTTGAATGATAGAACTACATATGTAGAGTATTTTCCCAAAGTTTCAAAGCGAAATTCGACAAACTTCACACACAGCCCGTCAACGCTGTGTCTCACCGCTCGGTTTCGAAGCGGGCGTGAACTTCAAACGCGTTTTTCTCAAAACTCCTCTATCGAAATTGGCGTGCAGGATTACGCAAAAACTATTAAGCCGATTGAGTTAAAACTTGGTAGAAATATTGATAATATTGGTCCCTTCTACTTGGCGAGAATTGTGTTTTAATGATTGAAAAAAAAACTACTTTTTTAATCCACATTTTACAGAAACGTTACGTGAAATGTTGACTTTTTTTTCGTAAATGCGTGCCATTTTCTTCATTTCAATTACTGTCACATTAAAATTGTACATGTTCTAACTGAAAAAATATTTGAACTTTTTTGCAAATCAAAGTCTACGGGGAGCTAAACTGCACGGCGATTCACAACAACCACACAAAAAAAATTAGCAACGATTTCCAACTCCGGAACCCGCCCTTATCGGGCGTGGGAGAAGGGGTGAAATTCGAATAAAAATTGTATTTCCGGCGATAAAGGGATTCCCGGTTTTTTATTTGCGCCGATCGTTCCTAGTACCTAACGAAAGCCACAAAAAAATTGGCAACGATTTCCAACTACCGGAACCCGCCCTTATCGGGCGTGGGAGAAGCGGTGAAATTCGAATAAAAATTGTATTCCTGGCGATAAAAGGATTCCCAGTTTTTTTATTTGCGCCGATCGTTCCTAGTACCCAACGAAAGCCACAAAAAAATTGGCAACGATTTCCCACTTCCGGAACCCGCCTTTATCGGGCGTGGGAGAAGGGGTGAAATTCGAATAAAAATTGTATTCCTGGCGATAAAAGGATTCCCAGTTTTTTTATTTGCGCCGATCGTTCCTAGTACCTAACGAAAGCCACAAAAAAAATTGGCATCGATTTCCAACTTTCGGAACCCGCCCTTATCGGGCGTGGGAGAAGGGGTGAAATTCGAATAAAAATTGTATTCCTGGCGATAAAAGGATTCCCAGTTTTTTTATTTGCGCCGATCGTTCCTAGTACCTAACGAAAGCCACAAAAAAAATTGGCATCGATTTCCAACTTTCGGAACCCGCCCTTATCGGGCGTGGGAGAAGGGGTGAAATTCGAATAAAAATTGTATTTCTGGCGATAAAAGGCTTCCCGGTTTTTTTATTTGCGCCGATCGTTGATAGTACATAACGAAAGCCACAAAAAAATTGGCAACGATTTCCCACTTCCGGAACCCGCCCTTATCGGGGGTGGGAGAGGGGGTGAAATTCGAATAAAAATTGTATTTCCGGCGATAAAGGGATTCCCAGTTTTTTTTGCGCCGATCGTTCCTACTACCCAACGAAATCCACAAAAAAATTGGCAACGATTTTTAACTTCCGAAACTCGCCCTTATGGGGCGTGGGAGAAGGGGTGAAATTCGAATAAAAATTGTATTTCCGGCGATAAAGGGATTTCCAGTTTTTTATTTGCGCCGATCGTTCCTAGTAACTAACAAAAGCCACAAAAACATTGGCAACGATTTCCCACTTCCGGAACCCGCCTTTATCAGGGGTGGGAGAGGGGGTCAAATTCGAATAAAAATTGTATTTCCGGCGATAAAGGGATTCCCAGTTTTTTTATTTGCGCTGATCGTTCCTAGTACCTAACGAAAGCCACAAAAAAATTGGCAACGATTTCCAACTTCCGGAACCCGCCCTTATCGGGCGTGGGAGAAGCGGTGAAATTCGAATAAAAATTGTATTTCCAGCGATAAAGGGATTCCCGGTTTTTTTATTTGCGCCGATCGATCCTAGTACCTAACGAAAGCCACAAAAAAATTGGCAACGATTTCCCACTTCCGGAACCCGCCCTTATCGGGCGTGGGAGAACCAGTCAAATTCGAATAAAAATTGTATTTCCGGCGATAAAGGGATTCCCGGTTTTATTATTTGCGCTGATCGTTCCTAGTACCTAACGAAAGCCACAAAAAAATTGGCAACGATTTCCAACTTCCGGAACCCGCCCTTATCGGGCGTGGGAGAAGCGGTGAAATTCGAATAAAAATTGTATTTCCGGCGATAAAGGGATTCCCGGTTTTTTTATTTGCGCCGATCGATCCTAGTACCTAACGAAAGCCACAAAAAAATTGGCAACGATTTCCCACTTCCGGAACCCGCCCTTATCGGGCGTGGGAGAACCAGTCAAATTCGAATAAAAATTGTATTTCCGGCGATAAAGGGATTCCCGGTTTTATTATTTGCGCTGATCGTTCCTAGTACCTAGCGAAAGCCACAAAAAAATTGGCAACGACTTCCAACTTCCGGAACCCGCCCTTATCGGGGGTGAAATTCGAATAAAAATTGTATTTCCGGCGATAAAGGGATTCCCAGTTTTTTTATTTACGCCGATCGTTACCTAGTACCTAACGAAAGCCACAAAAAAATTGGCAACGATTTCCAACTTACGGAACCCGCCCTTATCGGGGGTGGGAGAGGGGGTAAAATACGAATAAAAATTGTATTTCCAGCGATAAAGGGATTCCTATTTTTTTTATTGCGCCGATCGTTCCTAGTACCTAACGAAAGCCACAAAAAATTGGCAACGATTTCCAATTTCCGGGACCTACCCTTATGGGGGAGTGAAAGTTGAATGGCAATAGTATTTCCGGCAGTAAACGGATTCCCAGTTTTTTTATTTGCGCCGATTGTTCCTAGTATCTGAGGAAAGCTACACAAAAATTGGCAACGATTTTAAGCTTTCGGAACCCACTCTTATAAGGGCATCATGCCTAATCGATAACCGTGCGAGGCTTTACCATTATCGGGCTATCCATTTGAGAAAATTGCTCGGCCCTCTTTCACAACGAAATTCGCAAGTAATTGTCTATGAAGAAACATGCCCTTTTCCAGAACCGCGCCTTATTGGAATATAAAAACATGGGGCGATTCCCCGCTCGCCCACGTCTTTTCCTAAGATTGATACTTCCATCGTTCCTAAGAAGATTGATACGTCCATCGCAATAATTCGCATCGTAGTGCGATGCGAATTATTTTTTTGGTGGGCTGATGGTTTTTCTGGACAAAATTTCCTACGAGAATCGGTTACTTATTTTTCAAGATGCTCATTTAGAGATCTGCAATTCGAAAATGCAAAAAAATTGATCATAGTAAAAATAAGACAATACAAATTTAAACTAAATCATTCTTTACGTTCGAGCAATCCAAACAAACTCCAACACCATCCTTTCTATACACAGGTAATTTAAGCGTTTTTTTCACACTATTCTTGAGGTTGTACTGTTTTCTCACTCCCGCTTGAGCGTCTGCCTACATTTCAAATCTGCTCTCAGCGTGGCTACAGTGCCACGCTTGATTTTTTGGCATCCCAGGCGGCACGGGCAGTGCGTCTACTATACGGGAAGAGACCATATTGCTTCGTGTGCGAGCAAATATGCCTCGCTTCAACGAGTTAGCGCTGCGTGCGAAGCCTTCCCCCACCGCTCTCAGCCAACAGACATAAGTCCCGCGATAAATCCCGCCGAATGAATAATTTCCGGGATAAACTTTCGAAAAGCGGAATCCGAATTACGATCTGAAATTTGGCATACACCTTCCTTTTAATACTTTAAGAGATCTCCTAAAAGGATTGGTGGCGAGGCGCCATAGTTGTCGAGATGTCGATTTTTGAACGTCACTTTTTTTAACGCGCTCCTACTATATCTAGCTGGCGGGCTAAGCTCTGTCTATACCTATATATGTTTTCGCACGCTCCGTTTTCTGCGAATGGTGTAAGGTCCGTGGAACACTGGTATGGGCGCAGAGCACCTCGGATGTGCGTGTGGAATGGTAGGGTGCGTGAAACACTAGTGTGGCGCGGATCACCGCCGATCTACGTGCAATATTGAGATAGACACAGAACGTCGTAAATTCATTTTTTGTTTGTTATTCCCCAGGTCATTTTTTGCAGGTGTAATAGATTTTTGAGGTTCATTTATTAACTTTAAATCGTTTTGGGATTTTATATATTTTTTTGCTTGTCTAGTGGCTGATTTTTCTTTGTTTTTGTCTGTTTCTAATTTTTGGGACTGTGGATGGCTTTCAACATTTTTTGGATTTTGTAGTTTTCAATTTTTTTTAAATTATATTTTACGTGGTACATCATTATAATGCTTGGTAACCGGCCGCTGCAGCGATAAAAAAAGGGTTTCTACCCTTTAGATAGTAATATAGACATAGTAGGAGCGCGGTAAAAAAACAACTTTCAAAAATTGATATCTCGAAAACTTTGGCGCGTCGCCAAAAATCCTTTTAAAGGATCTCTTTAAATATTAAAAGGAAGGTTTATGCCAAATTTCAGAACAAAATTCGGTTTCCGCTTTTCGTATGTTTAGCCAAACATATTGTCAACAGGAGTCAGATAGACTTAGCTTTACAATTATTTTTTCCGTAATTCCCGGTTCTGAACAACGGTGGGTTCCGTGAATCTAATAGCATTGCGAACTTCAATTGAGGTCTCTCCCGAAGAATCCCCTCAAAAGCCTTTCGAGGCGTCACCGAAATATTGACCGACTCGGAGAAGATTGAATATGTACAAATCGGCTGTTTGTCCCACGCATTGCCTCTTGGTCGGTTCGACACTTCGCTTCAAATTGCATATAGTCCAGTCAAAAGTGGCCAAAGTCGCAAATTTTTGCGACCGCTTAGTGAAACATGTATTCTTATGTTAATCGACCCGGGGAATCCGAATTTCTAGGAATTTTAACTATTAACAGTGAAGAAACGGGTTAAAAACCGAAAAATATGCATTATTTCGAGAACGCGGAGGAAATCGCAAAAAAGTTTCGAACAAAAGTTGTAGAATGGAAGATTTTACCTCGTAGGTGTGTACGATTTTTTTCCTCTATCTCCAATAGTTTCGCCGTAAAATTTAAAAAACCAATTCACACTAATACTATCAACGCGCGTGAGACGAAATCGAGGAGATTGACGACCACTGAACTGGTACCTAACCGCACGTTACCCTCTTGCCGACACCCTGCACGCGTTTGGGTCGAAGGTCTCCGAAGCTCGGTCGGGTATCGTCGGCAGCCTAGTATATATAGCTAAGCTGCGGGATTGTGAAAACTCTGCTACCGGCTGTATTTCCTTTCGCACGATATCCCTCGAGACTATATATAGTTTTTTCGCCTGACAGCTCTCTGGCTCGCCGGTGCGGACTGAATCAGAAAATAAGCGACCTGCATTCTCGAAATTACGTTGTATATGAATTTGTCAATTATATAAATAAAACATTAATGTACCAAAATATTTTTTTATTATTTTTAGTAATAGTATTTATATTACTATTTTTAGAATAAAAATTAATATGCATATGAGGCATTCCACGCCATTTCACCTAGCCCGTGACCCCGACCATGTTTGATTTACCTGATTTTTTTGTTGTAAAATTGTACCTCATGAAAGGTATATTCACACCAATTTTTATATTTTTATCTCTTCTCTTTTAAACGCTGATAACTCCTGAACTAATTGAAATATCGACAAATGTCGGTATATATTCTTCTTCACTTTAAAGCATACTTTCGTTAAAAAATATGAAAAATCATCAATTATCAATGTCAAGGTTTTTTGTTGCTAAAGTGAAAACTATATTTTTGTAAAATTGATAAACTTTTTTTTAAGTCTAAAATACAGTGCCCTCTCTGTGATTTTTAAGACTGGTGTCATCGTAAGCTCTATTAATGATCTTGTGATTTCCAATTCGGCTTCGATGGGCCTAAAACGTTTTCTTTTTAATTTGTGCTGAATTAAACGAATAAAAGATGTTTTTCTATTCAAAATGATGTTGACGAAAAAAATCTTTTTCAAAAACACTTTCGAATCCAAAATATTTTTAAAAATGATTTTGAATAAAAAATCTCCAAACGAACCCAAAAAATTGAGATTTCCGTTAAATTCCGCGCAATTAAAAAACAAACCGTCTCTCGCCTCCCGCAGCCGAATTGGAAATTACAAGATCATTAGTAGCATTATTGGGGATTAAAATGATAAAAATCTTCTCAAAAAATATAATTCATTCGAAAAAATATTAACATTGATAATTGATAATTTTTTCATCTTTTTTAACGAAAATATCTTTCAAAATGAAAGAGAAACATATATCGACATTTGTCGATATCTCAATTACTTCAGGAGTTTTCAGCGTTTAAACATTTCCAAGACTTCCGAATTTGACATTTTTTTGGAAAATTATAACTCCCAAAAGAGAAGAGATCGAAATCTAGAGAATTGGTGTGGATATTCTTTTCATGGGGTACAATTTTACAACAAAAAAAATCAGGAAAAAAACGGTCGGGGTACCGGGCTAGGTAAAATGGTGTGGAATGCCTCATATACACTTATTATTACTAATAATTTCTGGAGAAAAATGGAAATACTACAACCAAGACGTAGGAAGGTTTTTTTCATTTGAAAATAAAACATTCAGTTTTCAAGCCAAAGTACTTATAATGGTATTGGACCCATAAATCATTTAAACACGACACAGAAATAAACATTTTTACATAAAAAAAATTGAAGTATTGTCGTGGAGCCGCGATTTCGTAGGTTCTTTTTGGTAAAAGTTTCATAATGGTAACCATCGCACCCCCAACGTTTTTTAATTGAACAAAAGAGCAAATAATCATCGGGTACGTAATAAACGTTCTTCTCGAGCTGATACCATTTTTTTAACGATAATCACTTTTATTTTAAAAAAAAAAATTCGCTTGTAAGATCGGCTTTGTTTTTTGCTGGAGAAGTATAATGGGCAACAATGTTAGACACGCTTTCATAATTTTATAATTCGAAATTTTTTTTGTTTCTTTTCTGAATAAAATATCTTGCAGCTACGACGTTTACGGTGGAGGCATTTTTATTAAGCATCTCCTGCATACCGCGCATCTACTGTTCTCTGATGGTATTATTACTAAAATGTATCGTACGGGCGATCGATTAATATAACATCTCTGTCTCGAGATCATCTTCATCTTCCTCCAGCCATGTAACATCGTGTTGATATTTCTGTGCCTTGTCTTCTGCTATGTTAAACACGTCCAGCTCCTCGTCTACGTTGTCTTCCGCCGAGAAGTCCGGCCTTACAGCGGGGACATTTTTGCATCGCACACCATTGCAGTGTTTGCAGAACTTTGAGCATGTCATCCCAGATTTTTTACAGCTGCAACGAGCAGTGACACAATCTGTTGTACAGCCACAGGATACCTTTACAAACAAAAGAATTATACATACAAATGAAAATTTCGCTCTCAATCGAGACATTGCAATGAACATTAAATTTCCGTATCATATTACGGAGAGAATTGTTATTGAAAAATGATTGTGCAGTAGTGGAAAAGGAAGCAACCTCATTTTTTCGATTGTAAATTAAACAAAATCCATATTTTCATAAAAAGTAAAGTAAATATCTTTATTATACACGAGATTTCATTTTATTTCGTAACGATAATAGCACAGTAATTTTTCCACTAGAATTTCCTTTGTGAATACATTATAAACGTTAACATTTTTTTAAATAGTATATATTAGCCAGTTAGTAGCCTCGAAATAAGCGAGATTAAGATACCCTATGTACTTTTCATTGCAAATTCTCGTTTGAACAAGGTACCTTGCAGTAAATAATATATAATAGGATCAGTGCTTTTGAAAGAATGCTCGATGTTAATTTCAATGTAGTATCATGTAAATAAAATATTGCACCGCATGTGGTGTTAAAAAAAAATATACATTATTATATACATTATATATATATATATATATATATATATATATATATATATATATATATATATATATATATATATATATATATATAATGTATATAAAATAATCCGCAATAGTATAATTTCTTTTCACAAAATACTTTGCCGTCAAAATAACGTGAAAATATTTCGGGTTACAATATTACATTTTCGACATTATTTGCGCCCTCTCCATTTGTTCAGTGTCAGGCTATAGCACTCGTTTACCTGATGTGAGCTGACCTTGAAAGTAACACTTCTAATTAACCGATTTCCGACTCCAAATAGCATTTTTATTGTAACCCGAAATATTTTCACGTTATTTTGACGGTAAAGTATTTTGTGACAAGAAATTGTACTATTACAAATTATTTTTGTACTATTACAAATGTAACATCGTGTAACTATTACAAATGTAACATCGTGTAACTATTACAAATGTAACATCGTGTAACTATTACAAATGTAACATCGTGTACTATTATAAATGTAAAGGATATTACAAATTATTACTTGTCACAAAATACTATTACAAATTATTATTATTATTTTTTTTTTAATTAATAGACTTTATTGCTCCGGGCAACGCACTTCCTCAGTTTGCACTGGGAAACATTCACCTACCCCCGGGGGTTAGGCTCGGTCTTAATCTAGACCGGAACAATAATGCTGGACGGCACTCGAGGGTTCCGACATCACCTCGGCTGCCGCCCAGGCAAAAAGTCGCGCGAAAAATTCCATATATCGCTCTGCGATAGCCGCTCCCTCAAGCCAGAGGGTTAGCGGCTACCGCAGTCCACAATCGTGTTGCCTGAGTAACCGGAGGGACCCAAGTATGACCGCCTTCTGCATCTGACCCGCCAGCAACCGGACACCGGGTTTGCAAACCGGTATGCTAGCGAGGCCCGATACAAAATACTCTTTCATCCCCCCTAGCGCGCCGATGATGAGGACAACGAGAGTTACCCTGAATCCTCGGTGCAAACGACGTAGCTCGGCCAGGAGAGGCTGATACTTGAGCCGTTTCTCCTCTTCCTTTCGCGACACGTTCACTTCGGCCGGAGCCGAGAACTCAATGACGTATATCGTCTTGTCGTCGAAATCGAAGAGGACAACATCAGGCTTAGTCGCTTGAAGCGGTCCGATGGTCGCGAATGAGAAGTTCCAATAAATCTTGCACCTCTCGCTCACGACAACGGACTCAATATCTCCTGGTAAATAAGGCGGCACGGGCTCCCGGTCTATCCCATAAGAGTGCCGTAGATGATAGTACAACACTCTTAGGGCCGCGTTATGGCGATAGATATATCCGGAGACTGCATATACCGGGCAGGCCGACAGTAGATGCATTAGTGTCTCCGGCGATTGTTTGCATGCACGACACAAAGTGGTCGGCAGAGGCTGACCCAAAACGCGACTGCGATAGACCAGGGTGTTGATGACTCCGTCTTGGCAGGCGCAGATAAACCCTTCGGTCTCGGACATCGGTCCAGCTGACCGCAAGAAGGAAAAGGTCAGCTGGGTGGACAGCCCCTGTTCCTCGATGTGGTGAAAAAACACACCGTGCATGGGTCTGTCCACGTGCTGCCGAGTCAGGACAGTCTGCTCGGCAGCCCTGATTGCCCGCCGACGTCGGGACTTGGGCAACCGAGCGACGGAGTCTATTGGCAAGGCGCCACGCCGGCGCCGGCGGAACTCCAAGCCGAGGGTCTCTGCCGCACGATCTGCCGCCTTATAAAGAAAAGCACCCGCCCCATGAAGCTCATGCTGGTGCACAATCTCCAGGAGCGGGTCCGAGCTCGTTATTACATCGCTTGCTATTCCGAGGACCATGCGGTCATGAAGACACTCCAATCCCAGGAGCCCACGCCCGCCGCTCTGACGCAGCATATAGAGGCGCGGGGTGGAAGATCGAGGGTGCAGACTCTGCTGGATGTTCATTATTTTGCGTGTGCCGATGTCCAGCTGTTTAAGCTCGTCTCTGCGCCATTTGACGACGCCAAAGGAGTAGAGCAGGACCGGGACAGCGAGCATATTGGTGGCAGTGATCTTATTTTTCCCAGACAGATCTGATTTCCAGATCCGTCTGAGACGCCGCCTATACTCGCTGCGGAGGGCCTCCTTGACACCCTCAGCGTCTTGTACAGAACGCTGATCGATGCCAAGGTACCGATAAGACCCTCCGGCGTCCAGGTGTTTGAAGACGCTCCCGTCCACCAGCCGAACATCAGCCGAGACACCCTCTGCTCTCCCTCTCCTGAGATGAAGAACAGCGCACTTGTCCAATCCGAAGTCCATTCCCGCCGCCCGCGTGTACGTCGCTACAATGTTCAAGAGGAGCTTAAGCCCCCCCTCCCCAGGAGCGTATAGCTTGAGGTCATCCATATAAAATAAATGGGTGATCCCTCGCCCACGCTCCCCGGGGGGCCCCGCTTCGTACCCGCGTGCAGCCCGCAAGGCGATTGACAAGGGTAATAGTGAGATGCAAAACAGGAGGGGGCTGAGAGAATCTCCCTGGATAATCCCCCTCCTATACCCCACCACTCCGGTCGACACGTTGCCTTCACTAGTCTTAACTGTGAAGCGTGTCTTCCAGAGCGGCATGAGTTGCCTAATGCATCCCACTATGTAAGGACTCACCGAAAGGCGTTCGAGTAGGTGTATAATCAGTTTGTGACTGACAGTGTCGAACGCCTTACGGTAGTCTATCCAAGCGACTGAGAGGTTAAGCTTGTGCTGGACCGCGTCTTGCGTGATGCAGCGGTCCACCAGCAGGTTCTCCTTACAACCTCCCAGTCCCCTCTTGGATCCCCTTTGTTCGTGTATCTCCCGCCATGCAGGCCCGATCTCGCCCAGAACACGCTCATAAAGAATCTTTGTGAAGATCTTACAGAGCGCATTCAGACACGTTATCGGGCGGTAGTTCTCCGGATGAGACAGATCCCCTTTTTTGGGGATTAACACCGTTCTTCCCTCTGTCAGCCACGTAGGGATTGGCACCGTCCCATCGATGAACGACGAGAAGATGCGGGCCAGATGGGTATGGGTGCACGTGAATTTCTTCCACCAGAAGATGTTAATCCCATCCGGCCCGGGAGCGGCGTGGTTCCTCATGCTACTCACCGCCTTCTCCACCTCACCCCGCGTGACTGGAAAACAGTCGCCACGCTGACTCGGCTGTTGCCGGCAGTACGTGTCGAACCGTCCCAGAGCTGGAGTGCTTTCATCAAAATGACCCGCCTCGCTATACAGCTTTCCCCAAAACCGCTCCACCTGAACAGCTGTTGGCGCTGTGTCGGGGGCAGGCGTAGGTGGTTGGAACCAGCGGCCTGGGTCAGAACGGAAGAGGGCGTTGTCTAACGCCCGACCCAGCCGCCTCTCTAGGGATTGCTTCGCAACCCCCAGGTTCCGCACCTTCTCCACGTAGCGTTCCTTCACAATAAGAAGGATAGCTTTGTTCAATGTGTGGTGACGGCATTTCAGTTCCGAGCTGATTTTTCGGATTTTAGGGGTAAACGCCCTCCCCGCCGTAATGAAGTCTAACACACACTGAACACGGGATGCCTGCCTCCGCGCTTCCTTGATCTTATTCTGGAGCTGTGCAACGCGCCGCCGAGTCTTAGCCACAAACGCCGCCTTATCATTGCGTGTCTGAGGCTTCGACTCAACAGCAACGCGATACACAGCCCAGTTCAAGCTGAGGAGATCAGCGGTCTCGCGGATTGCTGCCGCGAGGGATTCATTTGCCGCTTCTAGGCAACCAGGCTGAAGAGAAAATTTCCCAGTGATTCTCTCCCTCCTTGTTCCCCAGTCCTCTGTCAAATCGACGCGCCAACGGGGGGGTTTCGACTGCCGGGGGGTTCGATCTTGAGGCCGTCCGGCAGAGCTCCGTGCGGAACGCGCGGAAGAGCGCCTGCCGGACAGCTCTGGTGGTAGTAACAAGAGATCGTAGCCTTGTCGTCGCAGATGCTGTTGCGAGAGGTGTGCAAGCTCTGGGTGCTCTTGGCTCCATAGGGCCTGCAACCTCGCCATGTAGCCCCGCTGCGACGGTACGCTATCCCTCCAGCAGCGGATGAGGTCTTCCTTGAGTTCCTCCGTCCACTCGAGGCGCCGATTTCGAGCCGTGGTCGTTACCGTGGATCCGATCCGGGTGCCCCTCCCAACTGATCCTTGGTCCCCATCCGAGAGGGACCGGTTGTGGGGGGCTTGACTAGGTGGTGTTCGAACCTAGTTTTCGGCGTGCCAGGTGGTTGGCCTGGCACGTCGGTGGCTATTGCGGGGGAGTTGCGCTCCCCCGGGCGATGGGTACGCCAGCTTCCCTACGCCATTCAAATTATTATTATTATTATTATTATTATTATTATTATTATGATTATTATTATTATATACATATTTATATACGTTATATCATATTTATCCACAATTTTGAGTATTTGTGATATTATAATATTATAAATAAATTTATGTACTGTGCATAATGATTGTAAGTTCCAGTAATAAAAAAAAGCCACGGAGAAGGATCGAACACGTGCCGTTCGGGTGGTAGTTCGGCACTCTACCCCTGAGCTACGGGGCTCTTCGAAATACAAAAGTAACGGACAGAGTACAGCCGTTGCGCAATATTCTTTACATTTTTTCGGCTTATAATTCTGTGTCGCGACAATTAGATATCCTTTGACTATCCTAATCTAGTGGTGCTATTAATTCCAGACAAACCTGAGCTGAATCCGTGACCCACAGTTGGTGTCCCCTTGTAAGTTTAAGAATTGACTTTTGAATCAAATACTCCAATTCCAGTAATTTATCGATGAGTAAAATGAATATTTAATAAGCAAGTGTGCTTTCATTTAATTTTGAAACGATTAATTAACAAGCAAACTGCTCCGGTTTTAAATAGATGTTTGGGTATTAAAGCATAATCTAACTTCAACTTGCCTATAATTTCCCTGGCCCCAAGTGCACAAATTTATGTATATATACACATTCAATAATTTAATAAATCCGTAGCACTTTTATTTAAAAAAGGTACTTTTCTGTTCGTCGCTTTAATTGATTGACGCTCTGCTGTGATACGAGATACACCACGCCACGCCACGCCATCAAAAGACGCTCCGCTCCAACAACATGCTCTATTCCCGCAATTTTTATTTCAGTGTACAAAGTATTAGCGGGTAACGAATTTGTAATTTTCGATGCCCTACCTAACATTACCCCGCCGAAGACACCTGATTGGTCTCGGGGACTCTCGAGCCAGGTTGATCGTCGGGGACCCCCGAACGAAGCGCGATAACGGCCGTGCGAGAGCGAAAGAGAGAGGAGATGCCAGCGATGCTCATCCCTCTCGATTTCGTCACGTCCGTGTGCCTCGCGCGTTGATGGTATTGGTGTGAATTTGTTTTTCAATTTTACGGCTAAACTATTGGAAATAGAGAAAAAACATCATATACATCTACGAGGTGAAATCTTCCATTCTACAACTTTTGTTCGAAACTTTTTTGCGATTTCCTCCTCGTTCTCGAAATAATGCACATTTTTTGGTTTTTAACCCGTTTCTTCACTGTTAATCGTTAAAATTCCTAGAAATTCGGATTCCCCGGGTCGATTAACATAAGAATACATGTTTCACTAAGCGGTCGCAAAAATTTGCGACTTTGGCCACTTTTGACTGGACTAATAGTATAGGAAGCGCGTATTACTATACTCGGGTCTACTGTAATACTCGTGTCCAGTGCAGCCAGATCGCGCATAAAAGTTACCCCCTCTCTAGTCTGTTACGCGCTCATCACACAATCATAGTAGCGCGCGTCCGTGAGCGAGCGACGCCTGGACATCTTCGGAAAGAGCTGAGCGCGATCGAAGTTTCCCGACCGCACCTTCGGCAGCTACACGAATACATGAACGCTAAGCACGTTCATGTGCGGCCAAGCCGAAACGAAGGCTTCGAGGGAAAGAGCAATCTGAGCACGACTCGGGCGTGACGTCACCCGACGGCACGCGCGAGGCTTTTAGATGATTTCAATGCTTATAAATAAGCTCTTTTTCTCTGCGTTATTAATGTATACAAAAAACTGTATCGCGCATTCTGATCGCTTATTTTTTTAGTTTATACGTTAATTTAAATATAATAATAAATCTAAATTACAACTTATTTATCTTCTAAAAAATTGTTCACGCTTTACTCACACCATCCTTATTCCAAATAAATTATAATTCATAAAAGTAAGCGGAAATATATTTATATTCGTATTATTATATTAATTCTCATAGTTTCATCAAGCGATAAAGCATTATCCCCAAAAACAATCCAATCATCCATCCGGCCGCAAATCGTGAGTACCAGAAAGTGCACATATACTACGAGCGATGAGACGGTTCCGTTGGTAGCGTTCCTGGCTTCGGTCCGCAGGGGCGCGCGATCGTTCACCGCGCTCAGTGCTTTTTATTATTATTATATTATTACTATTAATTCTTATTTGATTAATTATTATTATTCTTTTAAATAGTTATCTTTAAGTGTCAAATAATTTATCGCGCACTGTGATTGCTTATTATATTAGTTTGTACGTTAATTTAAATAAAATAATAAATATAAATTACAACTTATTTATCTTCCAAAAAATTGATTACGCTTTACTCACACCGGTACTTACGATTCGCGGCCGGATAGATAATTGACGTGTTTTTGGGGATAGTGCTTTATCGCTTGATGAAAGTATGAGAATGAATATAATAATACGAATATAAATATATTTCCGCTTACGTTTATGACTGACAATTTATTGGCATAGGGACGGGTGTGAGTAAAGCGTAAACAATTTTCTAGAAGATAAATAAGTTGTAATTTAGATTTATTATTATATTCAAATTAAAGTACAAACTAATAAAATAATCCGTGAGAGTGCGCGATAAATTTTTCGACACTAAAAGATAACTAATTAAAATAATACGATAACTAATAAAAATAACTAATCAAATAAGAATTAATAGTAATAATAATAAATTTTTTTTTAAAAAGCACAGCGCAGGGAACGATCCCGCGCCCTTACGGACCGAAGCCAGGAACGCTACCAACGGGACCATCTCATCGCTTGTAGAATATATGCACTTTCTGGTACTTACGATTCGCGGCCGGATGGATGATTGGCTTGTTTTTGGGGATAATGCTTTATCGCTTGATGAAACTATGAGAATTAATATAATAATACGAATATAAATATATTTCCGCTTACTTTTATGAATTATAATTTATTTGGCATAAGGACGGGTGTGACTAAAGCGTAAACAATTTGTTAGAAGATAAATAAGTTGTAATTTAGATTTATTATTATATTTTAATTATCGTATAAACTAAACAAATAAGCGATCAGAATGCGCGATACATTTTTTTGTATACATTAAGAACGCAGACAATCAAGAGCTAAATAAGTATTGAAATCATCTAAAAGCCTCGCGCGTGCCGTCAGGTGACGTCACGCGCGAGTCGTGCTCAGATTGCTTTTTCCCTCGAAGCCTTTGTTTCGGCTTGGCCGCACATGAACGTGCTCAGCGTCCATGCATTGGTGTAGCTGCCGAAGGCGCGGTCGGGCAACTTCGACCGCGCTCAGCTCTTTCCGAAGATGCCTGAGCGTCGCTCGCTCACGGACACGCGCTACTATGATTGTATGATGGGCGCGTAAGAGACTAGAGAGGGGGTCACTTTTACGCGCGATTTGGCTGCAGTGCTCGGGGCTCTCCCATGTACGGCCGATGGTGCGTTCTCACTCGCACCCGCGCGCTGCGCTACGTTTTGCAAAGCGACTATTCTCCTCTCGCGTGCGCGTATGTTTACATTTTCTATTAATTCGCTTCTGTTTCAAAGCAGTGCTGGAGTGCCTTCGGGTGTCTTCGGCTTCCTTCGACAATTGCGACCGTGCGAAAGTATATGCATGCGATTCACCGAGTTCCTTCATGTTCGACTATGGGTATCCCACTATTACTAGTCGGCGCATTACGTCGGGCCTAACCTCACCACTTTTATCCAGCAAATCTTTCATCTAAGTTGGGGATATATTTCGCGCCGGCTAATTTTCATAACATTGGAGTTTCCATCATTGGTATGAAACGATTTTTTTTCTTCATTTTTTGTTTCTTTTCTTTTTGGCATTATAGAAACAGGTTTGGGTTGCTACCCAAATTGGAAATTTTTAATAATTTTTTACAATATTTCAATTTTATACTTTCCAAATTTCAGTTATGCAGGCATATTAAGAAATGTTGAAAGCATATCCCTGATTTTTTTAAATAAACACCGACTGTAGGATTGTTTTTGGCTGGTGGACGAAGTACTACCCGGGTCAAATTGTCCCACAGTGTCACAATCGTGGCAAAAAATAAATTTGTCATTGTCATTGTCAATAATATTTTCCCGAAAATCGAGATTTACACTACCAACCACCCCCCGCTCCTAAGTATAAAAAAAATCGATCCCCCGAATTAATTCCAGGTAAAATCCTATTTCGACTGGACTACTTGCAGTAAACCCTTGCGCCGTGCTCATTAAATAGCATAAATATACGAAGCGCGCCCTACTATATTTAGGATTATGGTGCTTTCGCGATTGGGCCTTCCCTCGTCCTATGGACGATGTTGAGTTTGCACTCGCACCCGCGCGTATTGCTATGCTTGGTGAGGCCATCCCTTCTCCTCTCGCCTGATCGTCAGCTCGCTCGGTTATTGCTGGAGTGCCGTCAGTTAGGTTCGGGTACCTTCAACAGCTCTAGTGGGACCGACAAAAAAACGGAACACCACCTTTACTCACTCTCGTGCGTACATAGCATGCGATACAGCGAGTGCGATAATGTGATGCTATGCGTGTTTCACTACTACAAACCAGCCTGTCTAGCCGAAGCTACCCCCACTAGTCTTTTTCAGGCCGCGTCTCGTTAACGCGGACTTAGTCCGCGTCTAATCGTCGATTATTGATCATTTTTGTCGAGATTTTTTACTATCCATTGACCCGCGTAAAGAAAAGATGGTGTTGGAGTTTGTTTGGATTGCTCAAACGTGAAGAATGATTTTGTTTATATTTTTCTGACTTATTTTCGCTCATGAAATTTTTTTGAATTTTTGAATGATAGATCTTTACATGAGCATCTTGAAAAATAAGTAAACGATTTTTTAGGCAAAGTTTTCCAGGAAAACCTTGAGCATATGCAAAAACTAATTCGCATCGCACTCTAACGATGGTAGTTTCAATCTTCTTAGAAAAAGACGCGGGAAAAGAGGGAAATCGCCTCATGTTGTTCACTCCAATAAGGTGGGGTACTGAAAAAGTGCATGTTTCTTCGTTGACAATTATTTGCGAATTTCACTGTGAAAAAAGCCGAGCAATTTTCTCAAATGGGTAGCCCGATAGTGATAAAGCCTCGCAAGGTTATCGATTCGGAATAATGCGCCCATAGGGGTGGGTTCCGGAAGTTGGAAATCGTTGCCAATTTTTTTGTGGCTTTCGTTAGGTACGAGGGACGATCGGCGCAAATAAAAAAACTGGGAATCCCTTTACCGCCGGAAATAAAATTTTTATTCGAATTCACCCCTTCTCCCACGACCGATAAGGGCGGGTTCCGGAAGTGGGAAATCGTTGCCAATTTTTTTGTGGCTGTCGTTAGGTACTAGGAACGATCGGCGCAAATAAAAAAAACCGGGAATTTATTTATCGCCGGAAATACAATTTTTATTCGAATTTCACCCCTTCTCCCACGCCCGATAAGGGCGGGTTCCGGAAGTTGGAAATCGTTGCCAATTTTTGTGTGGCTTCCGTTAGGTACTAGGAACGATCGGCGCAAATAAAATAACCGGGAATCCCTTTATCGCCGGAAATAAAATTTTTATTCGAATTTCACCCCTTCTCCCACGCCCGATAAGGGCGGGTTCCGGAAGTTAAAAATCGTTGCCAATTTTTTTGTGGCTTTCGTTGGGTAGTAGGAACGATCGGCGCAAAAAAAACTGGGAATCCCTTTATCTTCGGAAATACAATTTCTATTCGAATTTCACCCCTTCTCCCACGACCGATAAGGGCGGGTTCCGGAAGTGGGAAATCGTTGCCAATTTTTTTGTGGCTGTCGTTAGGTACTAGGAACGATCGGCGCAAATAAAAAAAACCGGGAATTTATTTATCGCCGGAAATACAATTTTTATTCGAATTTCACCCCTTCTCCCACGCCCGATAAGGGCGGGTTCCGGAAGTTGGAAATCGTTGCCAATTTTTGTGTGGCTTCCGTTAGGTACTAGGAACGATCGGCGCAAATAAAAAAACCGGGAATCCCTTTATCGCCGGAAATAAAAATTTTATTCGAATTTCACCCCTTCTCCCATGCCCGATAAGGGCGGGTTCCGGAAGTTAAAAATCGTTGCCAATTTTTTTGTCGCTTTCGTTGGGTAGTAGGAACGATCGGCGCAAAAAAAAACTGGGAATCCCTTTATCGCCGGAAATATAATTTTTATTCGAATTTCACCCCCTCTCCCACCCCCGATAAGGGCGGGTTCCGGAAGTGGGAAATCGTTGCCAATTTTTTTGTGGCTTTTGTTAGGTACTAGGACCGATCGGCGCAAATAAAAAAACCGGGAATCCTTTTATCTCCGGAAATACAATTTTTATTCGAATTTCACCCCCTCTCCCACCTCCGATAAGGGCGGGTTCCGGAAGTGGGAAATCGTTGCCAATTTTTTTGTGGCTGTCGTTAGGTACTAGGAGGGATCGGCGCAAATAAAAAAAAAACCGGGAATTTCTTTATCGCCGGAAATACAATTTTTATTCGAATTTCACCCCTTCTCCCACGCCCGATAAGGGCGGGTTCCGGAAGTTGGAAATCGTTGCCAATTTTTGTGTGGCTTCCGTTAGGTACTAGGAACGATCGGCGCAAATAAAAAAACCGGGAATCCCTTTATCGCCGCAAATACACTTTTTATTCGAATTTCACCCTCTTTCCCACCCCCGATAAGGGCGGGTTCCGGAAGTATAAAATCGTTGCCAATTTTTTTGTTTCTTTCGTTCGGTACTAGGAACGATCGGCGCAAATAAAAAAACTGGGAATCCCTTTATCGCCGGAAATACAATTTTTATTCGAATTTGACCCCCTCTCCCACCCCCGATAAGGGCGGGTTCCGGAAGTTAAAAATCGTTGCCAATTTTTTTGTGGCCTTCGTTGGGTAGTAGGAACGATCGGCGCAAAAGAAACTGGGAATCCCTTTATCGCCGGAAATACAATTTTTATTTGAATTTCACCCCCTCTCCCACCCCCGATAAGGGCGGGTTCCGGAAGTAGAAAATCGTTGCCAATTTTTTTGTTTCTTTCGTTCGGTACTAGGAACTATCGGCGCAAATAAAAAAACCGGGAATCCTTTTATCTCCGGAAATACAATTTTTATTCGAATTTCACCCCTTCTCCCACGCCCGATAAGGGCGGGTTCCGGAAGTTGGAAATCGTTGCCAATTTTTTTGTGGCTTTCGTTGGGTAGTAGGAACGATCGGCGCAAAAAAAAACTGGGAATCCCTTTATCGCCGGAAATACAATTTTTATTCGAATTTCACCCCCTTAGGGGTTAGGTACTAGGAACGATCGGCGCAAATAAGAAAAACCGGGAATTTCTTTATCGCCGGAAATACATTTTTTATTCGAATTTCACCCCTTCTCCCACGCCCGATAAGGGCGGGTTCCGGAAGTTGGAAATCGTTGCCAATTTTTGTGTGGCTTCCGTTAGGTACTAGGAACGATCGGCGCAAATAAAAAAACCGGGAATCCCTTTATCGCCGGAAATAAAATTTTTATTCGAATTTCACCCCTTCTCTCACGCCCGATAAGGGCGGGTTCCGGAAGTTGGAAATCGTTGCCAATTGTTTTGTGGCTTTCGTTGGGTACTAGGAACGATCTGCGCAAATAAAAAAACTGGGAATCCCTTTATCGCCGGAAATACAATTTTTATTCGAATTTGACCCCCTCTCCCACCCCCGATAAGGGCGGGTTCCGGAAGTTAAAAATCGTTGCCAATTTTTTTGTGGCCTTCGTTGGGTAGTAGGAACGATCGGCGCAAAAGAAACTGGGAATCCCTTTATCGCCGGAAATACAATTTTTATTTGAATTTCACCCCCTCTCCCACCCCCGATAAGGGCGGGTTCCGGAAGTAGAAAATCGTTGCCAATTTTTTTGTTTCTTTCGTTCGGTACTAGGAACGATCGGCGCAAATAAAAAAACCGGGAATCCTTGTATCTCCGGAAATACAATTTTTATTCGAATTTCACCCCTTCTCCCACGCCCGATAAGGGCGGGTTCCGGAAGTTGGAAATCGTTGCCAATTTTTTTGTGGCTTTCGTTGGGTACTAGGAACGATCTGCGCAAATAAAAAAACTGGGAATCCCTTTATCGCCGGAAATACAATTTTTATTCGAATTTGACCCCCTCTCCCACCCCCGATAAGGGCGGGTTCCGGAAGTTAAAAATCGTTGCCAATTTTTTTGTGGCCTTCGTTGGGTAGTAGGAACGGTCGGCGCAAAAGAAACTGGGAATCCCTTTATCGCCGGAAATACAATTTTTATTTGAATTTCACCCCCTCTCCCACCCCCGATAAGGGCGGGTTCCGGAAGTTAAAAATCGTTGCCAATTTTTTTGTGGCCTTCGTTGGGTAGTAGGAACGATCGGCGCAAAAGAAACTGGGAATCCCTTTATCACCGGAAATACAATTTTTATTTGAATTTCACCCCCTCTCCCACCCCCGATAAGGGCGGGTTCCGGAAGTAGAAAATCGTTGCCAATTTTTTTGTTTCTTTCGTTCGGTACTAGGAACTATCGGCGCAAATAAAAAAACCGGGAATCCTTTTATCTCCGGAAATACAATTTTTATTCGAATTTCACCCCTTCTCCCACGCCCGATAAGGGCGGGTTCCGGAAGTTGGAAATCGTTGCCAATTTTTTTGTGGCTTTCGTTGGGTAGTAGGAACGATCGGCGCAAAAAAAAACTGGGAATCCCTTTATCGCCGGAAATACAATTTTTATTCGAATTTCACCCCCTTAGGGGTTAGGTACTAGGAACGATCGGCGCAAATAAGAAAAACCGGGAATTTCTTTATCGCCGGAAATACATTTTTTATTCGAATTTCACCCCTTCTCCCACGCCCGATAAGGGCGGGTTCCGGAAGTTGGAAATCGTTGCCAATTTTTGTGTGGCTTCCGTTAGGTACTAGGAACGATCGGCGCAAATAAAAAAACCGGGAATCCCTTTATCGCCGGAAATAAAATTTTTATTCGAATTTCACCCCTTCTCCCACGTCCGATAAGGGCGGGTTCCGGAAGTTAAAATTCGTTGCCAATTTTTTTGTGGCTTTCGTTGGGTAGTAGGAACGATCGGCGCAAAAAAAAACTGGGAATCCCTTTATCTTCGGAAATACAATTTCTATTCGAATTTCACCCCTTCTCCCACGCCCGATAAGGGCGGGTTCCGGAAGTTGGAAATCGTTGCCAATTTTTTTGTGGCTTTCGTTGGGTAGTAGGAACGATCGGCGCAAAAAAAAACTGGGAATCCCTTTATCGCCGGAAATACAATTTTTATTCGATTTTCACCCCCTCTCCCACCCCCGATAAGGGCGGGTTCCGGAAGTGGGAAATCGTTGCCAATTTTTTTGTGGCTGTCGTTAGGTACTAGGAACGATCGGCGCAAATAAGAAAAACCGGGAATTTCTTTATCGCCGGAAATACAATTTTTATTCGAATTTCACCCCTTCTCCCACGCCCGATAAGGGCGGGTTCCGGAAGTTGGAAATCGTTGCCAATTTTTTTGTGGCTGTCGTTAGGTACTAGGAACGATCGGCGCAAATAAGAAAAACCGGGAATCCCTTTATCGCCGGAAATAAAATTTTTATTCGAATTTCACCCCTTCTCCCACGCCCGATAAGGGCGGGTTCCGGAAGTTAAAAATCGTTGCCAATTTTTTTGTGGCTTTCGTTGGGTAGTAGGAACGATCGGCGCAAAAAAAAACTGGGAATCCCTTTATCGCCGGAAATATAATTTTTATTCGAATTTCACCCCCTCTCCCACCCCCGATAAGGGCGGGTTCCGGAAGTGGGAAATCGTTGCCAATTTTATGTGGCTTTCGTTGGGTACTAGGAACGATCTGCGCAAATAAAAAAACTGGGAATCCCTTTATCGCCGGAAATACAATTTTTATTCAAATTTCACCCCTTCTCCCACGCCCGATAAGGGCGGGTTCCGGAAGTTGGAAATCATTGCCAATTTTTTTGTGGCTTCCGTTAGGTACTAGGAACGATCGGCGCAAATAAAAAAAACGGGAATCCCTTTATCGCCGGAAATAACAATTTTATTCGAATTTCACCCCTTCTCCCACGCCCGATAAGGGCGGGTTTCGGAGTTGGAAATCGTTACCAATTTTTTTGTGGCTTCCGTTAGGTACTAGGAACGATCGGCGCAAATAAAAAAACCGGGAATCCCTTTATCGCCGGAAATACAATTTTTATTCGAATTTCACCCCTTCTCCCACGCCCGATAAGGGCGGGTTCCGGAGTTGGATATCGTTACCAATTTTTTTGTGGCTTTCGTTGGGTAGTAGGAACGATCGGCGCAAAAAAAAACTGGGAATCTCTTTATCGCCGGAAATACAATTTTTATTCGAATTTCACCCCCTCTCCCACCCCCGATAAGGGCGGGTTCCGGAAGTGGGAAATCGTTGCCAATTTTTTTGTGGCTGTCGTTAGGTACTAGGAGCGATCGGCGCAAATAAAAAAAACCGGGAATTTCTTTATCGCCGGAAATACAATTTTTATTCGAATTTCACCCCTTCTCCCACGCCCGATAAGGGCGGGTTCCGGAAGTTGGAAATCGTTGCCAATTTTTGTGTGGCTTCCGTTAGGTACTAGGAACGATCGGCGCAAATAAAAAAACCGGGAATCCCTTTATCGCCGCAAATACACTTTTTATTCGAATTTCACCCTCTTTCCCACCCCCGATAAGGGCGGGTTCCGGAAGTCGAAAATCGTTGCCAATTTTTTTGTTTCTTTCGTTCGGTACTAGGAACGATCGGCGCAAATAAAAAAACCGGGAATCCTTGTATCTCCGGAAATACAATTTTTATTCGAATTTCACCCCTTCTCCCACGCCCGATAAGGGCGGGTTTCGGAGTTGGAAATCGTTACCAATTTTTTTGTGGCTTCCGTTAGGTACTAGGAACGATCGGCGCAAATAAAAAAACCGGGAATTCTTTTATCTCCGGAAATACAATTTTTATTCGAATTTCACTCCTTCTCCCACGCCCGATGAGGGCCGGCTCCGGAAGTTGGAAATCGTTGCCAATTTTTTTGTGGCTTTCGTTGGGTACTAGGAACGATCTGCGCAAATAAAAAAACTGGGAATCCCTTTATCGCCGGAAATACCATTTTTATTCGAATTTGACCCCCTCTCCCACCCCCGATAAGGGCGGGTTCCGGAAGTAGAAAATCGTTGCTAATTTTTTTGTTTCTTTCATTCGGTACTAGGAACGATCGGCGCAAATAAAAAAAACCGGGAATCCTTTTATCTCCGGAATTACAATTTTTATTCGAATTTCACCCCTTCTCCCACGCCCGATAAGGGCGGGTTTCGGAGTTGGAAATCGTTACCAATTTTTTTGTGGCTTCCGTTAGGTACTAGGAACGATCGGCGCAAATAAAAAAACCGGGAATTCTTTTATCTCCGGAAATACAATTTTTATTCGAATTTCACTCCTTCTCCCACGCCCGATGAGGGCCGGTTCCGGAAGTTGGAAATCGTTGCCAATTTTTTGTGGCTTTCGTTGGGTACTAGGAACGATCTGCGCAAATAAAAAGACTGGGAATCCCTTTATCGCCGGAAATACAATTTTTATTCGAATTTGACCCCCTCTCCCACCCCCGATAAGGGCGGGTTCCGGAAGTGGGAAATCGTTGCCAATTTTTTTGTAGTTTTCGTTGGGCACTAGGAACGATCGGCGCAAATAAAAAAACTGGGAATCCCTTTATCGCCGGAAATACAATTTTTATTCGAATTTCACCCCTTCTCCCACGCCCGATAAGGGCGGGTTCCGGAAGTTGGAAATCGTTGCCAATTTTTGTGTGGCTTCCGTTAGGTACTAGGAACGATCGGCGCAAATAAAAAAACCGGGAATCCCTTTATCGCCGGAAATAAAATTTTTATTCGAATTTCACCCCTTCTCCCACGCCCGATAAGGGCGGGTTCCGGAAGTTAAAAATCGTTGCCAATTTTTTTGTGGCTTTCGTTGGGTAGTAGGAACGATCGGCGCAAAAAAAAACTGGGAATCCCTTTATCGCCGGAAATATAATTTTTATTCGAATTTCACCCCCTCTCCCGCCCCCGATAAGGGCGGGCTCCGGAAGTGGGAAATCGTTGCCAATTTTTTTGTGGCTTTTGTTAGGTACTAGGACCGATCGGCGCAAATAAAAAAACCGGGAATCCTTTTATCTACGGAAATACAATTTTTATTCGAATTTCACCCCTTTTCCCACACCCGATAAGGGCGGGTTCCGGAAGTTGGAAATCGTTGCCAATTTTTGTGTGGCTTTCGTTGGGTACTAGGAACGATCTGCGCAAATAAAAAAACTGGGAATCCCTTTATCGCCGGAAATACAATTTTTATTCGAATTTCACCCCCTCTCCCACCCCCGATAAGGGCGGGTTCCGGAAGTGGGAAATCGTTGCCAATTTTTTTGTGGCTTTCGTTAGGTACTAGGAACGATCGGCGCAAATAATAAAACCGGGAATCCCTTTATCGCCGGAAATACCATTTTTATTCGAATATCACCCCTTCTCCCACGCCCGATGAGGGCGGGTTCCGGAAGTTGGAAATCGTTGCCAATTTTTTGTGGCTTTCGTTGGGTACTAGGATCGATCTGCGCAAATAAAAAAACTGGGAATTCCTTTATCGCCGGCAATACAATTTTTATTCGAATTTGACCCCCTCTCCCACCCCCGATAAGGGCGAGTTCCGGAAGTGGGAAATCGTTGCCAATTTTTTTGTGGCTTTCGTTCGGTACTAGGAACGATCGGCGCAAATAAAAAAACCGGGAATCCTTTTATCTCCGGAATTACAATTTCTATTCGAATTTCACCCCTTCTCCCACGCCCGATAAGGGCGGGTTCCGGAAGTTGGAAATCGTTGCCAATTTTTTTGTGGCTTTGGCTAGGTACTAGGAACGGTCGGCGCAAATAAAAAAACCGCGAATCCCTTTATCGCCGCAAATACACTTTTTATTCGAATTTCACCCTCTCTCCCACCCCCGATAAGGGCGGTTTCCGGAAGTAGAAAATCGTTGCTAATTTTTTTGTTTCTTTCGTTCGGTACTAGGAACGATCGGCGCAAATAAAAAAACCGGGAATCCTTTTATATCCGGAAATACAATTTTTATTCGATTTTCACCCCTTCTCCCACGCCCGATGAGGGCGGGTTCCGGAAGTTGGAAATCGTTGCCAATTTTTTGTGGCTTTCGTTGGGTACTAGGAACGATCTGCGCAAATAAAAAAACTGGGAATCCCTTTATCGCCGGAAATACAATTTTTATTCGAATTTGACCCCCTCTCCCACCCCCGATAAGGGCTGGTTCCGGAAGTGGGAAATCGTTGCCAATTTTTTTGTGGCTTTCGTTAGGTACTAGGAACGATCGGCGCAAATAAAACAACCGGGAATCCCTTTATCGCCGGAAATACAATTTTTATTCGAATTTCACCCCTTCTCCCACGCCCGATAAGAGCGGGTTCCGGAAGTTAAAAATCGTTGCCAATTTTTTTGTGGCTTTCGTTTGGTACTAGGAACGGTCGGCGCAAATAAAACAAACCGGGAATCCCTTTATCGCCGCAAATACACTTTTTATTCGAATTTCACCCTCTCCCCCACCCCCGATAAGGGCGGGTTCCGGAAGTAGAAAATCGTTGCCAATTTTTTTGTTTCTTTCGTTCCGTACTAGGAACGATCGGCGCAAATAAAAAAACCGGCAATCCTTTTATCTCCGGAAATACAATTTTTATTCGAATTTCACCCCTTCTCCCACGCCCGATAAGGGCGGGTTCCGGAAGTTGGAAATCGTTGCCAATTTTTTTGTGGCTTTCGTTGGGTACTAGGAACGATCTGCGCAAATAAAAAAACTGGGAATCCCTTTATCGCCGAAAATACAATTTTTATTCGAATTTGACCCCCTCTCCCACCCCCGATAAGGGCGGGTTCTGGAAGTTAAAAATCGTTGCCAATTTTTTTGTGGCTTTCGTTGGGTAGTAGGAAAGATCGGCGCAAAAAAAACTGGGAATCCCTTTATCGCCGGATACACAATTTTTATTCGAATTTCACCCCCCCCCCCCCATAAGGGCGGGTTCCGGAAGCGGGAAATCGTTGCCAATTTTTTTGTGGCTTCCGTTAGGTACTAGGAACGATCGGCGCAAATAAAAAAACCGGGAATCCCTTTATCGCCGGAAATACAATTTTTATTCGAATTTCACCCCTTCTCCCACGCCCGATAAGGGCGGGTTCCGGAACTTAAAAATCGTTGCCAATTTTTTTGTGGCTTTCGTTGGGTAGTAGGAACGATCGGCGCAAAAAAAAACTGGGAATGCCTTTATCGCCGGAAATACAATTTTTATTCGAATTTCACCCCCTCTCCCACCCCCGATAAGGGCGAGTTCCGGAAGTGGGAAATCGTTGCCAATTGTTTTGTGGCTTTCGTGAGGTACTAGGAACGATCGGCGCAAATAAAAAAACCGGGAATCCCTTTATCGCCGGAAATACAATTTCTATTCGAATTTCACCCCTTTTCCCGCGCCCGATAAGGGCGGGTTTCGGAGTTGGAAATCGTTACCAATTTTTTTGTGGCTTCCGTTAGGTACTAGGAACGATCGGCGCAAATAAAAAAACCGGGAATCCCTTTATCGCCGGAAATAAAATTTTTATTCGAATTTCACCCCTTCTCCCACGTCCGATAAGGGCGGGTCCCGGAAGTTAAAAATCGTTGCCAATTTTTTTGTGGCTTTCGTTGGGTAGTAGGAACGATCGGCGCAAAAAAAAACTGGGAATCCCTTTATCGCCGGAAATACAATTTTTATTCGAATTTCACCCCCTCTCCCGCCCCCGATAAGGGCGGTTTCCGAAAGGGGGAAATCGTTGCCAATTTTTTTTGTGGCTTTCGTTAGGTACTAGGAACGATCGGCGCAAATAAAAAAACTGGGAACCCTTTTATCTCCGGAAATACAATTTTTATTCGAATTTCACCCCTTCTCCCACGCCCGATAAGGGCGGGTTCCGGAAGTTGGAAATCGTTGCCAATTTTTTTGTGGCTTTCGTTGGGTACTAGGAACGATCTGCGCATATAAAAAAACTGGGAATCCCTTTATCGCCGGAAATACAATTTTTATTCGAATTTGACCCCCTCTCCCACCCCCGATAAGGGCGGGTTCCGGAAGTTAAAAATCGTTGCCAATTTTTTTGTTTCTTTCGTTCGGTACTAGGAACGATTGGCGCAAATAAAAAAACCGGGAATCCTTTTATCTCCGGAAATACAATTTTTATTCGAATTTCACCCCTTCTCCCACGCCCGATAAGGGCGGGTTCCGGAAGTTGGAAATCGTTGCCAATTTTTTTGTGGCTTTCGTTGGGTACTAGGAACGATCGGCGCAAAAAAAACTGGGAATCCCTTTATCGCCGGAAATACAATTTTTATTTGAATTTCACCCCCTCTCCCACCCCCGATAAGGGCGGGTTCCGGAAGTGGGAAATCGTTGCCAATTTTTTTGTGGCTTTCGTTAGGTACTAGGAACGATCGGCGCAAATAAAAAAAACCGGGAATCCCTTTATCCCCGGAAATACAATTTTTATTCGAATTTCACCCCTTCTCCCACGCCCGATGAGGGCGGGTTCCTGAAGTTGGACATCGTTGCCAATTTTTTCTGGCTTTCGTTGGGTACTAGGAACGATCTGCGCAAATACAAAAACCGGGAATCCCTTTATCGCCGGAAATACAATTTTTATTCGAATTTCACCCCTTCTCCCACGCCCGATGAGGGCGGGTTCCGGAAGTTGGAAATCGTTGCCAATTTTTTGTGGCTTTTGTTGGGTACTAGGAACGATCTGCGCAAATAAAAAAACTGGGAATCCCTTTATCGCCGGAAATAAAATTTTTATTCGAATTTCACCCCTTCTCCCACGCCCGATAAGGGCGGGTCCCGGAAGTTAAAAATCGTTGCCAATTTTTTTGCGGCTTTCGTTGGGTAGTAGGAACGATCGGCGCAAAAAAAACTGGGAATCCCTTTATCGCCGCAAATACACTTTTTATTCGAATTTCACCCTCTCTCCCACTCCCGATAAGGGCGGGTTCCGGAAGTTGGAAATCGTTGCCAATTTTTTTGTGGCTTTCGTTGGGTACTAGGAACGATCGGCGCAAAAAAAACTGGGAATCCCTTTATCGCCGGAAATACAATTTTTATTTGAATTTCACCCCCTCTCCCACCCCCGATAAGGGCGGGTTCCGGAAGTGGGAAATCGTTGCCAATTTTTTTGTGGCTTTCGTTAGGTACTAGGAACGATCGGCGCAAATAAAAAAAACCGGGAATCCCTTTATCGCCGGAAATACAATTTTTATTCGAATTTCACCCCTTCTCCCACGCCCGATGAGGGCGGGTTCCTGAAGTTGGACATCGTTGCCAATTTTTTCTGGCTTTCGTTGGGTACTAGGAACGATCTGCGCAAATACAAAAACCGGGAATCCCTTTATCGCCGGAAATACAATTTTTATTCGAATTTCACCCCTTCTCCCACGCCCGATGAGGGCGGGTTCCGGAAGTTGGAAATCGTTGCCAATTTTTTGTGGCTTTTGTTGGGTACTAGGAACGATCTGCGCAAATAAAAAAACTGGGAATCCCTTTATCGCCGGAAATAAAATTTTTATTCGAATTTCACCCCTTCTCCCACGCCCGATAAGGGCGGGTCCCGGAAGTTAAAAATCGTTGCCAATTTTTTTGCGGCTTTCGTTGGGTAGTAGGAACGATCGGCGCAAAAAAAACTGGGAATCCCTTTATCGCCGCAAATACACTTTTTATTCGAATTTCACCCTCTCTCCCACTCCCGATAAGGGCGGGTTCCGGAAGTAGAAAATCGTTGCCAATTTTTTTGTTTCTTTCGTTCGGTACTAGGAACGATCGGCGCAAATAAAAAAACCGGGAATCCTTTTATCTCCGGATATACAATTTTTATTCGAATTTCACCCCTTCGCCCACGCCCGATAAAGGCGGGTTCCGGAAGTTGGAAATCGTTGCCAATTTTTTTGTGGCTTTCGTTGAATACTAGGAACTATCTGCGCAAATAAAAAAACTGGGAATTCCTTTATCGCCGCAAATAGAATTTTTATTCGAATTTGACCCCCTCTCCCACCCCCGATAAGGGTGAGTTCCGGAAGTGGGAAATCGTTGCCAATTTTTTTGTGGCTTTCGTTCGGTACTAGGAACGATCGGCGCAAATAAAAAAACCGGGAATCCTTTTATCTCCGGAAATACAATTTTTATTCGAATTTCGCCCCTTCTCCCACGCGCGATAAGGGCGGGTTCCGGAAGCTGGAAATCGTTCCCAATTTTTTTGTGGCTTTCGTTGGGTACTAGGAACGATCGGCGCAAATAAAAAAAACTGGGAATCCCTTTATCGCCGGAAATACAATTTTTTATTCGAATTTGACCCCCTCTCCCACCCCCGATAAGGGCGGGTTCCGGAAGCGGGAAATCGTTGCCCATTTTTTTGTGGCTTTCATTAGGTACTAGGAACGATCGGCGCAAATAAAAAAAACCGGGAATCCCTTTATCGCCGGAAATACAATTTTTATTCGAATTTCACCCCTTCTCCCACGCCCGATAAGGGCGGGTTCCGGAAGTTAAAAATCGTTGCCAATTTTTTTGTGGCTTTCGTTGGGTAGTAGGAACGATCTGCGCAAATAAAAAAACTGGGAATCCCTTTATCGCCGGAAATACAATTTTTATTCGAATTTGACCCCCTCTCCCACCCCCGATAAGGGCGGGTTCCGGATGTTAAAAATCGTTGCCAATTTTTTTGTGGCTTTCGTTGGGTAGTAGGAACGATCGGCGCAAAAGAAAACTGGGAATCCCTTTATCGCCGGAAATACAATTTTTATTCGAATTTGACCCCCTCTCCCACCCCCGATACGGGCGGGTTCCGGAAGTGGGAAATCGTTGCCAATTTTTTTGTGGCTTTCGTTAGGTACTAGGAACGATCGGCGCAAATAAAAAATCCGGGAATCCCTTTATCGCCGAAAATACAATTTTTTTTCGAATTTCACCCCTTTTCCCACGCCCGATAAGGGCGGGTTCCGGAAATTGGAAATCGTTGCCAATTTTTTTGTGGCTTTCGTTGGGTACTAGGAACGATCGGCGCAAATAAAAAAAACTGGGAATCCCTTTATCGCCGGAAATACAATTTTTATTTGAATTTGACCCTCTCCCACCCCCGATAAGGGCAGGTTCCGGACGCGGGAAATCGTTGCCAATTTTTTTGTGGCTTTCGTTAGGTACTAGGAACGATCGGCGCAAATAAAAATACTGGGAACCCTTTTATCTCCGGAAATACAATTTTTATTCGAATTTCACCCCTTCTCCCACGCCCGATAAGGGCGGGTTCCGGAAGTTGGAAATCGTTGCCAATTTTTTTGTGGCTTTCGTTGGGTACTAGGAACGATCTGCGCATATAAAAAAACTGGGAATCCCTTTATCGCCGGAAATACAATTTTTATTCGAATTTGACCCCCTCTCCCACCCCCGATAAGGGCGGGTTCCGGAAGTTAAAAATCGTTGCCAATTTTTTTGTGGCTTTCGTTGGGTAGTAGGAACCATCGGCGCAAAAAAAACTGAGAATCCCTTTATCGCCGGACATACAATTTTTATTTGAATTTCACCCCCTCTCCCACCCCCGATAAGGGCGGGTTCCGGAAGTAGAAAATCGTTGCCAATTTTTTTGTTTTTTTCGTTCGGTACTAGGAACGATTGGCGCAAATAAAAAAACCGGGAATCCTTTTATCTCCGGAAATACAATTTTTATTCGAATTTCACCCCTTCTCCCACGCCCGATAAGGGCGGGTTCCGGAAGTTGGAAATCGTTGCCAATTTTTTTGTGGCTTTCGTTGGGTACTAGGAACGATCGGCGCAAAAAAAACTGGGAATCCCTTTATCGCCGGAAATACAATTTTTATTTGAATTTCACCCCCTCTCCCACCCCCGATAAGGGCGGGTTCCGGAAGTGGGAAATCGTTGCCAATTTTTTTGTGGCTTTCGTTAGGTACTAGGAACGATCGGCGCAAATAAAAAAAACCGGGAATCCCTTTATCGCCGGAAATACAATTTTTATTCGAATTTCACCCCTTCTCCCACGCCCGATGAGGGCGGGTTCCTGAAGTTGGAAATCGTTGCCAATTTTTTCTGGCTTTCGTTGGGTACTAGGAACGATCTGCGCAAATACAAAAACCGGGAATCCCTTTATCGCCGGAAATACAATTTTTATTCGAATTTGACCCCCTCTCCCACCCCCGATAAGGGCGAGTTCCGGAAGTGGGAAATCGTTGCCAATTTTTTTGTGGCTTTCGTTCGGTACTAGGAACGATCGGCGCAAATAAAAAAACCGGGAATCCTTTTATCTCCGGAAATACAATTTTTATTCGAATTTCGCCCCTTCTCCCACGCGCGATAAGGGCGGGTTCCGGAAGCTGGAAATCGTTCCCAATTTTTTTGTGGCTTTCGTTGGGTACTAGGAACGATCTGCGCAAATAAAAAAACTGGGAATCCCTTTATCGCCGGAAATACAATTTTTATTCGAATTTGACCCCTTCTCCCACCCCCGATAAGGGCGGGTTCCGGATGTTAAAAATCGTTGCCAATTTTTTTGTGGCTTTCGTTGGGTAGTAGGAACGATCGGCGCAAAAGAAAACTGGGAATCCCTTTATCGCCGGAAATACAATTTTTATTCGAGTTTGACCCCCTCTCCCACCCCCGATACGGGCGGGTTCCAGAAGTGGGAAATCGTTTCCAATTTTTTTGTGGCTTTCGTTAGGTACTAGGAACGATCGGCGCAAATAAAAAATCCGGGAATCCCTTTATCGCCGAAAATACAATTTTTTTTCGAATTTCACCCCTTTTCCCACGCCCGATAAGGGCGGGTTCCGGAAATTGGAAATCGTTGCCAATTTTTTTGTGGCTTTCGTTGGGTACTAGGAACGATCGGCGCAAATAAAAAAAACTGGGAATCCCTTTATCGCCGGAAATACAATTTTTATTTGAATTTGACCCTCTCCCACCCCCGATAAGGGCAGGTTCCGGACGCGGGAAATCGTTGCCAATTTTTTTGTGGCTTTCGTTAGGTACTAGGAACAATCGGCGCGAATAAAAAACCCGGGAATCCCTTTATCGCCGGCAATACAATTTTTATTCGAATTTCACCCCTTCTCCCACGCCCGATAAGGGCGGGTTCCGGAAGTTAAAAATCGTTGCCAATTTTTTTGTGGCTTTCGTTGGGTAGTAGGAATGTTCGGCGCAAAAAAAACTGGGAATCCTTTTATCGCCGGAAATACAATTTTTATTCGAATTTCACCCCCTCTCCCACCCCTGATAAGGGCGGTTTCCGGAAGTGGGAAATCGTTGCCAATTTTTTTGTGGCTTCCGTTAGGTACTAGGAACGATCGGCGCAAATTTAAAAAACCGGGAATCCCTTTATCGCTGGTAATACAATTTTTATTCGAATTTCACCCCTTCTCCCACGCCCGACAAGGGCGGCTTCCGGAAGTTGGAAATCGTTGCCAATTTTTTTGTGGCTTCCGTTAGGTACTAGGAACGATCGGCGCAATTAAAAAAAACGGGAATCCCTTTATCGCCGAAAATAAAAATTTTATTCGAATTTCACCCCTTCTCCCACGCCCAATAAGGGCGGGTTCCGGAAGTTAAAAATCGTTGCCAATTTTTTTGTGGCTTTCGTTAGGTGGTAGGAACGATCGGCGCAAATAAAAAAACCGTGAATCCCTTTATCGCCGCAAATACACTTTTTATTCGAATTTCACCCTCTCTCCCACTCCCGATAAGGGCGGGTTCCGGAAGTAGAAAATCGTTGCCAATTTTTTTGTTTCTTTCGTTCGGTACTAGGAACGATCGGCGCAAATAAAAAAACCGAGGATCCTTTTATCTCCGGAAATACAATTTTTATTCGAATTTCACCCCTTCTCCCACGCCCGATAAGGGCGGGTTCCGGAAGTTGGAAATCGTTGCCAATTTTTTTGTGGCTTTCGTTGAATACTAGGAACTATCTGCGCAAATAAAAAACTGGGAATTCCTTTATCGCCGGAAATGCAATTTTTATTCGGATTTGACCCCTTCTCCCACGCCCGATAAGGGCGGGTTCCGGAAGTTGGAAATCGTTGCCAATTTTTTTGTGGCTTTCGTTGGGTACTAGGAACGATCGGCGCAAATAAAATACCCGGCAATCCCTTTATCGCCGGAAATACAATTTTTATTCGAATTTCACCCCTTCTCCCACGCCCGATAACGGCGGGTTCCGGAAGTTAAAAATCGTTGCCAATTTTTTTGTGGCTTTCGTTGGGTAGTAGGAACGTTCGGCGCAAAAAAAAACTGGGAATCCCTTTATCGCCGGAAATACAATTTTTATTCGAATTTCACCCCCTCTCCCACCCCCGATATGGGCGGGTTCCAGATGTGGGAAATCGTTGCCAATTTTTTTGTGGCTTTCGTTTGGTACTAGGAACGATCGGCGCAAATAAAAAAACCGGGAATCCCTTTATCGCCGGAAATACAATTTTTATTCGAATTTCACCCTTTCTCCCACGCCCGATAAGGGCGGGTTCCGGAGTTGGAAATCGTTGCCAATTTTTTTGTGGCTTCCGTTAGGTACTAGGAACGATCGGCGCAAATAAAAAAACCGGGAATCCCTTTATCGCCGGAAATAAAATTTTTATTCGAATTTCACCCCTTCTCCCACGCCCGATAAGGGTGGGTTCCGGAAGTTAAAAATCGTTGCCAATTTTTTTGTGGCCTTCGTTGGGTAGTAGGAACGATCGGCGCAAAAAAAAACTGGGAATCCCTTTATCGCCGCAAATACACTTTTTATTCGAATTTCACCCTCTCTTCCACCCCCGATAAGGGCGGGTTCCGCAAGTAGAAAATCGTTGCCAATTTTTTTGTTTCTTTCGTTCGGTACTAGGAACGATCGGCGCAAATAAAAAAACCGGGAATCCTTTTATCTCCGGAAATACAATTTTTATTCGAATTTCACCCCTTCTCCCACGCCCGATATGGGCGGGTTCCGGAAGTTTGAAATCGTTGCCAATTTTTTTGTGGCTTTCGTTGTGTACTAGGAACGATCTGCGCAAATAAAAACACTGGGAATCCCTTTATCGCCGGAAATACAATTTTTATTCGAATTTGACCCCCTCTCCCTCCCCCGATAAGTGCGGGTTCCGGAAGCGGGAAATCGTTGCCAATTTTTTTGTGGCTTTCGTTAGGTACTAGGAACTATCGGCGCAAATAAAAAACCGGGAATCCCTTTATCGCCGGAAATACAATTTTTATTCGAATTTCACCCCTTCTCCCATGCCCGATAAGGGCGGGTAACGCAAGTTAAAAATCGTTGCCAATTTTTTTGTGTCTTTCGTTGGGTAGTAGGAACGATCGGCGCAAAAAAAAACTGGGAATCCCTTTATCGCCGGAAATACAATTTTTATTTGAATTTCACCCTATCTCCCACCCTCGATAAGGGCGGGTTCCGAAAGTGGGAAATCGTTGCCAATTTTTTTGTGACTTTCGTTAGGTACTAGGAACGATCGGCGCAAATACAAAAACCGGGAATCCCTTTATCGCCGGAAATACAATTTTTATTCGAATTTCACCCCCTCACCCACTCCGATAAGGGCGGGTTCCATTAGTTAAAAATCGTTCCCAATTTTTTTGTAGGTCTCTTTAGGTACTAGGAACAATCAGCGCAAATAAAAAACTGAGAAATTCTTTACCAACAGAAATACAATTTTCGTTCGACTTTCACCCCCCCCCCCCTAAAGGTGGGGTCCGGAAGTTGGAAATCGTTGCTCATTTTTTTGTAGGTTTTCGCAGATGCCCAAAACTGATGCCGCAAATAAAAAACCGGGAATGTCATTATCACCCGAGATATAATTTTTTTTCCCTTTCAACCCCTCAAGAAGGGTGGATTCTGGGCCCCCAAATTTTTTTAAACGTTTTGTATATCCTGTACAGATATTCTGGAGTCATGATGTACCCGAAAAAAATTAATTAAAAGTAAAAAAAAATCGAAGATTTTCGTTGGAATACAACGATGCAAACTTCAGGCTCATCCAGAAAAAGCAGAAAGTCAACAAATTAGCGCAACATTGGAGTTGTGCTCGGTGAAGGGTGAAAAGTGGCGTAACTCCAGAAAAATACCAATGAATTCTAAAAGTCTTTATGTCGTTTTTGAGTAAAGGATTTGCTAAAGCTATATGCAAAACGTCAAACACATAGACCTCTCACTGTTTATATACGAACTACCAATTTGGTCTGAAAAATATAAAAATTGAAAAGTACCGCCGACTTTTGTGTGACTCAAAGATAAGGACACAGAGATCAGGATATTCACCATACCGTTGCCGTACCGGGCGTTCTCCATATCCAACCTCAAACTTGCGCATTTTTCTTGAACCCCTGTCGTTTGCCGTTCATCAAACATTAACTTCATTTTAAAAATCAAGGCAATCTTTGTTGCAACACAAACTTTTGAAGCCGTAGATAATCGTTATACAATTTTTTATTTTACCATTATATTTCACAGAAATAATGCGATTAAAAAAAGATTGCCATTTTGGTGAAAAAAGTGATTCTTCAATTATCACGTGTTTATTCGAGCGTTGGAGAAGTGTGTTATTCAACTACTTATGCATGAAAATACCCTCATAATTTAACACGATTAATCAGCGGTTAAGAATATTCTGCAAAAGTTGAGCTATGGAGCTGAATCCTAAAATCCGTTGCGTAATGTATGCTTCCTCACTTAAAGCTTCGATTATCATTAGGGGCATGTTCAAGGTCAAAATAACCTCACAAATTTTCCAACCCAATTTTCTCATAGATCGTTAATTTTTTTTAGGAAAAACAAAGCATTATGCTTTGAAGAATTTCCTGATGCAGAGCTTGATTTCCTTTTGCCATAAATATTATTCATCTCTGACAAGTAGTAAAGTAGTAGGACGCACTACTCCGACAATTCCGAGAAAAATCGATTCAAAGTTTCTTAGGCGCCTTATGAGTATAAAATGTCAGGCACTTGTCGAACCGCCGTCTAGTCTAGACGGTTAGGGCTCGGTCTTTTGTGCCGGAGGTCTCGCGTTCCTCCTTCGGATCTTATTTTTTTTTTGTTATCCCAACAATTATTCAAAACGTTTCTCATCCCTACATTATTTAACAAAAATGATTTACATTATTGTTTACAATTATTTTCATTTTTTCCTAACAAAACAATTCATAACGGTGGGTTTTTTTATTTTTCATTGTAAAGTATATGAGGAGGAACATTGGGTTTTTAAGGAGAATAACCAAGTCGATTAGGAAAATTTTTATTTTCATTCTTATAATAATTATATACAAAAACCGCAATGGTAATTATCGTAGAAACAAACAAAGCAATAATTTTTGCGACATCTTGCGCAACAGATAAAAGCGGATTTTTTACAACCGCAGGGAGTTTGCAATACATCCGTACAAAAACATGTCCCATTAACATTCATGAAAATGTTTCTAGTAACTGATAATTTTGAGGCAAACCAGGCGTATTGAATCATGTTTCGGAATATTAGTGACGATAATTGATGGTGAATTATTGAATGGATTTTTATACAATCTTCCCGGGAATTACTTTCACGATTCTGCTCTAACAATTCGCTGCAATTTTGCAAGCGCTTTATGAAAATGTTAACTTGTCTGTAAAAGTAAACGTCACAAGGTTGCACCAAGGTAGTGCATTTTGGAGGAATTACTTTTACAGAGCAAGTTGGCATATTTTCGTCATCTTAGAAGATGTCATCATACATCTCTGGATTTGTTTGACCCCCCCCCCAAGAGTCAATGAGAAGTAAAAATGTATTCTCCCCGACGTAAGTTTTTAAACATTCCTGGAGAAAATCCGTGTATAAGGCTGTTGTTAGTTTTCTGGAATTCGATGATGTTGCAATGACGTTCGCATACGTTCGTATATGTTCGTATATCACTCTCTGTCATTGTAAAAAATCCGCGTTTATATGTTACGCAAGATGTCGCAAAAATTATGGCTTTGTTGTTTTCTACGATAATTACCAATCTGGTTTTTGTATATAATTATTATATGAATAAAAATTGAATTTTTCCTAATAGACTTTGTTATTCTCATTAAAAACCCAATGTTCCTCCTCATATATTGGGAGTACAACTTTGCAGTGACCGTTTTTTTCAAAAGTTTAAGGCTTTATTATACAAAAGTGGCTACATATTTTTTAATCAAAGTACTGCCCGTCGCTAGCTACGACCTCGGCCCATCTTTCAGGTAGCATTCAAATCCCGCGTCGATAAAAGTCTTGGTCCTTGGAGGCAATCCCGGAATCGACCCAATTTTTGACTTCTTCGTAAGTACCGAAGTGCTGGTCAGCCAAATCGTGTGCCATTGACCGGAACAAGTGATAGTCGGAAGGGGCAATGTTTGGAGAGTACGGCGGGTGCGATAAAACCTCCCATTTCAGCGTTTCCAAGTACTTTTTCACGACATTTGCAACATGGGGTCGGGCATTGTCATGCTGCAGTATCACCTTGTCATGTCTTTCGTTGAATTGTGGCCGTTTCTCTTTGAGTGCCTTACTCAAGCGCATCAACTGACGTCGGTAGAGTTCCCCTGTGATGGTTTCGGATGGTTTGAGCAGCTCATAGTACACAACGCCCAGCTGGTCCCACCAGATACACAGCATCACTTTGGATCCGTGAATATTCGGTTTGGGCGTCGATGGCGGAATATGACCAGGCAGTCCCCATGATTTTCGGCGTATGGGATTATCGTAGTAAACCCACTTTTCATCTCCAGTCACAATCCGGTGCAAAAATCCCTTCCTTTGTTGTCTTTGGAGCAGTTCCCGCAAATGCTGAGAATTCGGCTCGTAGGTTGCCATGTTTGAGTGCCAATAACTTTATAATGCATACACGTATCCGTTAGCTTTTTTAAATTGTTTACATTGGCAGAGCCTCTAGTTTAAAATGCCACTTTTTTTATTGAGCTAGGGCCACTACTTCGGCCGCAGTGGCTCTCTAAGTAAAACGGTCACTGCAAAGTTGTACTCCTAATACTTTACGATGAAAAATAAAAACCCACCGTTATGAATTGTTTTATTGGAAAAAAAGAATATAAATAAATTTTAAAAAATAATGTAGAGATGAGAAACGTTTTGAATAATTGTTGGGATAACAAAAAAAATAAGATCCGAAGGAGGAATAGAAAGCGAGACCTCCGGCGCAAAAGACCGAGCCCTAACCGTCTAGACTAGACAGCGGCTCGACAAGTGCCTGACATTTTAAACTCATAAGGCGTCTAAGAAACTTTGAATCGATTTTTCTCTGAATTTTCCGAGTAGTGCGTCCTACTACCTTAACCACGTGAGGTGCTAGGTCAAATCCCCACCATGACCCCACGGTCATACCGTCTCCTTGTGAGAAATCTCTGTTCGAAAATCTCTCTCGTACTCATATGTCACGTATGTCACATATGCTATCTCTCTCGTACTCATATGTCACGTGGCAGGTCTTCTACTTCGCCTTAACGTTCGCATATAAAGTGTATGAAAAACCTGTCTATTTAATTGTTTTTTTTTCATAATTCGTGAAGGCAGCGCTAAATGAGTATCGTAGATCAAGTTCAGATCATGTGAACCTTCTCGGTCGGCAAAACTGTTTCGCTCCTTCAGTCTGAAACAGTGCAAAAAAGGGAACATTTATTCCAAACCCGTTATTTTCTAAACGAATGACTTTTCGATAAAAGCCGAAAACGGCAAACGGTGAAACTTTTTAAAGGAAGGATTTGCTCATTTGTTATTCGCAACACCAATCTCAGAAGAAAGTAATTACATGGTTTTTATGAACCAAATGTGTTTCATGAAGCCGCGAAGATGAATGACAAGCAGCAATGTTTCAAGCTGCAGTTCGCGGCTTCTATACAGGAATACATTGAATTTTGCTCAACCGCTCTTGCAAGTAGAAGCTTGAAGATTAAGGTATATTTTCTCCAGAAGTAAAGTATATTCTTATTGTTAGAGAATGTTTGTAAAATACTCTTTTTGTATGGTGTCATAGTCTGCCACATGTAGAAATGGAAAATCAGAGACCTTCCAAATACATTTTTAGATGCTTTTTCCCCAGCTCTTTTTGGGAATTCCGAAATAACCGATTTTCCTCCCTTGTTGCTAGGAAAAGTAGAAGTCATGTCGCCTACTAAACTTCCATTTGAATAGCTCCAATTGTCATTTCCATCCAACATTTCACACTATACTTAAACTTCTGTTAGCCTCAGTGAACATTGAATTAATTTGATTTGATCTTGTGCAACAGTCACGTATGGAGCATTTGCTCATACGGCGATTCGTTGATTCGCTTTAATGTTTCTGTTCGGTAACTTTTGGAAACCACTTACAAGGGAACCTTCTGGATTGGGAAATGGAATTGGAGAGGACGCTTCGTGTGGTGGTAGTATAAGGTATTATATACTATGTTCAAGTCAATGCAGTTTAGTTGACAGTAGTTTGATATAATAGTAATCATTCGATCGTGCATAAAGTTAATTTTCGAATTTTAAAGTTAGAATTCGAATTTTATCGCGCATAAAGTTAAAAATAATTAACATTTATTTATTTATCAATGTTCAATCGCTTTTTTACTATCAAAAAAGTATTAAAAATAACGAGCAAATCTATCATATATTTTTCGCTGGAAAATTTTTTAGTTTCAATATGTGACATTTTTTTGTAGAAGTGTTATGTGAAAATATTTCGACGGTATTATACATTATTTTATTGTACGTGTGGGCAAATGATAATCAATGCATAAATTATACATACATAATAATTAAGGGATAAATTGTAAGGCATACATTGTAAAGCCAACTTTAAAAGGCTCCTTCTCGGAACTGCCTACTTAGTGCACCTTGAGACTTGAGTATAGTAATATCTAAAGGCACTACTGTCACCATACGAAGTCTTATCTCCAACTGTATTTCCCAACCCGTAAGATGCCCTTGTTAGATCTAGCATTCGGGCATAAACGCGCAATTTTGAAGCGCACGTTTATTATATATGCCATACAAGTGTCCAGGGTGTATAAAAATTATGTTTCACCAGTCCGCCAAGTGATTTTCCGAGTCACGTTTGGCGAAGATGACCCCCAAAATGGACCCGCAAAATTGACCTTGACTCCGAAACGCAAGGTCAATTTTTTTTATTGGCTTGAAAACTTCTACTAAATGAGAGGAACAAAAGTCAGAAAGGAACCATGGGTCGCAAATGAGCCCATCACCCAGAAAATGAAAAATAAAATATAAAAAATTCGGAAATATGAGTTTCCCGGATCGTGGATAGAAGACACACAACAATAGCGAGCTAAGCACCAAAATAAAGCCCTCCATCACTCAGCCAGGGGATTCGAATGGTTTAGTCTTGTCTCTATGTTGCATTGTGTCTGACTGCTTATTCGTGTCTCTGCTAGATATGAGCGCCGATAATCGACCTACCGGCGGCGGCGTCGTCGTCAGCGGCGCGATCTTGAAACGCTGCCTTGTGTAAGGGAAGAAATAAAATGTCGTAATATTCTTAGCTATTTCATATTTTTGTTTAAAAAAAAACACTTGCAAGACAGATGTATTAATTATAGTAGGAAATAATCGACAAAATATAGAAATGAAAACTCAAACGTTATTTAAAGATCTCAATACTATTAAATCAACTTTAATGACTACAATTGAGCCAGCAGGTACCTGCAGGTATTTAAATCCTTCTTGAAGATTAATTCAACAATCAAACCTGAACAGAAAACTAAAATGAGATCATAATTGTTAAGGTATCTTTATAAACAAGTAATCAACATAGTAGAAAGAATATGCCTATGCATTCGAAGTTAAATAATAAAACAATAATATTTTTACATACCATAAAACCATAACTATCGGGAATAATAAACGCAACGGAACATATTTTTTGACAATGGAAATAGTGTTTGAATGTAATCTTTTTTCAAACCAAAACAATAATCAATAATATGAGTGGAAAATGAATCGTCCTTCACAACTAAACGAGCAAAAAAGTTACGAAGTAGTTTTGCAGTGGCTGTAGTTGTCGTGAATAAATATAATACGATTTACCCTCACAGGATTTAAGCGAGATCTTAGAGCTGTTATTGTTTGACCAGCGACAGAAAATACACTTTCACTTGGGGTACTCGTCGCTCGGACAAATAGTATACTGCACGAGCCAAGGTTGAAAGCCACGGAAATGATATCCTTCGGTCTTTCCGGAACTCGAGCACATTACCTTCGTAAGGCTAGGTTCTTTAAGCTAGGATCTTTAGCCGTAGCTGGGCTGAAATATCTTCTGCACTCATTTTCGACTATGCTGTCTATGTCAGAGTGTGTGGCACTATGCTTTTGTGCCAAATCCATTAAGAAATTTGAAGGCGTTTTCGCGGTACTCGGTCCGGGTATTACATCTTGTGTTATATGAAGAGATCTTCATCTTTCAAACTTATTTTCACAATTGCCGACAAAAAGGTTACCTTGGTAGTATCACGGCTTTCCATACACATGTAAATTTCCTTGATATATTTGGAATCTGCGGTGATCCAATTTTGCGGTCATATTATTTTTCAATCTGGAAATTATAACAGGCTCATTTTCGTCACATTCATCTAGTAATCTTCTAATTTTCTATTGAGAAACCAATGCTAAATTAATCGCGGTTTGTGAATCGTAAATTGTTATAAAATTATACTTGTTTCGATCAAGCAAAAGAGCACTGCGACCTAGATCGATTGACATGTCCCTAATAGGTGCGACGATTTGCACTGTAAATAATGCTTGACAGCATATCATTAGAACGCTGTGCCATCTAGTGGATGTACTCGTCGTGATGGTAGGAGGAGTACCGGTCGCAAAATTAGTTGGAGCTACGCTGTTTTCCCGTTCTTCCGAATTATCGGGCGAGATTTTTCCATCCACGTCTTCTACTCGTTCACCATCAGTACTCTGTATGCCATCAACGGTTACTAGATTATGCAAGGCATGTCCAGGACAAAGATGATTCTGAATGTTCATTAAATTTGCAGCTTTTTTCATGTTACTGCCTGAGTCGGTTACTAAGACAATATCTTTTTGTGGAATTTCAAACGTTCGCAAAATGTCATGAATTTCGTCATTAATTTTTTCACCGGTATGTTTTCCCAGAAACTTGCTTCGTTGCCAGCGTGAATTCCATAAGTTGCATTTCTTGAGATATAAAATGGAATGTCCCAGTTATGTAATTACGACGTCTATTTTTAACATAGGCCAACATGCTGTCGTAAACATCTTCGAGGCCTTCTCGAGCAATGTTTTGCTGCGACGGAAGATCTTCGTCCGACACGACTATATTGTATTTTTTGAAGAAATCTATCATGGCTTCATCGTCGATGCAGTCGAATGGCATCAATGACCTGACGAACCAAAGTACTAGATCTCGAGCGAGCAGCCACTTATCTTTTCTTCCGCCGGTTTCGCTGCTTTTTGTTACCGGCTTAGACTTTCTCTGAACGGAAAAAAATTCTTTGATAGGTACAACTTTCGATTTGTGTTAAAAGTCCTCCAAGTTGTGTTCATCCTTTAAAAGGCGCAGCACATTGCTGGTGGCTATTCTATTGCTATAGGCTTTCACGTGGGCTCTGAGAAGATAAAAACCCATAAACATTGTATGTAAGTAGATAAGTTCTCTTGGAGGTTTTCTAAATTATTTTTTTCGCAAAGGCGCTCAGAATCGACCCGAACTTCGAATAGATATGGTAGATAGGTATAACACAATTTCTAATCCTTTACCGTAATTTAAACAAAATAATTTTTTTTTAATCACGAAAAGCCACTTTTACGAAACGTTACTATAACTTAGAGAAAGGTAAAAAAAATTATGTAAGGCCAACCTGCCAAGAGTTATTTAAGGCCACCCTGCTAACAGTTAAAAGCCCGCAATACTTTACAATGTTGTATTCCATTACTGAAACAATTACTCAAATAGCGTCACCCGCCAAGTCGGAAACTTTTGTCTTTGTCGTTGACTAGGTGACTTTTAGAACGCGACACTGAGAATACCGCCACGAGATAAAAAAAAGCCGCCGCGGCCTTTGGTGTTTAAGTCGGTATAGAATTACTATGGTTGTTTGTGTCGTTTGACTCTCTAGATAATATTTGAAGCAAAATTTGGCGTGCCCAAAAAGAAAAAATGCTATCAATATATTAATATAGGTACTTCCTTGGAAAACAACTCATCGCTTTCTCTTTCTTTCTCGCGTTTCAAACACGGATCCCAAAAAACTCATTCCCCTGAAACAGTTGTTTTCTTCCCATCAATATTGACACCAACTATACAAAATGGGTCAAACAGAAACTGTGTTTGTTTGTAGAGATTTTACCTGAAACATGAATTGTTATTTCACGCAGTTGTTTCTTTGAAACGTTTACTTCTGTTGACGCCATTTTCACAACACGCGCAGACATGCGTACGATTAGAGCGTTTAAACAGAGTGATCGCGGTCGGCCTCCGCCAGCGCGCTGGCGGCGTTTGTCGGCGGCGGCTGCGGCGCTCATATCTAGTCTCTGTTCAATCGTGTCTGACTGCCTTGGTTGTTTAACTGTCTGGTCGTGTCTCTTGGTATTATCGTCTTTTACTGTCTGGCCGTTTCTAGCTGCCGTGTCGTTTGATCGTCTGATCGTGTAATCTTGGTCGTATCGTGTGTGACCATGGATCGTTACCGACGTCACCATCATAGTTGTTTGCGAAATGGAAAAGACCAACGCCTTATGATTCGCACTTTTGATCAGGCTTTCGGAAATTATGTTCGAGCTTGCGAAGTTTATGGAGAGTGGCTGCTCCAGCGTGCCCGTGGCGGACGGCTAAGGCCTGGTGCAATTCCAGATCGGCGTGAATTTCAACGTCTTGATGAGCGCTTTTATGCCCAGGAAAGGTTTGCCATCCAGGGCGCTGGATATCGGAGAGCAGAACGTCCTCGAGTCCATTGGAGGATCGAGGAGCGTGTTATTGCTCTTGCACGGGCTTTTCCCGTCATGGGCTTACGCCGAATATCCGCTTGCATTGATGTAGCGCATACGACAGTTGTTCGCATAATTCGCGAGGAGGGCCCGCGACCGTATCGTGTGCAATATGTCCAAGCACTGCACCCTGGGGACAATCAAGTTCGTTGGAATTTTTTCCGCTGGATGCTTCGGAAATTGCAAAGAGATCCTCGAATTCTTGAGTACGTCCGGTTCACTGACGAGGCGAGCTGCTCGAGCACCGGCATTGTGAATAAAAATAATATTCGCACCTGGGCTGACAGGAACCCTCATGCGATGATGCAACGAGTCCACCAGGGTCGATTCAGCGTCAATGTTTGGGCAGGTATCGTTGATGACAACATCATTAGTTCGGTCTATTTTGCGTCGCGGTTGAATGGTCGAAATTATCTGGTTTTTCTGCAGCGCGACTTAATCCATCGCTTACGACAAATTGTTCCGCGCCAGAATCGCCAAGGCTTTTCCTTCATGCACGATGGCGCCCCACCACATGTTGGTCAGCAAGTTCATGCTTTTCTTCACGAAGCCTTTGGAACGCAATGGATAGGCCGTCGGCCTGCGCCACATTTATGGCCACCACGTTCTACAGACCTTAATCCTTTGGATTTTTTCTTGTGGGGTGCGCGAAAGCCATCGTTTATAGATCTGGCAGAGCGATCAGAACGCCAGTGGATCTGAGACGCCGGATAGATGATGGAATGGCCCAGTTGAGACGAAACCGACAACTCTTGGCCAGAGTTCGGACCAACTTAGAGGAAAGGCTGCGAGCATGTCTACGTAATGGAGGTCGGCATGTGGAAGCAGGAGAACAAGCCCGTATGCTACGAGCCATCGGTCTAAACGGATCGGTTCTTTACCTTCGATGCCACCGCCAACGTCGTGGCCCACGACAAAATTGACCAGGCGATAATTTAAAAAGACGGCGGCGAGGGCTTAGAGTCGGTGAATACTCTGGTAGTGACAAACCACGGAGACCTGATCTCACATGCTAACACGCACGCACACACACACGCACGCACACACACACACACACACACACACACACACACACACACACACACACACACACACACACGCACGCACGCGCACATACACAAACACACGCGGGCGCGCGCGCGACTCTTGAAGGTGTGACAAGAGTGGCCTCAAAAGTTGTTGTCATTTACCATGTGCCTATCCGTCCACCTCCTCGTGGTGAGAGTCGCAGAACGGTGAAGTTATTTTTTTTAGAATAATAGCATCCACTGGCTAAGTGATGGAGGACTTTATTTGAGTGCTTAGCTCGCTACTGTCGTGTTTCTCCTATCTACGATCCGGGAAACTCATATATCCGAATTTTTAATATTTTCTTTTTATTTTCTGTGTGACAGGCTCATTTGCGACCCATGGTTCCTTTCTGACTTTTGTTCCTCTCATTTGGTAGAATTTTTCAAACCAATAAAAAAATGTGACCTTGAGTTTTGGGGTCAAGGTTAATTTTGCGGATCCATGTTGGCGGGTGATCTTCGCTGAACGCGACTCGGAGAATCACCTGGCAGAGTGGTGACACATAATTTCTATACACCCTGTACAAACTCAAGGGCTAACGCGTGCCGAGCCTTGAAGCGCGTTAATTGCGCCTTCAACGCTCATCATCTGCATATAGCATCAGGTAGGCAGTAATTTTGTAAGTGTTAGGCTTTTTGCGGTTCGTCCCCGCCTTCCGCGAATATAGTATGGTAATCTTATGTCGACTGCAGTCACACAGGGAGGAGTTTAAAGAAAGAATATGATGGAAACGCAAAAGAGGAACAATACCTTTGGAAACACAATTTCATACATAATCTATTTTGATTGTGCTTACAATAGTAAGTTTTGTTCCACGAAGTCACATTTGTGGAAAGTTATGCTTCGTTATCTCCTGGCAAAAAAATCGGCCGCAGAAAATAGTTCATCGAGTACAGCGTGCCAAAGGGTGGTTTCGCAGCTTCCAGTGTTGTGATTTTTCGATGGAGAACAAGGTCTGCGGAAACCCTCTCAAAAGAGGGATATCATGTATTACAAGCTGCTGAAACTATCGGAAACCATCACTGGGCATCGTTACCGACTGAAACTGAGGCATTTGAAGCAAGCTCAACACACTGAGAGAAAAGTTCATGGTATCTACAAAAACGCCCATGGTAAAACAGTGGATAGTAAAATTCTCTATACTTTATTCACACCGCAATCATAATATGATTAACACAACTATGAGCGAAAAGAATATCTACACATGCAACTTCAGTGGCGTGTTTGATTATCTATTATCCCCGAAATAATTATTAACTATTGCAAAAGGCTGACAATATATATATATATATATATATATATATATATATATGATTTATTCAGTGCTATCACTGAATCGGCGCACAAATATTAGTGTTGTATACTGTACGTTAGGTTTTGTTCAAGTCAACCTTCTACAAGTTTATTCCAGTTCATAGAATTCATATGGCTAACATTAACGTCTGTCGAGTTTATTTTGTTATAAAATCTATTGAAAAGTGAATATTTGAAAAATAATTATGGTAATGTTTACTGATACCGAAGATGTCAATAATTTGCAGTTGGGGCAACCCCAGCTAGTAGATTTAGAAATTACACGTGTCTCATAAACTGTTGTATAGTATGGTTGTTGCATTGCAAAAATAGTATCAGTTCCACCCTTCTTGTTGTTGCTTACCTTCTTTTTTTGTAGGACACACATGCATATAGCAGGGCGTATCATATAATATGATACAAAACACTATTATATGGTGCAAAATCATTATTTCACATCCGTCTCAGAATCACTAGAACTCGGGAAAAAAACACGCTTCGAGTTCCCGGACCACGCGCCGATCAGCTGGCTATAGCGTACACTGTTGCCATTCCGTTACAGAATGTTGGGCCCGAGTTCGGTGTGGAATAAAATGACCACTTTTCATAAGTCGATATCTCCGAAACTAAACGGTCAAAGTTTGTCATTTAAAAAAAAATCAATCCCACCATAGTACTGCGTACAAGTGTGTTTTTATTTTTAAATCCTAAGTTCCGATTAGAACCTATATCGAGAAATGTAAACAAACTCCTAACGGTTTACGTATTAGGTATAGGGGTCGCGTACAAAAATACCCATATTCAATTGCAATTATCTCATGAACTAAACGATGAATCGAATTGAATTTTTGGGCATCAGTCCATGAAGGTCGCATCTACACCATACTTAGATTTCAGCCAATTCCTAAGATTTGACCAAAACTCCAGAACTACCTTAAGAAGGCTGTGGACGCAACGGAAGTTAAGTTAGATTAGCGAAGTGCGGGTAGGAAGTGATAGAAAAGAATTCAATTCGGTAGGGTTACGTAAAAACCCGCAAGGGTATACGTTGGAACTCCGGAATTAATTGAGACCTCGTTAGAGTTAAAATAAAAATATTTTATTCCTGTTCACAGTTAGGATCTTGGTGGAGTAAATTTTTTTATAGTGCCCGAATATCGATTTTATAAAAGCCGACTATATTATACAGCATTGAACAATTAACCTATAGGCCTCTGAAGTAACTTTCGTGGTGGCGCCGCGCAACGGCTGCCGGTGGCAAAACTCGGATTGGCGCATGGCGGTTAAGTCGAACCGGCACAAACACGAAAGAGCTAGGCTTGAGCAAGCATCGTCGATTGTAGATTTCATATTGTGAGTGGAATGTGCTTGTAAATAAAATAAAATAGTGTGATGGAACTGATAACGATTACTTGCAGATTTCAATGTATCCTCATGACTTCGTTTCGCCCTAAAAGCATATCTATATGCATGTGATGAAGAAAATGTTAATGAAATTGCGTACATTGGCTGCACACAAATTATTTTTCTGCCGTACAACAAAATTTCTATTTAAATTATTGTTTGCATCGGAAATTTATATAAAGGATGTTGTAATATAGGCAGAAAACTTTCGATAGTCATCATGTATCGGAAGTTCCGGAAATTGTTGCTGGTGAGAATAGGACTGTGATGGGAAAAGTTCTTCCTCGAACACGCGTCAACAATCCCAAATATGACGCGAAACGCTGTTTTTACAACGCAAACATCACACGCGGTTCTGTCATTCACGCAAACACCTGATTTAAATGGCGACTGGCATACTGCATTAGCAGATGAAAACCAATCCAAGTTTTGCCAAAACTCGTCGCAACTCGCCACTAGAGTTACTTTGGGGGCCTATACTTGTAAAGATGGTCGGTTGGGGTTTACACACGTACATAATTAATGCAACTGCTAGATCTTCAATAAGTAGTACTATACTTTCGGCAGTACCTATATGGTTACAATATATTATTTTCCCCTCAGGGAAGTATGACATATAATTAAAATATCATTGAAAACACCATAGATTTCTCTCAATATAGCACTTACGGCTCACCTCCTACGAAGGCGTAAGAAAATGACTAGATGACAGGCAGGAAGACTAGAGGTAAGGAGTACGAACGCCGTGTAGCCGAAACGTCCGCAAAAGTGAGGACGAGAAGGGCGGTGCTGCTCTCCTACCGCACCAAAGTAAAGTCAGCAACAAACCAGTGCCGTACGATATGCAGAGAGCACCCTTTGTTACTTCATATGGAGCGATCATTTCATCAAATTAATTGTACAACCAGTTGATGAAGGCAATTTCTATATAGACAGAATTCTTATATATAGATAGTTTTGGAGAATACCGAAATACAGAAATTAAGTCATTTTTTTCCTTGCGGAAACCGAAACAAACAAAATTGATTTATAGACACAAGAAAATTCATAAGAAATTTTAATCCAGACAAAAGTTTTTCAAATTCTCACATCTCATATTTACACATTATGATACGCTGTACAGATAAAGAATAATAACGAAATACAGATATTAAGTCAATGTTTTTTTTTCATTGCGGAAGCAGTAAAAACATAGACACAAGAAAGTTCATAAGAATTTTGAATTCAAACAAAAGATTTACAAATTATCACACATCATATTTGCACATTATGACACGCTGTACAGATAAATCGATCTTACAGTTTTGATCTTTTCCTATTGTCTTTCGTTTTAATTTTCCTTGCGTGATTATTTTCGTTGACCGATCGCGCTAGAAAATGTCCTCTCATGACGAGATAATAGTTTATCACTTTCTTCGTGAGCTCTTCGTTGTGTGCCTGGCATCCCACGTACGCACGTACGCACATGCCCATTTTCACGCCTCGAAAATAAACATTTTGTTTATTTTCGAGACATGAAACAAAACGTGCAATATATGAAAAAATCCATACATTGCAAGTTATGTCTCATTGACGGGACACTTGCTCCATATCTCGCGTTTGTGATAATTTTTATTTCACTCGGTACGATAATGGTACGATAAAACGAAACCATTCTTTTTGTGAATGTAAGTACTATTTTTCTTACCTATGATTGATTGTTTTCGCCGCAGATCACTAAATATATTTTATACCGAGACACAATAATTTTATTACATCTAACACAATTCGCAAAATTGGTTAGCCACAACACGCTTTATGCCAACACGGACGACGAGCGGGAATCATCGATGACACATGACGTCGGTTGTGTTCTTGTCGCTTAGTTCACTTCGGTGCGGTCATACACTAGCGACGCACGCCGTGAAAACACTACTAAAATCCACAGTGTGACGGATGCTTTTGGATCGGGCTCGTCACAGGCGTTCGTACTCCTTACCTCTAGGCTTCCTGATGACAGAATTGCCTCTGAAGAAGCCTAATTTTTCCTGTGTAGAATCCGATTGTTGGCCGGAAGATGGGGCAAGGTGTCAGTTCAGATGGGAAATCCTCTGAATAAAGCAGGCTGTACCAGATTTGGTACCGCACCACTCTCACTGAAGCCACTTCCGCTCAATAATGGGCGGCTTCATATGGAACCACGCAATATGATTAGAATTAAAATGAGTTTCCATAGGCATGCTACAGAGCTATGGTTGTCCTCTACATGCTGCACCATGTCAGGAGTATAGATAAATGTTTCGGAAAAAACACTAATAGGGTTAGAGTTATGAGTATTAAAATCATGATCGTTTCTTGGGGGCCAACATCACTTTTTTCCTTTAAAACAGCATCATTAAAAATGTTAAGTTCTCTCGCTTTTCACAGAGTTTACAATGTTTAAAGAATATTCCATAATTTTCCTCAGCCCCATTCGATGAACTCAGTTCTTGCGATAGCTATTTGGAAAGTCGGTTCGGTCAAATTGGTTGGGTGCAACCACCATAGATTTTCCAGCATTGTAATTACAAATAGGCTTATTTACTCCAGTTTTGACTTGAATAATGGAAACGTTGCGCCAAATAGTTGAATTGGCAACTCTTGAAAACGATGGTACAGTTGATAATTAGAGTCACTATCCAAGTTTGGAGTTGTGAATTATCATTTTCGTAGTTAAAATAAAGAATGTGTTTTTTACTTGCAGGACGACTCCATTGCGAGTTATTATGCAGTATTCGACGGACATGCGGGTTATCACGCCGCTGTATTTTGCGCTATGCACCTTCATCAGTATTTGGCAGAAAGCCATCACTATCCTACGGATCCAGAGCGTGCCTTACGCGATGCATTTTTAACTACTGACGCGAGCTTCATAGAAAAGTCAACAGGACAGGTGAGTCATAACTCCACGGGTGATCCTCTTTTGAGTCTCGTTTGTGAAATAACAAGTGGAATTAAATCTAACTTGAATTGCTTGATTTCAGACACTGTCAAGCGGCACAACCGCAGTGGTCGCATTGATATTGAAGCGGAAGCTTTACATTGCATGGGTAGGTGATTCCCAAGCAGCTCTAGCTCAACGAGGAGATGTCACGCAGCTCGTCAATCCGCACAAACCCGATAGAAACGTAAGAAACGTATCTCTTATTGTTCTTGCTCAATTCGACCAAACAATTATATTTCAGCAACGAACCGAGTGATCGTACAAAACGATGTTATCATATCGGGGGCAGAGAACGCGCACTCGTGTCGTAGCCTGACCTGGTGTGATGGATGATGGATCGACGCATACGACAATTCTGTCGTGTATGTTGCTGAAACACAAGCCGCGTTTCTTATTGATGATCACGCGATAATTCGCCGTATCGTTCATTGCAATATTGCCCAATCGCCAATTGTAATATGCCAGGTCACTTTTGCGTGGTGTAAGTTTCTTTTTTCCTGCGAAAAATGGCTGCCAACTTTCCGTTCTCAATCTATCCGCGTAGTCTATGAATGCGGAGATTTCGTAATTTAATCTTGAATGCCGAACGTGAATTATCGTTGATAAGACTCCAAGACGATTGGCCCGTTCGCGCAAGCCTAACTCCCGTCCAAGCTCATCGGAAGGATCTAGTAATGCGGAATCGAGTACGTAGGGACGATACAACGGGAAAAGCCAGTGCCTCACAGCTCGTTGACGTTTCTCGTAAGATTCCTTGTCAATAGTTTCTCCGGTGCTTCGATACCCGAGCTCAACCACGTCTCGAGCGGTCCGCGAACTTCCAAGGTAATCGAGATCGATTGCATTAGTCAGCGATTCCAGATATTCGTCGTAAGATTCGAATTGCAGGAGATTACGATCCACACTAATGCGACTACCCGCTGCGCTAGTCATCGTCAGAAGCTGCAATTTGTGCCGTTTTATACTTGAAAATAATAAAAATTCTATTTCTAAATTGCACGTTTTTGTAACGGATTTTGGAAAACTTACAGTCAGCTCAAAAAGAAACGTCGTTTTACTGTCAAAACCAACCTAACCTACGGCTGAATTTTTGGAAATCTTTACGAACACAGAATGATTTGAAAAATCACCAATATGATTCTAAATGTCTGATAACGATTTTGACACACAGCAACTAAAAATGATACAATCCACTCAATTGTTTTCTTCTTCGTAGAGGAAATTTATTCCGTGATTCTTTTTTTTTTTAATTGCAATGAAAATATTTGTACAATGTTCTACAATACCGAACACTGACTTTTGGAGAAAAAAATGTCTGTATGTGTGTGTGCGTGTGTTTTTGTGCTGCGGATTATTTTGTAATGCAAAAAACTTCTACAGTTTTTAAGATGGACGTCCGAGGTTTTGCACACGAATAGTATATCATGAGAAGTGTGTTCTAAATCAATTCGGTGAACATTGGTAAAACGCTTTAGATTTCGAAGAAGTCTTCATTTTCACAACAATGTATTTCTATGCCGTACCTCAAACATTGTTTTGAATATGTAATGAAATGTTTGTACCGAAAGAGTACAACGTACAAGCTGTGATTTTGGACAATACCATGTCGAAAAAATCTAAAGCCCTTTAAAATTAGATTAAGCCCCGCAAAATGTTTACCTCATGAGAATAAAATTTGACGGATGGCGCCGAAAGGGATCTATTTATAAGGGGCTTAATATTTTTTCGACATGTTGTTGTCGAATTTTACAGCTTGCTCGATATTCAGATAATGTTCAATTCATAAATAGAGTATTATAGTATAAATGTTGCGATTAAACTTCACGTAAATCGTCAAAGGAGTCCAGATTTTAAGGACTTTCAAATTTTCAATAAAACATTTCCGCGGTGTAAATATCTCCAAGTTTGAGGTACTCGAATAAATATTTGTACATTAGTAGAGCATTATTAAAGGTGGAAAGTCTGAATTATGAGGTATTTAAATTTGTTGAATAATTTGGTATTGAAAAGGAAAGATAATGGTAACATAATGTTACAAAAAAAAATAGTGACAAGTTTTGTTATGAAAAACGAAGTGGCACAAGTTCAAAACTCACAAATTGCTCCGTCATTAATTCATTTTGTTTTTAAAGCTGTCTATCTGAACATGGTTGAAAAAAAATATGCATAAAGCTTTCTAAATAAAAAATTAAGAAGCAGACAAACGCATGGCACTGATATACTGACGGATAAAATTGAGAGTTACTCATAGGGGCACTGTTGTGTCAAAAAAAAACAATTTTGCCCATATAAGAGGCAGCTTTGGGAATGAAATGATTTATTGAGAAAGCATTGTGCAATATTTTTCTCAGATTTCTCGACAATCGTCCCAAGTGGTGTCTTTTGTTCACAATATTTATATAATAGATAATTGTTTAAATATACAACATTTATCTTAGAGCAGTATAGAGACATACTGGAACATTAGATCGCTGCGAAATTGTTTACATACTCTACAAATATTGCATAGAGGCGCGAACGTATAAATCCGAAATTAGCGTTTTGACGTAGATCGTTTGGGAAAAGATTGCGTTCAGTTTTATACGTATGTCGCAACTAGATGCGTATAGGAACGAAAAATATAACATGTTCTGGATATTTCAAGGTTTATAATAATATTTAAACAACTTATGGTTACCGAATGTTCTAATGAGAGGTCCGATATAAATGGCAGCGATGGTATATGAGTCAGTCACAAAGTCGGCACCAGCGCGTTTTAGCTGTACTGCATCCTGTTGGAACAATTACCTGCAAACACAGAAATTTGTTAAATTCTTGTGAGAATGACAATTATTTTCATTAATTGAAGTAAGGGTATTTCAACCTCCTCATACTGCATCTCTCATTGGATAAACTACTGCGCTTTTACTACCTTAAGTGCAGTTCATCGTCCCTTCCACCTTATTACCCAACAATATGGCGTTCGCACGGAAGTTCTTGCACTTTTTTGTGATACTCTTGTATTAACGTTAAGATACATCGTACACGCCACTTCTCAAAATTCGTATGTGGGAACTAAATATCTTGATTTTCAATAATACTTAGTATGTGCACTTTTATTTATTCTTCTTGCCTCTCCGACTGAGCGACATTCCACGTAAAAATGGAGAAAGCTAAAACAAAATTTGGCCATATTTTTTTTTAAATAATTTATTTGTCCATCGTTTTGCCATTTGCTATCGTTAAATGGATAAGACTGAGGAAAACAATATCAACATGCAATTTATTGTTCGAACAAAACGATGCACTTCAATAGTCTCCGGCGATGATGTAATTGGAAACAATTGTAATGGTTTCGTATTTCGAAATGAAAATTATGCCTTTAAGACGGAATGACACCTCATCACGGTCGGTGAGAAAAAAAACGTTTTTTTCTCAAATTCAGAACATTTGAGGGGCTGTTCGTCTATCTATTTGACGTCGTTTGGCAAAGTTTCGACGGGATCTGATGAGCCGTTTCAGAGATTTTTGGATATCTATAATTGTTCTACTATACCGACCGCGATTAGGTGTCATTCTGTCTTAATAACTACGGATATTTACCAACTCGCCTTTAGGAAAAAATTGCTGATTTTCATGGTTTTTTTAAAGGAAATATTGCACAATTTTTGAGACCCAGGTTATGTTTTATTGCTACTTTTGGCTGTTGATTGGTATTTTTTTTTTCGTTACTCTTCAAAAATAGCGGAGGTATGGCACGGCATCTTCTAAACGGGTTGCGGCGGATGTTAGACGGCGTGACATGTAGCGTCGACTACATTACTTTGAAAAAATGCCAACGAAGATTTTTCTTTCATTAACACTCATGCGGCGAATATAAACCAAGAAGAAGTGAGAAATGTCGAATACCGATGAAATGGTACGCTTTAAAACAAACATATTGAATTTTCCAAAATAAAAAATCGACACCGTTTACAAACAAAAAATACGTTTTTAAAAATATTTTCAACAAAATTTAGGGTTATGTCTTGGATAATAAGGGTAAAAAGGGTTTATTTCAAATTTAATCAGAATCGGCCGATTAGTTTTTTAGCAATACGTCACGCCAGTTTTAAAAATGCAGTTTAGACGAACGTGCCATACCGCCGCCATTTTTAAAGATTAAAAAAATACCGTGTCACAGCCAAAAGTAGCAATAAATCATGAAAATCAGCAAATGTTTCCCTCGCCTAAAGCTATCCCCCCTCCCAAATTGTACACTGTTATTAAGGGGTCTTCTAACTTTAAACGCTTAAAAAAGGCTATTTTCGTGCATTTTTTTGATAGGTTTATATTATAGATATTGATATAAAAGTTGTTACACTTAATAAATACACTTTTGAAATACTTTTTTTTTTAATTATGTTTTTATGTAACCCAAACAAACTTCAACCCTTAATAGTCACACTGGGTCCACGGGACCCAAACAAATTACTTTGATTCCGTACAACTTTTTTTTCCAATAAAACATACATTATTTTATATGTGTACGCATTTCATTCTTTCCTTCTAAACCGCACCTGCGTTGCATGAAATAAATATACTTTTTGAAAAGTCCACAGAAACCGCTATGTCTATTTCAAAGTACATTGTTCCCAGATTATACAACCATTCTTTTTATTTTTTTTTGTCAATAATTACAAGAGTTACAGCAATTTTTGTAAAAAAAAGTAGTTTTCACGTTTTTTTCATATTTAAAATTTAATTTGTGATTTCTAACCAATATCCTTGTATAGTATAGTTTTATTCCATGTCTTGCATTTGCTGTGACATGGCCTAACTTACATACTTACATTTTGCGTTACAAGACCAATAACCTTGTATTAAACTAGGTTCAAATTATACCTCACTATTTTTTTCATATCGCTCAATGCATTATTTCATTACTTATAACAATTTTAAAACGCCTGGACCCCATGGACCCAGTATGACTATAATGTGATTCTAGCTAAGTGTGACTACTAAGGGTTAAACGCGTTTTTCTCGCAACAACGTTTTTCCACGGCTGGTTGATAAAATCTTCGAAACTGCTAAACCGATCCTTGTAAAATGTTAACCACATATTCTTTACAACTATGGCTATAGCGCATGGCAAGGATTCTTTTAAATTTTAATATCTACTATTTTTTTTGCCAAAATCGGTAAAAGAACGTTTTTTTTTCTCTCGAAAAATGTCCGCCATCGTGTTATTTTTGCATATATGAAAGATCGCATGATATATACGCTATAGCCATTAACGTACTGAATCTAAAACCGTTTGATTTTTTGTTTTGGATGAACCATCTTCGAAATGTCATCAACAGCGCAGACCTACAATGTTTTTAGGACATTTTTTAACTACCATTTTCGTCTATACATAGTGAATTAAATAAATAATTTTGTTTAAGCATTTCGAAAGAGTATTTATTGAGTGTAACAACTTTTATATCAATATCTATAATATAAACCTATCAAAAAAATGCATGGTAGTAGCTTTTTTTTAGCGTCTAAAGTGGGAGACCCGTTAAATGTATTTTATCGTGCGACGTTCCGCTTGTGGATTAACCATTTTTAGAAAGAAGGACATAATTACACTTTATTCATAATTTTTTCGATTTATTGTGAAACAAGCGCCTTATTACGAAATCGCATTTGCCTTTTATATCAAATTTACAATAATGAAATCTAAGTCGATTTATTTCTCCAAGGTTTTTTAAAATTACATCACATTCAATCAATGGGTGTTGAAATTGTCGTCGAGTATTTATTCACACATCTTTCCTAGCAATAATATAATTGTTTTTAATGATAAACTCGTAACTTTCGATTATGAATTATTAGTAATACGATTTAAAAATAGATCGATCCCAATAACATTGATTATTATTGCGTTGCGTTTCAGGACGAGAGAGAACGAGTCGAAGAAATGGGTGGAACCGTAATGCACCGTGGAATCTGGCGCGTCAACGGAAATCTTGCAGTATCGCGAGCAATAGGTGAGCAAAGGCGACTTACTCAAGATAACAAAAAAATAAATTGTGGCCCCCTCGGCATGGTCCGGTAAAAAATGTTGAGGATGATGATGAGGAAGATATATGGTAACATCACGTCGAGTATTACTTCGCTCGAGTGATCACGGGAACGCGCATAACGATCCGAACGATCATCAAACTAATTAACGTTCAACAACTGGCGAAACGAAAGCTATTGTGCATATTGGAACGACCTAAATGAGAGAAGAATTAAGGTTCAACGAACCTCCGTGTAGCAATGTGAGAAAAGAAGGACAAGGAAGCCGAGGCGAACTTGGAAAGCGAGCGATATCGGTTATGACTATACGAGAGTCATCGAAATCCCCATCAAAGAGAGTCGAGACGAATCGCGATATTCCAATTCATATGTACATCGGCAAAATTGCAGGCCAATCTGGCATTCTTTTTATCAGAGAATCGGTAATTCTTAGATCGTTCAGACCTTTTTCTTATCATTTTTTAAAATCTCTCTCTCTCTCTCTCTCTCTCTCTCTCTCTCTCTCTCTCTCTCTCTCTCTCTCTCGCGTCAATTATTTAATTTAAAATGGCTCCCGTCCGATGGAGTATATGTGTTCCTCGTAAATCGTTGATTATTTCGTAATCGTAATCGTTATTATTTTTGTCTCTTTTTTTCAACTCTGCGAGTATTCTCGAGTGCATGATAACGTCATTATGCTATCCTTGTGAATTTTCTTTCACTAAAACATTGATGCAATAAAAATGCGTTATTGCGAAATCTTCCAAACCGAAACATACAGAGTAGAGCACCAAAGACTGCCATAATTCAGTGAGTCGATAATTCAAACAAAACTAAATGGTTTATCGAGTGGTATTTAAAAATAAAAATGAATTATCGCAATATGAATTCCACACTGATCGCTGTCGGCTGCGTCCTTCAAAAGGAGCCTGACGTCGAAGCATATAAAATGATTTTTTCGTCAAGTCACGCTGAAAATTTAAGGAAGATGGCTACATTTTAAACGTCCCTCAAATAGTTGGTCAAATGTGGCAAAAAAAAATCTGTGAACACGAGAAATACTATTTCGTCGCAAGCAACCGCGCTTTCATCTCTTTCTGACATGCAGTACAATTTATCTTTTATTTGGAGGCTCCCCTATCTCTCTCCTTGAAAAGAATCCTGCATTTTCGCAATTTGCGGTCTTATGGCTTCGTAATGCGAGTCGATTCGAGCCCACGGTAGGACCAAGACGTGTACAACCAGTATTCTTCGCACACCTCCAGTTCTCGTAACACTTGGCTGAATCTTCTTTGCGCATTGAATAATATTTTTCCTTCTTTTAATATTTTTGTCCACCTCCTTCTGCCGGTTGCTATTTTTCTCTTCGCCATTTGGACGCTCCCTCCCGTTGCACCCCTCTTCTTGATCCACTGTTAAATTCTTGACTGTACTCGACTCTTTTGTATGACAATCGTATAAAACGTCCGGACGTGCATTGTTACCTATATTACATATAGTCTTATATATGTTGGGCAAAATAGGCGTGAGTCAGTCACGATAACGGCAACACGAAAGCGTGGCAGAGAGGGAACGGGACGTACAACAATTTTTCCATGACCACCCCCGTAGGTATTATTATTTGACGCTCATTTCGTTCGTCGAATGTTCGCACGAACTCGACGGGGACCTAATACGGTAAAGGCTTCGGGTCAAACTTCACCATCTACGGTGCGCTGAAAATTCCCGACGCGTGTTCGCGTATCCGCTAGTTCCGTTCCGAAGGAAACGCTCCCGCGCTCGTCCCATCTGTGCCGAGGTACGGAGTCGAGGAAGAAAAAAAAATGTACACAACAATGGTATACGTGATTTTATACGATGTGCGTGCGCGTGCGTTTTTAGCCGGGCCCGCGCAGCATGTTTCGAATTATTAATAACAATATTAGAACGGTGCAGCACGTGCCCCGCGCAAATTTTATTCTCCTTTTTTAGAGACTTTTTCGGGAACGATGGAAATGATACTTCGTGTATCCGATGAACGTACGGCCATGCGAGCTTCTCGCCCAAACACGAAAGGATTAACTCTTCAGCACGAAAAAAATGTACAACGTAATAACCGGAAGCGCCCACGCTCCCCTCGGGCGCTATTATTTAAATGAGCTCCGCATCCATTAATTAGATAATTAGATTTAATTAAGAATAGAAGCCAAGTGAGCGACTAACCACGAAGCTAGAAGTTTTGCGTGTTATTCCGTAACGTTAGTATTCCTCCTATGTAAAGGCGGAATATGGGATATGATAATAATAAAGATGATTATGATAAAATAATAATAATAATAATTGAAGGAGCGGCTATCGCAGAGCGATATATTGGATTTTTCGCGCGACTTTTTGACTGGGCGGCAGCCGAGGTGGTGTCGGAACCCTCGAGTGTCGCCCAGCGTTATTGTTCCGGTCTAGATTAAGACCGAGCCTAACCCCCGGGGGTATGTGAACGTTTCCCAGTGCAAACAGAGGAAGTACGTTGCCCGGAGCATTAAGTCTATTAAAGAAAAAAAGTAATAGTAATAGTTACTAGTTACTTATAGTAACTAGTAATTAATAGGTACTATTAGTATAACTATTATATAACTAATAGTTACTAATAGTAAACTCCTAGAATTTTTATATAATACTAGTAATTTTGGTATTACTATTAAATACTATTTTTAGTATTTAATAGTAATACTAAAAATAGCAGTGTGTTAATTATCTCTAGCGGTTGTTCCTTCTGAAAAATCATTCCGAGGTTTTCGTTTTAAAGATCAGGTTAATCGATATTTCTGTTGCCCGGCTTTTTTGAACACTCGTTTTTTGTTGTTGTAGGAACATCTCTCTTGGAATTTTCATTATTGCGCACAAACTGAAAAATTGAGCCTTTGATTTATATTGAATTAAAACCGGAATCCATATATAAATGTTGTTTATGAATAATTCGATTTTTTATTACAGGCGACGCACAATACAAACCGTATGTGACGGGAGATCCGGAGATCCGGTGCATCACCCTAGACGGTCATGAGGACTTTCTCATAGTTGCGTGTGATGGATTATGGGACTGCGTGACCGAGAACGAGGCCGCCGAGCTTGTTTATCGGGACCTGTGCCGAGATCCATGTGAGTATTTGTTCTTATACATTTTATAAGCCGGCAATTTGTTTTCATAAAAATTATATTTCATAAACATTATCCATATTTTCCGTTCCTAGTGGTAAAGGCAGTATGTATTGCGGATACAGATGTAACGGAAAATTCGATTCGGTCACAATTTCCTTGCTTTGAAATACGGCAAAAATTTCAAAATAAGTTCACTATATTTAAAATGTTATGTTCATCCAATTTCAATCACGATAATTTCAGAAAGATATCAATAAACTTCTCAAATGAAACACATCTTAACAAATTTTAGCAAAATGTGTTTTCTGTAATTTCGACAAAAATCGTCAATTTAAAGAATACATATGATTTTTTAAAGAAATAAGCCCGTGCTTTTAAAAACAAAATTTACAAAATGTAGTAGCTGCTTAAATAATGATTCATCCTTCATTCGTTTTTATAGAAAAATGCAACATTGGACCTAATTTTCGAAGACGTTGAACGAGCAGTTTCATAAATGCAACCGTAAAACATTGAAACAACTAAAACTTATAATTAGGCAGATACTGAAAAAAATGGTGTAAAAAAATTACCGTGAAAAAGAACCAGACGTTCATTTGTGTTGGTCGGACAAATTGATTTTTCATGTGTATTTATGTCGAATTTTCAGGAAAAATCGCCTAGGTAAGGTACTTAGTTCGTTCACCGACCATTTGAACTTTCTATGCATGCTTTGTATCACTTGTACATTTAGAGTGCACTTTTATGCTTTCATTACATTTAGAAAACTGCCTTCGATGGGCAAGTTTATTTTTAAATGTTGGCTCCCTCGCGGCAGCTTTGTGGCCGTAATGCAATTATGACGAAGGTGAGTGTTTTGACGACTTTCATAATCATTGATTGTACACATTTTTGGAGTTAATGTACCATCGTTCATAATTTAATGACCCTAGCATTACTCACTGAAAAAAAATACAAAAATCTCTGCCGACTGTAGGTGGAATCTATCGTCTGAATATGTACCACGCATTTCTCTGGGACAAATTTTGTGGTCGTTGAAATGCTGAAATTTTTCACAGTTTATGATATTTTTACATGTCACGTATATCACAGTCACAACAGACCAAAGTTTCTAAAAGGATTTCACGTCACCAAAGATCCTTATCCGTTGTTAAGCCTTAAAGAAAGTATTTTCATCATGTCGTGTCCATCTGTCTAATTCGTTGTAGACTTTGTAATTCGTAAACTATTGAAGCTAGGATTCATTCAACGTAGCATACCGTTTGAATTTCTGCAATAGGGAATCTTACGCAAAGCTCAGCGCAGATGGCGCCACGTAAATATAACATAAACAAACGAAGCTATCAACGCGCGCGGTTCATTTTCGTGGTGTCAGTCCTGGGATAAAATTATACGATTGGACAACGTAATCGATAATAATTGCATCCAATTGCACAACACAGACGCATTTTTCCCAATTTCTTTACGGCAACTGGATTATTTAAGGAAAAATCGACAATAGTTGTAGAAACACGGGGATAACCAAAGCGAATGTCACTAAACGTCATGTTCTGTTTACGTTATAATATAACTTTCTCCCTCTAGCGGGAGAAAGTGGCAGTTGGGTTCCTTATTCGCGATAGTCTAATGGTTGAAGTCCAAAGAAATATTTTTTCGCCATTGCATGGGTTATAAATTAGGAACCCAGAAATCTCATTCCTTTTTATATAATAGGTGATTCATTGATCAATATTATTTCTAGTATGATACATATCTCCATATTTTCTATATGTACAAACGTGCTTCCCCTCTTTATCTGCCCCTCCTTATTCCAACTCTGTGGCCGGGGACGATGGCCGTCTCTGTATCGCATTTACTGTGGCTTTTCTCTGCCATGACTTGAAATTGCAGGAAACCTATGACGAAACGGTGACCCTAGGGACGCTTCGCAATCCCGGCACTGTCGTGTGTCGTCTAGAATGTAAGTATGGGCTCAGCTAGAAAAATGTGACCGTCATACGGAGGTATGATGGTCACATTTTTCTATATTTACATTCTAGATACGCATTACGTGTTCGCCCCATACATATATCTCGTGATACGTCATGACAGTATTTGTATTTTTTACGGGACTATGAGACCGGCAGTCGAACCAACGATCACCCGTACCGACGCTGTGGCTTAGGGGCACGCACACCGGCCCCTAGATTAGGTACCCGTTTTTAATATGTCGCATACTAATTTTTTTTTTTAATGTAGAGTACTTTCAATAAAAATGTTTGGCTTTTACTCTTCCCGTTCTTCCCTTGTTTCTTAGATTAAGACCTAGAAAAAATACTTTCGTACTTTCACCGATTGTGAGAATTTATTTATATGCATACGTTGTACAAGTACGGAGAGTACTTGAAAAAGTACACTGCAGGCAAACTTTGTCGCGTTAATACGAATCGTAATTATTAATTATGAGCCTATGTTAACCTTCCGAGGCTGTACACCTCTGTAGGGATTTTTAAAGTGGTCAAATTAACCCTTAGTAGTCACACTTAGCTAGAATCGCGTTGTAGTCATACTGGGTCCATGGGACTCAGGCGTTTTTAAATTGTTATAAATAATGAAATAATGCATTGAGCGATATGAAAAAAATAATGAGTTATAATTTGTACCTTGTTTAATACAAGGACATTGGTTATAAATCAAAAATGAAAATTTTAATATGCAAAAAAAAATGATGCAACAAAAACGTGAAAAATGACCTTTGTTCACAAAAATTGCTGTAGCTTTTGTAATTATTGACAAAAAAAAATTTTTTAATGGTTTTATAATCTGAAAACAATGTACTTTGAAATAGACATAGCGGTTTCTGTGGACTTTTCAAAAAGTATATTTATTTCATCCAACGCAGGTGCGATTTAGAAGGAAAGAATGAAACGCTTACGCATATAAAAAAATGTATGTTTTATTGGAAAAAAAAGTTGTGTGGCATCAAAATAATTTGTTTGAGTCCCGTGGACCCAGTGTGACTATTAAGGTATAACATTATGCGATTTTCGGCTTCAGATATCGCGACAACTATGCACGTTATGTTTGCTTTGGGGCGTTGGTTAGACCCAATAAATTCTGTTTTACGACTGCAGAGTCATATTTTAAAATAAAGAAAATTATTTATTAAAAAAACTTGTTTGATTTCGAAATCGCGGTAAAAAATGAAGCTCTGTGAGATAATGTTGCGTCAGAGTGACCGCATAGGCCCTCGAAGGGTCAAATAGCTGAACGTTTGAGCACTGTTTAACAACAGCTATATCTGAGCCAATTTTCTTTCAATTTAAAAGGGAAACTCAAACACAGTGAAATCTATCAATTTTAACTTAAAAGCTAGAAAGTTGCATGGCCATTGACGTCTTTAAATTGGTATATTTCTACGACGATGAGGCATTCGGACTTTGCAATATTATTGCATATGTGAGCGTTTTGTTTATACGGTTATTACATGGGTGAGGGATCGTTTGCCAGGACAGGACAGGAGAGATACTTTGTTTACCCTGTAACAAATATAGGGATTTTGTCTGTTAGTTTAACACAACTTAGCTCAACCCGATGATAAAGGAACAACAGCTAATCGGTAGTCTTTAACTTGTATCAATGTTTAGAGTCTACACTAGTGACAAAAATGAAGGGAACAAAAAATGTCTGAAATTTTTAGGTCATTTTCAAATTCCTCTATCACGGTAGAGAATCATCATAGGATAATATTGAAGGAAAGATTTTAAAGCTTTAAATATTTTGTTTTTGAGTGTTAACTTCCAAATTTTGTGCGATCGTTTGTTATTAATGAATCGAAAGAAAAAGCGCGAAGGAAAAATTTTCGACTTTTTTCCTTTCGAAATCGCAAGAAAATAATTTTTTTAATTCATGACGCAATCAGATCCTTTGCCCTGGTTTGTTCCTCTTTGATTTAAGCTTTGAAAGAGGTCTGTACGATGATTTGTCGCACAGTTATGGGCTATTAACCCTTCGTTGACCCACTTATATTTGGCCACGGTATTGACACACTGGGCCAATTTGACCCGGATAGTACTTCTTTCACCTGCCATTATTAACCATTTAGTCGGGCTTCATTGAAACAAATTAGGGATCTACTTTAACCCTTTCAATACGGCAAAAAAATCAGTTTAGTGCGTCTCATTACCGGGAACAGTTATTTTTCCTCCAAGTGATTATTACGATGAAATAACTTTTCTGTCTGATACTTGCCCAATAAGGGTGCGAATTCCTCACCACTGAAATGCGCCTATGTATTTCAGTAACTGGGACATATGTTGTCCCATCCATAATTGGAAACATTTTCCAGACTGGGACAGCATATGTCCCGTCAAGTGTGAAAAGGTTACGGGGAGGGTAGGGGTTTCAGCGTGAAAAAATACACTTTTTTGCTATTTTTTTTCATCTATATGGATAGAGTAAATTTATCGAAACCTTTTGTACATTGTTAAATGTCATTTCGAAAACATTCCGTGAAATTTGTATGCGAAAATATCCACAAACAAGCCGGTAACAAAGCTTTTCCAAGAACGCCTGTGGAAAAACACGATTTGCGGTGTTCACTGTATCTCAGCTAGAAATTATCTGAAATCAAGTACCATTGAAATTTAGTGAAAGTATCATCAAATCCTCCCCCCAACGGTCTTTGATAATTTTTTTTTTCATTTCTAAATGTTTGGTGGTCATGTAAAGTGAAAAGCGCTATTTTTCACGAAAAATTCCGCGATTTTGGGGTGGAAAAGCCCCTCAATGTAAACAAATCTCAAACTAACCGTTGGAAGGGGGGGTATTTTATATGTATGAAGTGTGTACCAAGTTTGAAATAAATCGGTCTTGTAGTTTTCAAATGGCAGCGAACACGGACTTTGAAAAAATGGTTTCGAGAAAAACGCGTTTGAAGTTTTTAAAGCTAAAAAGTGATTTTTTTTTCAACTTACACTGAATCGTCGAATAGACTCGAGGGAGTCGACTCCCTGCAGCAGCTTCGATGTCTTGAGCCTCTTTTTTTCACGCCTTTGCCTTATCCTGGCTTCTTTGCTCTGCTTCTCAGCTTGTATCTCGGCCCTGTTGATGCGACAGTTATCCTCTAATCTTACGTATTCGTGAGCGCTTGGCCCAACGCTGATGTTCATATCCGACAGAAAGGTAAGAAAAGCACCGGCACCTTCATTGAAAGTGCATGCAGCCACGTAGGATGCAAATTCAACGATTTGTTGGCTGCCAGGTAATTTTTTCGGTGAAATCCTCTAAATTAGCTGGTTCAGACTTTCGTTGGCATTTTGGGTAAAACCTTCGAGACATCTTTCAAGAAGTTCATCCTTGCTCAGATCTTCGTAAATCGGTTTGATTGCTTGTAAGGCATCTTCTGAAAGTGAAGTGTAATTGTGTTAAAAATGTTCCACTCCTGTTGTGGCCAGAGCTTTTTGATAAGAACACCACGAGTCCTCGCCGCTCAAACACTTCTCGTGCAGAAATGTGACCGGGCATTCCCTACTTTGTGTCGGGCCCTGACTAGTCTTGCCTTGTCTAATTTACCCGACGGGTCCTCCCATGGAACAATCCCGGAAGATTGCTAAATCGTTTTATCACGGCTTACCCTCTATGTTTGGAAATTACAATCTTCTGGCCGAGATACATTGCGAGCAAGTACATCTTCACGTAATGTCTTCCCGGCCAGAACATTGACATGTCCTGAAAAGTAAAGCCTGTCTTTAATAATTGTGTAAAGCTACTTTGAATTTCACCTCATCAAAGGTATTCACAATCGATTAGGACGAAACTAATACATGTGTTGTAATTCTATTTGACATTAAAAGCATTCATTTCGTCAATGATAATCGACGAGGACAAGAATGCTTATCATAAATACCGCAATTACAATAACTCATGATTTGAGCATAACGAATAGCCAAATTATTTACAGAGGCAGAAGAGTGAAGCCGGTGATTCGTATTTTCTTAACATCTTGTCGCCATGTTGGGAAATATCAATGTTCTGGCCGGGAAGGCATTACTTGAATCTATGTCGCCAAGAATCCGCCAGGTAGCTACAAGCGAAGCGATTCGCGTAAGCAAGGTACTATCGTAGGAGGATAAAAGTTCATCATGTACGTTGTACTACGTACAGAAGTGCGCTGCTTACAGCGTCCACTTGCGCTTATGATTTTGCGATATTTGAGAAATAACCCTTTGCGCTGGAGGTATTTTCGCTCGGAAGTGAATGATGAGCGACAGTCATCTCTCGAGTGCGAAGGAATAATAACTATCAATATACAAGTCTACGCAAGTCTTTCCAGTACTTGATCGTTGTCCTGTCCAGTTTCTAATCAGTTTCCGGAAAAGGAAACGGTGGAACGGGGCCTGCCCTAAGACCATGCCGAACCTGATCCAACCTGGGCGGCCCGACCATGGCCTCATAATATTTAGGAAAGGCAGATGAGGGGCAGGACTTTTTCCCGACTCAAATTTCTGCACGGGTTATCGTGTTTAGGGTTATCGTCTGTCGACTACTGGTGGTACTACGTTGACCAGGTGGCATTGTTCATTGTATCTACCGAATCGCAATTATGTCTTATTGCTGCTCCGTAGTATCGACTTAAATTATCGATGACTTTTCCGGTGAGTTTTCCTTTGCCGCCGAGTACTTTACTTCGCCGTTTTTTACCTGAATTTTTTCCTGTTTTCACGACTTTATCTTCAACAGTATTTTTTACCAGATCACGTAGACTTTTCCCATTCTCTTTTGCACGTGACCTACACATTCTTTTTTATTTATAGTGAAATTTTCACCGAAAGGTTTCACTTTCACTAAATTGCCATAAGTTTTGCTATCGCCATCTCCGACATAGTTGCTGATCTTTGCTCCATACTTTTCCTCCGAGCGGCGGAACATCTCGATTACTGCGCCTACTTCCATGTTACTTGATGGTTCGGTGTGATTGGCTTGACATCCATTATTATCAACGTGTTCTTCATGCCACTCTTCAAATTCAGTTGTATTCAATTGTTTTTTCTCACAATTTGCAAGACTAACAATACAAACTACTTACGAAAATATCAATGACTTTTCCAGTCCAATAACCAATCAATGAAGTGACGCCAAACAAGGAGGTAAAGCCTTGCTTCTGCCACGTGCCGTCGCCAGTAACGGCCAAAGTATCAGACTCCGAATTTACCCTTGATTTCTCCTTTTCTTCGTCTGCGGCGGAAAGGAGACATTTTTCAGCAGTCGTTTCAACGTAGGAGCAAATCGTTTTCATAATATCCAAATAAGACGATGTGGCTAAAAAATTACTTGCAATGTCCATTAGACCGCAAAACTTATTGCAGCCTGCTAAACCCAAATCTAATGTACGCGTTACGAAAACAAATCGAGTGTTGATTTCGTGGCGATGACCAGTTTCCTCACTCGACGGTATATAGCGTAGATCACAATTGGCACCTTTTACCTGGATTTGAAAGCCAAGACCTTCTTTTTTACAACTTTTAATCGCAACTGAACCATCACACTGAGGACATTTCACCAAACTTGCAATTGTTGAAAAAACAAGCAAAAAATCGACGATTCTATAATGAATTTCAACGTCTTCCGGCACGCTCGCACTGATATTCAACTTTATCTTTTTCGTGATGCACTCTTCGTATTAGCTTCATCCTTATTTTTTTTTCATGGATTAGACCTTTTTTGATCTGCACAAATACGTTCTTGTATCTGTTCGGTCACCTCTTGAAACTTTAGACAATCTCGGCGTTTTTAATCAGAAAATTTCTTGACGAAATTATAAAATCACTGAGAACAAGCACTCGACCGAACATACAACAAGTAACTAACGCTCGTTTCTCTTTCGAAAATATTATACAGCTATAATATATGTATACGGCTTTTGTTACTCTTTACTCAATAAAACCTTTTCGAAACAGAATAATGGGAAGGACGATCGCCAAGTGAATAAACTGCGTACCTGCTCGTCAGCTGCGCGCTGCCTTTCCGACCGCCCGCAGCGTTTAATAATCAATATCTCATGAACCAATCATCTGTCACATGGAAGTTGATAGGCAGTTCGGAAAAGCTAAAAGTATGCCCTTTAGAGAAAAAAATCAATTTTCAATAAAAATAAGTTTCACACGACATATCCATAAATTTTTTTTCTTCATGAGTTCGTCTCTTAATTTCCAAGAGGTACGACATCGTCGCAGATAACTATCGCGACCTATGTAGATAGCTAGATAGATAACTATGTTTAGCCATTTTTTTAAGCTAACAGTGTCCACAAAAAGTATCCAAAGCGTTAAGTTGCCCCGATGTTTCACTCCCGGTGGCCCAAAAGATTGAAGTTAGGAATTTTTGTAAAATTAATCAAAGGAACGACATTATTGTTTTTAATTAATCATCAATAATTTGTTTTTAGGTAAAAAAAAATGTTTATTGAGATTTATCGGTATTTTCGCTCATGTCAAGTGACAATCCGTGAGAGAAATTTTTTTTTTTTTTTTTTTTTTTTTCATGAAAAAATATTCCTTTTTAATTTTGAAGGTGTAAGTTTATTCGCTCGCCGATTTCTCATTGGAAAATAACAATTATACCCTCTCAGAGTGAAAAACTCCATTGCTCAACAATTTCTTTCTGTTTCAAAATTAACTCTGTTTTAAAAGTCAATTTTTAAACAGATTAATGTTTAGATTAATCTGTTTTAAAACTAATAATAAAATGAATTAATTAAATTTTAAATTATTGAAAATTTAATATAAATAAAAAATTAATTAAAATAAAACGAATTAAAAATTAATTTACAACAGATAATGATAAGATTTACCCCCCCCCCCCCGTATTTCCTATAAAGCTTTTAACACGGGATTTATTTTCCACCAAATTGGTATATTCTGAATTTAAGCTTTTAAAATTAAAACAATACTTTTCAGTATACAAACATTTAACTGAAGAAAGTTATACACAAAAAATCTAATTTTTAAATTGATTATGGCTTGACGGCATTTGACTGACAATGAGCCGGAAGTTGCTCATCTTGTAATCCTGATTGAAGAAGGCAAACATATACGTTCCTATTTAACTGTACAGTCGAATGCTAGAAGTAAACCCATCAGGTATACTCTAGCGTGTATGGTCCGTTTAAGTGAACGAATAAAACATAGCTACAGGACAAATATGAATTTGTCCTGTGCGAACATGCGCAAAGAAAATGCCTAGACATTCAAGTATCGAAAGGACAAAAAATATCGCAGCAATTTCATAATTTTAAATCTGAGAGTTGCGTAGTTGGGAAGTCGAAATTCTTCGTCGATAATTTTTTTTCTTAACCATACATGCCAAGACCTTGCACGGTATTTCCAGTGTACTTGTGTGGATCATAAGTTGTATTTTTCTACAATGGTGATATCATTTTTTATTATAATAATGTTATCTTTCGAATTTGCATAAATTTGCATAATACGTACATTATAGTTGTTTGTTACATCAATAATTTTTTTTGTACAGTTGATTAGTGGAAAAGCATAATGAAACCACTATTTGAATTTAAACAGATGATAATCATTTGTAAAGTAAACCATAACGTCTTATAAGGTAGAGCGAGCAACCATGTTTTCGAGGAGATTTTTTATTACTAGGCGTATTTCTTTCACTGTTAAAAAGTTTCTGCTATACCGGCAGTTATAAAGGACCTAAACATTTAACAGATGACCCCACACGTATCAAGCCTAGATCGAGACCATCGATGACATCTATGCGGCTAAAAAATCTTCATATTAAAATTCTAAAGCTAATCTAAGCGACCAAACAGTTCATACGGTTTTGAACTCCTTATGGAGGCGCTTTTTTAGTTAGAGTCCTTTCGTGTGAAAAGGACCACACCAATCACTGTATGGAGAAGAGAGCTGGGTGTGCCGATGATGAAGTATCTGATAAGAGAAAGGGCTTTACGATATATTGTGTACGATACAGACAAAAATTTGTCTGATGGAGAAAGTAAGGGCCATTGTGAATCATGTGCCGCCGAAGTGGGGGAAGTGCTCAAAAGCATGTATTAACGGAAATGGGGGCACAGGTTATTATCGGGATGATTTAAAGCAAGAATAAAGGTGGGATAAGAAAATTAAAAAAACGAGACGTTGAAGAATGAGGGGGAGAAAATAAAGGGTTCGACGTACAATTATAGGTAGAAGTTTATTGTGAAGGATGATTTTATGCCCTGGAAATATCGGTCTGAGGTAAATGTGAAGGGTAAAGACAAAGAAATGTGGGCTAGAATAAGATGTGGAAATGTTGGAAGAGCGGGAAAGAAGGGAGAGAGTGACTGGATGTGCAGAATTTGTGATGAGCAGGATGAGACCCTGGAGCATTTATTGTTGTGTAAAAAAAGCAGATAGATGGTGACGGAAAATGCGAGAAAAGGCGTGGAGGAATGGCTGGAAGGAAATGATGAAGTGGCGATTATTGGGGAAGTAATAAACACGTTGGGAGGAAAAATACAGAAAGGGATTTGTGCATATTTCAGGGTGATTGAGGAAGTGTGGGGTAAATGGAGTTTGGAATGAGAGACTGAGAGAGGGGAAGAATAAATGGGTTTTTAGGCGAGTGGTGAGCAGATGTAAGGCATACAGATTTATGGGTAAGGATAAAACGGCAGAGATCAGATTTGTTAATATATATTTTCTGACATTGTATAAGTTTTGTAAAAAAACTTTTTTAAAGTTATGCAAAAAAAACTCTATTGATTGAGTCCTTTCGCCTACCGCGAGACGGACTGCTTTATTAGTGTGAATCCCGTCGCTTCTCACAGAACGGCTCATACTAAACAAGCACCTCAATCCATGAGAGCTGAGAGGACTTACACTAAAGAAGCACACTTATTTGTTAGAGGCGACGGAATTGGCATTAATAAATCACCTCGTTTTCTCCGAGGCCAGGGTACTCACACTAATAAAGCACCCTATTTTATAAGAGGCGAGGGAACTGACCTGAATAAAGCACTGCTGGCGAGAGCCGAGAGGAATGATACTAAAAAATACTCCGATACGAAGTTTAAAACCATACTATTATACAACCCCCTCATAGTGAACTATTGAAAGTTGTTTTTAAAAGCTATTTATTCACTTACTGAAGGCTACTTAAATACTTGTTTTACCGATACTACTGATATTTCGGGACAAAGAAAATGAAAAGATACACCTGCTGTGTCAAAAGTCGAACCACGTATATCTCTTCACCGCACGATCTCTTCGATAAGTGTTCTCTATGAAATAGATTTTCCATTATTTCATCTGACGATGATTGCTGTGACGAAGCATACGATAAGAAAAAGGAAAATCGAAATTTTCACGAATTCCATCGTCAAATAATTCAAGAACCCAGAAGTAAATATAGTCTCGTACATTCAATGTACGAATATGCGGTACTGTGTGTTGTAGAAGCGTGGTGCCTCGCGATATGCATGGTTCTCTTCATTTTTCGCCATGAATACCCTCTCCAAAAAAAAAAACATTAAAAATATACTTTAAAGCAAAGATTTAAAAGTTTTTGTTATAATCAAAATTAGAAGTCTGTCTCTAACATATGACTTCAACAAATGTTTTTTCCTATATAGGTGAAAATAAAATATGGACCAAAAAGGCACCTCTACTCTTTGTTTTCATAACATATATTTTTTTTCTTAATAATAATCGGTTACGCTGTTTTCGAGACAAACTACTTTTTTATTTGGCTTCCCCCCTCCACAAGTCCTACAAAATGCAATTGTAAACAAGATTGATCTTTGCAGAATTTTGTAGCCACATAGATGCCAATCTAGACTTGACAAGCTTACACCCCTAGGCACTTTCTGCTAATTCATACATAAGGCGGTCATCCCACGTGACAAGTAAAAAAATCGTAATGTTTGTTTTTCACATATTGAAAAAAAATGTGTGCGTGTTATATGCACCTGGCATAGACTAATGGTGAGTCAACATTTTCTTTGCGTAAATCGTACTTGAACTTTTAAAGGCGTTTTTTCCAAAACTGTATTTTTCAAATTGGCTTCCATTACATCTCGAAAACTATTAAGCGGATTTCGCTAAAGTTTTTATGGTATGGTTAGCACATCTATAGTTCTCACCCCAACTAGAATATTTCTGATATCTGCCATAAGTTTTTTTAAGCTGAAAAAGTCGGAAAAAATCACGAAACTTGAAACGGATCTTTTAAAACCGTGCCAAAATTTCAATTTTAGATATTTTTACTTTACTCGAGTTCCAGCTTTTTTTCACATGAGTGTCGTGTAAACGGTGTAAAGTCTATTCAACTTGTTATTTTTGTTTGATAAAATTCTGAGGCACTGTAAAAATGTTAATAAATGTGTGGTCAAAATTCAAAGATAGTGTGCTCTAATGGATCATCTAAAAAAATCCTAAAAAAGCGAAAAAAAATGGCTGTCACATGGGATGACCCCGTTAAGATACGTTATCACACATGCGGTCGCTAAAAATCCTGAACCCAAGTCGTCCTTTCGACAGGTTATATTTTTCGGGAAAAAGAAGAGGGGTGTGTCAAAATGACCTGACATTTTAACTTATTAATAAAAAATATTATTTATTTAAAAAGTACAAATATTGTTATTTTAATACAAGGTACTATCACGGAGGTTATGTGTGAAACACAATATCCGATAAATGGCTGCCTCTTCCCTGTTTGCAAACGTTCGATCTTTTCACGAAATTTTCAATAACATTTTGGCATAATTGCGGACTAATTTCGTTAATGGTGCATGCAATTTCTTAAGCTCCGGAATGGTATGTGTATCATTGTCATACACTTTTCCTTTTAGATAACCCCAAAGAAAGAAGTCAAATGGTATCACATCGCCCCCGATCTTGGTGACTAATTCACGTCGCCGCGGCGCGAGATAACACGACCATGTAACTTCGTCTGCAATAACTGCATTGTTTCGCCTGTAGTGTGGCAGGTTGAGGACTTTTCGAACCGTCTTTGTAAAATTTTCACCAATTTTGTAATGAATTTTCACATTACTATGCGTTGCTCGATCGTGTATTTCTCCACGACTAAACCTCAATACTTCCTGATGCCAGTTGTCAAAAATTAGTACTCTATGTTCGCCACAAAAAAATGGCGCGCGATTTAAGTTGTCAAGTGATTTTGAGACACCCTTTAGATGTTCGACTTTTAGCAGAGCAAATGGCGTTCGTTTTCCTCTGTATTTTTTTAATCATAGATCTCGGAGGATCTTGGAATCTGCGAGACCGCTATCTTTCTCGGATTCATGGCAGCTCAATTGATGTGCACCTTCCTCTTATGGGGCACTGTTGCAGCTTGCCGCCAGAAAACTAAAGCGACTATATTGAAATATTAATCGTGTCTTGACAAACTTCACTGTGTACTCTATCATTCATTCTTAAGGGAGGTTTCTACTTTGTTGGGCCAAAAAATGTTCGATGTTTCACCAATTTGTTATGCGAAAAATATCCAATATAGACTGTCGAAATTTTGTATGTTTACTAAGCGGTCTTTATTGAACATGATAATATTTTTTAAAGTTTGACAAAACATAGCACTGAGAATGGGAGAAGCCACGTATGTCGGTACGCCGGCGATGATATTCTTCGCTTGCGAAAGTCCTAAGTCCTGAACGGGTAACCTGAACCTAAAAATTCGAACATACTTTTACTTTGTACAAGATTGTGTATAAGACGAACTAGAATCGAGGAGAAAAATTGAAAAACAGGATGACAGTGAGCGGTTGAAAAAGATGTACAGATTTTACAAAAAAAAAGTCCAGTTTTTTGTTGGTAAAATAGAAAACGCTTGAACGTTTTTGGATAATTCTAGTTCATCTAATGAAGAAGTTTGTTGTACACGTGCCTACCAAATTTTATAACGAATGCTCATCTAGGGCGTTTAGGAGTACTTCCGGAAACTTGGAGCATCATCGCCGGCGCACCGACCTACGTGGCCTACCCACTTACTATGTGTAAATGTGTACCGAGTATCATGTTTTATCAAACTTAAAAAAATATTATCATGTTCAATAAGGACCACTTATTAAACATACCAAATTTCAACATTCTTTATTTGATATTATATATTTAATAACAACAAAATAGACACCTCTTTTAACATGTTTTGTCTTGCTCTAAGGCTACGAGTTCCTTTACTTCAATATTAACTTAATAGGGGAACCAAGCTTCTGTATTATATAAAAACTTGGTTCGATTTTATAACTCGAATTTGGATTTTCGATATCTATTTATTCTACCAAGTACCCTTTTTGAAAGGAAGGAGTCAGGTTGGAATCGATTATAAGTGACTATATTTGGAATGGCTCTTGGTCGACCATTTATAAAATGAGTTCACCATTGATAATCGTTTCTATTTCGCGTTTCCATAAATGCATGTTTTCTCCGATCGTCAGTTGAAATCGCGATGAAAAAAATGCGCGCAAGGACGATTTCACCTTCGTTCTTTTCGTGAGATTTTCCACACCGAGCAAAAAAAAATAGAAGCAATAGAGAAGCGGCCATGGTTGACCGATCCCTCCGTGCTTCGTTGTCGGGGTAGAAATGTGGGAGACCGTGGCCAGGATGTATGTATTGGTCGTTGAGAATACACGAAGTCCATTCACTTGCTCGTCTTCGACTCGGCGAGTTGGTCGTTGAACAGAGTAATTTTTAGACGGCACGTGTCAGTGATCCCTTCTTGCGTCGGCATTGTTTCCTAGATATTTGCCCTATACCTTGTCACCGGTCGGTAGAAGTGATCATGAGATAATTCTTCATGAACGCGTCTTTTTCGTTACTATCCATGCATTCGTGTAACTAGACGGTGGAGCCTCGCGCAAGTGATTCACCAGTGTTCGATCAAGTAGTGTCGTGTTTTATATCGAAAATCAGAAAACCGACAAACAGGCGTAAAGGGATAGGGCCGTGTATCGCGATCCTCAGTATTGTCTTTCGTGTGGTGAGTTCCTATATTCTCTCACTTGTCAGCCGACTCGTCTTAATCAGCTCGTCGAATTACTACTCATCTCCGAAAATCTGTAATTTTAAACTGCTTCTATAAATTGTATAATTCAAAGAAGCTGGTCGTCTAGTTAAGTTTTTCGTATACGACACGATATTCGAAGAACGACAATCGAATAATACAATTTCGAGCTTCAGATTTTAGCTACCGAGTTCTCTAGTATGCGCTCCACAAGCTTGTTGAATGCAAACATTCAATTTTCCCAGGAAGGGTTCAACCATTCGTCAATACGACTTTAATATATAACAATAACGTTGATTTAATATATAACAATACGACTTTAATATATAACAATAACGCCGCGAAGAGCCATAACTGGAGGTTTATTAACAGCTATCAGCGAACGGATCAAGCAAAGATGTTGATTGACACGATTGACATGAGTAGCGTTGAAGGAGTTTGATCCTATCGCTCCTGTGGCGCCTGCGGCGATGGCGTATTTCAAACTTTTCCGGCACGCAAAATGATCATCGTGATTATATACAAATGAAATGAAATGAGAAACACCGAGATGAGATCAACAAACTGAGAACCGAGTATCCTTCATCTGTTCGAAGTACGTGCAGTACTCTGCGTGTGTGCGTCTCTTTACAATTTCTAATTCCACGCTCCTTTGTGCTCCTTTGTGTTCCGCGCCTTTTTGCTCAGCCAGATTGCTAGATTCGAGCACACGAATACTTGTCAGCATTGCACGAAGCATAAAACTACTCGTAACGAGAAACGTTCGGATTTTCGTTACTTATCCGTTTGCACACTTTCAGCATCACCGACTGGTGGACGATAAGACAATGGTCGTACTCAGGGGGGGGGGGGGCAGCGCCACCCCCCTCAATAGAAAAAATTAAGACTTATCTGGTGCCCCCCCCCCCCCCCTACCCTGTTGCAAAGGACCGATAGGATCCTGTAGCCAACGATAAAAATCCGATACATTGCTGTTTGGTCTATTGGCAGTACGGATAGCGGATTTTCGTATTTTATCTGGACTCATTGGAATGTTCGCATATACGGATTCTATTTGGATAAACTGATATGGAATGTATCAGATTCTATTGTTTTTATGAGCAAAATGGAATCTATAGGGAATAACGTATGTGCGATCTACTGCATCAAATCTGCATTTTACACTGATCGACAAGTTGCGTGCATGTATCAGCAGCTACGGATTTGATTTGAATATTTTTCTAATTGTGTTTCCACAAGTTATAAATTTATAAGTTTCAAATGGACTTGATCGTTTGGAAGCGAATGTGCATAAAACGGGAAAGTCCACGATTTTTAGCTATCAGATCTCAAATGCAAAAACTGATATGTATGAAACTGTACTTATTTCGCCTTATGAGAAATGACAGATATATTAGGACCAAGTTTTGTATGGGACAGAATTTGTGATTCCATGGACAAAAACGCATCATTTTCCGATAAACATGTACATTTTCAATATGAATGAATCAGATATTTCAGATAAGTCACTTCATCAGCAGTAATTGGTATTGACTGATTAACATTTAATGGGGATATACAGATTCAACGATCTTATTGATAAATATGGGTTTAACCTGTATATGTTTTAATGAGAGTTTCCAAACTTATCCAGGGTGAAGAAAGAATATTTCAGATAGGGCTCTATATGGATTATCTAATGCAAAACTGACCTTTAAGTCTATGTGAATGCATATGTTGATGCAGATTATAATGTATCTGCCCATATCGGCATTTATTCGTACAGTCAAAGATTCAGCTTTATAATGTAGCTCGGGTGCTTGTATGCAAATATGAGTCAAACTTATACCCGTTCGAATCCTGTATCTGTTTTAAATTGGTGTTTTCCAACCTATGCAGACTTCAGTGATAATGCTTCGGTCGGTCTATATATGGATATCCAATAAAAAATGGCATCTGCGTCTATGGTAATGTATACGTAAGTACAAAACTAGTCTATTTGTACATATATGTATTTATTCGTATTGTAAAAGATTCAGCCTCAGAATCGGGTCTGCTTTACATGAAATAGCCTCTTTGTTACACAAAACACAGAAAGCGTCTACGGTTTTCATTATTTTGTTTACGTTTTTGCATTTTGAAAAATGTTTAAAAAAATAGAAAGAGACGGCAGTCCACACTAGTACGTGGGTATCCTTCCGAAAAGCCAATACCCTTTGTCTATCTAAAATTTTGCACAGATTTTTGTTGCTACATTTCACGGTCAAAATTTTTACCGTAACATTTTGTTTCTACTGAATACCCAGTGCATGCTAGGAAATGCAATAAAAAATTCAAAGACTAGACTAATCCGAAGAGTAATACAAAAACTAAAAAAAAATCACAATACTGCCTCTACAGTGTAGCTGAGTGTTAACCGATTTAATGAATCCTCACTCTGAATTATGTGCATAGGAAAAAACCGATTCACATAGTTAAATGATTGGCCCGTATTTACTGATGAAAACCGACCCCTCCTCTTGAGAGTGAAACATTTACAATATTAGTACATTCCGATAGGTGCGGATAAAAAATAATTTGGAGATACACATACATTCTCATACAACAAAGGATTATTGTTGGATTGTAGAATCCATATAGCAAACGATTGAATGGATCCCACCCTTATAAATACCAGACCCGTATTTACTGATAAAAAACCGTGCCACGTTCTGAGGACGAATCTTTTATAATACAAGTACATGCAAATAGGTGCGGATATCAAATAATCTCCAAATACGAATACATTCTCCTACAGTAAAAGCTAAGTTTTCGATCTGAAAAGTCACATACAAACTGATTGCTGTCAAATTTGGATTGTAGCATATAACTTCCTATACGAACTATAATTGGATTCTGCCGATTAGTACCAATAGAATTCCAGTTTGTGAGTGCAAGTTCATTCCGTTAGAATGTAATGGACATTTTAAAGTAATCTGCTGTTGCAGATTAATTACGATTGAAATTTAAAAGGTATCTGCATTTACAAATTGAACTACGGGGAACCGTTTTCGGATTTCATAGGTAATCTATGGGCACCGCAGATACGTACAAAACCCGATAGAATCATATATTTCAAAAAGTCGTCAATCCTATCGGAATTCATAAGCGTTTCCGAGGACAAAAACAGATCATTTTCCGATAGTATTTCTTTTTTTATTGGTTTGTATCGGTTCTTTGCAACAGGGCACCCAACTTAGATCCGTGGTACGCTCTTGCGCTAAGAGACATTCATCGTAACTCAGTGAGTACCGGTAGTTATTCGCTCGTAAATGGTGATTTCCCCTCAAAGAAGTATAACGTGCGATCCTCGCAAAGCCGGGAAATAACCAGACGGTTATATGGTTATACAGCGAAACATAGCAAGTGGAAGAAGAAATATAAAATGAGTACGATCTCTAAGTCAAAATTCATCCTTAGTTGAGAGATTCAATAAACTAGTGTAAAAGGATCATGGCGATATGTTTTTAGTCTTGAGAACATCTGGTTTCGACTGGCTCGTCAACGCGAGCAGCCAAGAGAGAGAGAGAGAGAGAGAGAGAGAGAGAGAGAGAGAGAGAGAGAGAAGTAACGGAGCGCAAGAGCGCTTGGCAACAACGAATCAGCTCGCGTCTCGAGCTCCACGATCTTCCGCTATTTAAAAATATCCCCAACAAAGCATTTAAACAGTGGAAAAATTGCAAGAGAAGCTGTGCCAAGACTGGGCGATTATTCAAGCGAGACCTTATCTATCAGGGCAAATAGCTTCGGTGAAGAGAATTGCCGTTACGACCACACTTTTTCAACAACCGAACAATCGAGATACTTTCTCTTAAGTTGGGTTTGAGAATCGCTGCTTAAGTACGATCCGGGGAGAGAGGGAGAGAGAGAGAGAGAGAGAGAGAGAGAGAGAGAGAGAGAGAGAGAGAGAGAGAGAGAGAGAGAGAGAGAGAGAGAGAAATGAGAAGGTGGATTCCTGCGGCAAAGCGCGGGACAAGGATCGACAAATCGAAGCACGTAACCGCAACCCTCTGGTGAATCATCCAAAGGACGCACCTTCTTCGAGTGGCATCGAGGGAACGGAGATGCAGAATTTCTCGTTCAATACATTTTCCAATACTATTCCATCGAGGTTTCCGAACCCCGAATGTACTCGTCGCTTCCTTTTTTGAAGTAATCTTTTAACGGTGAATACGATAAAGAGGCTTACACAATGGCACGAAATATTTATTTCTCTGTCTTTCTCAATGTGCCGTTTCGCTGAACTGGGAGGGGGGGCTTCTCCGTCGTTTTTCGTCTTGTTCCAAGCTATAATAGGAAGTCGACGAGCAGTGCGAAATTTCCGAGTTCAAGGCGATAAGGAGAGAGTGTCTTCCGAATTCGCCTTCGGGGAGCAGGGCGGAGTGCAACATATCTTTGAACGAGCGAGAGAACGATCCAACACTAGTGTTCGTGACGCGCCTTGCCCAGTTCCCTCCCCTCAAGAATAATAATGATTTGAGTCGCGTGTCAGGCGCGCACACAAGCCCCGAGTACCGCAGGCGGAGAGAGAGGGGGAGAGAGAGAGAGAGAGAGAGAGAGAGAGAGAGAGAGAGAGAGAGAGAGAGAGAGAGAGAGATTACGAAGGGTTTATGACTCTAGGATCATACGAGCACCTCGTTGACCGTTAAAATATTCCAAGAGTTCGGATGTAACAAAAGTTGTATCCATATGCATAAAAGTTATATCAAGTATACGATACGAAGTACAGCTCCGGTTATTAGTTAGAAGAAAGTAATAATGTCGAATACTTTGCCAGGATTTCCGTAAAAAAATCGTACATACCGCGAAAAGGAACCGCAGATTGACAAGTGAAAATTAAATAAAAAAATTAATTTTTGAACCACGTTTTTAAAACGGACTAAAAAATATAAAATAACTTCTCTTAGCCCCATAGAGATTTATAACCCATTATACAGATTCCTAACGCCATACAGATTGTCCTGAAAATTTGTGATTGTGAATTTTTAATCGCTATGAAAATAATCACAAGATTTAAAAAGAAAAACGTGAGGCGCATACAATGGATAATTGATGCACGAATAGTTCACCTAAGTCACTAAAAATGTTAATGCACTGCAAATGATATAAACTGTTGTGTAAGTTTTCTCAGCGACAGCTACTCCCAACACTCCTATCCCTACACTCCATCTATTCCATGCACCCCACGTTTTTCGTTTTAAATCTTACAAGTAGTTTCATAGCTATTCAAAATTCACAATCACAAATTTTCAAGACAATCTGTATGGGGTTAGAAATCTGTATGGGGCTAGGAGGAATTATTTTATACTTATCGTACGTTTTAAAAACCGGCTCAATTTTTTAAAAATTTATATAATTTTATTTTCGCCTTTTTAGTCTTCTGACTGTGTAAAGTTTTGCTTCTCCTTCTCTAGGCGTCGCTTGCGTTGAGGGGCTGTCCCTTTGACCATCGTAGAAATTGTCACTAATGCACTATTCACTATTAATATTATTATAATTATTTTTCGCATTCACTAAACTATATCTTTTAATTCTTTATTAATTTTTTTCACAATTTTCTTTCTCTTTTTCTCTCTCTGTGACAGACTTGCCTGTCTGTTTATTGGTCTGGCATCCAGATCTGAGCTACGTGCAAAGTTTTAAGTCTCTAGCTCTTCCGGAAGTTAGTTTGAAATTGATTAGAAAATTTGTACCGAACAGACAAACAAACGGTAGTCTCAATCGCTCTTGTTTGAGCATGACGAAGTGCGTCACTACCAAGGCGAAAGATATATTCATCAGCTGTCGATGTTTAAAAACAAAAAAATATCGATTGCAAAATATGTACCGAACAGACAAACAGGTAACCAAGAAAGCCAGTTGGTAAAAACGTGGTTAAAAAAAATCGCACTTTCCCCAAACTGTGTTTGTTACACAACGTTTTGTGTACCAAACCTATCATCAAACCTCTCTTGTAAGCTGGATGTAAGTAACTTTGAATTTCCAATTCATTCAACTAACGACATATCCTTATCCTCCTAACTTTGTCGTCAGATAAAACAAATATTTTTGTCACCTGAAAAAGCGCTATTCCGAGGTATACTTATATACGTACATATAACTCTGACAGCCATTTCCATCTCCCCATCCAACACAACTTCCGAATTTATACACTTTGTAGGCTGCAGGGTTGAAATCTAATGTGAGTCCAAATATACCGACTAAACCCTATGAAAGGTTAAAAAAATTCTGCGAAAGATTGTTGCGGTGCCTCTATTTATATACGAAGTCTAAACATATTGAGAAGAACTGTTTTTTTAAAGGAGCGCCGTATACTCAAAAGTCGATCCATTATTATCATTTTCTTTGAAATCCTTATAAATGCTGCCAAAATAATTTAAATAAAAGTGAAGTCGTGTAAGCCGAGTTGTAGTATTTCAAGGTGATAATAACTTAAGATACCAGTTACTTTCGGAATAGCTGGCGTGCATGGTTCATTAACGGGGTCTTCCCATGTAGAAGCTATTTCCGCTTTTTTGGGACTTTTTTTATGGATCACCTAAACACACTACCTTTGAATTTTTACCACACATTCATTATCATTTTTACAGTCCCTCAGAATTTTATCAAACAGAAATAACGAGTTAAATCAACTTTGCACCGTTCGGAAGAGACTCATGTGTAAAAAAAAGTTGGTTGACGGCTGCCATAATTCTGGAGGTTTCGCTGATCCGAAATAAAAAAAATATACGGCATTTTAATTTGTAGACCTGATGCTATCGCCGGAACTAGAGAACAGGAAAAATATCGAAAATTGAATTTTAGGCACGGTTTTAAAAGGTACTTAAAAACGGTTTTAAAAGAGGTAATTTTAGGCACGGTTTTAAAAAAATTCCTAGTTTCGTCTTTTTTTACCTATTCAGCTTTAAAGAAAACTATGGCAGATATCAGAAATATTCCAGTTTGGGTGAGAACTATAGGTCTGCTGACTATAACATAAACATCTGAGCGAAATCCGTCTATTAGTTTTTGAGATATCATGAAAGCCAATTTGAAAATTACAGCTTTGTGAAAAACGCGTTTGAAAGTTCAACTACGATTTACACAAAGAAAATGTTGACTCACCAGTAGCTTGCTATACCGGGTCCATATAACAAGCACACATTTTTTGCAATTTGTGAAGAAAACAAATTTCGATTCTCGAGACCTGTCACATGGGATGACCGCCTTAAGGGGGGAAATCACGGTAGCACACAAAAAAATAGGCATATTTTCGGGAATTAATTTTGGCTGAATAAAAGTATCAATCGAAAATCTGTAAAGTAGGTTTTATAGCAATACTAAAAAAGTACAAAATGTAATTTTTTCAATAAAAAATGTTTTTAAATGGCGGCTGCGCAGCATATCCCCCAAGGCGCCTGTTTTTGAGCTCGCCAAAGACATAACTCGAGCAAATTTTTACCGATCGACTTGAAATTTTGACAGTAGCTTCGAAACATCTTTCTCCACGGAGCTACGTAGGATTTTTTCGATATATTGATTTTTCGCAAAATGGTGCATGTTTGAAAATAAAGTTAAATTTTTAACAAAAAAAAACGCCATAAAATCGTCGATAAAAAAAAGTAACCCATATAAAATAAAAATCCTACGTAGCTCCGTGGAGAAAGATGTTTCGAAGCTACTGTCAAAATTTCAAGTCGATCGGTAAAAATTTGCTCGAGTTATGTCTTCGGCGAGCTCAAAAAAAGGCGCCTTGGGGCATATGCTGCGCAGCCGCCATTCTTAAATATTTTTTATTGAAAAAATTACATTTTTTACTTTTTTAGTATTGCTATAAAACCTACTTTACAGATTTTCGATTGATACTTTTATTCAGCCAAAATTAATTCCCGAAAATATGCCTATTTTTTGTGTGCTACTGTGATTTCCCCCCTTAAAATAATCGCAGGGTCATAAAAAGCTGTTTGATAGTCACTTGCAAGCCACGTGATTACAGCTTGACTGAAAATCTAGTTACAAACATATATATATATGTATATATATATATATATATATATATATATATATATATATATATTGTATACAGGGTGTCCCTCTTATCTCTGCCACCCGAAATAACGCGGTGATTATCGACGTCACAAAAAAATGTTCCAGACAATGCAACCAATTTTCCTATTTCGGTGGAGGCGCTGACGCACAGTGAAATCACGTCCACTTTTTAAAATGAATTGGTACATTTTTTTCAACCATCGTGCGGATCACCTCAAGTCGCATAAAAACATTAGGGGCTCGAAGTAGTCCAAGGTCATTCAAGGTCAGTATCGATGATACTGACCTGATATTTGGTAGTGATCCGAGATATTTAGATTTGTATTTTATTTTAATAGGTGTTCGATGCTGGCCTTGAATGACCTTGAACGATTTTGACCCTATTTTTTTTATGCGGCTTGAGGTGCTCTACTAGATGGTGGGAAAAAACTGTACCATGCCATTTTAAAAAGTGAAGGTGACCTTCACTGTGCTTCAGCGCCTCCACAAATATCAAAAAAAAATTGGTCGCATTTGATGGCATAACTTTTGTCTGGAACATTTTTTGTGACGTCGATAATTACCGAGTTTTTTCGGGTGGCAGAGATAAGAGGGGCACCCTGTATATACAAATTGAGCCTTCCGCATTGAGAAGTTGTACTAATAAAACAGCTTGCTTTTTTCTTTCTGAATGCCGTCTTGTCCACATGCTCTTCAAGAGTAATCGATAATAAATGCTGTTTTGGCTCAAAGTTCATGTGAATTCTTCTAAAAATGTATTGAGATCGAAATATTCGGCATCGAAATATTCCGTTGCGTTCAAATACTTTGTACGTAAAGGAAATTTCAAAGACCGCGACGCGCAGCGTGCACGCTCTCTGCTTGTGATAAATCACAATATCACAAATAACATTCGAGTGGGTACAATTTATTGAAAAGTTCCGTATATACTTGCAGATAATTTACAATTAGTGAGATGAAGTAGCCGGAGTGTCGCATAAACCAGAGTGATAGTTATCATAAAAACATGGAAACCAAAAAACAGCACGATATCTAGCACATTTGATAAACCATTTATTTTACAAGAACAATTGTTTTTTTTAATTATCTGTTGGGAAACGCACCTGGTTTACATTTAAAAAAAAATGTTCTATCGTCGGTCAGGCGTGATACAAACCACGCATATCGTATCATATTGGAAAAAATCGGAGAAGACAACTGGCGGTGGATGATCGATTGGATTTTCTACAATCTTCTACGGAATTGATTTCACGCTCTTGCTCGATTAAATAAGCACAATTTTGAAGGCGCTTGATAATATGTTTTACCTGCCGGTGTAAGTACACGTCACATGGTTGGAAGAGAGGGGTGCAATTTGGAGGAATGACCTTCATAGTGCACGTTCGTCATTTGTTATCGCCCCAAAACATCTCATCGTACAACTCCGGGTTCGTTTGCCCACCCCCAGAGTTGATCAGAAAGAGTAATTTTTCGTTTTGTTCGTATGGTTTCAACGCATCACGCAAGAAGTTCTTGTAAAAATGAACGGCATTTAAAAAACTTATTATTTGCATAATTGTTGAAACTTATTGCTGGGAATTATCTGTATACACATTTGAATAAAATAAAAATGTTGCTAGCAGCAAAATTCAAACCGAGGACGACGGGCTTATGAAGCAGAGGGCTCGATCGCTGCGCCACGCGCTGCTTGAAATTTTCTTTAGGGAGAAAGTATTCGATCGCAACGGAATATTTAACAGTCAATGCCGATTTTCTCGACAACGGCGAAGAAGGCCATCTCTGAAAAGTGATGCCAGAGGTGTTATGTGACCGCTTTGTCACATAACACCTCTGGCCATGAGCTTTGATTACACGCAGTATGAATCGAATTTGAATTTGACAATTGCTAGCCTCCCCTTGTGAGACACATGCATGCTACAATAATTTATGCCAGCCAGCCGGAAATCTACAAGATTTACTATATTTTCCGCGATTTTGATGATCTCGATGACATCTCAGCATCTGTTGAACAGATTAAATCATGAATACGCATATTGAAAGCTTGGATCGGAATTATACGAAAGTGTCATCGACAATTGTTTTGAAGGGTAGTTGTTGAGATATAAGCACGAAGGGATTTCAATTTAGACATTGACGCATAACCATACTAATAGCCTCCCAGTTTTATTTGCTTGGTGAATCTAGCAACTTATAGAGATGTGCGTCATTAAGGGCATGGGTTACATATCCGGTCGGTAAAAATCCTACGACCAAGTTTTCTTCTAGACGGATCAAATTTCGAGCAAACGAAGAGAAAGACGTTGTTCATCGTTCAACAGAGTGGAATGGGTTTCTTTCCGTTTTTCCGTATAATCAGCCAAGACCAATGGGAATCTGCAAATCAGCTACCTCTCTCGCTCTCATGGCTGTTTGGTGTGTTTGACACATGGCCTTAAGAAGAATTCGTAAAATCCTGCTTAGCCATATTTAGACAAAAATGTTCGACGTATAATCCACCGGGATGATTTTTAAACCGGTCGACTTTCGTTCTATGCTTTGATTTGTTCAATGCATTGAAACACATAACAATCGTCTCGTCATTAGACTGAATTTTTTCATCAGATAAACACGTCATTATTAGGTTCGTATCAAATCGACGGACAAACGTTGATTCATCGTGCTTTGACAATGAGAACTAGAAATTCTGTCGCATCACTTGTTTAAGAGGCATCCATGAGCTTGAAACTGCACAAAAAGTCGATTATGAGATTATGAAATTTCCTCATAGCCTAAAACAGTAAATCTCATGTGCGACAGACATTTTATAAAAATTCTAATAATTGACCAAGTTATGAAGATTTTCATAAAAAATAATAGACTGCGTTTCCCGTGGGAATGGCAAATTACAAGCTGAGTGGCAAGACATGAAGACATTTATCTGAAACAAGTGACATTTACCGAATTCAGTCACGCAGCTTGAGGATTCAAAAAATGTGTACGTTGAATGTTGCTGCTACCTCATCGATTTTTTTCTAGTTTGAAACACTTTCTTTGTAAGTATATAGCTAGCTCGATTCCGGGGGCTGAAAAGAACAAGTTCCAATCACGTGCATAATAAATAAATGAAGTAAAATGCAAATCGAATGTAGGAATATTAATTTAGTTAATCGTTTACGTCTTGATTTAATAACATGATGAACCATAGTCGATTTATAATGAATTCGAAAGGTTCTGTTCACATTGGCCCATCTCACGCGAATCGTGAAATTCGCGGCAAACAATTCGAAATAATCCTGCTGTTCCTGAACGAACATTTTTCTGAAAAGGTGTCCGTTGGTCTTCATAAACCAGTTCTTTAATGCCGAAAAGTTGGGAGCAAATATCACGGTACGTTATGGTTTCTTCACGGTGCGATAGCTTTGCAGATACACGCTGCAGCTTTCAGCAAATTTTTCTACAAGACCGAATTCTTCAGGCCCCGAATGATGTCTTTATTCATCTTTTTTAAATGATATATTGTACGAACAAGTCGTTGCAAAATTTTGGTTAAGGTGTGGCAAACTTAAGGGATAGTCGTGATTACTCGTTCCATGCTTGCTCTATTATACGATAAGCTCGAGATGTCCCTTAGTGTCAGAATTTAATACATAAAATGACCAACGAGATAGAAGGGAGAGAGAGCGAGCGAGAGAGAGAGAGAGAGAGAGAGAGAGAGAGAGAGAGAGAGAGAGAGAGAGAGAGAGAGAGAGAGAGAAGATAACGGAGAGAACTCCCATTACCAGCACACTTCCTCTATTTACGTTAGTACTCTGTTACACCGTAATGAATTGATAATAAACCCGTAAGCAGAATGTCGTGCGTGAGATGAAAACGCTATATTGGGTTCCCTCACAGTCATTAAATCTATTACTAATTTGTTTCCCTACAATCTATTTCCATAATTGATATTATGCCTCGAGCGAAAAATAGTGTTGTACATGCATCCAATAAACAAATGTTCCTGTTTCTTAACTGCGTCTATGAAGATGAGCTTTCACATCGTGTGCAACAACCAACGGTTTCACGAAGCTGTTTCTTTACATATATACAAAATGACGCCAGAAAGAGAGAATTCTAATTATAGCACCGTCCGATGTACTCACACAAGAAAGGAAGCCTCTCCCCCCTCCATGTGACTCCTCGCACGCCCTCTCTCCTTTATTTCATAAAAAAACTCATGGTACATATCCGAGCATAACTGCGGATGACTCAGGCGCGCGAGCATTTCTACATGCCCCACGGTGAAACTTTGCCCCGTTCCATCCATTTCGCGAGAATGAATTTCATTTTCGGACATCTTTGCTCAGCCTGGCAACCAACTGGCCGAAGCAACAGCGATGAATATCCCGAGTTATTTTCATGCCACGTTTCTCTTCCGTCTATTTCTCGATTTTCACTCACTCTCCCACTTAAAGCTACGAGAGAGCCTTACCTGACAAAGGGACTCGTCCGAAGATTCAATTCACCTACTTAGACCGTTAAGGTTTTGGGACAAGTGTTTTGGTTTCATTTAGATCAACATATTAAGAACAGAAGGGCCGATGAATTACCGGTCCATGATTCACATTCGCGACACTGAGGAAGTATGACAGCTACGCATGCTGGATGTCCCTTTTTACTTTGGTACAGGAATAACTCGAAACCATAGGTGTTGATTAACCCCTAATAGTCACACGGGGTAAAATACACCCCAGCCCATTTTCAACCTCGGATTCCGGTCCGAAATTTTTCGAAAATGGGCCTAGTATTGACATCTACAGGCTATTTGAACCTTCAAGAAGGGCGCCGAGTCGGTCCTATTTGAAAGGGCCCGTTAGTATTGTTTGAACAGCTGATTGAAGCGGAGTGTGCGAAAATCTGGGGTGCGCCACACCCCATGTGACTACTGTGCTAAAAAAATTGTTTTTGGAGCGAGTTTTTTTTTGTGAATATTTTGTGTCAATTTACCGCAGTAAGTAACTAAAAAAATGTTTGTAATGTTTTTATATTTTTTTTCTCAAAAAATCGGCGAACGAACCGCTGGCCGATGCGATATTTCTTTGGTATTCTCGACCAAGCCGCGGTAAAAGCGAAAATACTATTGAAATGTCTCAACAATCGAAACAATCGGCTTGAGAAAGTCACCATGGAGCAATGTTTAAAATCGCTGTATATGGACCTGATAAAACCGCACTTGCAAGAACGGTGCACCATGAGCTCACTCCAAAATTATTTAAAAACCGGTATTAATGCCATTTTAAATGTTCGGGAAGCGAGAAACACTGATAACAAGCGTCCCAGATTGGATAAACAATCGAGATGTACTTTATGTCCCCGAGGGAGCGACAGAAAAAGTTGTATGCAATGCCCATCGTGCGAACGAGCTATGTGCGACAGGCATAGGGCATACATTTGCATTGATTGCGGGATGGGCATCGAGTAAAAAAAAATAACTATAAAATAAGTTTAAGAACACTTGTAGTTACCATGTAAATTTTTTTGAAATTTTTTTGAAATTTTTTTGATAATAAAAATCAATAAATTGAATAAAATTGGAGTATAATTTTCTTCAGAAAAGTCCGCGCTTCAGATGTTTAAATAAATATACTTTTTGAAGCGGACGATTATTCCACCTTCCTTACCTTAAAACATAATCTTTCAGGTATATCAAATGATTTTTTTTTTTTAACCAAAAATTAAGAAAGTTATACTAATTTTTGTAAAAACAGTCATTTTTTCCGAATTTTTTTTTTCAATAATTTTTTTTTATTAGAAAAAAAGAAACGATTGGAAAATAATTTATGCAGTCTTGCAAAAAAAGGTTGAAAATAGACTGTAGAATTTTTTTAAACCTTTTTTTTGCAATTTTTGCATGATTTTTTCACTCGTCAAAGTGGGTGGGGTGTAATACACCCCGTGTGACTATAAGGTTATTTTTAGAAGATGTGACTATAGGGGGTTAAAAAAAATATGTTTAATAACAGATGTGGGGTTTCACAGCGGTATGCTGGAGGAGTCACTGAGATTTCGTGTCCTGCCTCCTTTTTAGGGTTAAGACGGAATGACACCTCAACGCGGTCGGTATGGTAGAACAATTATAGATACCCAAAAATCTCTTAAACGGTTCTTCAGATCCCGTCGAAACTTTGACAAACGACGTCAAATAGATAGACGAACAGCTGTCTGCCCTTCAAATTTTCTGAATTTGAGGGGAAAAAACGTAGATTCTCTTATGACAAGTCAATCTGCGTTTTTTTTTTCAAATTCTGAAATTTTGAGGGGCAGACAGCTGTTTGTCTATCTATTTGACGTCGTTTGGCAAAATTTCAACGGGATCTGAAGAGCCGTTTCAGAGATTTTTGGGTATCTATAATTGTTCTACCATGCCGACCGCGATGAGGTGTCATTCCGTCTTAAGAACACTGAAAATTGAGAAGAGTATGTGGCTTCCGGATGGAGGCCGTGTTGAGGTTCAGCGTTATGCCGACGTTTCGCAAACGTTACAGTCTGCATCATCAGGAAACACCGAGAAGGCTTTTTTCCAGGAAACACCGAGAAGGCTTGGAAATCCGAAAACATCCGGACAATCTAAACAGAGATGGAGGATATCACGTCAATCCTATTTGGCACACCGTCCTCCCGGTTTTTTAATTGACCAGCTGATCAATTAAAACATCTGATTGGCTGGTGCAGCTATCCGGAACGATGACTGCATCTATATAAGGAATACCTGAGACACGAGAGCTTCAGTATCGGAGCTCTCAGCCCTGATGATGCAGACTGTAACGTTTGCGAAACGTCGGCACAACGCTGAACCTCAACACGGCCTCCATCCGGAAGCCACATACTCTTCTCATTACATAAAGAGCCGTGAAAGCCTTAAAACTAAAAACACTGAAAATTAATTATTTTTTAGGGGAAACCTCTGTTTTATCACGGATTTACATTTCATACGAAAGAAAAGAATAAAGTTTTGTTCCGGTTTTTTCCCTGCAAAACCTCTGAACCGCTCAAAACAGACATTGAATGTCCATTTTAGGGATGGGCGATGTTCGAAATATAATCGATTATTAAGAAATCGATATTTTTTCGAAGTATCGTTACGGAAAATCGATTTTTCCCTCTAAACAATCGACGATTCGATTAATCGAGTATAAACAAATATTGGTGAACCATGAACGGGGTTCTTATATTATTGAATCTTTTCGTCGTACAAACCCGATTCTTTTAATCATTTACGAGTCAGTTCTATCCATACCTGGAAATGTGCGCAGTTGTATCCACAGATGCCATATTTGGAAAAAGATTGCCATTATTAAAACATAAATTTCATCAATACAATCGGATAAACTTTCGAAAAGCGGAAATTTAATTTCGATCTGAAATTCGGCATACACCTTTTTTCAATATTTTAAGAGATCCATGGGTCGTTCGCATCCTCGGCATTTCATCAATGGGCTATCCCGTGAAGATGTGTTTACCCGTGGCGTTCATATTCTTAAGTAAAAAAAAGTTTGGGGTAGCGTTATTTCACTGCCCCGGGTCCGCCAGATTCGGTTAATTCAGCTCCAGTTGGCAAGCCGTAAAAATCTGTCGAGGACGCAAACGACCCATATGTTCTGGAAACGTATGTAAAATCCGACTTCGCGAAAACATTTTTTCTCTCTATAATTCTGTTCTTTGACTCAAAATATAAATGTTCATGAAGGTGTTGATTAAATGAAAGCGAAAATGGACGAGAGAACCAGCGATCAGGTTAGGGCGTCACTTCGTTCTCGCAATTCGAATCCTGATCCTGATATTTCCGCAAAATGCAGATCGGAGTTTCGGCACTTATTACGGTTCACGCGTTTTTGAGCTCTCTTGTATTCTTTCCCAGTGGTGAATATGTTACGCGGGTGACGATTGACGCTGTCACTGTATTGACGATAAGCGATATCCAATGAAAGTTCCGCTTCAGTATAGAATTTTTGGATTTCTCATTGGATCTCGCACATTACTCATCCGGTATCGCGTACAGTGTGCCAAGTCCAACAATCAGAATTCACTTTAGGTTTGTGTTGAAAAAGATGCGAGGACAAGATGATTTATGATTGGCTGTTATATACCAATCCAGGCGTCACGTCCTGCGAAAAGGCATTACATATATGTATTTCGATGTTACTTTATCAAAATCGAGAATCGATTAATCGATCGCCAAAAAAATCGACAAAATATAATCGATTATTTCACCGAAAACATCGACACTTTCAATTAATCGAAAAACATCGCCCATCCCTAGCCCATTTGTGCCTAAGGCCGGGTGTTCATTCACATAGATACAGCAGATTTGTTCTGGAACCCTGGTATTTCCTACAAGTATCTTTAGTCCACGGAATGCTAATAATTCGCTGTGCGTTCAGGTGCGCCGGCTACTGCTTTAACTGAGCGATCATCCATTCAAGTATTATTCTCGACAAACACCGGGACAAAGGCCAATTCCAACCAATCGGAGGCAATGGAGATTGAGAAAAAAAAATCTTTTTCCTACAATATTTGAGGAAAGTAAGAGTTATATTAACCTTCCGCGTCTGTGAACGTGAACTGGCAACTAAATTCGTCTGGGTAAGGTAAAAATGCTTGCATGTCATCTTATTTGAATACTGAACAATATTTTAAAGTTACCAAGATTGAATGATTATCAAACTAATGCGCACTGTCAAACAATCGAATAGTATCTTGTTTACATTTAGAGTTGATAGTCGATAGTTGTGAGGCACAACTTCAAATTAATTTGGTAAATAAATCTTTAATGCGCAATTCGCATCTTCTCCACTTAAAAAATCTTGAAAATGATATATAGAATGATCTTGAAACTTCATTCGTACAAAAATCATATGAATTATAGGGAATACTTCTTCAAATATTGCTATTATATTTGAGCGCAAAGGAACATACTGCCTACCACATATATTTATAATATCACAGGAAGCCACAGATACCTCGATCAGGAATTCATCCGGACATTCGTAGCTGCTTAAAACATTTAATGTACTTTTTCATAACATCGAGTGGGTTCAACTTACTGAAGTTTTAATAATAATGTACTAAAGGTTGAATGAGAACTTTGGTTTATTATTTGAAAACGTATTACCACGATTAATTCCCAATCCATGAATGGATTGTTCATACCACAACAAACTATATAATTGGTGTCTCAAAATGACCTGACATTTCAATTTATTAATAAAACGTATTATTTATTTGAAACGTAAGAACATTTTTGTTTTAATATAAGGTACAGACATGGGGAGTATGTGTGGAAGACAATATCAGATAAATGGCATAAACGGCATGGATTTGGAAGCCAAATTCCGTTTAACAAGATGGCGTAATGTGCCACACTGCGGGCGAACCAATGCAATTATTGTAGACGAAGTTTCATGGTCGTATTAAGGGACAACACCACTGTGACGGCTTCAAAAAATCGATTTTTTGAAAACCATCTAGAAAAATCTAAAATACATTTAAGATTAAGATGCCGTTGGACCCAGGTCGAAAAAATAATTATTTTCGGAGATATTGAATATTTTGTGGAGCGGTGCAGCGCTCCGTGACGCTCGGGGTCCCGCGCAGCTGCGCGCCTCAGGGTCGGCAGGTATACCGGGCCTTTCCCAGGTCCTGCGGGTCTTTCCCAGGTATTCTTTTGTCTCCCTTCACATAAACCGGCTATTGTTATAAATATAGTTTCGAAAAAAAGCCATAGGTGGCGATAATAGAAAAATTTTCAAGTCGTCAATCGTCAATCGTCGATATTGCAGCTGATATCGCGGTATTATTATTCAATGATGGCCTGAGAAGCCTCATGAAAGTTTTGGAGACGTTGGGGATAACTATCGGCCCAAATTGTTTCAATTTTTGCGTTGAAACCGACGCAGCGCTGATCGAGCTGGCGGAGCGCTCGCTCACAGACGCTGCAAAAGAGGCAAGAAGAGCCTCTACAAGTTCGAGAAAAGATGCTAGGGACAATGATTTGCTTCTTGAAGGCCAGCTATATGGTGCCGGCATCGCTGATTAAAGGTAAACATTTTTTTTCCAATTTATCGCATAAATTAACAAACCTAAAACTTTGAACGCGTTTTTCTCAAAACCACTTTTTTTAGTGCGGCACGCAGCAGAACTCGAGCAATTTTTATCCGATCGACTTCAAATTTGGACTGCATCAATAAAACTAGATTATCTAAAGAAGTACATAGGATTTTTTCGATATCTCAATAATAAAAAAAGTTATAGCCTATTTTCGGCGAGAAATTTTGCTCGAAAATCGTCCTTTAATTTCAAAAGTGTGCCTATTTTTTAAAAATCAATATTTTTCAAATCCGTATGTACTTCTCTTCAAAATATCATATTATTAACGAAAACACTCGGTATTTTTTTTTCAGATCGACTTTGAAGAGAGTTCTGCTGCGTGCCGCGAACCACTGCAGAGGCAACAGTACCTGACGCGGGAGCTTCCCCAGCGTCACCATAGGGCGTGAAAAATTAAAATTTTTTTTTTTTATGTATCTTCAATAAACAACGAACAAAACAGAATTTTTTTTTCGAATATCTATTTTTTCCCACAAAAAAAAATTCTTGAAAAATGGCAAAAAAACAGGGAGTCACAGTGGTGTTGTCCCTTAACTCGCGGCGCGGCGATGTGAATTGGCCACCAAGATCATGCCATTTGACGCCATTGGAACTCTTTCTTTGGGGTTTTCTGAAAGAAAAAATGTATGCCAATGTTCCACAGACCACTCCGAAGTTCGAGGAATCAATTGGACGCACCATTCATGATATTAGTCCGCAATTATGCCGAAATGTTATTGAACATTTTTTCTAAAGATTGAATGTTTGCAAAAAGGGACGAAGGCGGCCATCTATCGGATATTGTATTCCAGATATAACCTCCATGTTTGTACCTTATATTTTAAAAAAATATTCGCACTTTGCAAATAAGTATTACGTTTTATTAGTAAATTGAAATATTAGGTAATTCCGAGTCACCCTATACACACACACACACACACGCGCGCGCGCGTGCACGCACACGCACACACACACACACACCTAGCGTCCGTTTTTGTCTGAAAAAATGGTGAATTGGAACCGAAATTCGGAAATAACTTTTATAACAAACCAATTGCCAAGTCCTAACACATTTGAAACTTTATTTTAAAGGCAATGACTTCCCTCGCAATTTTCCCGAAAATATTTTCGACATGTTCCAAAATGGTCGTAGATGTGCATTATAAAAAAATGTTGACTCCGCCGCGCGCTTTAATCATCTCCTATGTTTTCACAGAATGAATGTCGAGAATGTTCGATAATCCTGTGAAATTGAGTGAGACCCGCAAACTACTAATTTTACGTTAGGCAGAAAAAACGTTCGCACGCGACAAAAAGAGTAAATATACGATCGTGTTTTTACATACCTTATACTTTGGGTGCCCACCTTTTTCTCGAATGACAGCTCTTATTAGGACTTAGAATTAATTCGTAGCGTTTTTTAAAGACGGAATAACACCTCATCGCTGTCGGTATGGTAGAACAATTATAGATTCCCAAAAATCCTGAACCGGCTCTACAGATCCCGTCAAAACTTTGCCAAACGCCGTCAATTAGATAGACGAACAGCTGTCTGCCCTTAAAATTTTCTGAATTTGAGGGGCAGACAGCTGTTTGTCTATCTATTTGACGGCGTTTGGCAAAGTTTTGACGGGATCTGAAGAGCCGTTTCAGAGATTTTTGGGAATCTATAATTGTTCTAATATACCGACCGCGATGAGTTGTCATTCCGTCTTAATGAAAAAAATATTTATTTTGTATGAAAATAAAAAAATATACTCAATATGGTCAAATACTACTTTTGACCATATTGGTCGAGGTACGAATACCGTGTCGGAAGAACCCGAACGAAGCCAGTTATGGTTTCATTCGGTTTCAGCAGTGCATAATAAACCACACCTCTCTGGTCCCACCAAATACAGAGCAGAAGCTTAGACCTATGGATATTTGGCTTTGCCACTGATGTTGATGGTTGGCCGGGCTTAAGGCGTTAAGCCACAGTAAAATCAGTATAAATAGTATAAAATCATGTGCGAATTTAACAATTTTTTTTTCGTATTAAAAAGTGATTCACTCATAAAATTAATTACAAATCTATTTAGTATGAATATTAAGGTGTTAGAAAGTATTTTTTTTTCGATGTACCACATGGCCGGCTACTAATATTTTCTTTTATCTTTTTTTTCGCGGGCCGCAGCGTGACATTTAGCATCCACTATTTTTTACTTAGAACAAAAAACAAAAATTCTCGTCAATCTACATTAGAATACCTAGAGAAGTACGTACGGAATTTAAAAAATATTGTTTTATTCAAAAGTTGTAGGTATTTGAACTTAAGAAATGAATTTTCAGTGGAAAATTTCGTTATTACTGCTTATAAACTGTTCATAAAATGAAAAGTTTTCGATTAATGAGAAATTCCGTATGTACTTCTCTGCGAAATGCAATTAGGAGCATAACTTTTAAATTTGAAGTAAATCGAGTGAAAATTGTTGAAGTTATTTGTCCCGCCAATTGGATAAAAGCTGTTTCGATAAGTTTCAAGTAGTCGGCCATTTTTTACATCGAAAAAAAAAAAATTCTCACAGCTTGATATTCATACTAAATAAATGTGTAATTAATTCTATGAGTGAATCGCTTTTTCATACGAAAAAAAAAGTTAAATTCGCACATGATTTTATACCCGTTACTGTGGCCTAACCCCTTAACCCATGACTTTCTGCGATTCGGATTGTCGTAATGGATCCATTTTTCATCACCAGTGACAATTAAATGCAAAAAACCTTTTCTTTTTTTCCGTTGAAGCAGCAGTTCACATGTCAAAAGACGCCTCTGAATGTCCCTTGGTTTCAATTCATATGGGACCCAATGTCCTTCCTTCTGGATCATGCCCAAAGTTTTAAGACATTTTCCTACCGTTGATAAGTCAACTCGCAATGATGTAGACAATTCTTGAAGTGTTTGAGATGAGTCTTCATAGAGCAACGCCTCCAACTCATTATCTTCAAAATTTTTTGGCTGGCCAGGTCGCTTCCGTCATCCAAGTCGAAATCACCAGCTTTAAAACGTGCAAACCACTTCCGACACGTTTTCTCAGCTAGAGGATGTTCACCATACACTTCCACTAAAATACGATGACCTTCAGCAGCACTTTTATTCATATTAAAGTAATGAAGTAAAACTCCCCGCAAAACACTTTATTCGGCACAAATGTTGACATATTCAATAAATTATTAAGAGTTGTTATTTATGATTCAAAAAAAGGTTATGTACAGCAAATGACATCCAATGATAGCTGTTTCGCGATGAATACATTACTGTCAGTAATAACGAAATACTGTATTACCTAGGCCATCTCTTGTAAAACGTTATGAATTAATGTAAATGTTTCTTTTGCCGTAAAGATTTCTTGTAAAATGTTATGAATTAATTCCAACACCTAATAAATGTCGAGGAATACTTGCTACAAGGTTGTGGATGGCTCGTTATTGTGGCTCGTTTATATCTTTCCACGCTTTGCAAAAAGCCTCAACATTTTTTTTTCATTTGTCTTTTCGCCCTTATTAACTTTTCGGTTCAGAATCGACCACAGATTTTCTATAGGATTTAATTTGGCAATTTCACTGGCCAGTGTAAAATTTCAATCTGCGACGAACGAAAATAACCACTATTTTGCGAGCTATATGCTTCGGCTCATTGCCTTGTTGAAAAATAAAGTCGTCATATACATCGACCTTCATCAGAGATTCCTCTCAGTTTTCAGTCACAATCTTATTACAAATTTCTACTGTCATCGTACCGTTGATTCCAACAAAAATTTTCTATTCCTGACCACGCAGTACAGTCTCAAACTAATATGCCGCCGCCTCCTCCGAAATTAACGGTTTCCTGCAAATTTTTTTCAAGAAGCTGTTCTCTAGGCTTCTCACACACGCGTGGTCGCTGCTTATGGCCGAAGAGATACAATTTGTTCTCATCACTCAAGATAACTTTTTTTTCAAATTTATGCAGGTTTATCAACGTACTCGTTTTTGTGAATTCTAGGCGCTTGATTTTATTCGCCTACCGAATCAAAGGGAGGTGCTGTGCGCTCGTCCTGTTTCTTACAGTCCTCTACGTACTGTACGATCAGAAATGTTTGACTCTGTGTGTTTTAAAATTACACAGCTGGTGATCGGATTTTTTTGTGTTTCCCTGATAATTCTAAGTTCGTCTAAGAAGCTTGACTCTCTTTTTCTTCCCCGTCCACTTTCATACCTCACTACGTCTAGCTTGGTAAAATTCTCACATATTTTCCCCATTGCATCTTCACTTATGCTTAATATTTTTGGCATTGCGCGCTTTTTAATACTATTCAATTTTGTTGAACAATGGTAACAGGCAACAAATATATCGAATCTTTTTGTTTACGCTACACCTGTTCTTTCAGGCAACTTTGGGCAAAAATTGTGCCGTCATTACCTATAAGAATAAGGAAATACTGCGGTGCATAGTTTTTTCTGCCGAACATAAAATTCGCACTCTACGGGTTTCATTCAATCTTACACGGTTTTCGATTATTTTCAATATTTATTTTCCTGTGAAAACATAGAAGCACACTAGTTAACTAGCGCTTAATGCCTATTTTATTGATCATTTTCTTATACATATTAGCGCAAATATCGAAATGATAATTTATTGAGTACTGTGTGTGTGTGTGTGTGTGTGTGTGTGTGTGTGTGTGTGTGTGTGTGTGTGTGTGTGTGTGTGGCGCGCGCGCGCGCGCGCGTGCGTGTGTGCGCGCGTGCGTGCGTGCGGGTGGGTGGGTGGGTGTGTGTCTGTGTCTGTGTCTGTGTCTGTGTGTGTGTGTGTGTGTGTGTGTGTGTGTGTGTGTGTGTGTCTGTGTGTGTGTGGCTGTGTGTCTGTGTGTCTGTGTCTGTGTCTGTGTCTGTGTGTGTGTGTGTGTGTGTGGTCCATGCATATTGGTGATTCTCCCGGAATGATCTCTTTGCAGGACAACGTAATTTATAAACAATTTATTTTTATTTTTTATTTGAAAATTGCAATTTAATTCAGTTCTAATCGATATAATATAATTTCCCATGGATCACACTGACTTTACAGTTTTGTAAGGTTTATCACGATCGAACGAAATAGTAGGGCCAGAGGAATGATGCAAACCTTTTCCGATCAAGTTTTTATTGGCTTATTGATGTTTTTCTCCTTTTTCAGTGAACATTGATCTCGCCCTCTTTTTCGGCTTCCAGATTTCTTGCCAGAGTATTAATCGACAGATAGAAAATGAAAAAAAGGATGCCAAACGGTCTGTTTTGTATCATACGTCTAGACCGTCATTCATTTGACGTCCAATCATATTTTATAATGCAGGTATTTTCAATTGCAACTACACTCAGAAAAACGTTTGGTAATACCAACTATGTATATTTAGTTGAAACAATTTTGCTGGAAGCAACCTAATTTTACTCGCTTGAAATACAATTCGATTCAAGTGACAAAGCCAGTTTAGTTGAAACAACCAAATTATCATATAAAAATAGCAATATCTCCCTGGCCATATAATAGGTTAGATTAACTACATCGGAGTTCACACAAGTAATCCGCGTGTTATTTGAACTTTATATTTGGTCATTATATCGGCCAACAAACTACATTTTCCAACCGAATTAATTATTACGCATAAAGCAAATGATGGTTGGTTCTACAATTGAGAAAGATAATTGAAACAAATGATTTAATTAAAGTTACTTCGAGGTAAGACCGTGTTTTCTTTTTTCTACGATGTGCATATATTTCAGCTATTGGTCGCTATTGCTACTTGAGTTCTTCTGGATGCAATCACTTTTTTTCCCAGCAGGATTTCTAGATAACGACTTTATTTGGCAAATCCGACCACGGGCGCGCTGTGTTCGATCGGTGTGAGCGATTAGTTACCCGGCTAACCACGTACCGCAAATGTACTGCTCATGTGGAGTGTGCGTAGTACGTGTAGTATGCGTAGAGTGTAGTAGTTTATAAAAAGGTTTGTTGGATTTCGATGGAACTGTGATATTTTTATTAAAGAATGTGGCTTTTTCAATTGCGACCAAACAACGTACCATGTAGAAAATTTATTTCGGCAAACGTCGTTTATTTTCATTGATGTTAACGGGACTATCAGAGCGGAGGAATCTGATTTTATTCTCGACGTCGGTAATGTGCGACTGGCTCAATTAAAAGCACACATACAAATTATTAGAATGTCTACATTGTCGATAGTACTCAAACATCCTCGTTCCGAATTAAGCTCGACAGCGATGTTTGAGATCGTTTACAGCTCAAACATACGAGAAAGGGTGACGTATCTAAATTACGTCAGAAAACTCATTGTACGATTATGTACCAAAAATGTGTTTATATGTAGTCCACATACACTCAGAAAAACGTTTGGTACCGTCAAAAAAATTCTTTGAATCAACCAAATCCTGCAGTTGCGGGTGGCGAACGATATGAACGATTGAATTGACTGCGAGATTTGGTTGAATTACAAATATATATATATTTACGGCAACCAAACTTCTTCTTGATCCAAAAACGCACAGAGTACTTTCAATTATAATTTCGGTGTCCGGAAACCAAACTTTCTTTGAACCTACTGAACGGTTGGGTCGGTAATCTCTCCCTTAAAAGCATTTTCAAAATATATAGTTCAACGGAAAACATATACAGTAGAATGAAACATGTGTGCATTGAATTATTGCAGAGCATATTTTACTCAATACATAATATTTTTGATAAAAGGTCATGTATAGTCCGTACCACTGAAGATATATTTTAAAAGAAACCCCCCCCCCCCCCCCCAACGCTGCTATAGTCGATCCAACTATATGTTGGTTTGCCCTGAATGACGGAGTAGATTCTGACAACTGATATAACATAGTTGAAGATGTATACAGTAAGTTCAATCAAAATTGGTTTCACACCAATCGAATGAATGGCAGATATAGCATCAGCTTAATATGAACCAAATAAACATCGAGTCACTTTAATAAAATTTCGATGTGAGCATATGCAACGTATACATTGAATTGGTAGAAAATCAATTGAATATAAATCATCGAAGAAAGTATTCTCCCTACGATGAATTATAAATACAAATGGAAGACGAAGACAATAAGGTAAATAGATCCGCTAAATTATGAGGCAAGATGATTAGTAATTTTTCAATAATGTCTGTTTAATGTACATATTAAAATAATGTACATATTAAAAGTATTACGATGATACAGAAACAACTTTTATTGATTAATCTAAGTCGATGTACGGTGTGAATTGTAAAATAATTTACAAAGCGCTCTGAGAAAATTACATAGTTAAACTTAAAAGCAATCTGCGTGTCGAAAAAAAAAAAACAAAAGAGAAATCAATTAAAATAATGTGTACAGATAAATAATATTTTTTTCTGATGTATCAAGAATTTATCTGCAGGCCACATAACAGAAACCATCAGATTTTGTGTGTTCTCTAAGTGGAATTGGAGCAAACAAGTCTTTTTGCTTTACGCAACGCTAGGTCTCAGACTACAGCGTGGTTACGACGAACTACTAGCGGCTTAAACCGAGTGTCCACGTGGCTGGATTTACCCAATTTAATCGATATCTGAAATTACGGGAGAACAATGGCTCGTGCCCGCAAAAAATCTCAATCACGCTTCCCTTAGCAATCCTTCAATACTTATGCACTTAGTGAACACGTAACGTTAAATGAAACTTACCGGCCTCCACTAAATTTACTATCAACACCCGAGAGACGCCGTACAATGTTTTTCTCGAAGGCTAGCACGCAGCGTGACAACAATGGCGGACAAAAAGAAATTACGATCGTACACTTTCCTCGAAATGTAGAAACAAGCGATTGAAGCCCTCAATCTATCAAGATGTCTTCTACTTCGCACATTTTTATGTTTTCGATGTTAATCGTTTCACATAACTTATCACAATGAATATTGTAGTGTTCTACACGCTCACAGGGGAGATGCACGTCAACAGCCAGAAAAGAAGAAGGGAACAGCCGGGAGTCGAAAAGGCGATCGTAGCGCTTTTCGTGCATGCATCTGAAACTACACTGTTTCGCGATTCCCACTACCCAGTTAACCAAGCGTACCATTAGTACAGCATACCGCAAATGTGGAGTACGCCGTGCCCTACAGTACCGGTAATGTACGGGTACTGTAATGTACGGGTACGGGATAGCAGCGTAGTCGTACCTCCACGGTATTGCTACCGTCGAGTTACACCGTACTGCAGTGCACGGTGGCTCCACGGTGGCGATACTGTACCGGTACCGTACTGGTAAATTGGCGGTACAGCGTACCGTACGGCGTACCGGTAATGTACCAGTACCGTACGCACACTCCACATGAGCGGTACATTTGCGGTACGTGGTTAGCTGGGTAACTAATCGCTCACAGCGATCGAACAGAGCGCGCTCGTGGTCGGATTTGCCAAATAAAGTCGCTATCTAGAAATCGTGCCGGGAAAAAGTTACCGATTGCATCCACAAGAACTCAAGTAGCAATAGCAATCAATAGCTGAAAAATATGCACATCGTAGAAAAAAGAAAACACGGTCTTACCTCGAAGTAACTTTAATTAAATAATCTGTTTCAATTAACTTATTCAATTGTAGAACCAATCATCATTCGCTTTATGCGTAATAATTAATTCAGTTGGAAAATGTAGTTTATTGGCCAATATAACGACCAAATATAAAGTTCAAATAACACGCGGATTACTTGTATGAACTCCGATGTAATTAATCCAACCTATTATATGGCCAGGGACATATTGCAATTTTGACATGATAATTTGGTTGTTTCAACTAAACTGGCTTTGTCACTTGAATCGAAATGTATTTCAAGCGAGTAAAATTAGGTTGCTTCAAGCAAAATTGTTTCAACTAAATATACATAGTTGGTATTACCAAACGTTTTTCTGAGTGTACGTGCTTTATTAAAACGTATTTATGTAATAATTCATTATTATTATATACGTCCTGCGTCGAAAGAACTGGTTTGTTCGGATGTAATAAAATTTTGCATGAATCTAGGCTCACTACTTTTACTTGACATCCTATCTAACGATATATTCACTTCAATGAAATGTGTCAATTTATTACAACTAACTCGAAGAAAATGTATTTTCTTGACCACAATAAAGATGTATTTTTGTTAATTCAACATTTTCATTCACTGCAATGAGATTGAAAAAATGGATTTAAACAAATATTTGGCTTCGTCAAAAAAAGGATACTTAGAAAAAAATACACGTTTGTCTCTAATCGTATTTTTTTCTAATGTGATTTTCTTAATCGTTCTGTGAGTAAATATTTGTGCTCTCCGTGTTTGTACATAAAAGCTCGGACCTTGCCACCATAAAATAGCGGACTCGAAATGATGACATTTAAGGTAGAACGAGCGCGCAATCTTGATTTCTATAGAATTTGTTTAAATTTTAACTAGACATTGTTCATATCATCATGCATGTTTGAGTGAAATTTCAGAACAGTCGACTATTTAGATTGGGAGATAATGGGTTTTAAAACTGCGACTTTTAACACTGCAGGGTCTGCATTGAAATTTAGACAGAATAATTCTCCGTAAAAACGATTTGTTCCCTATAATAAGAAGACATATGGCAACACCGCAGAACAGTATTGTTAAATATTTCGAGAAAAAAATTCATGATCGAGTTCCTAAAGTTAAAAATTTTGTCAAAAGAATATTTTCATTATAAATATTAATATTTTATATTGATTATGTTATCTTCATTAACATATAAAAGTGTTGGTTCATTCATAACTAATTAAAAACATTGTGCGATTAAAAATTACTTCCAAATAAAAATATGTGTTGCAGTATTATTTAAAATATGCCGCGCAAACTCACGTCATTGGATACGTGGAACGATGCGGTGTTGCCATATGTCTTCTTATTATTGGGGACAAATATTTTTTACGGAAAATTATTCTGTCTAAATTTCAATGCAGACCCTGCAGTGTTCAAAGTTGTAACTTTAAAACCCATTATCTCCTAATGTAAATAGTCGACTGTTCTGAAATTTCACTCAAACATGCATAATGATATGAACAATGTCTGGTTGAAATTTAAACAAAATCTATAAAAATCAAGATTGCACGCTCGTACTACCTTAAATCACGCACCTGATTTTTATTTAAAAATTACGGAAGTTAGATTCGACGGTGATTACAATACGATCAGTACACAATACGGTGTTTTCACTCCGAATATAGTTCGTTACGTATCAATAAAAAAAAACATCAAAACGCCTGGCGTATATGAATGATTATTAATAGCATGAAGTTAATTCAAACAATCGAATAGGTCGCTCTATTAATTTGGCCGGGCGTTTCAAATGCTACTTAAATTGAAGACCAATTACGATGCAAAAATAACAAACCCATTATTTAGTCTGCAAACAGTTTATAGCCATCCATGAGCTTTATATTGAAAAACATCGCGACCGCATACTGTGGCGATTGGATGAACGATCATAATATAGCAAATCGGTTCCGCACAAGTGAATTTTGCATATATGATTCATAACGATTGCGACGGTCTTCACAAGAACGGTTCACCACATAAATGATGACAATTATAATGTGGCCGTACTTTTTTTTACGGGCTTGCACGGCCATTTGGGATGTTTGAGGTACGCTTTTGAAATAATTTTTTGAGCCTTGGTTGAACAAAAATATCACATCATGTGAATATCGCCTTATGTGAAAAAGATAGTTTCCGCTATAAAAAAAATTAAAATGACATTCCGCGGTTACAGTAGTAAAGTCGGTTCGATTCCGAAAACGGCAAACTCGGTTAAAGCACGTCTGAAAAATGTTATCATCGAAAAAATCAATATCAAATTCAGACTTAACTCTGAGGAACGGCGGAATTGGGTAAGCTGAGATCGGAGCAGGTGTCTGAGCTTTCGCTGCTATTTTCTCGTCGGGGCTGTCATGGGTTGGGAATTTCACCGCGAGATGTCAAGCCATAGCTAACGTTACAATGCCAAAGGTGTTCGAGTGTACGAGTGCCACATGGAAGACCAATGTCGATCGACTCAATGATGCAGATGCAGTATGGCCTTTATTGTTGTGCAGGTCTCGCCGAATCGCTGAAAAAATTAAGACCAAATTAGAGGAATGGCTATGAGTAAACAATGAAACACGTGATGGAAGACATGAAAAAGCATGGTCACATGATAATTGTCATTTTGTCTATAATTACGATTATTGCGCTCTTTCAGTTAAAGGTTTGGGTGTACTGAAGACGCAAAAATTTGTGCTAATAATTGCGAGTGTTCCGTTGCTACATAAATGTGAGCAATGCTGCATGATTCAAAGGCTATTAAAATGGATTGCTATGGACTGTTCGGAAACAGTCTAAACTCATGATAATGACCTGTTTATGTGCAATCAATTTTAGTATATCGCCCAATTAATTGAAATGGCAATTATAAAAATGTAATGTAGTGAAGAATTAAAAGGACCCTGTTTAAAAACCTCCATGAGTTAACCTTACCGATAAGCATGTATACTCCTGCTTACGGGGGCATGACTCGCCCTCGTCGAATGAAACAACCCACATTGCACCTCACGACCTTGCCAGCTTGCACATTTTTAAACGACATTACGCACAAAACTTTTGTTCTATAAGCTCAGTCGACAGCATTATCCACGAGATGTGGGGCAGTACTAGTCGGTTGTGACGTTATTTATAAACCGCTTTATAATATTATGTGCAGGCCCATTGTCAGATGCATTTAATATCTCAATATTGTACTCAGTAGTTTTTGGTATATCACTCCTAGCCATACTTGCCTTTCCTTATCGCAAATTCATGATTATTATATTGTGGATGGGGCACCAGTACTATATGGAAGTGAACCTTTGTCTGTTTGCTTATTTGTTTATTACCTTTTCTACTTTCCCGCTTGGTGGATGGACGAGTTCTAATTACATTTTTCGAAAATGCGCCCAACTCAGACCTGGTAATCGTTCCCCGTGGGTCCTTCTTGAAACGTCTGCATGATCTTGGAAATAAAAAACAGGTTGATTTTCAGTATTTTTTAAAAATGTTTATGGGTTGAGGTCAGGATTTTGCATACAACGAACACATAATCTTGCCTAGATTGAGTTTTTTTCTATTGAAAAACATTGATGAACAATGAAGTTATTATTATTTAAACCAAGTGCCCCCGAGTTGATCCATAGCCCATCGGTGTAGGTGTTCCTGACAACCAGGGCGATTTGGAATGAACAATGGAAGAAATGTACCTTTGGTATATTACTAAAACTTTCGTATGACCGCATACTTTTGTCAAATTGTAAAAAGTATTTCGTATAATCGCTCAGGCGATCGAAAATATTATAAACTATGCTCAGTTCGAATGTAATGTGAATCGGACGGAAAGACTGAGATACGACTTACGCCATTAAATAAAACATAGTTTTAAGAAAAACGCAAAAGACATATGTTAGTAAAATGTACATTATCCGTAAAAATTTAGAGGTCTGTTCAATATTTTTGTTATTTGTTTCTCAAGGTTTTTTTGAATGTGCAAATTAATTGTTTAAATAACACTTGTGATGAAACTGTGCATTTAAGGTAGTTCTGTAGGTACACGTATGAGTCAAAAGTTTCGGTTGAAGCGCATAGTAACATCCAATGCCTATACTATGCTGTTGGTTGTACATTTTTGACAGAGCTTGTACCCTCTATATGTCCCACACACTCGCACCTTATGCATGGATAGGTCTCATACTCGTATAGAGAGCGGCGCTGTAATCGTGGCAACAGCGCAATTTTCCTGCAGTCATGGCGTTGAGCTTACTACGATTCGTCTTTCGCGAAATATTTTATACAATTAAAAAAAGGGTGAAAATGTTAACCCAAATGCGATACAAAGGAAACTTTACATGAAAAAAAGGCGCTTGCTAAAAGACTGAAAGCTGTGGCAGCCATGTGTCAAGCAAATGCGGCTAAACGCGATGAGAATAATCATAACCTCAACGATCAGCAACAAAAATTCGCTATCGAAGGACGTCGGATTGTGGATTTACAACATCTTGCCGACAGTTTAAATTGTATTCGCTGCAACGAAGACTTTTTTAAGGGAAACAGTGAAGGAAACCCGAATGGGATTCAATGCTATTTTACATATTTCCTGCGACGAGTGCTCTGCAATAACCCAAGTTATATCTACACACACACACACACACACGCGCGCGCGCGCGCGCGCGCACACACACACAAATATATATATATATATATATATATATATATATATATATATATATATAACACGAATAAATACATGCATAAATTGAACAAATTAAATTTGTTTGCAGAATAAATTTATTTTATATCCGTCTCAGAATTACTAGAACTCGGGGAAAAAAAAAAACACGTTTCGAGTTCGCAGACCACGCGCCGATCCGCTGGCTGCAGCGGACACTGTTGCTATTCCGTTACAGATGGTTCGGCCCGTGTCCCGTGTCGAATAAAATCACCACTTTTCATAAGTCGATATCTCCAAAACTAAACGGTCAAAGTTTGTCTTTTTTGTTTTTGAACAATCCGGCAATAGTAGTGTGTACACGTGTGTTTTTATTTCGAAATCCTAAGATCCGTTTAGAACCTCTATCGAGAAATGCGAGCAAACTCCTATCGGTTTAGGTGTTAGATATAGGGATCGCGTAAAAAATACCCATATTCAATTGCAATTATTTCATGACCTAAACGGTGAATCGAATTGAATTTTTGGGCATCGGTCCATGAAGGTCATATCTACACCATACTTAGATTTCAGCCAATTCCTAAGATTTGACCAAATCTACAGAACTACCTTAAGAGGGAATGACACCTTATCGCGGTCGGTATGGTAGAACAATTATAGATTCCCAAAAATCTCTGAAACGGCTCTTCAGATCCCGTCGAAACTTTGCCAAACGTCGTTAAATACATAGACGAATAGCTGTCAACCCCTCAAATTTTCTGAATTTGAGAAAAAAAAATGTAGATTGGCTTATCATAAGCCAATTTAGTTTTTTTTTCTCAAATTCAGAAAACTTGAAGGGCAGACAGGTATTCGTCTAGCTATTTGACGTCGTTTGACAAAGTTTCGACGGGATCTGAAGAGCCGTTTCAGAGATTTTTGGGAATCTATAATTGTTCTACCATACCGACCGCGATAAGGTGTCATTCCCTCTTAAGAGAACGAAGTTTCGCATAATAATGCCATATAGTAATCATTCCGCAACAGCATCAATAGCCTCAACTCCTTTTTGAGCTGATGCACGAAGTTGGCGCTAATCTTTCGACGCTTCCAGTGCACGATTGTCAGATATCTGTAAGTGCTGAGGGTCAGTGTTCTGGCCCTCGGCATAGGCGTTGGGCCTAATTGTCAATTCCGTCACGTACATTATTAGCAGCCTGCTATGGGAACCATAATTCAATGTATCCACATCCAAGTTGGTCGCAATTTTGTTTCCGGCTTCAAACGTTTGTGTTGAAACTTTGTTATTTTATGTAAAGCCACCTACACAGCGCTCCAATAAGTAATCTCGAGACAGACCTTCATAAACGGATTTGATAGCATCGACAACGACTTAAGAAAAGTGGTCTTCGGGCTTCTAATGATTCAGTAACTCATTCGCCGTTGCCTTTTGCGAATATACCTGCATTTTCTTTGTTTACCTTACGCAATCGCGTACCCATCTCTTTTTAGATATGCACAACACATCCTGTTTCATGTTGGCCGTTTTAATGTCTCCATTCCGAATATTGTTTGTGTGTTTTACTGCATGCAATTCGTCCGATCTCGATAACGTTCCTGCCTCTCCATCAACCTCCAGCTTTCCAGCTGATTCATTGTGGTGAGCATAGTATTTTTTTGTGCGTTAGAAGACATTCTGCGTACTCTTCGGTATGATGTAATTTACTCCACCAGTATTCCCTAGTTTTGCGATACGAAGATTTTGCCGCTCGACCCTTAGACCCTGCACCATAAAGTGAAGAAACGTCACGTTCCATTTGCTGAACTCAAACTTTTCTCTTCTGTTACGGCATTTTTCATTAGAAAGTCGCGATCGCCTTTCGTGGCGTGCACCGAGAAAAAAAAGTATTGAATAAAGAAATGCATTGGTTGACCCAAATAAATGTCTTAACATGGAATGCCACCGATATATGACATTGTTACAATACTATAAAATATTGGGAAATGCGATTGATTATAATAACATATTATTTTATTTGTAAATTTCTCTTTTATTTGAAGTTCTCTCAATATCTCCATTATCCTTAAAATAAAATCATAATCTTGAAATCATTCTATATACAATCTGTAGATGTATGGATGAGATCATTAAGCGATTGGTACAAAAAAATTTCATTTCTTACAAAATTATAATTAATGAATGATTTCTTTACTTTATCGAAACGAATATGCCATTAGACGTAACATTTTCGTACTCCGTACAATATCAAAAGTAGTCACATGCGATAGCGACAAGTGTATATCATGATTGAAAAATTAACAATATGGATTCGAAATAATAGTATTTTTTGCCACAAAGTACAGGTGTCATCTGTAGCAACGCATTAAGTGTCTAGTAGAACAAATATAATATTAGATGAAATAAATGTTCATTGCAATCAAAAGAATATATTTGTAAATTCGAGAAGTGATGTATTTAATATTATTCTATGTGCACTTGCAAACATTTCTCGATTGTTGGTTTGAGTAAATGCACACTCATGGGAATTGCTGAAAATATTTAAAAGAAGTTCGCAGGCAGTTCTTTGGAATAGGATAGGATTGTCTCAATAAAATGTTTGATTAAATTTGATTTATTTAAAAATTGAAATTTTTTGAATCTTTAAAAAAATTTCAATGTAAATCTCGATTTTCGGGAAAACCCCCCCCCCCCCAGTGCGTTTGCCGCCATCTTGATTTAAAGGGTTTTTTTTTGTTTTTCGAATAACTCGCTTATTTTCAACCTTAGAGTGAAAATGAAAATATCCAAAGTTGTGGAAATTATAATTTCCCACAAGTTTAGTAATTATAGCTTTTACCCTAGGATCGATATTTATAGAGTTAGACTGCTAATAGGGGTAGAACGTTTTTTTGTTAATTATCTCGTTTATTATAAAGTTTATTGTAAAAATGGCAATACATAATCACGTAGGAAATTTTATTTCCTTCAACTTTGGTTATTACCATTTTTACCCTAGGTCCAATATTTTCGGACTTATACTTAATTTAGGAGTGAACTTTTTTTACGTTCGTTATTTCGTTTATTATCAAGTTTATCGTAAAAATGGTTATGAATAATCAGGTAGGGAATTTTATTTGCTTCAGCTTTGGTTATTACCATTTTTACCCTAGGATTAATATTTTGAGAGTTATAATGAAGGTGCGGGAAAAAAATATATAGATATTTTGGACACCCTCATGGATACCGGTATTTCGTTTGTAACTAAATCTTCGTTCCGAGATTGTTCGAACATTTAAGTGATCATAAGACATATTTGCAAAGGAAGTGAAAGGGCGCATTGAAAATATTCCAGATCTTACTGCGATTGGGGTTGCGATATTACAGAGGCACCAGAGTCTTTGCTAAAATTGATATCATGCAAATCCAAAGGTAACTGCGGGAAAATGTGGAGCTGCCGTAAAGCGGGCCTCAAGTGCTCTGTTTTATGTTTGTTTTGCAACGGAGAGACGTGTGACAATGTCACACATATAAGGGACCTGATACTGGAGGACGACTTCGACGATAAAGAACCTGATTGCTCCAAGGATCTCCGTTCGGAAGAACTTTCCGAACCTGCTGACGAAGATCGCGATTATTTTATCGACCGCGAGGTAGGAGAGGACAAGATTGCAGATCAAAATATTGCAAGGCCGTCGGTAAAACGAGCAAAATTGGCGTAGGACAACCGACGTGAGATCCTACGTGGGATTAAAATTGGAGGTACGTATCTTATGGAAGGAAACAACATTAGTATGAATTTGACATAACTTTCAAGTTAAAAGAACTAATCAGGTGTTAAAATCCACAGGTTTCTACTCGCTGAAATTGCTATTTACGACGAGAGAACACAGCCTGAGTCGAAGAAATTTAAATTACGTACCTGGTTGTCCATCACTACTTGTATAACAAATTGAATAATAAATTTAATTTAAAAAATGAAAAAATTACACCCCTATTTTAATTATGACTCCCAAAATATTGACCCTAGGGTAAAAATGGTACTAACCAAAGTTGAAGGAAATAAAATTTCCTACGTGATTATTTATTACCATTTTTACGATGAACTTGATAATAAACGAAATAACTCAACATAAAAAAAAGTTCACCCCTTATTCAAGTATAAGTTTGAAAATATTGATCCGAGGGTAAAAAATGCTAACAACCAAAGTTGAAGGAAATAAAATTTCCTCTGTGGTTATTTATTGCCATTTTTACAATAAGCTTGATAATAAAGGAGATAAGTTCTATAAAAACGTTTTTTACCCCTATTAGCAGTCTAACTCTATAAATATCGATACTAGGGTAAAAATGATAACCACCAAACTGGTGGGAATTACATTTCCCGCAACTTTGAATACTTTCATTTTCACTCTAAGGTTGAAAATAAGCGAGTTATACGAAAAAAATGCCTCTTTAAATCGAGATGGCGGCAAACGCACTGGGTGGATTTTCCCGAAAATCGAGATTTACACTACCAACCACTGCCCCCTAAGTATAAAAAAAGAAAATCGCACCCCCGAATTAGTTCCAGGTGAACCGAACTTTAGACCTATCTCGACTGCACTAACACGCTGACTCACGGTCAGTGTCGACCAGGGGGCTGGTACCTTCTATCCCTTACCGTATATAAAAATGCTACGCTTTTGGACCGCTTTGTTTAGTTGTATCGAGCCCCCTGGCAGTGGCCTACTATTCCTATACGATAAACGAAAACGCGTTTTGTCACGGCTTTTTATTTCTTGAAATCGCCACTGTCTAGCGTTGGCTGTTGTGTGACAGCCTTCGGCTCTAAATACTCTGATCAGCTGAACGATTCGGGACTTTCGTGGCTTTCGCCTGTTATCGTTATGGCAACGTTATTTATTGAGTTCAAATGGAAAATCATTAGAACGGAAAATCAATCCATATATATCAATAGATTTTTATTCATGTAAGATATTCGTAACACCGGCGCAACATACAAATATACGCATGCCTGTCACACGACTACTAGCGCCACAGTGCGGCAAGGACATTTTGCGAACAGCATTTATCTACCAGTGTCAGGGGGCTGGTTTTCTACCTCTTCCCGTGACACTAGTAGGTCACTGACAATACAAGGTGTACCGGAAAGTTTTTACCGGTTTTTCTGACAGATGCCGCTAACCGTCAGTATGGAATAAAATAATTTGCCATATGTCATTTTATTCTACTGTCATTAACCTTCAAAAACTACTCATTTTCATTCTGACTAAATAATAGTGTCATAGTGTTGTAGCTCTGTGAATATGTCGAATTTCGTACCTGACAAAGAGCATTTGCGGCATGCATTGCTTTTCTTATTTCATGAAAAGAAAAAGGCCATTGAAACTCATCGTTTGCTGGTAGAAACTTACGGAGAGCATGCTCCAAGCGTAAAAACGTGTGAGGCGTGGTTTCGAAAATTTAAAAGTGGGGATTTTGATTTAACAGACAGTAGACGTTCGGGTACACCAAAAAAATTTGTGGACGCGGAATTGCAGGAGTTATTGGACGAAGACCCAACCCAAACTCAAAAACAATTGGCAGAACGGTTAAATGTGGCACAAGAAACGATTAGCGACCGCTTACGAGCAATGGGAAAGATTTTAAAACTAGGAAGATGGGTGCCACATGAACTGAATGATAGGCGAATGGAAAATCGAAAAACCATTTGTGAAATGCTGCTTCAACGGTACGAAAGAAAGTCATTTTTGCATCGGATTGTGACGGGTGATGAAAAATGGATTTTTTTCGAAAATCCAAAACGTAAAAAATCGTGGTTATCGCCTGGCCAACCTAGCCCATCAACTCCAAGGCCGGATCGCTTCGGAAAGAAGACAATGCTCTGTGTTTGGTGGGACCAGGGTGGTGTGGTGTATTACGAACTTCTAAAACCTGGTGAAACAGTAAATACTGATCGCTACAAACAACAAATAATCAATTTGAATTATGCATTGATTAAAAAACGTCCAGAATGGGCCGAAGACACGGTAAAGTGATTTTGTTGCATGATAATGCACCATCACACACAGCAAAACCGGTGAAAGACGTATTAAAATCGCTTGGATGGGACTATTATCACACCCGCCGTACTCTCCGGACCTGTCTCCGTCCGATTATCAGCTTTTCGCATCAATGGGGCACGCACTGGCTGAGCAGCACTTTGCAAATTTCGAAGAAGTCGAAAAATGGGTCGTTGAATGGTTCCGCTCAAAGGACAAGCAGTTCTTTTGGGATGGCATTCACCATTTGCCAGAAAGATGGACAAAGTGTGTAGAATCGAATGGCCAATACTTTGAATAAATACCATTTTTTTTTTAATTATGTGTCTTTTCATTTAAAAATCCGGTAAAAACTTTCCGGTACACCTGGTATTCTTATTGCGCAGGCGCGAGGCCCGCACGGCGTACTTAACCACCCAGACGCCGAATACGACTATTCCAGTCATTACGGCGAAAAAAAAACAGGTTAGAAATGCAAGTGAACCGAGAAAGCTGATTTTTGGATATTGTGTGAAGGGGGCTTAGAAAAGCTTAACTTCAAATTGTTGACTAAGGTCTCCTATCTGCATTCTTCGCCATCTTAAAAAAAGGGTTGAATTTGGCTTTTTTTCAATAATTCGGCTCTCAGTCGAGATACGAAAATTGCAATGAAACTTTTTTGTTGCTTTTTTACGCTCTACAATTCAGGTCCTATACATTTCACCTATCGTTCATCGTTGTTGAGATATGGAGCGAGAGAGTAAAAAATTCAGGTAGTTTTTTGCTGTTTTCTTCTTTCCCGTGATAAATATCGGAAAAAATTCTATTATCAAACTTGTAGAGCATGTTAATACCTGCAATGTCGTTTGTTCATTATTTTTTTAGACAAAACTTACGACTTTTAGCGTGCCGTAAAGTCGGTAAGTGCTTGCGCAGTTTCGATTTCGTAGCTCGCACGGTTGTATTCATATGTCATAACGGATTAACGGTTGTTGAGGGAATTATTGAGGTACAATATAAATAAATCACCCACGCAAAATTATAAATCACACACATGAAATTTGAAAGTTGTTTGAAGTCGTATTGAAACATTTGACCTCATCTGCCAGAAATGTGTTACGTACGTGCAACAACACTTGGAAGAGAATGTCACAATTACATTCGACGGTTATCCGAATGACATGAGTATCGCAGGAACCAACATTTCTTAAAGAGTACGACGTTCCAGAAAGAACCAATCGCCGGAATTTACTTTCGATGAAACTACAGCTCCAAAAGTTAACCAAGAGAAGTTTCTTGCAAGAGACACAAATAAGGATGACTTTATACAAATGCTTCGCCCTTATTTTGCAAAAGCCGACATCAAAGTTGAGCAGGCATTTCAGGACGCAGATACTCTTATCGTAACCACGGCAATTGAAGAAGCGTCGATTTATGACTCAGTTGAAATCGTCGGCAAAGACATCGATCTTTTGGTTTTGATCAGTGGACTTGTACAAGACAAAGCAAACATATACTTCCTGAAACCAGCAAACGGAAATACACCCGCAAGACTGTACTCTCCGACTAGTTTGAAGCATGATAAGTCTGTTCTTGACAACATACTCTTCCTTCATGCGTTTAGCGGTTGCGACACCACATCGTCTTTTTACAATATTGGAAAATCCAAATTCATCAACACTCTCGAATAGCATCCGGAGGTACGGTCTTCAGTGGAATTATTTAAACAGGAAAAAATCGATCCGGAGGTTCTGACTTCCACTGGAAAACAATTCCTCATTGCCTCATATGGCGGTAAGAAGCAGGATGAATCTATTAATGTTCTGCGATTCCACCGCTCAGCTAAGTCAATGACGAAAAATAAGTTGAACCACCTCTCACTACTCCCACCAACGAAAAGCGCAGTCCGCCAACATACATTCCGTACGTATCTGCAGGTGCAAACGTGGCTCGGGTTTTACAAGGTTCCTCAGGAATGGGGTTGGCGACGAACAAATCATGGGCTTGAACCAATTATCAGCACAGCCGAACCCGCTCCACCCGAACTTTTTAAAGCTTATATCGTGCAAATGCAAAGGGAAATGTGAAGCTGTCTGTGGGTGCAGAAAAGCAGGGATTCCTTGCTCCATTATTTGCCTCAATTGCAGTGGGTAAACATGCAAGAACGTCGCCAAAGTCGACATTCTGCTTAACGACGACGATAATAATGATGATGATTCGACTATCAAAGCATCACCTCGTGTGGCTGAAGAATCTCCAGAACTCGATGGGTATTCCGAGGAGGAACACTTCGAGCCTGGACCATCGAAACGAAGAAAAATATAAATATAAAAAACAGACCGCCTTTAATTGTTATTTTTTACAACACAAAAAAAGTAATTGCATAATAAATTTTATGTGTGTGATTTATAATTTTGCTAGTTCATTTATTTATGTTGCACTTCAATAATTCCCTCAACAACCGTTAATCCGTTATAACATATAAATACAACCGTGCGAGGTACGAAATCGAAACTGCGCACGGACTTACCGACTTTACGGCACGCTAAAAGTCGTAAATTTTGTGAATTTTTTTTAATTACGTTGCAGGTACTACCATGCTCTACAAGTTTGATACTAGACATTTTTTCGATATTTATCACGGGAAAGAAGAAAACAGCAAAAAAACAAGTTTCACTACCTGAATATTTACTTCCTCGCCCGATATCTCAACAACGATGAACGGTAGGTGAAAAATGTATTATAAAACCTAACTTATAGAGCGTTAAAAAAGCAACAAAAAAGTATTCCATCGCAATTTTCGTATCTCGACGGAGAGCCGAGTTATTGCAAAAAAACAAAATTTAACCCTTTTTTCAAGATGGCGCAGAATGCACATAGGAAATCTTGGTTGACAATTTGAAGTTAAGCTTTTCTAAGCCCCCCCTACATAATATCCAAAAATAACCCCCTCCACATAATATCCAAATGTATATAATAACAGGACTATATTTTGACGTTTGGAGTTTAAGGGGCTATACCAGTGTGAACGCTGAAAATTTGGGTGATTTTCGGGAATTTTTTGGAAGAAAAGTACTAAATTAAATGTTTCGGAAAATTAAGAATATATTTGGCTATATTTGACCTCTATTACATAATTTTTTCGTAGAAAAATATTGATATCCAAGCGACTCATGCGCTGCCTTCGGAGGCGCCAAAAAAAGTTGCTCCACTGCTGACATGATTCCGGCCGATTGAGTAGCTGAAACCGAAAAAGGAAAAAATGCCGTTAAACTGGAAGGTATTTCCTGTACAGTGACCTAGAATTTTCGAAAAATATCAAAATCTAACAAAATGGCGTAGTTATGAAAAAGTCTGTTTTCTTGCTTATAAAATGGTCGTTTTTTTCAATGCCAAATTGTCAATTTTCATCCAATCAAAAATATCCTACGTCATTGTAGAGTAAATATGTTCAAGAGTTCACAGTTCAAATTTCAAGTCAATCAGATCATTGCTCTTTGAGTTACAATGTCACCAAATTTGGAAAATCTCATTTTGAGAAAAACGCGTTTAAAGATTTATTTATCGATTTTTACTAAATAAAATAATAGAGATATGGCCTTGAAATTTTTACAGGATATTCTTAGAAGTATAAACTATCGGAAAGGGCAAAAAAAATCATTATTTTGAAAGTGTCAATGGTATAGCCTCTTAAACCGCGGTACGGAATTGATGAAATTGCCGAAATCACTCATACTCATGCGCTAATGCCGTGTGTTGTGCACGGGTGTACCTCAGGGTACCTGCGTAATCCTGAAGAGGTGCATTTTTCACCGTACTAGCCGATCCTCGCATTCGAAGCTATTGAAAGGCTTCGAATTATATATGTGCGTGTGTGTATATATAAATAGCCCCTGCGCGCGCATCAGGATTGTTCGAGAACAACTAGCGCTGCGAGTGGCAGAGTAGGACACTACAAACAGAGGATATTTTGCGTAGCAAAAATTCTGAAAAATGCCAGCCCTCTGGTGTCCATAAAGAATTTCGTTTTCTTCGTCAACGCCGACTTCACACGAAATTCGAGATCATAAAGAATCTCAATTTCGCAGCAAGAGTTCTGGCTGGCGGCTCGCGCTTTTCTGCAGCGCAATATTTGTTAAAAATTAATTACGAACGAATGTGCGGTACTTCCTATACCTCTCAGCAAATATGATTGCTGCTTACGCGGCGCAAAAAACAATGCTAAAAATTACGCTTAAATAGATATTTGAAGAATTATACGAAATTTCTGCTCTGCGAAATTGGTATATTGGTGTATTCAAGCTTTTTAAACGGCAACATTAATTTTTAGTACTCTCCATTTTTTTTAAAATCAATATAAACACCAATTTTTTTTGTTCACAAATTTATAGACGGAATAACTTCTCAATATGCCAATCTAGCAGAAGATAACTTTCGCATTGAAAAAGTATAGGAAATACAGCGAGGTTACAACGTTCAACATCCAATTAATTTTCCAAACGACAAAAAACCTTACCATATAGACTTTTTCACTTTTAGCGGGATTATTTGTTATTTTGTAATGACGAATTGACAGACGAATAAAATTAAGCCATTTATGTTCTTTCTACAAATTCTCACTTTTCATGGGCGAAAATGATCGTAAATGTCGAAAAGCAATTTTTTTCACCTAATAAACCAAATAATCGTAGTCAAAAATGATAATAACATTTCTTCACTTTTTTACCTAATTCAAAACTTTCATCATTTAGGCCACATGAAAAAATAGGAGCAACTCTACGGGTAGTGTACTTTTTGTGGAAAAAAAACTTGGAAGAAATGCCCAAACATAATATAGTCAGCGATTGTCATGTATCTAATTTGTATTTAAGTAAATTTGTATTAATCTAATTTGGAATTAAGAAACAAAAGCTCAAAATCGAGAGGGTCATCCAAGGAAAATGGGTCTGATTGTATCATTAATCAAACAAATTTATACTTGTCTATAGACTTTATTGGAAAAAAATAAATCGAACATTTTTCCTTCGCGGCGTTTCTTTTGATTTATAAGTAACAAATTGACAAATACATATTGTCAAGTAGAAGCTAGAAAACTAGGAATCCTCAGTTCCAAAATGCACTTCTAAATTTTCTCCTACGATGATTCTTCGCGGCAATAGAGCAATTTGAAAATCACTGAGAAATGTCAATGATTTTCTTGCTCTACTAATTTTTGTCACTAGTGTATAACAACTCAATGACGTTGAAGTTTGAATTGTTGGAATGCAACGAAAATGAATCCTTCTTGAATGATCAAATTTTTTCTGTCTCTCTAGACTGTGAAAATCTTTTAAACGTTTTTACATAGCCTCATCACAAATTTACGACCTCAATTTGCCAAATAAGACTCCCTAAAAATACAAATAAATAAATGGAAAATATAAATACATACAACTAGATCGTACTTGAAATATTTTTGTAGTCAAGTTCCGGTCTCGTCCTCTTACGGTCTCACAACCCAATTTTTTTTCAAAGCTTCCGTACCACTTCCAATTGTCCCAACTTTTAGGTCCAAACATTGCGGATGCATTATAGAACAATGTGAACAAGTTCGGCATCGGTTGTTCCAAAAATAGTCGGAATTGTTTAAGAAAATTACATTTAATGTCGATAAGATAAATCAATTGCCTAGCATCAGCGCTTATAACTCTGTATACCGCTAGTGCGATAGTTGTATGTCGCAGTGTGTTACTTTTGTACCGCAAACGAATTCCGACACTATAAGGACCAGAAAAACTTTGTTCATTAAATTAACGAACAAAGTTTTAAATATAAAAAATTTAAGCAAATCTCACCTTTCGCTGCACTTGCAATAGTATCCATTCGAAGAACGACAAGTGATGGAAGCAATGATTCGTTACTTTTTCACAGTAAATACTGTTATGTGAAAAACTGAGTAACATTTTAAAACTTTCTTTACAAGGATTCAGCGAACCATCAAAATATTTCTCTTGCCGGCAAATAAAATAACAAGTTTAATAAGCAGCTGAACAAGTTATTTGCTTTGCCATTGCTTGTCAAAATTATCATCTTGTTCAGTCGTCAGAAAAATCTTCTGACGATTCACTAAATCCCTCTAAAGAATGTTATAAACTGTTAGTCAGAGTTTTTCACATGGCCCGAACTATGGAAAAAGTCTTACAAAACATTGCTTTCATACCTCGTAGTTCTTCGGATGAATATTATTGCGAGTACAGCATAAGGTGAGATTTTTCCATTTTTTTAAATTCCAACCTAGTTTCGTTGATTTACGCAGTCTAAAAATTTGTTTTCAACACCAATGTATTCGCTAAGCTTTATCCTCTTGTCAAAGCGCAGAGAGCACACTACGAAGTGCAAGGTTTCGCTGTCACCATATACACAGATATAAACACTGACATAACGCATTTCGTTCATCTTCATGACACTATCCATAATTCATTTTAACAATTATGCGCAAGTAATAGAAAAGCCGATGCCAAGCTTGTTCGCATTGTTGTATGATGCATCCACCACATTTGTCCATGTAGGAGGTGGGCGATTATAAAATGGCCAAATGCTTCAAACAAAAATTGAATCGTAAGGTAGTAAGTGGCGGAGACCATAACTCGGCCCCAAAAATATGTGGAGCATGAACAATCTTTTAATTCGGCTTCAAATTATATTTTTATAACTTATATTATGGCACTCGGGTAAATGGATGCGCAGTGTGCAGTCATTCGTTGTTACAAAAAAATGTACAAGCAATGTAACCACCTACTCTCAATGTCGGTCGATGAATAAGCTACCCAGATGACTCGCATGATGAATTCATTCGCAAGCCCGTCCGTTTAACCATGACACGAAAACCCTTTCCATCATCAACCGTTTTCAAAACTTCATTTTACACTTTTATCAAAACACATATTATTCGCACACGGTTCAATCTCAGCTGGCACTTTCTCGGCACACCGACTTCGAGCCGCATCGATGTACGTCGCCTGCAGAATGCGTCATGAGCGCCATCTCGGATTTCGCGAGAATTCAGTTTCACGAATGTTGTGCGAGATTTTCTCGAAAGCATAAACCATTACGTACTAATTGTAAATACCCACGGATTTTCTAAAATGTGTGATGGAATGAAATGATCACGGTGTCAAAATTCGTGTTTTTAACATGGCTACCCGGCTCTTCTGCCCTCCAAGTCGTCGGATTAACCAAACTTTTTATTTGACATCATTTTAATCACGGCTTCAGCATGGTAACGCAATCTACTTAATTTTTCTTCGATTCAAGCAATTTCCTAAGAAGACAGCCGTTCGTCTATCAGTTTGACATTGTCTGGTCAAACCTATTATTTGTATAATATTGGAAACAAACGTAATAATCTACTACTCGATTTCAGTAGGACGCCATATCGTCGACGTTTAGCATCGTCGCATTTTCGATAGCTGTCATCGGTCCCACGCACCCAGCTTATTACATTTTGTATCCGGTAAACATGGAGAATGAAAATACTGTAGAAGTTTATCAAGAGAGTAAGGGGATTGTATCTGAAGTTCAGTTTAGAGACAAAGGTAGATTCTGTTGGACAAGAATTAGAAAATGAGAAGATGATATTGGGATTGCAAATGAAAAACGTTGCGTTGAGGTTAACCTCAATGTCCAATGTTCAATCTGTCTAAAATCAAAACTTATTTCAAAAAAAACAAAAGTTATAAAAAGGAACGTTTATTTTAAATGACGGTTCTTCCATGCTGAATTTATACAGGGTGGATTAATAACTATTAGCACGTTCGATATCTTCGAAATTATAAGGTTCACAGAAATATTCGCTGAAATGAAATTGCACAGTACGAAAGGGGCCATCCGATAGCGATAATAGTTTTTTTGCAGGTGGAGGTACTTCGGACATTTGAAGGTCAACTCCATTTTTTTAAGTGGATCGGTATGTTTTTTTCTGTATTATGAAAGAGGAGCTTAAAACGAGTTCAACGGCCTATAACATAAGGTCATTGAAGGTCATAGAAAGTACAGAAAGGCGATAATACTTACAGTTTCGGTAGTAAACAAAACACCTTTACACTTCTTTCTATGGGGAACATTGAAAGATAAAGTGTACAAAGAAGTACCAACTATACTTGAAGACATGCATGTCATAGTGCTTGCATGGCATGTCTACTACCAGTGCTAATCCAGTGAATTCATCAACACAAGTCATTGGATGACTTCCATATGACGTAAAATTTGCAGATATTAATTGTGGACACTTGAGTACAGCGATATGATTCATTCACGATACTAAATGAGTTCACGGCTTTGCATCATGCCATGCAGTCAATATGCTGTAAAATTTGGTTCATCAATTGTATGCACGGCGTGATGATCATGACTGTCTATCTGGGGATGCGTTGTATACATGTCGCCAGAAAAATTGAGATGCCTTGCCTATACATAAAAGAACTTTAAATAAATATCGACGAAAGGTCCTTTATAATCCATTAAAAAATATACGGCTTCGCACAATCATTTTTAATTCGCGTTAAAAATATCCGATAGCCTTATTGATCACAAAAATGTAACGAACGCAACCGTTAGTTTTTTAACGTGTTTCTTGCTCCAAGTAGCAAAAAAATCGATATATGAGAGGACAGGTACATTTTGTCGTCTACGTGTGACCAATTCACCAACTTTAACAATTAATAACTCGGAAACTGTACGGTAAATCATGTAAAAACTCCGCCTACGCATGGACGAAGGTTTCGACAAAGCTATAAAAAAAAATCGGGTATTTATCTCGGACTCGCTCTAATCGCCGAAACTCCTTAAGGGGTTACCCCCACTTGCGATTTTGAAAAAAATCGATTTTTTTATTGCATTTTTTTGAAGTATAAGTATCTGAGAATATGTCCTGAAAATTTCAAGTCGATCCGAACCAAATTGACTGAGATATGAGCGTTGAAAGAGAAGAATCCGTTGTGTAAACGACCGGCTAGTCTGCTGTCTAGCGCGTTCGACCGTCCCTCCGACCTCCAATGCATTGTTCGATGAAAAGGGTCGTATACCTGGCATTCACAACGTTCATATAATAGACTGGAATTTATAAAAACGTATTTTCGTTGTCTGTTATGGTCTAAACTCGTCAGTGTAGCTCGAAAGTTCGACTATAAAGGACGTATATTCCGCCGTTCATAATATTATAAGCACAGTTTTTATTCATTTTACATTCAAAAATGGATCGAAAAAAAGGTTCGCGACAAACAAGAAGCAGTGATAATTTACGGAAATCTCGACCAAAAAAAAGGAAGGGTGTTTTTAACCCCAACCTGGCCGAAACGGAAACTGAAAGTTTCAGCACGTCTGCGAAGAAACTGAAAAATAATATTGATATGACTGTGAATCAAAGTCCTAATATTGAATATCGGATTTTGAACTTTTGGGTTGCATTTACTGCTATTTCAAGTTTAGTGAAGTGCAAAACGTGTAATGGAAATATTACATTTGAAACGGTAAGTGCAAGAGGACTAGGCTTCAAAATCGTTGTGAAATGTGACTCATGTGCAGATAATTTAATACCATCTTCTCCTTTTTTGGAACATTCGTATGAAATAAATCGTCGATTTATATTCACCATGCGAGTTCTCGGCATAGGATTGGCTGGAGCACAAAAATTTTGCGGACTTATGGACATGCCAAGGTTTCTTACCGAGACTACATATTCAATAATTTTGAAAAGTATTTATGAGTCTGTAAAAACATGTGCAGATGTAATATTTAAAAAAGCCGTACGAGAAGAAATTGAAGATACACCTAATGCAGAAGGCGATGCAACTCCTCAATTTACAGTTTCCGGCGATGGATCAGTCATAGGCTACTACAGTGGAAAAGTACTTGATCTTGTGGTAAAAAGTGCGTATTGTAAAATGTGTGAATCGTGGAAACATAAGCTAAATGATGCGGAATACGAATAATGGTACGAAACACACGAAGATAACTGCAGGGCAAATCACGAAGGCTCCTCGGGAAAAATGGAGGCGGACTCCATTATCGAAATCTTCAAGCGTTCAATAGAAAAATATAATGTCCTGTACCGTTACTATATTGGAGACGGAGATTAGAAAACGTACACTGGGCTAATAAATTCTCATCCTTATGACGACGTAGAAGTTATAAAAAAAGAATGCATCGGTCACGTCCAAAAGCGTATGGGATCCCGCCTTCGTAATTTAGTAAAAAAAAAAAAAACAAAAAGCTTGGTGGTAAAGGACAGCTGACAGGAAAATTTATTGACAAGCTCACTGTGTACTTGCTATTCGACGCCATTCTGCTTCTGTTCACGATATGCATGAGGAAATATGGGCGACCTTCGATCATTACAGTTCAACCGATGTAAATCCACACCATGAGAGATGTCCAACCGGTGAAAAATTGTGGTGTTCGTATCAACGAGCTCAGGCGAGAAACGAGGCTTTCCAACACGATTACAAACCACTTCTATCAAATGTATTGGATGCCATCAGACCTATATACAACGATCTGAGTAAGGAAACTTTACTCGAAAGATGCGTCGGTGGTTTCAATCAAAATAACAACGAAAGCTTCAACCAACTTATTTGGAAAATCAGCCCAAAAATCGTCTCGAGTGGAGCAATCGTTGTAAATTTAGCAGCTTATATTGCCGTTGGACTATTCAACGAAGGTTCAAAATCATTATTATTTTATTTGAACTAAATCGGAGTGAGCTGTGGATACAACGCGCACGAATACGCTAATAAAATGGACGAACCACGGATTGCACTGGCAGAGAGACGTGCGGCCGAGAGCACTCGTGAAGGAAGAATGTTACGAAGGCAACACCAAATTTCCGTTTTGCAAGCGGCATCATCGGCGGAAGAACTTCTGTATGGGCCCGGAATAGATGTGTTAGGCCGTATAATGCTTCAATTTACTATTTCTTTTTATTTTAGTCTTTTCTCACTCGTTTCCCTTCAATTTTCTGTTCGTGTCCCACTGGTCCGGGAGGACACTGATCGGGGAGGAGAGGGAACCGAGAAATAATTCGGACCCCGACACACCGTTGCGACACACTCACTTATTCTTTATTACAGGGTAACAATATTTACGGCACGCATTAAATAACTGGCTAATTTAAAGAGAAAGGAATAGAGCTATAATGATATATATACAATGAATTCACGTATCCAAACGATAAACTATTATTCTGATCGAAGCCCCGACCGACCGCGTGGCGGGCGACTTCGCGTTACTCCGTTTTCTTAATGAGACTCCGATACGTCGAGTCTCTCTCTCTCTCTCCGTGGCCTACTGACCGATTCTCGCGTTCACAGACAGCATGGCGCGGTGCGCTCGCGTGTGCTGTCTCTCCGGTTGCTACCCGGACGTATGGCTGCGCCACCTAGCGCGTCACGACCGCTCGCTGCTACCTGCTTGCAGGATCGCGCCTCCTCACGTGCCTCGACTCGCCCGGGAGATTCAACGTCACCCCCGTGGTGCCAACACTCGTCCATCCTCTGCACGATCGTCCTCGAGAGTGGTGTCGTGGTCCCCATCACTCGTACTCGTCAAGCCATCGCGGCTGACGCCGACTCCGTCCGCTCCGTCGCGTCGTAGCGCGGGGGGTGACCCCTAGCGCTGTTTGGCCGCTCGGTTCGCTATGTCCCTCATCCCTCATGACCGTTCCGACCGCTTCCCTTACAGGTTCGCGCGCCCCACGTTCGGTCTCGATGTTCTGAGCATCCTCGTCGCCGCTGGCTTCTCGTTCGGTTCCCGAGGTTTCGTCGTCGGAGTCCGAAGCATCTCGCGCCCACGCTTTCATCTGGCTCACATGAGCTGTGGAGGCGTAAAGACGGCCAGCTGCATCGCCACCGAGTGCGCATACTCGGTACGTATCACCCGGTACTTTTTCCGTGACCACCATGGGCCCTCGGTACCGTGGGTGAAGCTTCGTGGAATCCCCAGTGGCCACGATCGCCGTCTTCACGAATACGATCTCTCCCACCTCGAATGAAATGTTGGGCAGGCGATGCGCGTCGAATCGCTTTTTCATCGTTGTCTGCTGCTGCTCCAGTCGCTGCCGCGCGGCCTCTCGAAGTTCAGTCGGCTGGCTGTACTCTCGTTCCCCTCGGTTCGTTGCCTGGCGCAACGGTCCTTCGTGGCGTTGCGGGAGGTAACCCAGCAGGAGCTCGAAAGGGCTCTTCCCGGTGGTGGCGTTCCGCATTTCGTTGAGATCTCCTTGGAGTCGACGGAGTCCTCGATCCCACGTCCTTCCATCATCATCTTCCAGAATCGTCCGGATCGCGGACAAAATGGTCGCGTTGCTGCGCTCCACCAAGCCGTTCCCTTGTGGGTGCCTCGGGGAATTTAAGGTGTGCCGTATGCCATGGCGCCGACAAAACGCTTCGAACTGGTTGGATGTGTAGCAGGTCCCCCTGTCGGACACGATTCGCGCAGGAGCCCCGTAGTCATCCACGAATTCCTCCAAGTGGCCCAACACTCCCCGAGTGCTGGTATCCTTGACCGCCCGGATGATGACGTACCAGGTGAGATTGTCTGCAATCACAAAGATATATTTGTTCCCCTTGCTGCTGGTCGCAAAAGAGCCCAAGTGATTCACGTGGATGAGCTCGAAAGGTCGCCTCCCTGGCGGGATTGGATGTAGCTCGCCCGCTTGCCTGCCTCTTCGCGGCTTGAACGATAAACACGATACGCAGGCCCCGATGTGGCGCCGCACATACGCCTTCATCTTGGGGAAGTAATAGTGTTCCCTCAACCGAGCCACTACTCGATCGACACCTTGGTGACTCTTGAGATCGTGGAAACGTACGACCAAGGCCTTCCTCATTGTGCGTGGCACCGCGTACTTCGTGCCTCCTCCCTGCATCCGATACAATATGCCAGCGTCGAGCGTCCACCCCTCGATTTGGCTCTGCTCGTCTCGTGTGCGCTCTCGTGCTGACTTCTCCAGAATTTTTCGCTTCTTCTCCAGCTCCGGATCCCCATGCTGGTACATGCGCACCAAATCCTCCTCGTTGCATAGTGACATTACAACTTCTCGGCTCTCCGTCTCAGGATCCCCAACAGGCGCTCGGCTTAGGGCATCGACATGCGCCATCTTGTCCCCTGGGCGATGTACAATACGGTAGTCGTATTCCGTCAGCAAGTCGTTCCAGCGGATGACCTGTGGGTTCAGGGTTCGTTGGGTACTCAAATAGACAAGCGCGTTACAATCCGTTACCACGGTAAACGGAATGTTCGCCACCATTGGGCGTAACCTAGTGACTGCCCATACCACCGCCAGAAGCTCCAGTTTGCTGCTGTGGTACGCGCGTTCGGGGCCACTCGTCCTCCGGCTGATGGCGTAGACGAGTCTCATCCGTCCAGCTCGGTCCCGCTGCAGCAGCATCGCGGCTAGCCCCACGGCGCTCACATCTGTGTGGATCTCGGTCTCAGCTGCGGGGTCGTACGTCTGCAGCACTGGTCGCACCAATAGTCGATCGCGCAGCACCGTGAACGCCTCCTGCTGCTCCGTCGTCCAAGCGAACGCCACCCCCTGCTTCAGGAGCCTCGTGAGCGGCTCGGCTAGCTGGGCGAATTTTGGCACACATTTCCGGAAGTAGCTCGTCAAGCCTAGGTACCGCCGTACTTCGTGGACGTTGCGTGGGACCGGGAAATCCCGAATTGCCTCCAATTTCGTCCCTCCAGGTTCGATGCCCTCGCCTGAAATCTCGTATCCTAAATAGGATACCCTTTGAAACAGAAATTTGCATTTTGACAGTTTGATCGTTAGCCCCGCGCCACGCAGTGCTTCTAGCACCATTCGTAGCTTCTTCTTCATCGACGGCCAGTCCTTCCCAGGGATGAGAATATCGTCGAGGTAGTATAACACTACCTCGTCGCGGAGAGGCCCGAGTGCCCGGTACATGGCTTTCGAAAAGAACGCCGGGCCGTTCATCAACCCGAATATCATCCGCGTAAACTAGGCTGTTTCGTCCGGTGTGATGATCGCTCTTTTCTCTCGTGCTCCCTCGTTGAGCGGGATCTGCAAATACCCGTGCGCTAAATCTAATACAATAAATAACGAACTGTCCCGTATTTTCGCCAAGTGTTCATCAATGTTCGGTAACGGGAAGTGCACGCATTCCGTCTGGCTATTGAGACGTCGGAAATCCACGCACAGGCGCGATTCGCCATTCTTTTTCACAAGAAGCTCTGGACTCGCATACGGGGATTCAGTCTCTGTAATTATTCCCGCTTCCCTCCAGTCTCCTAAAATTTTCTTAATTTCCGCCCTCTCCTTCTCCGTCGCACGATAAGGTTTGGCACTCACCGGTTGCGCGCCCTCTTTCAGTCTAATGTCCATTTTAACACCCGTTGCACAGCCTAAATCGTGAAGGTCCATGGAAACGCAGTCTCTATATTCGTTCATGGTCGCACACAGGTCGCTGACCACTTCCTCCGGTTGCTTCGGACCCACATTCAAATCGGACGCCACGAGGTGGGCTGCGGCGTCCCTCGTCCGCTGCACCGCTGGTAGTCGAGAGATTTCGCCTCGCACCACACTCCTGTCTCCCGGTTTGATTGCGCGCTCCGTCTTTCCTAAATTCAGAACCGGTAGCTCGTAGTCCGCCTGCGCGTCCACTACCCCGATGAATCCAATGGACCGTGGCGGAAGCACCGTTCCTAGCGAGGAGACTGGTCCCGCTGCGACTTCACCCTCGAGCTGCGTTAATCCATCCGCGTGTTCGAATGTGAGCGTGTCACCTATTTTATGATAATTAACCCTAGGGTGATCGGTGAACGTTCTTCCGATCAGCGCATCTACGGGTTGTGTGTTGTCGGGTACCACCCGAAAGACCACTTCAGGAACCTCGACCTCGTCGATAACGAGCGACGCTCTTACGATCCCCGGACTGGTGACTACATAGCTCGGCGGCCCGAATCCCTTCAAGGATTGTGGCGCTACTTCCATCCTAAACTGCTCCGTCAGCACCTTGGTGGCGAGTATTGTACATTCGGAGCTGCCTGGGTCTACGAGCACCGTGAGCTCCTTGCCGTTGACAAGTGCCTTTTCTATGTACTTCACCGCCACAGCGTCGTGCGCCTTACCGATGGCTTGCACTGACACGGGGGGGGTCTCGGAACACCTCCGACTTATATGGCCTGACTTGCAGCACCGAAAGCACCGAACCTTCTTTCGGGGCTCGGGACAATCTCGAGAGAGATGCCCTCCCCTATTACAATTGAAACACTTACGAGACTCATTCTGCGTACCCCTCGCTGTGATTGCCGCTCGGGATTCTCCTGGCCTCGACTGCGGATTGTCCCACGCGCCTCGTCTGCCGGTCTCTGCTCGCTCCGGTTGTTGGCGTGTCCGCGTGCTCGTTACCTCTCGCGTCGACCGGATCCTCTCCGACCGCTCGTTAAGGATTCTCTCATAGTATTTGAGGTCGTGGAGGAGGTCGTCCACCCCGTACTGCGATGCTGGCATCACCGTGGTCGCGAGCTCCTTCGACCAGATACCGACCAAGACCTCTGCCTTGATTTCACGAAATGACAGTCCTAATTCGGCGCACAACTTGGTCTTTGCGTGGTAATACGATTCCAGAGGTTCAGTTTTCCCTTCTGATCGTGCTCGCATTCGCGCCCAACGCGTGGAGATATCGTCCTGAACAACAAACGTCTCGCGAAACGCATCGCGAAACAGGGGCCACGTTCGGATTTCTCGCGCACGTCCTCGAAACCAGTCTCGTGCACCTTCGCGGAGGTGCATTCGAGCTGCTTCAAACAAATAGTCTTCCGGCCACCGATGGAGCCGGCACATTGCCTCTAAATTGTCAAGCCATTCTCTGGCACGCGCACTGCCGTCGGTGCCCGTAAAATTCTCGATATTTTCTGATAAATTCGGCACCATGTGGAACATGGGGATGTGCGAGGAAACCGTCGGCGGTATCGACATTGCCGCCGGGCGCATCCCAGCCCGCTCGGCCAATAGTTGCACGAGCATATCGTCTTTATCCCCGCTCGACAAGGGCCGTTGGCAGGCCGCGACGCCGTCCGCGCTTCCGGGCTCGAGGAACGACGATTGTCTGGGAGGGGGGTCTCGTGGCCCGCTCGTCGCTCCCGATTCGTCCGTCTGACCGGCGGTTTCTGCGACCACGCGCCGCGCTTGCGCACCTTCAATGTCCTGAGCATGTGCTTGTAATGGCGGCTCGGACGACGTGAGCGCGCGCCCGGACGCCGCAACCGACGCGCCGCCATCTTGGGCACCGCTATGAGCACGCCCCGGCACTGATACTCGCGCACTCAGATTGTTCATTGTGGCGCGTCCTCGTCCAATGGTTCTATTCAATCCCATGTGGCTCCACTGCTCGCGCACGAAAAGTTCGAATTTCGCCTCGTCTATCATGCGTCCCCACGTTCACGCGAAACTTTTTTTTTTGCACTTTTTGGGTAATCCCACTTCTGAATTGTTAGGCCGTATAATACTTCAATTTACTATTTCTTTTTATTTTAGTCTTTTCTCACTCGTTTCCCTTCAATTTTCTGTTCGTGTCCCACTGGTCCGGGAGGACACTGATCGGGGAGGGGAGAGGGAACCGAGAAATAATTCGGACCCCGGCACACCGTTGCGGCACACTCACTTATTCTTTATTACAGGGTAACAATATTTACGGCACGCATTAAATAACTGGCTAATTTAAAGAGAAAGGAATAGAGCTATAATGATATTAATACAATGAATTCACGTATCCAAACGATAAACTATTATTCTGATCGAAGCCCCGACCGATCGCGTGGCGGACGACTTCGCGTTACTCCGTTTTCTTAATTAGACTCCGATACGTCGAGTCTCTCTCTCTCTCTCTCTCCGTGGCCTACTGACCGACTCTCGCGTTCACAGACAGCATGGCGCCGTGCGCTCGCGTGTGCTGTCTCTCCGGTTGCTACCCGGACGTATGGCTGCGCCACCTAGCGCGTCACGTCCGCTCGCTGCTACCCGCTTGCAGGATCGCGCCTCCTCACGCGCCTCGACTCGCCCGGGAGATTCAACGTCACCCCCGTGGTGCCAACCGATGACTCTATGTAAGTTTACAAAAAAAAATATTTTCTTCGTGTAAACTGAAATTGAAACTTTAAACGCGTTTTTCTCAAAATGGCATTTCTGAAGTCGGTGACCAAGATTACTCGAACACTAATGAACCGATCTTCCTGAAATTTTGCAGGCTTATTTAATACATAAAAATGTAGTCTTTAATCATTCGATTTTTTTTTTTCGTTAAAATCGAACCATTAACTTTAACTGTCCGCCATTTTGTGAAAAATGAATATTTTTTAAAATCCTTCGATTAAAGACTAGTTCATACTTATATTTGACTAAATCCATCCGCATTTTTTTTTTTTTCAGATGATCCACTTCACCGCAATGTTGGTCACCGCAAACCGTGTATATAAAAACATTATTTCATTGACGGCCATTTACCACTAAACAATGTAATATTTTTCAATAAAAAAATTACTGAAAGTTCTTCAAGATGGGTTCTTTAAGATTGTATATTGGTCGATTAAAAAAGTTGTGTAGTTTTCTTTAAAAAATTCATGAAAAAGGCCTTTTTTGCGCTACAAGTGGGGGTAACGCCTTAAGTAGAGGTCGCGCTACGCTTCTCGGGTCGCGCTACGCTTACGAGAAACGAGCGCACGTGCGGTTCTAGCGGTTAGTCCGAGAACTACGGGTTTCCTCGCACCTATAATTTCGGTGGCGCTCGGCCATGTCCGGCATCATTCGGGTCCGTAAATTTTATGTATGTTGAAGTTCTTTATAGGGAAACTCGATTATCTACTGTGCTTGTACACCTTTCATAATTTATCTAAATAAAACGGACAATTTTAATATAAACAAATTTTGACTGGACACGGAGTGGTTCGAAAATAATTAAATCTAACATTGTTCAGTTTAGTCTGCCGATACGATTTTTTTCATTCACAGTTACGTGTCATCGAAAGATTTCGGGAAAAATTTAGTGTTAGAGTTGGCAGGTAAGAGCGGCGAATAAAACAAGGAAATACTGAATTGAGCTAATAACTTTATTAATAAACGTTTGAATGCGACGGAGTAACAACAATGCGTGCACTATGAGGGTCAGGACCAGATAGAGGAAAACATGGCCTTGACAACGGAAGTTTGTATGTGAGCGTTGCTCAGGTAACACAGTCAACGGTGATGCGCCACCGCTCCTTCGGTAAAGTTATCCAGAATGCAAGGGCGCAAATTGTGCAATTTCCAACATTTAGCTCGGTACGTAAAATCTGTAATAGCATCCCCAAATGAAATATGTCTAGAATCGTACATCAATTTGCACGTACAAGCTAAACACGGATACGGAAGAGTAAAACAGGATTATTTAGACCAAAGAAAAAAGGATTGCACCGATTGTTGTAATGTATTCAGTTCGATTATACACGTGTCATAAAAATAGCATATTCTTTTACCTCAAATATGTAATTTTAATGAACATAGATGTATTTTCGTCTGATATTTAATCAAAACAAGTACATATACTTTTCGTTTAACGCAATTGTATAAAACAATTAAACAACAATGACTACGATTTAATCGCTTCATGTATGCACAAGTATCAAATTTTATTTTCGCATAATTTTTTAACCAATTCGGACATTCGCATAATATTTTTGAATAAAAATAAAATACTTATATTTTAATGAATAATGTACTTGAATATCAATATCGGAGATGGTGAACACCATACAATAATACATTTACTCAATAGAATTGTTATCTGAATCAAACGAACGAAATTCAATTTTTCTTGTGTACACGAATATTCATAACATGAATATCAACAATATTCATGTTATGAATTGATACGCTTTTTTTGTTCGTCGCAGAAAATGCGTTCAAAACTATAATTTGAATGCATAAAAACTATCATCATTTGTTCGCGATAATTTTTTAGACAGATTTAATAATATATCGTTCTCGGCTAACAATATATCTATTTGAATGAAAAAAAAAAACTTTTATTTTTATCATGTAATGAAAGTCAATAGCATTTTGTTTAAACCAATAAATCCGATTATTTACATTAACAATTTTACAATTGAATCAACGAAATTTCTTTCAACAACACCAATGATACTGAATCAATCATTTTTTTCTTCAGTGTGCTGATTATTTTTTTTAATAACGTCGCCGTAAGAACGATTGAAAATAGACTTCAGTAGATGTACTAGGGGGTTTCTAAGCCACTTCGGGGGGAGGGTCCGGGGGGGGGGTCCAAGGTGCGATGTCCAGAGGGGGGGGAGTGGTCCAGGGCGATGTCCAGGGGGGGGGGTCCATGAAGAGGGTGTCCATGGGGGGGTCCGGGGAGGGGGGTGTCCAGCGCGGGGGTACGATGGAGGGGGGTCGCTGGGCGCGTTTGACGTCACACAAGGGCCTCTGTGGGGGGGGGGGCATATGGTCCGCGGAGCGACTGGCGGGAGGGGGAAGCTGCCGTCGATGAGTGTTGTGTGTGTGTGAAGGGCGGCCTTTTAAAGCCCCATATTTATGGCATGCAGCTGGTCCCATTCCGAAAGACAATGTCTATTGCATCCGCCTCGTCTCCAACCTCGCCGACACTCGAGACAGGTTCTGACAGGTTCCTTGGACAAGCGTTTAGGGATGAAAGGCTATGACCGTGGATGTATCACTTGAGCGGATCTGTGCTCTTGAAAAGTCTCATCGAGGTCTCCATTCCGAAATATAACGTCAAGATGTTCGCATGTGCGCGTGTGTACGCAGTGCTTCCGGCCAAGCATCCCCTGGACTTGACCAAAAACGAGCTCGAACAGATTCGGAAGGTCTTGCTCCTAATATATTGGGGGTAAATATGTTGGCTTATTGTGGGATCGTTTGCCAGAACATCATCGGAATGACAGTGAAGTGATATCATATCTTTCATGCTTGGAGCATTATAATACGCCACGGATGAAAGATCACATCGCTGGCTCCCCACCTCAACGTTGGGAGCGTAAAAAATGCTGTAAAAATTCTCCACGTATTGGGTTCTTCGAACGTGTTTGAACCTGTTTTTCGGGAGCGTGAAAAAATATCTGGGGAAAATTCTCCACGGTTTTTCAAACGTGTTCGAACCTGTTTTTCACGATTGAAAAAGAGGGGAGAGGTTTGAAAATTTGAGTGGGAGGCTTACGAGGGAGATTATATTTTTGTGGACCAAGCTTAGACTGCACTATTCCACTGCACCATCAACGTCTCTCCAAAAAAAAGAACTCTGAAAGTGCGGGGGAAAATGGATCTCTCGAGTATCCACAAAGTCGGCCAGATGGCGGAATTCCTCCGAACGAAGAAGCTGTCAGAACTCCCCGTTAAGTCGGAACGACTAACCTCCGACATAAGGGCTATACAAACCAAATTTGGGAAACGCTACATCGCAGACATCGCGGATGAGTTCTCTGTCTCCTTACCGGCGCAACTTGTGAAGGCCTTCGACCAAGACTCGACAATGTTCGAGAGTATGCTGCAAGTGGCACGCGATGGTCAACTCTGCATGCAGTATATTGGTGGAAAATACAACAGTGTCGAGTTTCGTCGTCTCTAAACATGGTGGACGGGAAAAAAAATCGTTGGAACACCATTGCCAAACGGCTGTCCGCATCATCGAGGGTATGCTGCAACTGGTCAACTCAGTGATGGGAACTACAACAGCGTTCAATCGTCTGCAAGCGTGGAGACAAAATTGAGCACCATCGTTGAGCGGGTGTTCGCATGGTTTTTTCCAAAGTGCTGACTATGCAAAAATGTATATGTTTGATCGAATTGTAGATGATGGATTTTTTTCGCCGTAGAATAAAGAATACAAATGACATATATTTTCATCGAAATGTTTTTTATTCATTAAAAAAAATCCCTCGCCCACGTACTCGCTTCGTATACGTTCAACCAGCTTTTCACCGATTTTACATTCTCATGGGCGCAGTTCGTGTTAAAGGGATGATGGGGGGGGGGGGGGGGGCCTTTGGAGTTTATGATTTTCGGCAGCTTCTGCAGCGATGGACAGTGCAGCGTCTCCAAGTCGATGACGTTTGTCGCGGGATCCGAGAATCTTGAGACATCTCCTTCAGGACAAATTCTTTGACGGGTCTCTTGAAGCCCTGCACATCATTGATAGTCCATATACCGCATCTGGAAGGATTGAAGTATTCCATGTACAGGCATTTTATATGCATGAGTGCAGGACACAGCGGTGATGGGTTAATTTGGCGTGAAATCGACTTGAACACGTGATGGTCTATACTTCAACCCCTGCTCGATGAATTTCAACAACGTGGAAGTGGTTGAGCTTTACAAAAAATACGTAATCTTACAATAAATGTAAATAAGTATGAATCAATACGCGTTGAATATCATCGCCACGGGAGATAATGATTATGAGGGCTGCGATTGATGTGCAATCAAGAGATAATACACGTTTCGCATGGGTGACAGTCGCAGCTTTATACACCAGCTGAACGAAACAGTGACCATGCATCTTCTTATATGCATTATTCAACGGTATTGAATCTATCGAATATTGAATGTCCAATGACTATAGGTCAAATAAAAAAAATAAAAATTGTGCTTCCAAACAATTTATCCATCAATATGTATGCTACCAAAGAAGACATTGCTCCGATATGCGAGGCTCAACATAAGGAAACGAAAAGCGTATCAATTTGCTACAAGATACCGAGGATAACAATGTATGACATTTCACATAGATCAAGAACATGTCAAGCCTCGTGAGCGCAAGACTAAACAGAGACAGCCACTAAAAAATATATATATGCCATCGGTGAGTGAAGCTAACATAATTACTATATCGTTATATGTGCTAGACGAATCAAACAACAATCTATTACTTCGCAGGTGTCGGCATTACTTTATGTCAAAGGATAAACTGCAATCACATGAGACCGATTGTGGAGCACTAAAACACTGCCCCATCCGACTAACAGATAATACCAATAAGTGGCTCCAAATCACCAACTCCAGTCGGAAAGCACGACATCCATTCATTGAAAATGCCTATTTGGAGTGTTTTTTTTTTCTAATGATAGAAAGAAGATGAGAGTGTGCAAAGACTGATGAAAAGAACGTAGCAGAGGATATGTATCAATATCATGAAGTATTTAGTATTGATAACCACATGTGCTTTTCATATGACGAATCGCTATCATAGTATCAATCACATCACAGCGCTGATTCCATATCATGGTTTGTGGTAGAACTGGGAAAACTAGTGCTGTGCATAAAATACATTTTCAACGAAAATTAATGGTCATCATGAGTTAATTTTAACACGTTCACGCTATGGCAATAATTGTGTATTCAGTCATCGTCAACCAATAGAGGTAAAAGTTGAATTACTCAAGATACAATGGCGTATGCCACACATAATATTAGATGAGATCAATAAATTATCATTACTTTGAATTGCTTGGGTGTGTTTGGGTGCGCACCGAAACACACCCAAACACATTTCACCAAAACTGTGAAAATCCCAAACAAACAAACAATTCCTGCGAAACTCAAACGTCATGAAAGTCTTCGGTTTATGGATGTCGGCGAAGATCGTATTATGAATGTCATCGAAGATCTTTGAACGTCTTCGAAAGCCTCTAGAACGTCTTCAAACCTCTCGCGAATGTCTTTGAAAGTCTCTTAAGCGTCTTCGAACCACTCATGAATATCTTCAAACGCATTATGAACGTATTCGAAAGTTTCTTGAACGTCTTCGAAACCCTCGTGGATGTCCTTGAAAGTCTCTCAAGCGTCTTCGAACCCCTCATGAATGTCTTCAAACGTATTATGAATGTCGTCGAAAGTCTCTAGAACGTATTCGAAAGTTTCTTGAACGTCTTCAAACCCTTCGCGAATGTCTTTGAAAGTCTCTAAAACATCGTCGAACCCCTCATCGATATCTTCGAACGTATTATGAATATTGTCAAAGATCTCTGGAATGTCTTCGAAAGTCTCTGAACGTCTTCGCACCTCTCGTGAATGTCTTCGAAAGCCTCTTAAGCATCTTCGAACCCCTCGTGAATGTCTTTGAAAGTCTCTCAAGCGTCTTCGAACCCCTCATGAATCTAATCAAACATATTATGAATGTCGTCGAAAGTCTGTTGAACGTATTCGAAAGTTTCTTGAACGTCTTCAAACCCCTCGTGAATGTCTTTGAAAGGCTCTAAAACGTCGTTGAACCCCTCGTCGATGTCTTCAAACGTATTATGAATATCGTCAAAGATCTCTTGAATGTCTTCGAAAGTCTCTGACGGTCGCCGCACCTCTCATGAATGTCTTCAAACGTCTCTTAAGCCTATTCGAACCCCTCATGAATATCTTCAATCGTATTATGAATGCCGTCGAAAGTCTTTTGAACGTCTTCGAACCCCTCGTGAATACCTTTGAAAGTCTCTCAAGCGTCTTCGAACCCCTCATGAATGTATTCAAACGTATTATGAATGTCGTCGAAAGTCTCTTGAACGTATTCGAAAGTTTCTTGAACGTCTTCAAACCCCTCGTGAATGTCTATTAAAGGCTCTAAAACGTCGTCGAACCCCTCGTCGATGTCTTCAAACGTATTATGTATATCGTCAAAGATCTGTTGAATGTCTTCGAAAGTCTCTGAAGGTCTTCGCACCTCTCATGAATGTCTTCAAACGTCTCTTAAGCGTCTTCGAACCCCCCATGAATATCTTCAATCGTATTATGAATGCCGTCGAAAGTCTTTTGAACGTCTTCGAACCCCTCGTGAATACCTTTGAAAGTCTCTCAAGCGTCTTCGAACCCCTCATGAATGTATTCAAACGTATTATGAATGTCGTCGAATGTCTCTTGAACGTATTCGAAAGTTTCTTGAACATCTTCAAACCCCTCGTGAATGTCTTTTAAAGTCTCTAAAACGTCGTCAACCCCGCATCGATGTCTTCAAACGTATTATGAATATCGTCGAAGATCTCTTGAATGTCTTCGAAAGTCTCTGAAGGTCTTCGCACCTCTCATGAATGTCTTCAAACGTATTATGAACGTTTTCGAAAGTCTCTTGAATGGCTCACGAACATCTTTAAACGTTTCATGAATGTCGTAGAAAGTCTCTTGAAACTCTTTGAACCCCTAATGCATGTCTTCAAACGTCTTATATACGTCTTCGGACAAACCCCTCGTGAATTTATTTGAAAGTCTCTCCTAAGCGTCTTCGAACCCCTCATGAGTGTCTTCAAACGTATTATGAATGTCGTTAAAAGCCTCTTGAATGAATTCGAAAGTTTTTTTAACATTTTCAAATCCCTCGTGGGTGTCTTTAAAAGTCTCTTAAACGTATTCCAACCCCATCATCGATGTCTTCAAACATATTATGGATATTGTCACAGATCTCTTGAACGTCTTCGAACCTCTCATAAATGTCTTCAAACGTCTTATAAACGTTTTCGAAAGTCTCTTGAACGTCTCACGAACACCTTGAAATGTCTCAAGAACGTCGTAGAATGTCTTTTGAAACTCTTTGAACCCCACATGCATGTCATTAACGTGTTATGAATGTTTTCGAACGTCTCTTGAATGTCTTCGAACGTCTCATGAATGTCTTCGGAAGTCTCTGGAACGTCTCACGAACGACTGTCGAAAATCTTCGAATGCCTCGCAAACATCCAACACACGGCTCACAAACATCTATCGAACGTATACCGATGAATGTCTTCGATCATCATTGAGCGATTATGATACTCGATATTCAATCAAATTCCATACAAAAAATTTGAGTTTCACATTCTAAAGTAATATTGTATTCAGAGCCACAATCCGATATCAGATGATGCTGACTAGGTATGGGGTGTGGAGAGTAAAAAGTACATAGTGTTGCATTTCTTTTATTTACATGAATCTTCATGATTCAACCACCAATTAAAGATTTTAAATACATTTTGTAGGGCACAATTGTTTGTATGCTTTTCACATCGTAGAGTAGAACTTCCATCTAATTCACTTGAGACATCCATATCGTCAAAGTCTATATTCAACGACTCAATAAATAGCTCATTTTTCATATTTTAGTATATCAGCTAGCCATTTTCATTTATCATGACCCTTAACATATACGATTGGACACATGTCGTCTTTCGTTGAACCTTCAACTGCAGCTGTTATTAAACCTTCAGTCACGCTATATGGAACGTCTCCATAGGCCCACTTTAGATCATGACGATTGCAAATCAACCATGAAGCTTCATATTTCTTGGAATTGTGCTAATCTATACAATTTTACGGATAATGTCGGTCAATGAACAATATCCAACAACGCGATTGTGTAAGATTAAAACAATGAGCAGTCGTATTCGGTGGTGAATCTTCTTTGCATTCGAACTCTATTCACATATCTACGGCAGCATTTTTTACAGGCTCGTTCTGATGCAATGAATCATTTTCCGCGAGAGGGCCGTTACATTAAGACTTGGCGATGGTTAGTAAAGAACGATCACTATTGCAGTCATAATGGTATTTACGAAATCGAGAGTACATATTGAACAAAGTGGCGAAACTTTTTTTGAAGTCCAAATGCGAGTCCTCCTGAGAAAAGAATGCTGAATTGAGATAAAGTTTAACACTTGTCTAAATAGAGATAAAGTTTAACTAGAGTTTGTCTAAAGAGATAAAGTTTAACACTCCAAATAGGCATTTTCAATGAATGGATGTTGAGCTTTCCGATTGGAGTTGGTGATTTGGAGCCACTTATTGGTATTAGTTTGCAGTCGGTGAATAACACAATGTTCTTTGCCATAGATTTTCTTTTTTACCAGTCTGCGCCGCACCAATTACATATTTTGGTTTCTCTAGTTGGGAGGCAGCTTTTACGATCCATAAATGCTTCGTTGTGCTTTGAAGCGGTGAACATTCGTACAGATCCCAAGAGTGAAAACTCATATTCAAGTATCGCACACTTTGCAATGTTCAAAGTAATGATAATTTATTGATCTCATCTACTATTATGTGGGGCATACGCCATTGTATCTTGAGTAATTCAACTTTTACCTCTATTGGTTGACGATGACTGAATACACAATTATTGCCATAGCGTGAACGTATTAGAATTAACTCATGATGAGCATTAATTTTCGTTAAAAATGTATTTTATGCACAGCGCTAGTTTTTCCAGTTCTACCACAAACCATGATATGGAATCAGCGCTGTGATGTGATTGATACTATGATAGCGATTCGTCATATGAAAAACACATGTGGTTATCAATACTAAATACCTCATGATATTGATACATATCCTCTGCTGCGTTCTTCTCATCAGTCTTTGCACACTCTCATCTTCTCTCTATCATTAGTAAACAAAAACACTCCAAATAGGCATTTTCAATGAATGGATGTCGTGCTTTCCGACTGGAGTTGGTGATTTGCAGCCACTTATTGGTATTATTTGTTAGTCGGATGGGGCAGTGTTTTAGTGCTCCACAATCGATCTCATGTGATTGCAGTTTATCCTTTGACATAAAGTAATGCCGACACCTGCGAAATAATAGATTGTTGTTTGATTTGTCTAGCACATATAACGATATAGTAATTATGTTATCTTCACTCACCGATGGCATATATATATTGTTTAATGGCTGTCTCTGTCTAGTCCTGCGCTCACGAGGCTTGACAGGTTCTTGATCTATGTGAAATGTCATACATTGTCATCCTCGGTATCTTGTAGCAAATTGATACGCTTTTCGTCTTCTTATGTTGAGCCTCGCATATCGGAGCAATGTCTTCTTTGGTGGTATACATATTGATGAATAAATTGTTTTGAAGCACAATTATTTTTAACTTTGACCTATAGTCATTGGGCATCCAATATTCGATAGATTCAATACCGTTGAATAATGCATGTAAGAAGATGCATAGTCACGGTTTCGTTCAGCTGGGGTATAAAGCTGCGACTGTCACCCATACGAAACGTGTATTATCTCTTGATTGCACATCAATTGCAGCCCTCATAATCATTATCTCCCGTGGCGATGATATTCAACGCGTATTGATTCATACTTATTTACATTTATTGTAAGATTACGTATTTTTTGTAAAGCTCAACCACTTCCACGTTTTCGAAATTCATCGAGCAGGGGTTAAAGTATAGACCATCACGTGTTCAAGTCGATTTCTCGCCACATTAACCCATCACCGCTGTGTCCTCCACTCATGCATATAAAATGCCTGTGCATGGAATACTTCAATCCTTCCAGATGCGGTACATGGACTATCAATGATGTGCAGGGCTTCAAGAGACCCGTCAAAGAATTTGTCCTGAAGGAGATGTCTCAAGATTCTCTGATCCCTCGACAAACGTCATCGACTTGGAGACTCTGCACTGTCCATCGCTGCAGAAGCTGCCGAAAATCATAAACTCCAAAGGCCCCCATCCATCATCACTTCAACACGAACTGCGCCCATAAGAATGTAAAATCGGTGAAAAGCTGGTTGAGCGTATACGAAGCGTGAGCGAGGGATTTTTTTGAATGAATAAAAAATATTTCGATGAAAATATATGTCATTTGTATTCTTTATTCTACGGCGAAAAATATCCATCATTTACAATTCGATCAAACATATACATTTTTACATAGTCAGCACTTTGAAAAAAAAAACCGTGCGCACAGCCGCTCAACGATGGGGCTCAATTTTGTCTCCACGCTTGAAGACGATGGAACGCTGTTGTAGTTCCCATCACTGAGTTGACCAGTTGCAGCATACCCTCGATGATGCGGACAGCCGTTTGGCGATGGTGTTCCAACGATTTTTTTTCCCGTCCACCATGTTTAGAGACGACGGAACTCGACACTGTTGTATTTTCCACCAATATACTGCATGCTGAGTTGACCATCGCGTGCTACTTGCAGCATACTCTCGAACATTGTCGGATCTTGGTCGAAGGCCTTCACAAGTTGCGCCGGTAAGAAGACAGAGAACTCATCCGCGATGTCTGCGATGTAGCGTTTCCCAAATTTGGTGAGTACGGCCTTTATGTCGGAGATTAGTCGTTCCGACTTAACGGGGAGTTCTACCAGCTTTTGTTGGGAGGAATTCCGCCATCCGGCCGACTTTGTTGATACTCGAGAGATCCCTTTTCCCCCGCACTTTTAAAGTTCTTTTTTTTTGGAGAGATGTTGATGGTGCAGTGGAATAGTGCAGTCTAAGCTTGATCCACAAAAATATAATCTCCCTCGTAAGCCTCCCACTCAAATTTTTAAACCTCTCCCCTCTTTTCCAATCGTGAAAAACAGGTTCGAACACGTTCGAAGAACCGTGGAGAATTTTCCCCAGACATTTTTTCACGCTCCCGAAAAACAGGTTCAAACACGTTTGAAGAACCCAATACGTGGAGAATTTTCACAGAATTTTTTTCACTCCCGACGTTGAGGTGAGGGGCCATCGATGTGATCTTTCATCCGTGGCCTACTATAATGCTCCAAGCATGGAAGATATGATATCACTTCACTGTCATGCCGATGATGTTCTGGCAAACGATCCCACAATAAGTCAACATATTTACCCCAATATTTTAGGAGCAAGACCTTTGGAACCTGTTCGAGCTCGTTTTTGGTCAAATCCAGGGGGTGCTTGGCCGGATGCACTGCGTACAGACGCGCACATGCGAACATCTTGACGTTATATTTTGGTATGGAGACCTCGATGAGACTTTTCAAGAGTGCAGATCCGCTCAAGTGGTCCATCCACGGTCACAGCCTTTGATCCCTAAACGCTTTTCCGGAGAACCTGCCAGGACCTGTCTCGAGTGTCAGCGAGCTTGGAGACGAGGCGGATGCAATAGACATTGTCTTTCGGAATGGAATCAGCTGCATGTCATCAATATTGGGCTTTGAAAGGCCGCCCTTCACACACACACAATACTCATCGACGGCGGCTTCCCCTCCCGCCAGTCGCTCCGCGGACCACATGGCTCCCCTCCACAGTGGCCCCTCTGTGACGTCACACGCGCCCAGCGACCCCCCTCCATCGTACTCCTGCACTTGGCTTCCCCGCGCTGGGCAGCCCCCCCGGACACCCCGCCCTCTGGACCCCCCCCCCATGGACAACCTCTCCGTGGACCCCCCTCCAGGACCCCCCCTCTGGACACCGCCTTCTGGACTCTCCCCCCCATGGACACTCCCCCTGGACCCCCCCCCTGGTCACCGCCCCGTGGACCCTCACCCAAAGTGGCTTAGAATCCCCCTAGTACATCTAGTAACTTCCGCAAACACATTGTTGCGCGACTTCTTTGAATCCCACTCAAATCAGTTCCAGGAAATCGAAAAGTCGGCATTTTTGTTGGTTCAGTGCAATTTTGGGACTAGCCGTCACTTTTCTAGGCTCACTCTACTTACACGTCATGACCACTTGAAATCCTAACTCGCCAATGCTTACTTGTATAAGTTTCACCTTTCCATTACATGTTTTGCATTTCACCTTTTCACCAATAGCAGAAAACCCATGAGGCCGTTCAAGATGCAGTGGCCGAACAACGCGTTTATTTGTATCTTCAACTCACTCGTCGCACTCGTTTGTCTCAGAAGTATTCGTGTCATGATTCACGTCACTCTCTGATGCCCAACGTTTCGTTAGAGGCCGCTTTCTTTTTTCATTGATGCGAGGACGTCCAGCACAATATCTCGAAAATGTTCGTTGATAATGCGTTTGTTTCATTTTCATTGCGCTCTAATACACTTTATACGTCGATCTGTACTGTACTACTAACTATGCGTAACTGTATCAACAGGCCGAGACACATTTGCTTTTATTTAGTAGAGTGAGTGGCTGCAGACTTTTACCTGCAGAGGATTGTACCATTGAATGCAATATATATAATGTATATCCTTATGCATTATTCGGAGAAGGATCCGATGAAACAATTGCCAACCCAAACAATACGGCTGATGTCTGGTCCAACACAGGCTAACCGACTGTGACCAACCAGTGTTGGCACTAGAGATGTGCAACAATGTAATGTGTAATTTAACTTCACATTAATTACTCATTGAACGGGTAATGGATCATTGAAACATGATTTAATTACACACTAAGCTGGTAATGGATAATTGAAACAAGATTTAATTACACATTACACGCTTAATGGATAATTGCACTCTGTTAAATTAAGAATTACATTGAGCATTAAATAACATTTGTAATTGAATTACAATTGTAGATGAATTCGTTTATTCCAAATGTACAGCTTTCGCTTTTTACAATACCCCTCCTCTTTCCACTCTTTTATCACATGTTTTCTTATTTTAGCCCCACTTAAATACTACTTATGAACTAAATACTAAATACTAATCAGTGCCCCCCTCTTTCTCTTTGGTTTTATTCCTCCCCTTTCCAGCTTTCCTCTTTTATCGCCCTTTTCAGCCTTGCGAGCGCCTTCAAATATTTGCAAATCTCCACCACCAGTTCCCCCCTTAACGTTTATTTGGTCCACTCCTTTAACTCCTCGCCTTCCGTTCTTCCTCTCCGGTCATCCACCCCCTAACCCATTCTTCTCTTATCTCTCCTCTCGCCATCTCGCATTTCCATATATGTTCTAGATTTTCGACTTCCTCTCCGCAAATTCCACACGACCAGCTGTCGTATCCCTTTTTCCCGACTTTTCCTACGTTTCCGCATCGCAGTCTAGCCCACTGCTCCTTTGTCCCCCCCCCCCCTATCTGTTTGTTATTCCAATACTCTCTCTCAATCCCCACCTTTGTATTCTTGTACCAGGGGCAGAAGGATGACCTGTCTACTTTGGTCCAGTCCCCTTGCACGTCCTGATCCTTTTTCCTGCTCACCCCCTCGCTCGAGCATCTCTCGACCCTCTCCCTGTTCGACAGCAGATCGACGACTCTTCCATCACCTACTTCGCTCATCGCCTTCTTAAACTCCCTCCCCCACTTTGACGGCTGCCCGTTTAAAATACTTCTGACCTCTTCTCTTAAACACACCCTTAGCCACCTCCCCTCTTCCATCTTCAGAATTTCGGCTATGTAACTCCCTGCTCTTTTCCTTGCTTCCACCTCCACACTTCTCCTGCCCGCCTCCAACTTCCATATGTAGCTTGGTGTGTTTCCTGCCGCCCCCAGAGCCATTTTCACTAGTTTTCCCTGTAGTTTCTCGACTTTCTCCCTTCTCTTCCACCCCCATACCTCGACCCCATATAGTGCTCCCGCCTTGACTAATGAGTCAAACAGCTGTAGCCTCTGTTTCAGTCCATCTACTTTCGCCCTCTTCATGACCCCCCACATCGCATTTGCCGCCTTTTGCGCCCTTGCTACCAGCTCTCTCAAGTGCCGTCTTCCCGTGTTTCGTGTCGAGAACCAGTACCCCAGATACTTGAACTCGCTCACCGCCTCTATTATTTTTCCTTTGAAACTCCATTCCTCCCCTCTCTTTCTCCCATCCCCGTTTCTAAACACCATGATTTTTGTTTTTTGAGCATTCACCTCCATCTTAGCCTCTTCCACGTATTTTTCCAGCACATCTTACATCCTCCTTAGCCCTTCCGCATCCTTCGCCATTATCGCAATATCGTCCGCGTATTTGAGCGCGTAAAATTTCACGCCACCCATTACCGTCCCATCCCTTTTCCATACGTCGTCCACGTCGTCTAACGCTATATTAAACAGCGTCGGGGTGAGCGGGCAGCCTTGTCGCACTCCCTTTCCGGTACTAAAGCCCTCCGTTATCCCTTCTTCGGCGATCACCTCACTTTTTTGTTCATACACGATTCACCTCACTTTTTTGAGGACTTTTTTGTCCTTTTATAAATCCCCTTTATCATTTTCAGCATTCTTCCCTTCACCCCCTTCTTTCTTAACTTCTCAAACAGCCGATCCCTGTCTATCAGGTCGAAATGCGCCCTGAAATCTATGAAAGCCAAGTACAACTTTCCTCCCTCAATTTTAAGCCTGTTGTTAATTAAGGCGTTCAATACAAACACGTGGTCCCTCGTCCCCCTTCCCCCCGGAAACCCGTCCTACTCTCTCTAAGAATTCCCTCCCGCTCTACCCACCCATTTAACCGTCTGACCATAATATTCGCTAGCAGCTTGTACCCTATGTTCAACAGTGCGACCCCCCTGTAGTTGCCTACCACCTCTACAGCCCCCGCTTTGTAGATCGGGTAAATCCTTGCCAGGTCCCAACCCTTCGGCATCTCTCCACTCTCCCAAATTTGATTCATTATTCCCCGCAATTCTTCCTCCCTTTTCGTCGGAATGTCCTTGAGAAATTCCGCCGCTATTTCGTCTTCTCCTGCCGCTTTTTTATTCTTCAAGCCTCTTAAAGCCCTTCTAATCTTCAGCCTACTTACTTCCCCGTTCAGTTTCGACTCCACTGCCGCGTCCGTTGTCGCGCTTTCGTCCTCCGCGGAGGTCTGCTCCCCCGTGTCTATCCTTTTCTCCTTGCCTCCCAGCAGCTTTGCGAAGTGCGCGGTCCACTAATCTCTGCTGATTCCCTCCCCCGCGTTCCTCCTTTTTATTCTAAATGTCCCTACCGCAGCCCACCACTCCTCCATGTTTACACTCTCTCTCACCTTCTACCATCTCTCCTCGAACCATTCCCTCTTTTTCCTGTTGCTCAGCTCTTTCATCGCTTTCCTTTCCTGCCGTAAACGACACTTTGCCGTGTCCGCCGACCTTCCCTCTCGCCCTTCCCGTTCCTGGCTATCTAACCATTTGTTCAGTGCCCCCCACACTTTTGCTTTTTGTTCCCTACATTTTCTGTCATACCAGCCCCTTTCTCCCTCCTGGGTTCTTAAGTTTTTCTTCATTTCAGCCTATTCCACTGCTACCCAAATCGCATATTTCAACCTCCGCCACCCCCTTCTCCGCCCCCCTCTGTCTGCCATGCTTTGTCTAACTCTTCCCCAAAGTCCTCCTTGCCCTCCTCCTTCCAGGATAGTTTCACCCCCTTTGCCCCCTTTGTCCTTTGCCCCCCTTTCCTTACACCACCCTCCCCGTACCCCCTTCCATCTCGAACGCTACCGGCAAGTGATCCGACACCGTTCGCGGTGTCACTTCCATTTTTCTAATTACGTCCTCCTCCTCGTCCTCGAGCCTAATGAAAAGGTCGAGCACCGAGCATGCCCCCCTCCCCCCACATAGGTTACTTTTCCTTCCTCATCTCCCTTCGTCCTTCCATTCAGTACTGTCAGTCCCAGGTTATCACAGAACTCTAATAGTTTTCTTCCCTCCGCATTTAGGACTTCATCCTGCGAGCTTCTCCCTTCTCCTCTCCCCTCCCTTTCATCGCACGCGCTTCCCTGTTCGGCTCCAATTCTCGCATTTAGATCCCCCACAATTATTACCACCGCACCACACTCCGCTCCCCCTTCCACGCGCTGTTTAAGTGCTTCTTCCACTCGTTTAAAGCCCCCGTTCACGTAAATTTCAATCAACCATAGGTCTTTACTCAAGCTTCGCCTTCTTATTTTCACAATTAATCCGTATTGCCACTCCTCAACTTCACACTTATCACGCATACTCTTCTTAACGCCTACTAGATGTCCCCCCGCCGCTCTTCCCCTTGTCTTTTCTCGTACCACTGCCTTCGCCCACCACTTGAACGCTTTGTCCAGTTGTCTTAGTATCCCATTCTCTTTCTTTCCCTCAACCCGTTTCCTGAGCTAGTATTATGTCAAATCCGTTCAAAAAATCTTCGCCTCCCACAATTTGCCGGACCCCGCGACATTCCACGTTACCGCTCTTATAGCTCCCTCAGCCCTTTCAATTCTTTCGCCCCCGCCCCCTCTGAAACGGCACTCTTTCCATTTTGCCCTCTATCTCGACCCAGTACCACCAGGCCCCACCACGGACATTTTCATGTGTAGTCCAGTCGAAATAGGATTTCACCTGGAATTAATTCGGGGGTTCAATTTTTTTTATACTTGAAAAACATGAGGGGGGGGAGGTTGGTAGTGTGAATCTCGATTTTCGGGAAAATCCTCCGGTGTGTTTTCCGCCATCTTGATTTAAAGAGGGATTTTTTTTGTTTTTCGAATAAGTCACTTATTTGCAACCTTAAAGTGAAAATGATGGTATTCAAAGTTGTGGGAAATGTAATTCCCCACGTAACACCCCCAACGGAATTTAGTTTAAATTAGCGAAGTGCGGGTAGGGAGTAATAGGAAAGGGTTCAATTAGAAAGGGGTTACACGTAAAAACCCGCAAGGGTATACGTTGGAACATTGGAAATTAAAACATTTGAATACCATTTAACTATCATAATAAAAAACCGAATTATAATTATATATAAGTACAACGTATGCATCACACAAGTACACTGGAAATGCTGCGCAACGACTTGGCGTGCGTGGTTAAGAATAAAAGTTCGGAAAGATACACAATTTCCTTACAGAACCGTTTCTACTGCTTGCTTAAATAACTTCTGCAACAATTTATTTACTTAGATTATTTCCAAATGTAACGGCGCATTAGTGACCGTATCAAGTATATTAAGATTATTAGGAATGAGATGTTCGACTGTCCTTTGACAGACTATCGAAAATGGAGCGAAAGGTGTTGAGGGTACTATGGATATTATTTTTCCACCAATAAGAGGGGCGCATCGTAATCTAAATACATTTGAATACCATTACATCAAAATGTATATGACGCAATAGATTTCATAAGATGTATGGTGGTTCTGCGATATTGTAAAAAATGTACCATCTTACTGTATAGAGTCGCGGCATGTCGTCAGTCCATCCGTGGCGTCGCGGTCGGTGGGTCAACCAGTGGCGTCAATTTCGAGATTTCGAGAACGGTGTAGCCTAGGAGTAGAATCACTAAATCGATTTATACTTTCCGGAATCAGTAACTTGGTTTGCACTTACATAATGAATTACATTTATTTATGTCTTTTTTAGCCTAATAGTTAAATTATTGAGAAAACGATATCCTTCGCCGAGCTTTTATTCTTAACCATGCACGCCAAGTCATTGCGCAGCATTTCCAGTGTACTTGTGTGATGCATACGTTGTACTTATATATAATTATAATTCGGTTTTTTATTATGATAGTTAAATGGTATTCAAATGTTTTCGTTTCCAATGTTCTAACGTATACCCTTGCGGGTTTTTACGTGTAACCCGTTTCGAATTGAACCCTTTCCTATTACTCCCTACCCGCACTTCGCTAATCTAAACTAAATTCCGTTGCGTCCACAGCCGTCTTGAGGTACACTATACCGCATTTGCCGAGGGTACCGGAAAACTGTGGTAAACCCGTACCGGTATAGACGGCCCTATATTCTTCTGATTTTTGGTGCAGAGATTTTAACTCAAACATCTACATTAAGGTATCAGAAGTATTGGCTTCCCGCTCGCTGGTTGATGCGCCAGCCGATGCACAGCTAAGCGGTCACCGCTCCGAATATTGGCCGTGCACAGTGCTGCTTAACTCGGAGCACCGCCAGAGCCGAACCCCGATCGCCCATCTACCAGTGTCGGTCCTGGTTTTAAAAATAAAATGTTAAGAACATATTGTTCTTAGGATTTCATAATCTTGTGCACGTGTCTAGTAAACGTACTTGGCTTTTTCATAAAAAAATATTTCACTTCTTTTGTACGTTTAAAATGAAAAAGTATTATTCTAAATAAAACCATTATTTGAAATAGAATAAAAAATATTTCGAGTTTAATTAGAATTTTATAAATAGTAAAACACCTAATAATTTTCAAGGGAACTTTTTATTACTTGGCGTCCTTTTTTACTTTTTAAAGTTTTTTTTAGGGTTTTTACCCTAGGATAAATATTTTCGGACTTATTTAGAGGTGAACTTTTTATTTATGTTCAGTTATTCCATTTATTATCAAGTTTATCGTAAAAATGGTGATGGATAGTCAGGTAGAGAATTTTATTTCCTTCAACTTTGGTTATTACCATTTTTACCCTAGGATCAATATTTTCGGGCTTATACTTAATTTAGGGGTGAACTTTTTATTTATGTTCAGTTATTTCGTTTATTATCAAGCTTATGGTAAAAATGGTAATGAATAATCAGGTAGGGAATTTTATTTGCTTCAACTTTGTTTATTACCATTTTTACCCTACGATCAATATTTTGATTTATAATGAAGGTGCGGGAAAAAAATATACAGTAGAACCTCAATTATCCGAACCTCGATCATCCCAACCCTCAATTATCCGAACGATGATTTTATCTGAACGCTCAAATATCCGAACGTTGGCGCGAAAGATACATTGTTGCTCGCTGCCACCGGCGTTAGCAACAATGAGCAACCCAACGCAACTTCTCCTTCTCTAACGGCTGCGACACTTAGCCGCTCAAAAACGCGTTACAGCCGTTCGACAATTAAAAATGGACGATTTTATTTCAAAAATATTTAAAGAGGCATTCGACTTTTTTCAGGTGTTTAAAATACACCCACATATCTGTATATATATATATATATTTATAAGTCGAAGAAATTTGAATTACGTTCCTAGTTGTCCGTCACTATTTTTATATCAAATTCAATAATAAATTAAAGAAATTTTTTCAATTACACCCCTATTTCAATGATAACTCCTAAAATATTGATCCTAGGGTAAAAATGGAACTGACCAAGGTTGAAGAAAATAAAATTTCCTACACGATTATTTATTACCATTTTTACGGTGAACTTGATAATAAACGAAATACCTCACATAAAAAAAAGTTCACCCCTAAATTAAGTATAAGTCTGAAAAAATTGACCCGAGGGTAAAAATGCTAATAACCAAAGTTGAAGGAAATAAAATTGCCTACGTGATTATTCATTACCATTTTTACAATAAACTTGATAATAAACGAGATAATTAACAAAAAAAAACGTTTTTTACCCCTATTTGCAGTGTAACTATAAATATCGACCCTAGGGTAAAAACTATAATCACCAAACTTGTGGGGAATTACATTTTCCACAATTTTTAATATGATCATTTTCACTCTAAGGTTGAAAATAAGCGAGTTATTCGAAAAACAAAAAATCCCTCTTTAAATCAAGATGGCGGCAAACACACCGGGAGGATTCTCCCGAAAATCGAGATTTACGCTACCAACCACCCGCCCTAAGTATAAAATAAAAAAATCGAACCCCCGAATTAATTCCAGGTGAACCGAATTTTAGACCTAGCTCGACTGGACTAGTGACCCAAACCTACGGTCTTCCCCGCACGCCTGTTCTCTGCCGCTTTTTTTCATCCATTCCGTAACGGTCGCTCGCCGTTAGGTCGTCCCCTATCCAGATTCCGGTGCCCCGCAACTCCCCCCTTTTTCTCATAATACCTATTTTGTTGTTCTTAGACGCTAACACGACCATCGTTTCTCCCCCTGTGCGCCACACCCTCTTGATTTGTGGGGTAATCCCCGTTTTTGCCCACACTACTTTATTAATCTCCCCCGCTATTACCCGATCATTCCCGGCCGTAGTGATCCCTCTTATTACTATATTGCACTTTCTTCTATCCCTCTCCATCCCAATACCATTCTTCTTCGACCTCTTTGGAGTCTCCACTCTCCCCCCTCCGTCGGTTTCTCCTCTCTGCTGGCCGATCCTCTTGGTTCTCCTCCGCGTGCCTCGCCTTCCTCGCGAGGCGTCCCGTGCCCCGTGCTCTCGCCGTTTACTTCTGCTCCGATTTCTCTGTCTCGTCCGATGCTCGGTTCACATAGGGCTGTCCTATCTGGCAGCTTTGTCTCCATCCTCGCTTGCTCGTCTCGCTGCCTCGAGTTGGAGAGCATATTTCCATGGCCCCGTGCTGCTTTTGGATCAGTCGTGATTCTTCTCCTTCCACCTCTTCGTCTGCCGACTTCCGTTCTTCCGCTCGGTCGATCGTCCGCCTGTCCACGTTCCCTCCTTGACGCTCTCTGCTTTCAACTTTTCGCCGCAGCCTCCTTACCTCCAGCTCCAGTTGCGCCTTTTACTCATCCCAGATCGCTTTGTCCTTGTATCTCAGAAATCTCCACTGTTCCGCTTCCGCTAGCAGTCCCCTGATGATTTCGTTCATCTTTTCGCACCGACACAGTAGGGGCGCAATCTCCTCCCTAATTATCCTGATCAAATCCTCGCACATATTGACCCCTTTTTTCTCCGCCTCTCGGATGGCCCGTCTTATATCCTCCAACGTCGTTTTTTGTTCGCTCTCACTTCTTTCCATTTCTATTACACTTTCCCCCTCCACTGCCCTTCCTAAACCGTCGTGTCCTCCGGGTTCGATTGCTCTCCCTCGACATAGCCCTCACTTTTCCCTTCCTCCTGTTCGATGTCGTTTTCCCCCTTACTTCCACTTGCGACTTCTTCGTCCACACAATATTCTCGTTCCAGTCGACCTTGTCCTCCTGCGTCGATTTCCCGCCTGTCACTCCGCAATGGCGCCTCCTTGTTGCCTGTGGTGGCGCTGGTGGCGTTGGCGGAGTATGCAGCACCTTTGCCCTCGCTACCGCCACCCCGACGTCGAAAAACTCCCTAACGTCCCTATTTCCCTCCGTTTTTTTGCTTAGCGGTGGACGCCCTCTCTTTTTCTTTCCCGAGCCCTGGTGCCCGACCCCGCCACACCGGTCGTTTTCTCCTCCGGGTTCCCCAACTAGCCGCGGCGCTGCCACTCCTCGTCATTTCCATTTATTTCCCCTCCTTCACTTTTCTCCATCCTAACCTCACTTTCTCGAGTCTCTATGTCTCCACTTTCCCTGTTTCCCACACTCGTCTGCATCCTTTTTTTTATTATCTCAGGTGGTTCCTGGGTCTCACCTCCTGCCCTACCCCACTTTGCTGCTTTATTCCTCACCGTCAACCAATCTATCTGCTAATATAAATCTTCGCTTTCTCGCCACACGTCTAGCCTCTGCCGTTCCAACCGGCAGTCCTCCAATTACAATTGTAATTTAATTACATTTGTAATTTAATTACAATTGTACTTTATGTACATTTGTAACTTAATTGCAATTGTACTTTAATTACATTTGTAATTTAATTACAAATGTAATTGCCTGCCTAAATCATTACGAGTGCGTTTATGTGTGTTCGCAAGCATTTGTGCATCTGTGGGTATGCGTACATGCGCGTGTATGTCGGAATTCAAAATGGCGGATCAAAAAAACAATATTTTATTTTTTTGTAATAAAAGCTGATACCTGGGGGTTTTCAGGGTCGTTGAATCCGCACCTGAACTCAGAGTTTCAAAATTCAAAATAGCGGCTCCAACATGGTGGATCAAAAAAAATTTTTTTTTAACTGAAAGCTAACCATCGGTGGGTTTTTGGTGTCGCTGAATCCAAATCTGAAATCAGATTTTAAAGATTCAAAATGGCGAATATAATTAACGGATCGAAAGAAAGAACATTTTAATTCTTGGCGGATATAGTCGAATATAGCGGATGCAAAATTCGAAAAATCGCTTGATTCCGACAAAAGTATCTGTTGTTTTCAAGGTCGTTAAATTCAACCCCAACATGAGTTTCTTTAATGTTTTCAGCGGTGGATACAATATCGTGGATGCAAATTCAAAATATACTTTTATTTCAACAAGAGTAAGCATACTTCGGTTTTCGACACCGTTGAATTCACGTCTAGAGTTAAGCTTTCAAAATTTAAAAAGACGGATAAAAAACAAAATTTAATTTTTAAAAAATAATAGCTGATGCTCGGGGGTTTTGAGGTTGCCAAATTCAAACTTCGTATTCAAATAATGAATTTGAACCTAGCGACTTCAAAATGGTTTCTATAAAACTAAAAAATTGTCGATTAGGATGAAACTTGTACTTCATATCTCTTTCACTCACATCAGCTAAACTATATTTTTGTTTAGTAAAGTTAGCGCGATCGTTACATTTTTTTCTTTAATGTCTCATTTGTTCAATTTTTTTGAATTCTCGGCAGAAGTTCCACAGCTCTTTTGAATTTTGAATATTTACATTAACTCAGGATCGAGTGACGTCAACAACTGTCGAGTGACAGATTGCGTTTTAATAAAATAATTATTAACTTTTTTGGTCCACCATATTGGCTCCGTCATTTAGAATTTATAAAATTTGATATGGGATTTGAATTCAGTGACCCCAAAATCTCCGAGTGTTAGATTACATTTCAATATGGCATTTGATATAGCATTCGATCATTTTTGTTCGAAATTTTCGCAACAATTAAAATATTGATTTTTTAATTGTATTCATTGTTGAATTCAATAAATTGTACGATTAAAAAATATATTTTAAATTTTATGATTTTTTTGCATTCTTGTGTTATTGTCGATACGACATACGTCAGAATATTATAACAAAATCAATTAAGGGGTTACGTGGGTTTGGGAGCAAAAAAATATTTGATCTATTAAAAAAAATATAACATATCAATTTTTTAATTCAAAATGTTAAGCACATACAACATCAGTATTTCAAGAACATTCAAAAAATTTCATTAAAAAAATTGAAAAATTCAGCCGGTGAAACCTGGTTCCGGAGTCCCATCAAAAACGGTGGACACAATTTCTCAAAAACTGATGCACCTCTCTTATTGAAATGTTGCACACTTCTTCAAAATAGCATTGACTAGTGATTGAATGAAGGTTTTTTTTCGATTGCTACTAATTTTACGAGGCTATACGTAGTGTAAATTGTACCAAAAATTGAACTATTTTACATACAAGTCTGCATAAAATTCAAATTACAATTTAAAAAAATCCTTCCTCCAATCACTAGTCAATGCTTTTTTGTAGAAGTGTGCAGAAAATTCAATAAGATCGGTGCATTAGTTTTCGAGAAATCGTGTCGACCGGTTTTTTAGGGGTCTCCGAAAACCAGTTCCCACCGACTGAATTTCCCAAATTTTTTTCTAAGTATTGTTGAAATGGTGCTCTTTTAAGTGCTTAACATTTTAAATAAAATAATGTATATATATTTTTTTAATACAGAAAATATGCTTTTTGTGGCTTCGAAACCCACGTAACCCCTTAAAACAAAATTATTATGTTTAGGCTTGGTACCCGTTCCTCCCACATTTCCCGTATTCAGCCAAGGTGCTCGTTTTGCCCTACTGTTCATTGCGCCCTTATCTCTCCCCACTAAGTGGACGATACCACGTTTCACACCAGTTTCAACGCTCACTGCAAACAAGCACTGTCACTCACCTTCTTACTCACACAGTCACCTATCTAGGCGCGTACACACAGGACTTCAGAGAGGCATAACCACATTCACATTCACTTATACACACCCGCTCACAACCGCTCTCTACGGCCCGGACACAATCCTCATCCAGACACAGTCTTTTGCACATTTACTCACATCATCATCAAATAATTTAAACTCTATAAATGTTATAAATTTTAAAAAGTAACCACGTAATCACAAAAGTAATTGAATTACAAATATAATAAAATAAAAATTTAATCAAATTATTAATGTATTTAAATTACAAATGTAATTAATTTACAAAAGTAATTCAATTAAAAAAGCAATTAAATTACAAAAGTAATTCAATTACATACACGCGAAGTAATTTTAATTAAATAATTTCTAATTACAAACGCTTGAAGTAATTTGTAATTAAATAAATGACCAAGGATCGAGATAATATGTAATTGAATAATTTTTCATTACACATGCTAAAAGTAATAAGTAATTAGATATGTAATTTCATTACGTGGGTAATGGCCCACGCCCATCTCTGGTTGGCACAACGTTGAAACAAAAGCTCTGCCATTTCTCAACCGATCCTCTTTTCAAAGCCCGGGATTCAGCATAACGCCAATGTTGGGACAGTTCTGGTTAACGACCGCGAGCCGACTGCTGGGGTAGACTACTGGAGCCGACCATGGGCCAGTACTGCTCGCTATTAATTGTCCTTCGGTCATATCTAATCCCGGAATCCAGTATTATACAAGCATCGGATCACTGTCGGCCTCGACTACTGGAGCCGATCATGGGCCAGTACTGTCCGCCATTAATTTCCCTACGTTTATTTGTAAAACCGCCATACAGCAATATGCCGATGTCGGGACAGTGTCGACTAACGATGGAGAATCGACCATTGACGTGGATAGCTCGAACTGCCCGTGGGCCGGTAACATTCCCCGTTAATTATGCCATGCACTGGTCGCGAATCGCCATTTAGTGTTGTATCGATGAAGGTTAAGAAACAGTTAGACCATTGTCGGCTTTTCATGCGATACCCAACTATTTACCCCCTTGTAGTTTGTGTCTCCCGTGTATCCTTGAATCTGGCTTCTCAGCCAATCGTATTCAAGTATTTGAAACCGTATGCGCGACAGGCGTACTGAGATTGTCGTCCTAACCTCAATCGCTCAGTTTTCTTGACCGTGTGTTTGCGAAAGTGTCACCCGAAAAAAGACGCGCTCGGAATATTTTAACCTATACAAATTAGATATAAAATTGGATATAGAAAAAAACCTTCATCGCTCAGTCGGCTTTATTGTGTGTTGCGTAAGTGTGACTCGAAAAAAAAACGCGCCAATAGAAACATCATTGATGCAAATAAAAATGCGTAATTCATATCCGATCTCTTGTGTATCCACATATCAGTTTTTTTTCTTCATTTTTCATTGATATTTTATTTGCGAAATAATTCTAAGCATTGTATTATCGTATTATGATTATCACCCATACTCAATATTCTCTCGTACCAACATTTACCAGCTTAAATTATAAATTGTAAAATTTGTACCGGAATTCCATATAACATAATTAACATTGGTCGAAACTGAAGGCATTATCGAAACAGAATTGATAATTGACCGGGCCAACCTCGGTACGATATTAGTTAGAATTCCGACAAGCGTCAGATCGGTTTTAATATCAACGCTGGCACAATATTGGCTGTAACTTGGGCCAACCTTGGCACTAGTGTCGGACCGGCGTTGAATCCAATGTCGGTACGATATCGGTAGCCAGTCTTGACCGGAGGATATCATTCCGACAATGGTCCATTAATAGACCGACATTAATGCCAGGGAATGGCGACCATACAAGGGAGTTGGCGCAGTACTGGGCCAATGTAGGACCAGGTGTACATTTTTCATGGGTTAGCACGGGTCAAGGCCTGTCACGACTATATTTCGCATTGTAGTGGGCGAATTGACCTTTCACAAAAATCGTTATAATTCGATCATTAAATTTTTTTTGCCAAAGCTTTGCTGGAAATTATAGTTCAGACCCTAGGATATGACACTGCAATAAAAAAACATTGTATGCTGGGAATTTCGAGCTTATGCAGACCCCTAAAGATTTCAGACGAGCGGGATCACAATCGAAACCCTGTCGGATACTGTTATTATTCAACAATGCATTTTTCTAGCATCTTTTATATTGTCGAATCATGTCGAGTTTTTATTTGTTGTAAACTTTTCTGAACATTCAATGAAACTGATTTTTTCCTGAAAATCGCCCAAATCGTCTTCAAGCAAACGTAGAGTTCGACGATTTGCATTGATCATTTATGTTGAAAAATAGGCTGCCAATAGGTAGTTGCCTGGACAGAAATCCAATTTCCGTATATCACATGAAAAAATGTACAACTGGTTCACCATTGGCACCCTACTGCGCCATCTCAACTCTATGGATGGCCATTCCCTGGTATAAGTGCCCGTGAAAAATGACGTAACCGACCAACCTCGAGCCAGCGTCACGCCAATCACATTCTACGATTGGCCGATGAACGGCAGCGCTACCGGCTTAGTGTTGCGCCACGGCAAGAGTGATTTCTTCAGCCCAACGCTGGCATGTACGGTTGACCAATTGTAGGCTTACCGGAAATCCTAACAGTTGGCCGGGTATTGGCCCAATATTGGGGCCGTGAAAAACGACACAACCGACCCAACCTCGAGCCAGCGTCACGCCAATCACATTCTACCATTGGCCAATGAACGGCAGCACTACCGGTTTAGTGTTGCGCCACGGTAGGAGTGATCTCTTCGGCCCAACGCTGGGATGTATGGTTGGCCAATAGTAGGCTTACCGGAAATCCTAACAGTTGGCTGGGTATTGGCCCAACATTGGGGTAAAGAGATTACGATCATTGGCTGACGGTTGGCGTGATCACCGGCCTATAGTAGGGCTAAGGTCGGCTTCATATTGTTGGCGCAATATTCCGGCTAGTGTTGGCCCAGTGTAATGCTGTCAAAACAACCCAATGCTTAGCCAACAATCGATCAGATTCACAAGTTTCTGTGCTCATTGATTGGTCACCGAAAGAATTATTAGATTCACTAACATCGTTATGCATAATCACTTGTTCGTGGAATGTTTCCAAATTTGTTTCACTATCTACTTGTCTTTTTGTTTCGTTGCCTCTGATCCTAACCTAAAAGAGTCTTAATTTTTGTCGTCGTTTTAACACTCGACGTTTCTTAATACTATTATAATAACTCGGCATCTTTTAATACACCACAAAACTTCAGTATGAATCGATTTTATTTTTAATAAAGTGAATTTCAGATAACAGTAATTATGAGTTTTTATTATCACAGGATGTAGAAAATTGCATGCAGCGATAATAAATATATATATAATAATAGTATACGTAAAAAAAAATTCTTGTATATAGTATGTATGGACTATACCGTTCAAAGCCAGTGTTGGGCCAGGATTGGCAATTCGTCAGTTTGCCATGCTATAAATAAGCATTGGCAAAACCACGGTCAAACGATTGGATCAGACTCAGGGCCTGTGCTCGCCCCGACAATTGGCCGACGGTCATTAATTAGTACGGGCCCAGCGTTGGCTCTTCGATGGTGTGCCGAGCTTCAATTCGAGACTGGCAAACCCATGATCAAGCGATTGGCCCATGTTCGGGGCTAACACTGGGACTCGATAGTTGGCTGACAGTTGGTAATCGATATTTGGCCCAAGGTTGGGTGTTCGTTGGTTTGCCATGCTTCTAATGAGCACTGGCAGAATCATGGCCAAATCATTGGCCCATATAAAGGACCAACACTGGGTATTAGTGGTTGGTGCTGAATATCGTACTAAGCGTCGGCCGCATCTTAAGCGCCGGCAAATTTTTCACGGGTGTGGGTTCATTAATGTACCATTGTCGAAATGATATCCTCGAGCCAAGACTGGCTACCGATATCGTACCGATATTCGTCTTGAATCGGGCCCGACTTTAGTGCCAAGGTTGACCCAAGTAACAGCCAATATCATACCAACATTAGTCCCGACGCTCGGGCCAAGGTCGGCCCAAGTTGCAGCCAATACAGTGCCAGCGTTGGTATTAAAACAAACCCGACGCTTCCGCCAATGTTGGCCCAAGTTCTTGCCAATATCGTACCGACTTTGATCTGGCCCATTATCAATAGCGATTCGATAATGTCCCGATTTTCGACCAGCATTATTTTGTTAGTATGATGTTAGTATGTATAGTAGTACGCACCAATAAATACAACAATTTATCGAAATTGCATAAATATTATAATTTATTATTATTGAATTCAATTACAAATTTTATGATTTATTATTTGAGCAAGTAAATGTTGGTACGAGAGAATATTGAATACGTGTGATAATAATTATAAGATAATACGATAATTATAATTATTTCGATAATGAAAAACAAAAACGTGAAACACTGATATGTGCATACATGAGCGGTCGGATGTAAATTACGCATAATTATTCACATCAATGACGTTTCTTTCGGCGCGTCTTGTTCGGGTCACACTTACGCGAACACGTGATACAGCCGACTGAGCGATAAAGGTTTTTCATTCTATACCCAATTTTAAATTTAATTTATATAGGTTAATAGTCCGAGCGTGTCTTTTTTGGGTGACACTTACGCAAACACGCGGTCAAGCGAACTGCGCGACAAACTCCACACGCATGTCTCGCATACGGTTTCAAACCCTTGAGTACGATTGGCTGGGAAGCCAGGTTTGGAGATACGCGGGAGACACAAACCAGAACGGAGAAAAATAGTTACGTATTGCACGAAAAGCCGACCATGGATTAACTGTTCGTTCGCCTACAGCGATAGAACACTGAATGGCGATTCGCGAGCAGTGTATGACATAATCAACGTGGAATGTTACGGGCCCATGGTCAGTTCGAGCTATCCACACCAATAGTCGATTCACCATCGTTAGTCGACACTGTCCCGACATTGGCATAATGTTGTATGCCGGTCTTAGAAATGAACGTAGAGAAGTTAGTGGCGAATAGTACTGGCACATGATCGGCTTCAATAGTCTAGCCCAACAGTCGGTTCTCAGGCGGTAGCCAATACTGGTCTGATATTGGTATAATATTGGATGCCGGGATTAGATATGGACGTACGACTATTATTGGCGGGCAGTACTGGTCCACGGTCGGCTCCATGTGCCTACCCCAACAGTCGGTTTTCGGTTGTTAACCGGAACTGTCCCAAAATTGGCGTTACGCTGGATGCCGGGCTTTGAAAAGAGAATCGGTTGAAAAATGGCAGAACCTTTGTTTCAACTTTGTGCCAACACTGGTTGTCCACAGTCGGTTAGCCCGTACTGGACCAGGAATCGGCCGTATTGTTTGTGTTGGCAATTGTTCATGGCATGCTGTTGATCGAAAGAATGCCGACAACAAAAGTACCTTTTTAGGAATTAATACCGACATAAATTGATTATTTCCCAAGGCAAGTTCTTTTTCCGTTTTTTGTTCAAATTGACTATAATTGGAAAGTTTTCCGGTGATGAAACATATTACATGTTCAGTGACTGTAAGAAGGCAAATCCATAACAGCACTCGTTAGTACGAGCCTAGTTTTGAACCATTGCCTGTCATTTTTCGTTATCTGCGTCGTTCCAGTTGTTGCTGAGTACTGTTGATGAGGACAAGTGCGGACATCTTCAGCCGATGTATTGGTGTCAGAGATGCTCGCAAAGTTGAATTCTATCCGCTCGTGCGACTAAGATTTGCGCCGGGCTCCTAGAAATCGTAAAGACGAGATCGTAAACGGACGGAATCCGAACATCCGTGGGAATCTTTTTTTTTCCCACTCAACCATTAGACTGTCTTTGTTGCTATCTGTGGACAACGATCTCTGAAGTATTTATATATATATATATATATATATATATATACATATATACACACACACCATTCTGTTTCGTTCTCTCGTTGCTGTCCGGAAATAGAGCGACACTGACCTCGCATAACGTCGCCTGACTTCTCAGCAAGTGAGCAACGGACGGAGATAGATAAGTAGATACAGACATAGAGCGAAAAAAGTGTTTAAGTATTATTACGAATCTATGCCCTCGACATTTTATTTATCCACCGAATACTTGAATACGTAATCCGCTTGTTTGTATTTAAAATATGAATTCTATGATTGATCGTCATATAACCGATTTTTAGGGGTGTGCGGGTAGCAGAATTGGTCGAATCGGGTCGGGTCGGGTCGGGTAATTGGACTATGATCCATTCGGGTACCCGTGATCGGACGGGTATACTCGAACTTTATCGAATACCCGAGTTTTTTGAGTACTCGTCTCACATCGACTATGAAATTTCGTTTCATAGTAGATAGCGCCACGGTAACGTACCAAAAGGGACGAAATAGACTGTAGCTTTATATTCTCTACCTTCGCCGATGGGTTGGAGTTCATAAGAAATACAAATAATTTATTTAATAATGTTAGTATTTTCGTTATGTATATATTTACAATTTTTTTCAGCCAACTTCTTTTAAGACACTTGCATTTCAGGAAATATCGAGATATTTGAATGTCGAAAAACTAAATACATTACTACCTCCCTAAGAGAGCGGTCTAGGGCGGTTAGGGGAAGTAATTTTCGAGAAATTCGTCGCCGAAGCCTTCCCCCACCGCTAGGTTAGCGCGCTCGAAAATCGCGCATGTGGTAGCGTGTATGTGTTTCTCCACTCGAACTCTATAAGAGAGCGCGAACGAAAGTGTTGAGAAAACTGTAAACGAGTTGCGGAAAGTGTACTGGCGTTTCGTCGTTTCATGCGTAAGTATATCTCATTGAATATTGATGTGTAAATCTTTCTTTTTCTTCGCGTTTTTTTTATTCTGCTGTTTGGTATATTTTGTTGTTGCAATATTATAACACATATGAAGGAAACATTTGTAAAACTTTCAATAATTGTTGAATTATCTTATTGTTCGCAAAAATATACGTAGTATATTCGTTATCGAAACTCGAACATATACAGTAGAACCTCGATTATCCGAACCAATTGGGACCGAGACTAGTTCGGATAATCAAAAGTTCGGATAATCGAAACGTGGGTTTTTTGGGACGAGATCATAAACAACACCTTTTTATATAAAAACAGTACATACATATATATTATAATTTGACATATATGTTAACGTTGAAATATATATATATATATATATATATATATATATATATATATATATATATATATATATATATATATATATAATGTATTTGAAATACCTGAAAAAAGTTGAATGCTTTTTTTATATTTTTTAAAAATAAAATCGTCCATTTTTAATTGACGAACGGCTGTAACGCGTTTTTGAGCGGCTAAGTCTCGCAGCCGTTTGGGAAGGAGAGATTGCGTTGGGTTGCTCATTGTTGCTCACGGCGGTGGCAGCGAGCAACAATGTATCTTTCGCGCCAACGTTCGGATAATTGAGAGTTCGGATAAACTAAGTCATCGTTCGGATAATTGAGGTTCTACTATACAGTGTACAAAAAAAATGTAACTAACAATTTATCTTGTGTATATACTTCAAGTTGAAATATACAATGTATATATATGTATAAATATTTCATTTTTAGATAAAACGGGATGGCTGAATCGAAAATATATTTTACTTGCATTAAATTACTACTTGAAATTTAATTATGGTGCATGTTTTTTTCTCCGACTTTACGGCTTAAACGTATATATTATTATACAAAGGAATATTATCCATTTGACAATCGTGCGACGTGCGATTTTCTGAAATCGCTCGCGATCTCTTATGGAGTTGTCCGCGACAAACTCGGGAGGCCTCGGGTACACTGGACAGCTCGAGCTAGGTGGGGGAAGCCATAAAATGCGCTCAAGCGGAACGGCGGGGAAATTCTCTCTTAGCGAGGGCTCTCTTAGAGAGGTAGTACTGTAAAAGCAAGATTCTTCGTCGAATTTTCATTAATTCTGTCTAGTGCTAACTGATAATTTCGGCGATTCATTCTTCTTAATTTAATTTATTGTCATTTTTAAATTTTTTCCTGGTAAAACTTGTTCTTCAAACGCTTATATCTCTGAAACTAATTAAGATATTTTAAATTTTAAAATATCAAATGGAAGCAACATTCTTCTCGCTTCGAATAAACGCAAGGCGTTGATCCTTGGCCTTTTTGGGTTTTTTCTCCATCTAAAACCCACGTTAAAAAATTCAAAACTTTTAGGCGTTCGCCGCACAGTGGGGCAGAATCCCAAAAAGCTGGCCAAAAGTCAAATTTTTGAGTTGTATATATTCGTCTATATATGTTCAGATCTTGTTTACTGATAGTCCTAGGGCGAAATTCCGGACCGGGCAGGTTTATACCTGATCTAGGGTCGCCTCGACATCAGTCGACATTCAGCCGCCGTTCGGTACGCATTAAACAAGCGTACGCGTCGAAAAATTCTTGCCTGTTTCGAAGTGCTGTGAAACGGACGAAACTGTCTCAATTTTAATTCTGCAAAATGGAAAAACTTTCTGAAGGTATGCAGAAAATATAATTATGCACAGTTATTGCTTATTTTATGTTTGAAATATCTAAATTTTGCAACAAGTAAACATAAAAAATTATACATTTTTTTTCGAAAATCGATTTTCTAAAGTAGTTTTAAAAATGTCTTCGCGAGTCTCCACCTTGTTTCAACAAGAAACTGATAGTGTACAGTACTAAATATAATATACTAAAAAACTGGCTGCTCAGGAGTGCTCAACGAATAGTTAGACTAATTTTTAGGGAGAAATACGTGGCGTGACATTAACGGACGTGTGAATGTAATCCATTGATTATTACGATACAGCGCGTTGGTATATTTTCTGTCTATTAACATAGATTAATATTTATTTATCAATTCCATTTGTAGTATGTTCATTTATTGATTAATATTCATAGATCATTTAAATTTTAATACAGTAATTTATTATTCTAAATGTACGCTTTACGAAAATCTCAACATTTTATAAAATATTCCTGCAAGAACTCTCAGTAGCTAGAACTGTGTTTCCCCCATGTTTGTACGGCGTAACGGTTTTCGGCAGTAAAGGTGTATTAGTGTATACGTACATAGTGTATACGTAGTGTAGACGGCGATTCGGCAAGGACTGACGAGGGGCTCCTAGAGCAGCCATGTATGAAAGAAAGGAGCCCGCCTGCTGTTCAGGCTTTATTATACCTGTTGTATACTGACACAGAGGTGATTCTCGTAAAGACAGATTTCATGTAATTTCGGTTTTTTTTCGTGCAGAATGTATGTAAATATATTTGTTAATCATTTATATCATAAATATTCGTTTTCTTTATAAATATAAAATCATTTTTAGTAGTAATAAATTATTTTTGTACATTTCGAGTCAGAACACCGTATATAGTTTTGTTAAGTATAAAATGATTTCAAAATAATGTCATTCAATTTTGTACATGTTTATATTGGTATTTTGCAGAGTCTTCCCAATCTTTTCAAATATGGAATTATCAAGAAGAGATGTTTTTTTCATGGTGAAAGACAGTTTAAAAAACGAACAGAAATTCGTTATTGGAGTTTTGAAAGATGCAAATTTCAAGAAAACAGAACATGTGATACAAGTAGACGAGGATGAAAAGTCATTAGGACTGTTATTTGCAAATTTTCGATCCAGATGGAAAGCAGCAAATAGAGGCCAAGAAAAGTTTCTAAAAAATAATGAAGAATGGTTGAATGGCATCGTATGTTTTTCAACATTATCCGATACTGAATGCACAACATCAACATCTGAGAAGATTGTGAAGAATGATGAAAAAGGCACATCTGGACGACCTTCGAAATCCTTTGCTTCATCCAGCGATAGATCTAAGAGGCGAAAGACTGAAGAAATACGTTCTACTTTATCTACAGAAGAATTGACGTATGCTGCTCAAATGAGTTTAAGGACTTCTGGTCAAGTGGATGCTGCTCAAGTTCTTAAAGATGTCACATTAACCAGCCCAACAAGAGCCTCAAAATATATAGCTGCTGTTCGGTCAAAAAATGAGACACCTTTAACCCCAGATGAAGCACTTTCTTTGATGATCGAGAAAGGAGAATCAAAGCGCTCTTATCAGCTATCAAGAAATGCAGCTAGAGCACGTAAATGCAAATTATACCCATCATACCATGAAGTAGAAAAAGCAAAAAATCGTTGCTATCCATCAGTTGTGTACATGAATATTACTGAGTCGTGCGCACACATTAAACTACAGGCTTTACTTGATCATACCACATACAGAATTATACAACTTCAGGCTGATGTCATCGATACTCTAAATTCTGAAATTCTGCAAAAATTAGTACTTCACTGTAAATGGGGATGTGATGGAAGCAGCGGTCAAAGTGTTTATAAGCAAAAATTTGATGAGGCTGGAAAATCTGATGAAAGCATTTTTTATACTTCTCTGGTACCTTTGCAATTAATCTACAACAATCACGAGACGGATGAAGGAACTATTGTGTGGAAAAATCCTAGACCTTCATCTCCTCGATTCTGCAGACCAATACGATTGCAGTTTGTACATGAAGATGTACAATCAACATTGAAAGAAGTTACCGACATTGAACAGCAGATTGCGGGTCTTGCACCATACACTACTGAACAAAATGAAAAATCAATTTCAGTAACCTATTGTATGTCGTTTACGATGATAGACGGCAAAGTCTGTAACGCTGTAACCGGTACCACTTCTGCACAACGCTGCTTCCTGTGCAAAGCCACCTCTAAAGATTTTAATAACATCGACAAAATTATAAAAATGGACATTACTACAGATAATTTAAAATTTGGCATATCTACATTACATGCGTGGATTCGTTTTTTCGAGTGCTGTTTGCATTTGTCGTATAAGCTCACAACTCAAAAGTGGCAAGCTCGTGAAGAGGAAGTGAAAAAGATTGTGAAAGTACGCAAGGAAGACATACAGACTCAATTTAAGACAACACTGGGGCTTATCGTGGATCGACCAAAGCCAGGATATGGCAGCTCAAACGATGGAAATACCGCTCGCCGCTTTTTCGAAAATGCTAATATATCTGCTGAAATAACAGGAGTCGATGAAAATTTAATTCACCGATTTCATGTTATTTTGCAGGCAATTTCGAGCGGGTATGATATAGACGAAGAAAAATTCAAAGACTATTGTGTAAATACTGCCCGTTTATTCGTTGCTTTATATCCATGGTATTACATGCCAACATCTGTGCACAAAGTGTTGATGCACGGAGCAGAAATTGTAAAATATGCCCTTTTACCGATCGGACAACTTTCTGAAGAGGCCCAAGAGTCACGCAATAAGGACATAAAGAACTACAGGTTACATCATTCAAGAAAATGCTCTCGAGAATCGAATATGAGAGACATTTTCTATAGGCTCTTAGTATCATCAGATCCATTTCTCTCAAGCATCAGGAAATTGCCCCAGAGACCGGCGAAATCTTTACATAAAGAAACTATAGAAATGTTAAAACAACCTGAAGTCACCAGACAAGAGATAAGGAACGATTCCGATTTGGATACAAGTGGGTCAACATCAGAATCCGAATCGAATGATTCCAACATTGAAGATGACATACAAGATTTTTGTTACTAGAAGTAAATAACAGATATTTGATTTATTGCAAATTTTGTACTCAAGAAATTGTTCAAAAATAAAAACATGGCTCAAGAGATTTTCTACTCATTTAAACCTAAAAATATTATGAAACATTTTCTATTAAAAAATATTTAAAAATTGAAAATTTTTGTGGAATCGTCTGTATATCGCGTCTGCTATTTTGAAAATTAACATTCCTATAACAAATTCGTAATCAGCGATCCCAAAAACCCTTAAGAAATATGATTGGGTATTTTTTACTGAATTATTTGACTAATTGGTTGAATTATGTCCGCCATTTTGGGTCCGCCATTTTGAAAATCGTAATTCTGATAACAGATTCGTATTCAGCGACCCCGAAAATCCCCGAGAAGAGAATTGGAGATCATTTTGGACACTTTCCTAATTTTGGCCAGCTTTTTGGGATTCTGCCCCACTGTGCGCCGGAACAGAAGATATTTATTGTACATTTTTACTTTTCGCACACTTTTTAGTGATGTCAGAACGCAACTTTCCCGCGCTATTACGATACGATCCGCCAAAAGTGATCATTTTTCCCTGCACCCTAACAGACAGACAGACAAACAGACCCACACACACACGCGCGCGCGCGCGCGCACGTACGGACGTGCGTACACACACACACACACACACACACACACACACACACACACACACACACACACACACAGAATAGAAAAGTGAGGCGAAAAAAGATTTTTTACAGTATTATCATTTATTCGTTTTATCGCCTTCTTCGAGTTTTCGTTTTCTCCCATTATTTGGTCGATATACCTAAATGAAAAATAAAAATAAATATAAATAATAAATACGGATCTCCGAGACGTTTACGAATATTCGAAGTTTAAGAGTACTTGACGTTTACGAGTATCAAAAATTTGAGAGTACTTGATTACCAAATTCGGGTACCCGATAGTGGCGGGTAATACAAAAACGTAACCCGTCGGGTACCCCGCACACTCTACCAATCTTCGTATGACCCAAGAATGATCAGAGGAATACATTTTGGAGTATGGTTTGATGTTGGCAATCTATTTTGCGATATTATCGAAATGTGCCGCAAGAATAATTCATGCAATGCTCACACCTTTCGTCCATCGAGATCCCTCCTTAAATTCCAATTTCAGTTAAATTTGATCCAGTTAAAAATTATTTCGTACCGACTCGTTTCATAGCAAAATTGTTGATTAGGGAATTAAAACATGCAATTTTTAAAAGGCGCGCTGTCGAATCGCCGTCGTCTAAATTTAACCGTTGATTTTCAAAATCACCCGATTGGAATCTGTTGCCCTAAATATGCAGTGAAATTGTCTTTTTATATTCATCGTTAAACCCAATACAAGTGCAGATACTCATGGAAAAAAATCTTTTTCAGAGTTACGATCTAAAAATTAAATTCGCATATCTGAATATCTGCGCAACCTAGAAGTAATCTCTCAGTTTTTCATGGGGAAATTCTAGCCCGAACGAACATAAGAGAAGGCAAATTAAACAAAAACTCGCTAAGACACGATTTCCTAGAGTTGCAAAGATTATCTGAATATGCTGCATGGAGAAAAGTTTTGACGGCATATTTTGTCTTCAATATTTCCGTGCCTCTCTCTCTCTCTCTCTCTCTCTCTCTCTCTCTCTCTCCCCCCCCCCCCCCCCCACTCACTTCATCCTACACACTCGCATATGAAGCGGATCGATGAATTCGTCGGACGAGTAATCAGCTTTTCCTCTTCTCTCTCTTTCCCGCACTTTCCGAATATCGGACAGTTCGATGGAAAGCTCTGTGAGTGAGTTTCCTAGTCGGTGAAATGATTTTTCACCAATTTATTGACGAAGAAATTCGAGAATATCCAAGTCCGAGGAAGTTTTTTATTATAGAATTATCGGAATTTTACGTCTTGATAGCATTAGCATGAGACTTCGAGACTGTTCGGGTGTGTCCGACCTCGATTTTTCAGAACTTCTGACTAAATCGACGCGGAACGGTCTTCGTTCACTCTTGAGCCGTTACTGTCATACTTCGTCGTTCCACTCCTCCAGTTCTTCTTTCGTTGTGCTTCTTCGTATCATTAACTTCTCGCTACATTCCCGTTTGAGTCCTTCGACGCAGTCGCATCCTCGTTATTGAGCCTTTAAAGAAGGCGAAATTTGGAGAATAGGCTTTTTTAAAATATATTTCATATGAGAATTATAGCCAACGTCGGAAATGCACATGGGTGCAAGCTCGAAAGGCAAGAGCGACTCTCCTGCTTTCTCTTCCCCTTATTCGCCAATTATAGCGTGCGTCACCCGACAGCCTCTTGCCATTAAAGATAGATCGTTATCGTATCTACCAAAGGCCTCTTCGAGCTCCAATACAATACGTCCCAGTAAGCAAGAGGAATAAGAAGAAGAGGTGCACGAATCGCTTTGCGCCCACGCTGACCCAAGTGCGTTATTTCATTACATTGGATCGGATATATGCGAAGCGCGAATAGGATCTATGTATCGGGCCAATAATAATAGTGATAGCTCGCCTTCCCCTATCTGTATATATAATTAATCAGCTTCGTTAAAACTCTAAACCTGCAGTACGATCATCTTGCGGACTATGTAATCGGTCCCCTCACATGAAACAATAAATAAATGATTGGTTATTGACAAAATGTCATGTTCCCTACAAAGCATTTACTAATTTCGTCAAAGCGATACCAACCGAGTAGAAGACTTCCTGTATAAAAAAAGCCGGTGCCACGTTTTCTCGATGATGATTCATTCCACCGGAATGTACAACGAGGCACTTTTTCTAGGCTTCTTTCCAGCCTTCGCTGGCTCTCTCGGCCAGACGTACTGACGAGCCAAGACTAGCAAGCGACAAACTTTCTCGTGAAGGAGAGAAATAAATAGACAAGAAGACAGAGACGGAAGTCGGGGAGAGGGGATGCCATTCACGAAAAGAGTATAGAGCCGAGCGGTCAGAAAAAACATGAATCTAAGCGAAGGATTATCAATCTCGCAGCGCTTGATCAATCCGTTACCATCCTCATAATGATCAGATCAGCATCTGGTCAACTGTTATGTCACATTGTGAATCCTCGTTCAAGGTTAAACAAAGATTTGCTACAGCACACAACGAAAGCGTGCCCGTATAATGACAAAATCCCGAGGTTTGTATAATATATTGTGTGAGGTTGTGTAATATATGAACATATATTAGACGACGCGCGCACACAACGCGCGCGCGCGCGTTGTGTGCGCGCGCGTGTGTGTGCGCGTGTGCAATGAAAAACAATCAGGAAGTCCGGTAACTCGTATCGCCCACCACCACAACGTCCTACGTACCGTAGGGAAATGCAGAGACAATTTGTATGTCATCGCATTTATCATATAATGCGTGTGTTCGAATATCCAACGTATCCGTCTGTAACGCGTGCAACAAACTCTTAGCTCTTTCTGGCCTATACATGTTGAGATTGCGGGCGCCAATATGAGAATAAAAGAAGCAAGCATCGAGCATGCGCGAAACTTGCAACAATGAATCGTGTTCCGCGAATCAGAAAGGCGGAAGTCCATGGCAAATAATCCGAGCAACACGCCTTACTCACAATTCCCGTGTATTACAGCAGCGACACTGACGTATTACGGAAGAGGGATAGGGGAAAACCGTGGAAAAATGATAAGAAAGATTGGTATCGTTTTTACAATCGATATAAGCCAGCGCATCTTGGAGAATAATCTTATTCCGGCGCCTTCGTACGTAATAAAAACAAAAGGAGTACCAAAGATAAATCAAGAGAAGGAAAGAAGTGGCGTGATCACGTGACATACGAAATGGAAGGGACGCCTGTGAATTGGATGATGCATTCGAAGAGAGAGAGAAAGAGGGAGTGAGTGAGGGAGGACGGGGCGGGGGAGCGAAGGAGGAAGGGGGAGAGAGAGAGGATATGCAAACGGAGGAAAGCCTGCTGGAAACGAGGGTGGCGTGAGTCACGTAGCGGTAACAGTGAGGCGTGCGGCTGCGTTCGTGACGGAACTCACTGTCTCTCGCCGGCAGTTGATCGCGAAACTTCGCCACGCCCGTAACACCATTTCTTCTCGTCATCTTTCTCTCTCTCTGTCTCTCTCTCTCTCTCTTTCTCTCTCTCTCAGTCTGACGGGTCATAGCGACACGAAGGAAAGGGCTCTCGGGACGTCGCGCGAGGTGTGCTCGTCGCTCGTTCTGCATAGTTTTCCTCTCATTTCAATCGATATTTGTCCCGGCAAAAGTGCGTGCGCAAGAATTATAAGAGATCCAATAATCAGCTGTACAGTGTGACTATCGTTCAACATTCTTCGGGTGCATACTTAGAAACTGGCACACATATACACGGTACGACGCCTTCTCTGCTACTCTCGATTACAAATTGGGGATCGGCGTCCTTGTTTCCAAAGTTTACAGAAACCAAGATAGTTGCTAAAGAAAATAGAACACGTGAAATATTCGAAGGTCGCCACTGCATATAGCTTTTTAAATTTTATCGAGGATGTGCATCACCTAGATCTTCGTGTACTTGCCCAGCCGAAAATGAGAAACGTCAGACGGCTTTCTGAAATACAAAAAATTGCCTACATGGATGCTGAGATGTAATGACTCAAAGTTGAACCTGTTAAAAATCCCATATAGAGAATTCGTAAGAAGAAAACGATTGTGTCTCCTAATAAATGTGGTATTTGCAGGAGGTGAATAGAAAGAAATTGAAGAGTGCATCTCGTCGCGGTCGATACTTGTATGTGCAGAAAGTTATTACGAGTGGCATAACTTTCAAAGCCCATAGATGGGGATTTACATGTTTAGACATATACTAGGTGGTGTGCTACCAATTTTCTTACATTCGAAGATTATTAACGACCTTTCTTCTACAAAAGTAGTGCCACATTGACCGTTCGTGTTGGCAATTACTAAATATGCTTATTTTTATGCAATAGGATGAAAATGGTTCCTTACCTGTTAGTGCCTATATGCTGAAACAAAATTATTTCTATTTAAAGCAGTTTGCGTCAGAAAATATGTGAGTGAAATGCACAACTGACACTACGCGACTAGAAATTTTGCTACGGGGCAGACTAGGGCCGTATCCGGCATGCCGGAATCCGTACCACGGCACATTACAGGCCGCCGTATCGGGGCTTTAACAGGCGTGAAACGCTTTTTGCATCCGGCCCTGATGCGGATGCCGGTTATGGACCTGGTCAATATACCTTTGCAGGTTGTAATACGGCTGCCGTATCTATGCCTGAAATGACAAATAAAAACAATCCAAAAATTATGAATAAACCAATTCTGTTAGTATTTTTTGTTTCCATATACCTTATTTATGTTCCTGCCTATATGATAATTGAATTAAAACGTATCCTGCCTCGTTAAAGTTTTTACCTACCCTCGGGATTGAACCCATGCCTTCTCATTCTAGAGCTGGCCGCGCTACTTATTTGACCATCCTAACACTTATGTAAGCTTTCTCATTTTCTTTCATATCTTTATCAGTCTAATTTTATTCTAAAGAATGTCAATAATTTTATGTCTGATGTTGAAGGTTGCATCATTGCAATGCAACAATAATTATGTTTTTTCCGCTGATTTTATTTGCCCATTTAGGGCCTTTGTGCACGGCGTATTTTTTACGCGCAGACCACGCGATACACACTTGAAGAGTAAGCATTTTTCGTATCGTAAATAAAACAATATGATACGATAGTTTTTTCCGTTTATGCATGTGTGGATAGAAAATTTAGTCTATCTTACACCTAAATACGATATTCAGGATTGGAACGGCTAGTTATACAACCATTCGAAGATAACTAATATCCATTTTTTTTCAATAAAGAAACGTGAAATTTTTTTAAATGTCGCATTCATTTTTTTTTGTTGTACGGTAAAGGTGGCTGGCCGGAAAAGTTTGAGTTGCTCGTTGCCGATAGTAATTATGGGCCTTATCGATTTTTTGGAGTACGTAGAGAACCCGGCCGGCGAAATAGCGGGCGGTATCGGACTGGTGTGTGACAGCTGGCGTGGGTCTCGAACGAACCACCTGGCTCTATGGAACAGCTCACCAGTCTCGAGTGCACCCACTTTTTTGTACCTATCTCGTTTCTGGCTTCACAACTACTCTGCCAACTTTTTCCATCTCGTACTTTGAAGGCTCTATTTATTTGACTTTTGAAAGATCAGAGCTAAATTAAAAAAGATAACGGCGTATCTCTTCGTATTGCGGGTACGTAAAAAAAATTGGACTTATTGAAACAGCGTAACGAAAGATAGTATAACGACGAGGTTCATTGTCCGTCCCGTGGCGATATTGCAGTAGTCTCGGAGGAGACTAACCGTAATACGATATTTCCTTGCAACTTAATGCTCAGGCGAGTGTGCTGCAGAAACACGGCAGAGAGAGGCACTTGGATGAACATGTTAAGATGCATGTGTATTCGTTGTATAATCAAATATCCTTTGCGTAAGGAGAACATACAAGGAAGGTCACGCGATATTGCAGCTTTGCATTATATATGATGCCTTTAATTTATTTCCAAAGAACTACAGTTTTTTCTCTATTAATTATACATTAAGGGAGGACACCACTGTTACTGCCCACTTTCGGCCATTGCTTTGGATTTTTTTTTAAAGAAAGGAACAAAATACATGGTCTAAAGAACTTTCAGGCTTTATTAGGTATATATTGAAGTATGTAAAAAAATATTCGTCAAAAGAATACAAAATCACCAGCCTCACCACGGTCCGCAGTAGAACTGTCGTAAATTTAATCCGGGAACTAAGAGTGAAATATTTTCGTTAATTATATTAGTTTTAGCAGTAAAGCACGTGGGGAAATAAAAAAATAATGAGAAAAAACGAGCTTGAAAAAAAGTTGGTTTTTTCGAAAATAATTTTCATATAGAAAACCATATGTTTTTCACAATTTTCAATTAATCGAAAAAAGCGCGCGTAGATCGCTGTTAAAGCAATCTAAGAAGCTACAGTTAAAATATCAAGTCAATTGAACGAAAATTGGTCGAGTTCTGCTGCGTGCCGATTTCAAAAACGTGGTTTTGAGAAAACTATTGGTAGAATCGGTAGAAAATAAAACTGTTTTTAGTCAATAACTTTTCCCCAAAGATAATAGACTTACAAGAGTCGAGACCCGTGTAGAAATTTGAATCGGGAAAAAGTACTGCCCCTGATCTGCTTTCCCGAGATAATATCAGGCTCTGGTCGGGCCTTCCACCCTGGAATAGGTTCGCAATGTAACGGGTCTAACGTTCGGTCCCGATCCGCTGATCCCTTTCTTGATAACTGATCAGGAACCGCCTGGGGAACAAGTGGAAAATGACCAGGAAAGTAGTAGGAAGTAGATCGGGAATTGATCAGGAACGGGCCGGAGAACAAGCAGTAAATGACGAGGAAATGTCGATAAAACCAACCTCAAAATTACTTTTGTTTATATATAGAGGAGAAGAAAAATGAAGAAAAAAAATTAACGTCGGCGTCGTACTATAGATATTAATAATTCACCGTGATAATGTGATTACATTTATTGTAATTATATCCTCCATCATATCAGCATATAATTTTCATTGGCTATCATAATTTATTCTTTATGATTGCATTGTCAGGCGTCGATCATTCTTAAAGAAAATAATATTATGATAAAACGGAGTATACAATTACAATAAATGGAAACATTATTACATTCAGTTATTAATATCTTTGATGACGCAAAAAGTATTATTTTATAATAGGTTGAGATTTAATATTCAGGAAATGTCAATGAAAAAGGTTTTGTGATATTCCTAGTCTGTTCCACAAAAGGGCTCGGTTAGGCAGATCGGACGAGGCAAGCCAGGCCTGGACCAGACGTCAAGTCGGGAATGCCCGGTCACTTTTCTGCACGGGGAAACTGCGTCTACCGGCGTGGCATCGCGGAAGGCGCTTTTCAGCGCCCGGAGACCGGTTATGGGCTATGCACACCGTAGATCGGTTATGCACACCAATCAGATTTATATTGAGAATACGTATCGTATTGTCCATCAAACGGAACTTTGTCGATCATAAACATTGGGGCCCAATTTTTTCATTGAAATTGAAAATTTAGTCTCTACCAATATTACGATAATCATGATATTATTTCGAGTGGCGTTCAAGTGGCGTTTTCGGCAACTAAGGGGTTAGGCTACGGTGACGAACCGAAAACCAGAATTATTTTGAAAAAAATTAATTTCGAAGGAATAAGTAAGATGATTGAAAAAATCGTTATGGTATGTATTTGTATGTACATGAAAAAAGTTGCGTACCTAATTTTATTAAAAAATATTCATAATCAAAGCAGTTTCAAACAATGTTGTGAAGAACCTTTGAACGCGAGGGGCGCAACAGTGTACTTGATTTTGGCTTCCCAGTTGATCTGAGAAAACGATTTTTTTAAATAGATAATATTGGCTAACACTGGACCGAGCTTTTTTTAATCGTATACCTATCATAAAAAAAGAGTAGAGTTTTTTTTCGATTTTTCGAGGAAAATGACATCATTGTTGTTAATAACTAATGAAAAAATGTGAAGAAGAAAAACATCTGCCAAGACTAAACTACTATTACACTGAATAAGTGTACCAAATTCCAAGTCAATCCGTTCATTAGATGTCGAGAAATCGTGTACACCGTGTTGAAAAAAATATTTTCCAGAAAAACGCGTATGAAGGTTTACTAGCAGTTCTATCATTGTGATCATAAGTTTACCTTCAATCTGCGATCCCTGCACCATATGATGGACTTTCCTCTTCACTTTGAGTTGCCTCAAGCGACGAACGATTTTTTGAAATTTTCACAGTAGCCTAATTTATTGAAAGGGCATAGCCGGCTTCGGTGACATGTCTATTAAAGTATTTTTATATTGATAGAGTTAATATAAATTGCCATCTCGACATCTTTGAATTAACGGGTCTGAAATTTCATTTATACAATTTAGAGAGATGTAATTAAAAAGTTTTCTTGCTACAAGAATAACAACGTAAAATTCCTAAACATGTTCAAATGATTTTTATACAAGAATACATCAATTATTGACCGATTCCCGTTTCAGTCAAGTTCTTATATAAATATAACTAACGTGAATTTAGTTAACGAAGATTGACAGCTTAAAATAGGTAAGCCATAGGAAGCCCAAGATCTGTTGAATTTGATTTTGCATAAAAAAATGTGCATGCTCTGTTGAAACGAAAAAAGAATTCCTGGAGAACTATCACTTCTCATTTCACTGTATTTATGATTGTTTTCTGTATTGATAACCTTCTTATCGATCGCATTATTGAAAATTTTAATCCCAAACCACACAAATATGGGACTCGTAAATAACTATAATGAATTCGACAGGAGAATGAATTTGTGTTGAAATCAAAATTATTACTTGGCGTCAAGGAGCTTCCGCGTCTCTTGATCTCTAGAAGCAACAAAAACAAAATACTTTCAATTAATTCTCCGTAACTTTCCATTTATTTAACACAACGATTGAGGGAAGGCTTACTGAAATTTTCAAATTCATAATTTCAAAGTAAATAGTCGGCATTCATCCGTTCGACCGCAGGTTATCAAAAGCTTAATACCTATTATTATTTAATATTGCGTGGGCCCCCAATTGCGCCGAAGTTTTCGACGCACATTAAAATGTTTGCATCATCTGTTCTAATGTTACAGCGTCTACAAAATTTGAGCGAAAAAATCCGGAAAGAGGGATCTTCCTAATACTTCCTTTAATACATTCTCGAAAGAAAGTCTTAAAATTTGTAAAATTCAGTTACTGGCCAAAGAAAATCCATCGTTGTTCTTAATAATTCATAGTGTTGAGTTTATTTATTTTTTTTTCTATAATTGAAGAGAACACCATCCAAACTACTGCCTAAAAAGCAAGAAACACCTCACAACTAGAGCTGACTCGATGTGCACCGCAATTTTTTGAAGAATAAAAAACTGGCTTAACTCGGTTTCCCGACTTTTTCAACGGGATGCGTTTACCAATTGTTTGCTTCAAAATCTTTAAGAACATAATTTGATATCACAAATAAATAACCGTAAATAGATCACAGTTATTATTTGAAGTTATCTGTCAACGAATTGCAGTTTTTATCAATATCCGCTTCCATTTTTGGATGCGACACATAGCTAGAATTACAGTGCACTAACTTTATTTGTGACATCATGTGGAGCATTCATGATTATTCCGAAAATATACATTTTGATGTAATTCTTAAGGTTCCCTTATCCACGTCCTTCCAAAAATTCAGTACGGCATTTTGGATAAATTTTGTTTTGGTAAAATTGTAGCGGGCGCCATACAACACGCAACGATGAGACCAGGCGGGATTTTTTCTTGTTCAGTACAGGATATCGAAGCGTTAGGGGTGTCGGCTCGACGAGTCGCTGAAAAATCTCTCATGCCCCCTATCCAGACCGACGGAATGGTTAACAAGTCCATTACAGTCAGAAGAAGCTATTCGCTGACGCATGCGAGCCATTCTTCTGCTTCTTTCCAGATTCTTCGGGTTCGGTTAGCGTGACGCCCTTGTTTATACAAGACCCACTTTCGCAACGATCACATATACACCCCAATTCACGCATTAATCAAACCACTCACAATTGCATCGCGTTGTTATTTTTTGAGGACTATTTCTCCCTCCCCAATGACTAATTTCGTCCGCTATTCCTTTTCTTGTTTGAATTTTGCCGTCTCTTGCCTTGGAAATGCTGGCCAAAAATTCGTTCGGCGACTTCAGTAAGATTATCGATAGACCAAGACAGAATTATGGAGTCGTGGAGTACTTGAGGGGAAAGAAAACCATTTTACAAAAAACCTAAGGGCATATGCATCTCAAATGGCGAATTTCATCAAGTCGTCTTGTTCAAGAAAGGTATAAAGTATAACACTCTTTCGAGGCCGCCTGGGCTTGAATGACATAAACGAGGAGAGGATTAAGAGCAATAAAAGAAGGAAAAAGGGCTTTTTGGTATGGTGGAGGGCGGGCGGGCGGGCGGGGGAAGGGCGAGAAAACTGACAATGATGAAATTAAAGAATATGAAGACGACAATAAAGCAACGGTAACAGAGAACGAATCTACGGTGAATAGACGAACGCATTTTCCATCGTAAAACGAAGTCATTAGAGCGCGCGGCGCTCTTAGCGACTCACAGCATGAAAGACTTCAAGGAGGCGCGACTAAGAAATAAAAAAGAAGAAGACAAAGTCGAAGAAAAGAAGAAGATATCGTCCCAGAAATAGAGAGGCTCTAAGAGAAAGACAGAGAATTTATTCTCTTCGTTCTTTGTCTCGTGGCGTACTGTGATGAGAGCTCGAGGTCAACGCACCTAAGCAGCCAACGAAGCCATTCCGAACGATCCTGAAACCGTTTCGTTGCCGCCTGGAGAAACCAGCGAACTGGCAACCAGAGTCTCTCTCTCTCTCTCTCGCCTTTATTTTTTTCTTAGCAAGAATATCGTTAGGAACCTTACTTCATTTTAGCATTTCTCTCAGCTTCAATGAGAGCGTTTAAATCAACTAGAGGAAAATTCTCAACGCCGAATGTATATTAGTGAAATAAAATACTATTTTTGCGGCCTAAAGATGTTGCCGTTAGAATGATAAATTAATGATACGAATTGTTTATTCACACATGGGGTTCCTAATTTTTCCAATAGCGAATGACGACAGCAATATCGATTAAATGCAATTTTTGCGTTCTCGATAGCACGGTCAATTCGGGACTGCCGTACTTTTACTACTCACTCTAAGTTTTTTTTTAACTTCGAGTATTTTTGAGCCCCTGAACTTTTAGGCCTGCGAGGTAAATTGTACCATGGCAATGGTAGGGTTAGGCAATGGTCGGATTAGGCAATAAAGAATTCGGCTGAGTTTTCGTCTCAGTACAATATTTAAGGAATAAACCTTTAATCGTGCAACGCTAGAAGCGTGTCTCCTGTACATGCTTTAATGCCAATTCCCGATATCCCAAGTTGACGAACGAGAGTACGCTGACATTGACAAAACAATGGAGGATCAAGGGAAAACGGTTACACATCAATCTGATTACAATTTATATAAGGCAAACGGCCCAGTTTCTGACCCTGTCCCAGATTGTGACCCCGACGGAAAAGTTTTGACTGCCATAAATATAGTTTTTGTCGAATAATAATTAAATTATCGGCTAATTAAAGAGCGTTTTTCACTTTTAATTATTGGACAAACACACTTCTTTTAATGAAATATTTTACAATAGACATTGACCAGTGAACAGTGTAACACGCGTCTCAGTGGCTCCGCAGCGGCCGTTCTAGACGCTGATAGCAAGTGCGACGATCTACGTAAATCGAAAATTTGTTCGTCCTGTAAGTATAAAACGACATAAAAATGGTATCGACATATTCAGCAGGAACCAGACTGTCGATGAGATAAAAAATAATTTAACTTTTGGTTAAATATTTGGTTAAATCCGTGGTGTCAATAACTACGTCACATAATTGAGGATATGTTGCAGTTGTTGACCCTCGACTTGTCACCTGCTGCGTCGAACCATTTTTTGTTTATTTATTCTAATTTGCCGCGATATAACAAACTAATTTAATTATTAACAATGATTTAATTATTAAGTATTATTAAATTATCAACAAATTATTAAAATTTATGGAAATCTAGTATTCAATTTACATTCCTCCCGGTCACATTTACATGATGAATCCTCCCGATCACTTCACATTTCTCCCTTCGCCATTCAAATATGTGTTTCTTCGGCCTCCTAAAAGGGAAAAACTTGCAAAAAAAACGCGGAAAACCTAAAGTGCCAGTCGCACTGACGTCTGACCAATGGATAAATTATGCAAATGCGAAGAATGAGAAAAAGCGTGCCGAAGAAGAAAACAAAAACGCGAGAAAAGAAGAACGTTTCAGGAAAGCGCAGATCAAAAAGGAGCAACAAAAGATTGCAAAAGCAGCCCGAATGGTAAAAAAAGAACAGGTGAAAACTGCAAATATCGAGAAAAAAATAAGAAAGAACAAGGCAAAGTCGCGAAAAACGTAAATGTCGAAGAATTAGAGCGCTAAGAAAATGAGCCAATAAGAAAGAAACAAAAAAAGTGAATTTTATAACCATTTTTTGCTTTTAATTTTTTTATTTTATTTACATATGTACATAAAATAAAATAGTTGTGCACTAATTGAATGTTTTTTTACTGTTTATACTTGTGTATATATATATATGTGTGTGTGTCCGTGAAATTACATATATTTCCATTTAACCCGTTTTCATGGGGATATTCGGAAGGGTCAAGAAGTGGGTACGCATAGGTGTCATGAATTGTGCCAAGGGGGTCATAAATCGGGTACACGTAGAAGTCACAAACTGCGTCAAGGGCGTCATGAATCGGGTATACGTACGGGTCACAAATTACGACATGGATGTTTCTCTAGTGTCAGGAACCCCGGCAGCAGAGAAGCGATATTAAAACAATTATTATATTAATAAATATTAATTATTTCACTTGTTTAGTAGGTGAATCTCATTCAGGGGGCCTTAACGCACGTGTTGGAAACCTTTACTTTTCATTTTAGCTATATCACGCGTCAATGAATAGTACAAATCCGACACCGCTTCTATTAAAGTCTCAGTTACTGGTCCGTTTACCTTACCATTACGTATCTCCGCACTGTCAACTATGTTTTTACGTCTCTCCATTTCGTTGCTGTACACCGAACTTGCATCGATTATATGAAATTGGGTATGGAAAACTTAAGCGTATCGAGTTTGCGAGCCTGCTCACCAAGTATTACACTAATTAATCAAGTGGCAGCAAACGCGACATATTTCGTACACGTTTCATAGCAGGCAAGAAGTTTAACTCATTCAAAATATATGTTATATTGATGAATTCTGGTTGTACGGATATGTGCAATTGGGTCGAACTTCGGTGGAAGAGATATGGGCCACTATTCTATAAGTTCCAGATCCCACTATTGTACCCAAAGTTTTTTCTGAACGATCGAGCTTACGAACACTCCTATAACAGAGGAAAAAACCTACCATCGCCTATCTATCAAGATATGTAGAGCCTTCAGAGTCTCTCAAAACATATGAATAAACTTTTCCAATGCTACCCTGAAATTCTTTACAAACAGATCAACTACTCATAACATTTTAACCTTTACTGCCGAACTTTGGGAACGAAAAAGTATCAGATATTGTACCGTTGGTGCTCACCTCGATGTTTATTTCGCACCAACTCTCTCAAGAAGAGCACGAGTTATTTTTCATATTTTTTTCAGCGTGACTGTCTATTTTTGTGTATTTATTCATAGAATACAGAGAAAAGCGCGATGTAGACCGCGTTGCGAAGTAGCTGGAACGGTGTGCGATACTTAAGAGTCATTACCAGAGGAGCCATCTTGGGTTCCATCGTACAAAACGGATGCGTGAGGGAGTGTCTGCTGTATAGCTGATAAAACGTACACGATACTCGCGAACAGAAAGCCAACGTATTTCACCATTTCGTTGCTTCATTTCCTTCAAGAGATTTAGGGGAAATGGGCAGTCGGAGAGGAAGTCCCTCGCGCCGGGATAATTGGTGTGTAACGAGACAGCAAACAATTTGAAGTATTGCCCGAAGCAAACCCAACTCACGAGCGTATCCGTGAGATTATAAGCTCAGTGCATTGGTCCGTAAAACGTGATTTGACAGCCAAATTCGATAACAATTATCCCCAAAATTGAGAGCACCCTCGCCAATCAATCGTCCCGTTATTGTTTCGATTGCCATAATAACTCAACGTTCTTTCGTTTGTTTTTTATTTCGTTACAGACAACTACGGGTCGTCGAGTCAGCGTCTGGTGGAATACGCGAAGAATCAGGGTTCGATCGACAATATAACTGTGATTGTGGTATTTCTCTCAACGCCGAGACAAATAATATCAAGGTCGACGTACGGAAATCCCCTACTCGCGGATGTTCAGATGAACAACATGGAACCGGACAATCAATATCTATTGAATGCTAATGGACAGTACGAGGTGAACTCGGCGTTCGTGAAGCAACAGTCAACCGCGAACAATGGCTCCGCTGGCATGAGCATGGATGATGAGTATGGGAATTATGGTAATAAATCGAGCAACGGTAAACATCACGAGAATGGTGATAAAGTTGCGGATTACGACGTCGAGGAGGATGACGAAGATCTTGGTCCGGAAACAGACGTCGACGCGGTCGACGATGTTTCCGAACCTATCACCACACTCTCTGATGTCTCACGACAGCTGTTTGCCGACAAGGCAGACACGAGCGAGATCTATCGGAACGACGAGTGTATGGACGATGATTATCCGTCCTCGCCAAACTCGACAAGTGAGTCTTTTTTACATACCGGACATTACTTGCTGATCTCACTTATGTCCCTATTGAGGAAAAACCATCACTTGTTTATTTTTCCATAGATTTTATTTTCGCAAATCACCTGTTGCATTTGGTTTGCTTTTGCTTCGCATTCTCCAATCCTGCGGCTCATTGCCGTTTTTCTTACAATCACTGTAAGCAAAGATACATTTAAAAAAAAATTGTTCTGTATTGTTATAAATCACATAATTGCTAAAGTAGGAGGTAAATAGCTAATTTAGCTCCCTGCTCCCTGCTAATTTAGCTTAATGTGTGTAGTAGCTAATAGCTAGTACACACATTTGACCACCGCATTTAAAATATAATTTTATCGCTAGTATTTATAAATTCAGTTTGACATGTAAAGGTCAGTTTTTTGCATTTTTTTTGTTGCCAGAATCTAGAAATACAAGACAAAGAACAACTAAAGTGTATGTGCATTGCTATGCATGGAGTCAAAAAAATGTTAACTGGCAAAGTATTCAAACCTTGCCATGGAGAGAAGTTCGTAAGGAAAATAACATGCATTTTATGCAAGCTTAAATTTGTAGCTATAAAAAATGTACAAAACTTTTTACAACTTACGTTAAATAAATATTATAGGTATTGCAAACGTAAATAAATGTTGCATTTTGCATGAATTTCACTTACGTCCGTACCGCCTATGTGCACTGTGGGTTTACCTCAAATTATATTCAACAAAAAAGATCTTTCTGAAAATCTGGCTATCCTTTAAATGTGACTTCCTTTGTCTGAATAAAGGTATGTTGATTTCCGACCCAACCAGGTATTCGATATTGTCCGCGTTTCAGGACAAACTTTTTTTCCGTGAGTCAGGTAATCATCGAATCCGTTAATTTCGACCTTCAGAGGTAGCAAGTTGAAGGTTGAGCAAGGTTGGCCTCTAAAAGTCAATACTATCTCAATAGTTCACTTTTTCATAAAAGTTATTAACGCTTGATTTCGATGCTCTAAAACATTTTTGTTGCTTCTACCTTTTACTTGTCTTGTTTGCGTAATAGCTGATTTTGCAAATAATACTTAGCTAATTGAGAAAGCTTATCCTGATGACATGAACAAAAATTAATGATTTCCGAGGTTAGGATAAAGTTTTTTTAGAAACAACTACCATATTGAGACCTACCGCCTCGGATATTATTATTTCTCTCTAGTGACAACGAGTGTAGATTTACACGGAAATCGCTTTTAAATTAATCAGGCATGCATGCTCTATGTTGTAATACAAAAAATTGTATGCAATTCGCGATTTGAACTTAAGAAACTGCATATCACGCGCATTTTTTCGCATCAATATTTCGGGATTCAGCAAGTCATGTCACGAAGCACGAGAATAGTTCTAACCGGGTTTTTTACGCTTCGCTAAGAACCTCGAGTGAATTCACGAGTATTGCCTTTTTCTTTTTTTCTTCTTTTGCGTATTTCATCATTTACGGTAGAATAATTGACTAACAATTCCAGCGCATTCCAATGGGACTTTTTACTCGTTCACATTCTTCTTTTCTTTATTCAAATCTTTTCTCGCGAGATTGACGCGCAATGGACTACTCGAAAAAATAGAGTTTTTTTTTTTGACCGTACGGTTGAACGAAGTCTGCGGATCGTCATGGTCCGCTTTCCCGAGCCCTTCCGTTCTTTCATTATACACTAGTTATTTTCTCCCCCTCCCCCTTCCTCTTTCGATTCTTGCTCAACGTACGCAGTACGACCTGGACTAACTTTTCTTCCATCGATTGTTTGAATATTTGTTACACGAGTACGAAAATTCCCGCCGTGTACCAGGTATTCCAAGTAAATTAAATTTCGTATCGTCAAAATTCGACGAGTATTTTGACAGACGTAGACTTTTCGTCTCAACGAAGAATGAATATTTTTAATAGATGAGGTGATGCTAACCAAGCATGGAATGCATTAAGTTTATAGTTACAAATTGGATGCATGATTCCCTGCGTCGATAATACTTCCTCTGAAAGAATAGTGTACATTGCTGAAGAAGGTCCCGGTAGAGATCGACACATAACATCAGTATTTAAAATAATCGAAACACATCCATAAGGACGATCCATAACCGCAGTGGCCACCATGTAACCACTTTCTATTGGTTCCAGTCACAAACAGTCGTTGCACTGTTCATAATAGCGTGTATAAATTTGTTTTACCGGTTCAGGCAACAACTATTAGCAGTAGAAATATTTGCTAATCTATCAGACTTAGGAAAAGACTCTTCCGACAAAAGTTACATAGTTCGAAGGGAGTCATCGAGTGGTCGCTACAAGGTTCATCCAGATGGATGCGCTTATGAGATTTCACACCCCAAATTGCAAACATTTGCAACAGAAGTTCACACCCCAAATTGCAAAAATTGAGCGATCAAGATTTAGCATAAAAAATCGAAAAAATATGAATTTCAATGTTTTTAGCCTAAGATCGATTTAAAAAATGGTCCAAATACTTACTCGCGTACAAGATGCTTAAACTGATGACATTTTGTGACATTCTCGGTAAGTTAAGATCATGTCAACTTGCTCTTGTAAGGAAACATTTTGCGGAAAATTCAATGCTGTATACTGATAGAAGAAAATTCTGTCCTAGTACTTTACATTAAATAAAACACACCCTATTATAGAAATCACAAACTTCTCACTGCTTTCCAAAACACGTTGATAAGATTCTTAGTTGCAAACAATGTAAATGAAGCCGCACGACTTACCTCGATTTTGCTTAGTGTTAAACTATTGAAACCTCAATTAGATTCCGTTCGTTAAAACAAACTAATGTGATTACTAAAACAATACAACCAATGCGAATCAGATTGCAAGCGTGCATTGAAAGTGGTAGCCATCCCCTTTAACACCTTCTGTAGGAGTAAGTGTCTGCATGGTTTTTTTTACAGATTCTAGGCTAAAAACATTGAAAATTTCTTTTTAATGATTTTTTTCACTGAATCTCGATCGATCATCTCAAAATTTGGTGTGTAAACTTATTTTGATTTCCTCGATAAAAGAAACTGAAAAAAATAGTGGTCTCGTTTAAAAAAATTGAAGTGAGCAAGCAATCTCCGAAGCGTCTCCACCTGGGGATGAACTTCGTAGCCATCACACGATGATCTCCTCCGAGCTATGCAATTTTTGTAGGAAAAGTTATCTCCTACAGTCTGATAGGACTATTTACACAGAATATTTACACCGCGAATAGTCGTTGCCTCAGCCGGTATATATTAACGGGTTACATACCTACAGTAGGACCGAAAGTCGGCATTTTCAGAATTATCAAAAGAATGAATCGTTAAAAAAATGGCAAATAGTTGGACATTCATGATACATTATTCATTGGTACTTCGACTGCGTGACTTAAATTTGAAAAATATTTATTCAATAATTAGTTCAACACCGTTCATGTACGGTGTTCAGGATATCTGCTGAAAAAATACGTTCCCATGGTCTGCATGAGATCTTCCGTTGGTTTTTATGAATCTAAAGAATATAAGAAGATTTTTATATAAAAAAATGTTACAGTTATAGTCGAACGAGGTAAATTATTCAATAAAAAAAAACAAGCTATCACATTTTTCAAGTAAAAACATTATTTCGTGTCAAGTCTTGCGCTATAAATATTTATAGAAAATTGTCCATCTCAAAAAGCGGTTCAATAGACTATAGAGACTTGATTTCCACGGCATTCAGAAGCATTAAAAACGATTGACGTTATCGTGCGAATAGTTTCCAAAAAATGTTGTTTTGAGAAAAAAGCGTTGAAACCTAAATGCGATCGAGTCAATCCCTTCGCGCTCGAGGCCAACTTCGCGGCTCTGTCCGTAATTGGGTTTCAGAATAACGTTTTTTGTTTAATGACATGTCAAAGTATAGAGAGTAAGTAATTAACAAGAAAAATATGGATTTTTCGACAATGTTGGAAGTGTCAAACCCCTTAAACGATCGACAATGTTGCATTTGGAGGTTCCGTCGAGCGGTTCAGTGCTAGCCGACATTGTGAAAAGTTTTCAGCTTTCACCAGCTTTGCACCAGTCACTGCACTTCCCGCGCTGATTATTCTCCTCTCACTCGGTACATTTACCGACCCGTAAGCCGCCGTAAATCAGATCAGATTTCGCCGACTCGGTAACTCCTTCTTACATCCATCAAGTATGCCGTTTGTAAAAAAAAAAGGTTAATTTGACGAAGTCTGCACCAGTCTGACGCACCGACGATCGTGTCATCCCCACCTCTTCGCCCTTAATTGTCAATGAATCACTACTGAATTATATTATCCCGTGAGAAAACCCGTACGATTTTTCGTGTTTCTAACGCCTCCCGGAATCAGCTACAGCCCGTTGAAGATTCCGCTCTATGCACGTTCTAGCACTGCCAGCGTTACTTAGTCCTGCACGTTGAAAATGACTGCTACGCCGCCTCTCACTTGGTCATACAAAACTTGTGTTGAGTGGATCAACTACATATGTTATTAACTTTAGTTTGTAACTGCAAACGTATTCTCTAAATTTAAAACATTTCGATATTGATAATCGATACCTTATTAATGGTAGCTGCGGTTGAAGGTTTAATCTTCCAATAAGTGAAAACTATTTTTCTGTATCTAGTCCAGTTCCGGAACCAGTACGGACTCACTTTAAAGATATTACACAAACAAAAATTGTGTTTCCACAATTTTCCATAATGTGGAAGAACTGGAACGCTGATGGATCTGATTTTTTTACTGGAAAACGGCTGGTCGTGTGCATCTAGAAGAAAGCGAATACCAACAACCTCTTTACCTTTCATAACACTCTTCGTTCATTTTTCCATCGAAAATTTCCTTCCGGTTCCCTATTCAATATTATTTCTTTCTGCCAAAAAGTCAATCTTTCCAAGCATCCTAAGAACTTAGTTACTTTTTGTTTATTTGATTCTTATTAAAACGTGTTAACTAACAATAAGCAAAATATGATATACATCATTCGTGCTGGTACAGAGGGGTTAAGAATTGTGTTTTGGAAGCAGTGGGAGCGTCCGATAAATCACTTCGATCTATGTGAACGATATGCTCGGCGCAAAAATGATAGCTACATAAGCCAATGTTTTCGGTGGACCGAAAAATATAGGCGGGTCTTTCTTCCAGTGCGCCTTTTACATTAAACATATGAAAATTAAATGAAATTCATAATTATGTGGATCCTATTCTTCATCAGTTTGCTTCGCTGTGTCGTCAATGCCACTATTGGCACCTCTCTCGTACGCATCGGTGTGGGGGGCACTCTCTCAGCACATGACATATAACCAGTAATCGACTATTCCAAAACGTTATTGCATTAGAGTTTGGTCCTGAAACATTCGAGTACTTCTGCAAATAGTTTGATGGAATACTTGCACGCACGAGGGGCGGGGGGGGGGGGGGGGGGCAATAAATAGGAGTTTCATGTGCTGTAGAGCGTATGGTTAGCGTACAGCGTACTAGATTCTATCCTTTCGCGTACCCCACGGTAGAAGAAATGTACAGCCATAAAGTGGAAGCACAAGGATTAATCGCACAGTACAAGTACATAATACCGTACCTATACCATGACAGTATCGTACAGTACACCCTACCATTACTGTGCCAATGCGAACAGTGTACCTAGCTGGTAGGTACACTACAGATACGCTCACCTCACTAGCACCGTAGCAGTACCTTGCTGTCTGGGATGACGCCAAACATGCTCAGTTGGTAACAAGAATTGCAATCAACTGAATACCAAGCCAACCACAGCCCAGATAGCAAAAACTGCCACAGTGCCAGTACAGTTAGCGTATGCCGTACCGTGCGCATCAGTAATATATATACAGCCACCAGGTACGTGCCTAAAGGTGTAGCGTACGGCGTGCTGTCATTGTACCAATACCGCGGACATTTCCGTTGCACGAAATAATATAAAACTATAATGATCTATTTGTAAAATACGCGAGTTTTAAGTGCTTATTTCAAGAAGACGATAAGGACTATTTCAAAATAACGTCATTCTTGGGGAGTGTTGAATCTGCAGAGGTAAGTAAGCAATCGTACTCGTGTTAATAAATTGCGACGGTAACCAAATTGCCAAAGTGTGGACCAGCCGTTGACGTGCAGCTTCGATGAACTACCCTACTGAGCAACGTTGGCCTGGGCAGTGGCTTGCGCGCCGACACTAAGCAAATACCCGTCTGTCGGAATGAGGTTCTGAAGATAAAACACCTTAACTTCAGTACAATAAAGTCGCCTAAGGAAGGGATGGGATCATCAGCACCCAAAAAGAGAAAACGAAGAGACATTGGAAATATGGCAGTATTACATTAACATAGAAAATGCAAACTACCAGTAAGTTTTCTACTAATTAATTTTTTTTCTTCAGATATCTCATGTATGCAGAAGCGAAGCAACCGGTCGTGGCTGATTATCATTTGACACTGACAGCAGGAGTTGGGAATGAGGGCATTATTAATATTATTCTACAAAACTGTGCTTTGGCAAAATGACCAAAAATAAAACAGTCCATTTTTATTTATTGAAGCAGAGAATGTCACGACAAATGTAGTATATGTTTATATACGTAGTATATAACGCGCTGTTCCTTTATCTTTTAGTTAACATTTGTTAATAAAAAATGTAGGTTTCGAAATAGATACATTCTTTATAATCGCATAGCATCTGAAAAATGCTATCATTGATCTATTTTCTCATATGTGATAATTGTAACATAAGTGCAGGTTACGAAAAGGTTCGCTAGTATGAATTTCAAAATAGCCAAGAACTCCGTACATTATGACACTGACGACAAAATTTCTATAATGTACTAAGTGATTTGACAATTTTTCATTAAATTTTTAACATTTTTTCACACTATTCCGTGTATACAATATCAGTAGCTTGTGAAACTGATAACTGGACAATATTTCAGTACATTGCGACACTGATGTCGAACTTGCCATAATTTACTGAGTGATTTGACAGTTTTTCATAACATTTTAAACATTTGTTCACACTATTTCCTGCGCCAAACCGCCATTCAGCGATGAGTCTAAGCATCTCCCTATGTTAAAATGTGTTAGTTTAATTGTAAATATTATACGAAGAAACCGTGTAGACGATCGATTTAAAATTTGGAGAGTGCATTCAGTATATGACAAAGAACTTACCGTAAAAATTTGAATGAAATGTAACATTCCGTCAATTCCGTCCCGAAACTCATAAAGTTGTGTCCCAATTTTCATAAATAGTATTAATAATCAATGAAGTTATGAACAATCTTGTAAAGGACCTTCGAACATGAGGGGCTAACGGTGTACTTTTGGCCACCCGGTTGATCTGAAACAAAAAAACGAGTTTTCTTTCTCAAAATAGATCATATTGGCTAAGACTCGACCGAGCTTTTTTGATATCGTGTTTCAATAAAAAAATAATTTTTTTTTCGATTTTTCGAGGAAAAATGAAATAATTAATGTTAATAACTTATGAAAGAAGAAATGTAAAGGAGAAAATAGTCGGTCAAGACTAAAGTACTATTACACTGAATCAGTATACGAAATTTCCAATCAATCCGTTTATCAGATGTTGAGAAATCATGTACGCTGTTTTGAAAAACATCATTTCGAGAAAAAAGCGTTTAAAGTTTTGCTACCAGTTCTATCGTTGTAACCATAAGTTTACCTTCAAACTGCGATTCCTGTACCATATGTCGGACCGTCCTTTTGTATTTAAGTTGCCTCAAGCGACGAAGAAAAGTTCGTCATTTTTACAACAGCCCAATCTCTTAAGGGTGCTTGAGAGGGTACAGTCTATTTCTCTGTAGAAATGGTACGCTAGGGTTTCTGTATTTTGTTAAAAATTTACTGCCTGACCTTACATTCAACTGTTACACCAAATGTGAAGCATGCTCTGTGGTATTATAACCACGAGTACCCATGTAACCAAGCGTACCATAGTGAAGCTCTACAGCGTAGCCTATGGCAGCAGTACTGTACTGCCACAAGGTGGAAGTATATGGATCAATCGTATGGTACCGGTACATAATAACTATAATACAGCGTACCATACAGTACACTATTCCAAAGAAATACGAAGAGTACACCAGTATAGTGTACTGGTACTGTAACCTTTAGATCCGCACGTACCTGGTAGGTACGCCACTTAGTACAGTGCCGCCCACCGTACTAGTACCGGAATAGTAATTGTCTATCTGGGTACCATATTGGTATGGTACCCTCGAAATATGCAGGTATCTCGTAGGTACGGCGCCGTTACACATAATACGGTGTACACTTACCCCACTAGAACCGTGCTAGTAATTTAGTAGTACCCATACATCTTCAAAGCTACGAGCAAACGATATGACTCGTTCTCTTTGCATTGACATATTATGTATCTGAGTGGAAAAACGGAAAATCGAAACGCATATGTCTATACCACTCGACTGCGATTTTAATGAACACATGCTACAGACCTTAGAAATCTGACAGATATTCAACTTTTTTTAGGTCATGATGACTACTTAAGGCGGGATATATATTTAGACAGGAAAACAACAAGCAATATTGAGGGATTTTTTAAACTAAGAAATAATTATTCTACAATTTTCAAACTTTAGGTATACTTTAATAGTATCTTTAAGTATACAAAGCAATTTGTTTTAATTAATTCGTCATCAAAATGACGGAGCTGTGGCAGAGTTTTACAGCAAGTTCGCCGCGTGAGCTGCGAATCGGCGTGCAGTCTAGCTTCCCGTAGACTTTGATTTGCAAAAAAGTTCAAACATTTGTTCAGTCAGAACATGTATAGTTTTTATGTGACGGTAATCAAAATGAAGAAAATGAAAATTCAAGAAAACTGCAGGCATTGACAACAACAACAAAAATCAATATTTCACGCAACATTTCTGTAAAATGTGGATTAAAAAAGTAGTTTTTTTTTCTTCATTTGTTCAAAAACAATTCTCGTCAAGTATAAGGTACCAATATTATCAATATTTCTACCAAGTTTCAACTCAATCGGCTTAATAGTTTTTGAGTAATCCTGCACGCTAATTTCGATAATGCAGTTTTGATAAAAACACGTTTGAAGTTCACGCCCGCTCCGAATCCGAGCGGTGAGGAACAGCGTTGACGAGCTGTAACGATTGAAGTTTTTCAAATTTCGCTTTGAAACTTTGGGAAAATATTCTACATATATAGTTCTATCGCTTAAGGAAAGAAAACAAAGAAATCGATTGTTTGATCGTTGTAAATGTATATCCCGCCTTAAGGACTGCGAGCAAATTTCAAAGTTAAACGCGTTCGGATGTCATTGCCGGAGTTTTACGTAAAAGCATTTCACCGATCGACATAGAACAATTTACGAATGATCAATTGTGTTGAATTATATCATTTACACGTCCATTTCACGCACCTTTATTGCGAACGCTACTTGAATGGTCCACTTTGATACATTTTTTTTTCATGCAACAACTACCGCTTTTAACGAAACACAAACCAGAATAAATTATTTGAGAAATTCCCAGTCCCCAAGAAATAATCTTTAATGGGTTTTCATTATTTAGAGCTTCAACGCTTCTCAAGCTGACAAAATCGTTGCCGAAGCATTAAAACGGTAATCTGCACTTTGTTTATTTTGTCAAAAATAAAGGAGTCCAAGAAAATTCTTCAATTTTACGGGAACAGTATATCAAATATGCAAACGTAGCTAGTGTATTGAGGCAAACCGAATACGTTGAAAAATTGACGCAATATGTTTTGGGACATCGCAATATGATAAACAAATATTGTCGATTGGAAAAAACTCAATTAGGTTTCCAATTATCATTCCAAAATGTCGTGTTACCAATTTGAAAATAGTCCGACCCTGATACAGTTTAAAAATATTCATTTTTAGGACAAACGGGAGTTTAAGGGGAAAAGGAAAAATTACCACGTGAAACAAGAAGAGATATAACCAAAGTTCCATTTACCCATTGATTTTGAGACGACTGATATTTGGGGTAGAAAATGTATTTTTGCGCTCTATTAAGGAGTGAGGCTACTATGACGATCCGAAAATCAGGGTTATTAAAAAAAATGAAGGAATAAGTAAGATGATTAAAAAATCGTTTAGACATTTATTTGTATGTACATTAATAGTCAGTCATGTACCAAAATTCATCATTTTGGCCACCACCCGATTGACTTGAAAGAAAAAAACGAGCTTTTTTTTCTTCCTCTAAAAGATAATATTAGCTGAAATTTAATCGTGCTTTTCTTTGTTATCGTGTTTCAATAATCACAAAACGTTTTTTTTTTTGCTTTTTTTTCGATTTTTCTATGAAGATTGACATAATTGTCGTTAATAACTAATGGAAAAGAAATGTTAAGAAGAAAAACGTCGATTAAGACTAAAGTACACTGAATGAATGTACCAAATTTCAAGTCAATCCGTTCATTAGATGTCGAGAATTCGTGTACACCGTTTTGAAGAACATAATGTCGAGGTAAACGCGTTTAAAGTTTTAGTAGAAATTTTATCGTGGTAATAACAACTTTACCTTCAAAGTGCGATTCCTGCATCATATGTTGGACTATTGTATTCAATCTGAGTTGCCTCACGCAACGAACGAGCCTTCGTCATTTTTACGGTAGCCTAACCCCTCGAGCAACAAATTGCGCCCTCCTTTGGCTACAAGCTCTTTCAGATGGTGTACATTTATAAAGATTAAAAAAATTATAGACAATGTACAGTGACGGTGAAGTGATACAACTTTTTGTCTGCCCAATTCTATGCTTTATCATTATAACGTCACAACGAAATAATGCATTTTTCAGTTTCGTTTTTTGAATTTCCCGCCGCGCTTCTGCACTTTTATTCGTGGCTACGGACTGCCCATACGTTCGTTCGAAGCTCATACATGATTCACGTAGTGAAAACATTCCCTCGTCTCTCGTCCAATAGCTGGGCGTGGTTACTTCGAGAGCATTCGCGTGGTAGGGATTTCGGCAGTTGAACCCCTCCCGAGTTGAGTCTCTCGCGCAGTTGCACAGGGACACTTTGCTGTGTCTATTATTTCTCAACTGCGTACAAAGGGAAACACCGAAAAATATAAATAACAAATCCCCAAAGTGATTTACATTGCACACCGCGGACTGAATATCGGATAATCAACGAACACGCGTACTTTTTTTTGGCTCAGTTAATTGCGAAAAAAGGACGCTAACCGGGATTTTGCCGGCGATTCCTCTTATTTTTGTTTTGTTTTTATTTTTCGGCATTTACGGAGCTGCTCGGAATACTCCAAAAACAGCTGTATCGCGAAGAGGTACGTTTTGATACCTCCATTCTCTCTCTCTCTCTCTCTCCCCTTCCTCTGTCTGTCCGTCTCACTCACTCACTCACTCTCTTTCTGCCCCTCTCACTTTCTTCTGCTCTGTATGATCGTGTTATCGATATTTCGGTCGCCGGCCGGCGAAAAGTTCAAACGCTATGCGACATCGTTCCACACCCTCCACGACTTTTGAATTTCGAACGTTCGTTAAAAGTCCCCCTCTTCTTTTTTTCTTCTCCCACATATAGCCAATGATCGAAGCGTATAAAAATTAAATGGTGATCACATCGTTTGGTGATACCACCAAGGAATTTCTCACTCATGCTGATGCGAGAAGCTTAGGATTGATTTATAGAAAATGTTTTCTGTTCCGTTTCAAATGAGCAACGATTGTTTCACTCATCACTGAGCGACAAAAAATATTTTTCAAATGTGGAAAAGTTTGAGTATGATCTTCGCACTATCGTGCGAAGATCAGTTTCTCTTCGAGATTTCTCGTACTCAATTAAGGGTAATTTATTCCGTGTATGCTTATTCTTTGAAAGTAAAAATAACGTACGAAACGAAACCGTGGGGCCCATTATTAAACTGAATCTTGGATTCTGCTATTTCCCGACTTTTCGCTTTAATTATTTCGAGACACAAGAAAATTTTTAAACCATTCAATTTTTTCATTTAACTTTGATGCCTCTGGTCTCTTTGCATTGCTCCAAAATAAAACTTTTATATTTGTGTACATGACTTTAAAAAGCAGGCACAAGGAACCAAAATATTATTACTTTCACTCAGTGTTACATTTTGTATGTTTTGTTCCAGTGATTTAATGAATAATATGACAAATGGAAAGAGAATGCCTATATTAGAGTCACTAGAGATGTCTATGTGCTGAGATAGCTAATGCCAACGGACGCTACAATGCAGGGTGTGCATTTTGTATCGGGAAGCAGCTTACTCCAGTCACATGCGGATATTAAATATCACGTTTATCTCTCAACTATATACGTTCCAGTAAATAGTTTAAGAAAGCTATTTCTCAAACTATTTACAGATAAAAGAATATCTGACTTGTTCAAACTTTCCTTGAAAATATTTGGCACCTTGGTCCTCGATACTTCGTCCTCAAAAAATATGTGATCCCATATTTGAATACATTTTTCTAAAAATGATCCCTTTTCCATTTTCTCGTTCAATTTCATCCGATCCGTATTGAATAGGACGAGTTTTGACGAATATTTTAATATATAGATTTGATATTCAACACATAGGATGAACCGACTAGTGAATGGATGAATAACGACACTGTTGGATTCAAAATGGATGATGAAAAAACATTTTTTTATCGCTATAGCTAACGCAAGAAATTATTCTGATGGTGGAAAAAATATTCCAAGTAATTGCAACAAATATTATTGGAGGAATTGATAAATAAGTAGTTAAATGACACAGTGGATGGACGAAATGACCAGTAAACGGACATTTGACCGCCAGTAAACGGACGTGTACGCGTTATGCTTAATAAATGACACTTTCGAAATAGATTTAAAATTTTTTATTTTTTTACTCAAGTCACTATTTATAGACGAAAATGGTGGTTAAAAGATGTCTTAAAAAATTGTCCATCTGCGCAGTTGACGAAATATTGGATGGATCATCTGAAAAAAAAATCTAACGTTTTTAGATTCGGTGTGTTAATGGCTATAGCGCATATCATACATTTTTTTATATATGCAAACTAATAAAATGGCGGACATTTTTCGAAGAAAACAATAAAACGTGATTTTTCACCATTTATGGCAACAAAAATAGTGAAAATCAACATTAAAAAGAATCCTTTATATGTGCTAGAGCTATAGTTGTAAAGAATATGTGGTTAAAGTTTCATAAGGATTGGTTCAGTAGTTTCGAAGATTTTATCAACAAGCAATCGAAAAACATTGTTTCGAGAAAAAACGCGTTTAATGTTTGGTTGGGTTACATAAATACATACAAATTTTCTTTTTATGTTTTTTAAAACTGCATTTATTAGGTGTAACAATTTTTATATCAATATCTATAATATAAACCTATCAAAGAAAATCTTGAAAATAGCCTTTTTAGCGTCTAAAGTGAGAAGACCCCTTAACGTGACATTCTCAAAAAACTACCAACGGTTGTTTGGACAGACAAATAGAACAATTAAATTTGGTAAACATTTAAAAAACATGAAATTACGCCATGACAACATTTAAGTAAATGTACATTGTCATCTCTTAACAGTAATTAAGTCTGCAATTTTAAGCAGATGAGCTAAATTGGTTACTCTGCTTTAAAAATAATCAGAACAGAGGCCATATGTCCATTCACTGGGAAGAGGTTAGATGCAACACCAGTGAATAAACATGTCTAATACTTATCTTTGATGACAAACTTAATTTGGAAATTTGCAAAGAAAGCAAAGTTTGATTCTATCTTAAGTAATGAAAGTAATATTTACGCTCCAAACTCATAAAAATTATTGTTTTCACCTTCAGAACACGTACTTTGCTCAGCCGTGTCGTAACTACATTGGGTGGTGTGCAAGTACCAAAAACTAGAAAAATTCCGTGTGGCGTAAAAATTTGATAGTAAACTGAGAAATTAGTTTATACGACACCTGTGATTATTTTGCTAAGTTATAGTGGTCCGAGTTTTTATCCACATTTTGTATTCTTAAGTTGTTTTAAATGTAAACCAGCTTTCGTCCATTCACCTTTCGGCTTACACTATTTGTTGAGTCAAGATCAGAAAATGGGCTTATTCAAAAAACAGCGGGTTAATGTTTCTATTATTATGTTTCACCTGTATACTTTCGGAATCCTTTTTTTAGAGGCTCTCAATGTAGAAACAATTTTTCATAACACAATTCATCTGGAAAACATGTTTAGCCTTTAGTTCCAAACTTGCCGGAAGTTACCAAATTTATCCTTGTCTACCGGAATAGCCATGCTTGAAGGATTACCCAGTGAGCACTCGAGTTTACGAAAGTTGCAGCGACCACAGAATATTTATAATTAGTTTGTTTGATGATCGCAACCACCTCACACACGTTCGACGAAACTAATGCAGAGCAGTGATGAATCATTCGTGTAATTGAGCGAAAAATTTAACCTCGATACCTCAAGTAATGCTCAAGTTACAAGAAATTTAATTTTCGGAGTATATGCACACGTACAACCATTTGTACACTTTTTCAAGCATCGGTTCCAGACTGCTTCAAACATTTCTGTACAATTATGCGTATATATATATATATATATATATATATATAGATATATATATATATATGAAAAATATTAAGTTCGTTTTCTATCTTGAAAGCAAGGAAGCAAATTTAAAAAAGGCGTCCAGAAAATAAGAAATAAAGGGATGTAGACCTCTTTACACAACGCATTTTTATTGATTTATCGGTTTTCATACGAAACCTTGGAAGATTTTCGGACCGAATGCTGATTTGGCGATCGTTTATCAACAGCTTTACAGCATTTGTTGATTGCACCTAAAATGAATTTACTATGTATCAATACTCTACTATGCAGTGCACTCTACTATACCTTAGTACTTTACTACACAGTGCTATGTATTAAGACGGAATGACACCTCATCGCGGTCGGTATGGTAGAACAATTATAGATACCCAAAAGTCTCTGAAACGGCTCTTCAGATCCCGTCAAAACTTTGACAAACGACGTCAAATAGATAGACGAACAACTGTCTGCCCCTTAAATTTTCTGAATATGAGAAAAAAAATGTAGATTGGCTTATCATAAGCCAATCTAGTTTTTTCTTCTCATATTCAGAAAATTTAGTGAAAATGACCCACAAGGACTCGAAACGAAAATATCGAGCCATATGCAATATGCAATAAACCATGTTCATCATCTTATATGGATCTTCATGACAATCTGTTATTATGACAGTTGCACATTGGTTGCTATCGGTGCGGTAACATCGACGCGTACTTACCTACATCCTACTATTTTTGCTGCTATAACTCTACCGGCACTGATAAGGTAATGTTGCCTCATTCCTCTTATCGCGCTCCCAAGCGCCCCCCCCCCCCCATCGCTTTGAGCACAGCTCTCCCTCCCTCCCGTCCGTTTGTGCAGGCCCGATCGATCAATTCTTCTGCGTTTATGGCACGAATTTTTGCGCGCCGATTTTATTACTCCTTGCAATTTCGATCGATGACGATGGTTTGCTGGTCGCGTTTGGATAACAGCTAAATTTGGCATACTTTTCCAGACAACCGGACGAAAGTAGAGAAATTGCATTGAATCATACAGCGTTGATCCCGCCGTTAAAATGATCCTTAACGAGACAAACGAAGCTCCAATTATAAAAGCAGAATAAACCATTTTATTTCTCATTAAATATTTTTAAGCGCACCTACTGTTTTATAGCGGTTCGGTGTTGGAAGAGAGGGCCTGCTTTTCCAAACATGTGGCAAAACCTGTTTTCATATGTTTTACGAAGCGGCCCAAAAATTGCAATAAAATTAATGAATTCATATTTGTTCTTGGTCATAATATGAAATATGTATTTGCATTTTTATCCAACTGCGAGTTCTAGTTACTTCTGTATTTACATACATTTTCTGTAGTTACGTCAGAATGCGCGAATCGGTCCTATATATTTGAATTTTTTGTGATAATCTGTATCACTAGGGAGGAGGTACAAATCGCATTTTGCGTCTATCTCTCTCGCGTTCAACTCTAGCCTTTGACACAATGGTTTAAACTAGAGTCCGGAATAAACAACCGCTCCGTGAAGTGGGGAAATAATGAATAGGCGATGCGCTAGTTTTCATTTATAACTATTTATCTCGCTGATAATAATCTGAGGGTTTTCAGTTTCCTTAAATCAAGAAGTTGAATAATTTTTCTAGTATTCTTTTTATCAATCTTTTATTAAGGATTAATCGACAATCTAATTTTTCAAAGACATGAACCAAATTTTCTTTATGCAATAGTTATGCTCAAATGTTGCTTCATTTACACAAGACGGATTGATACATGCTTTTCGAACTCTCTAAGCATTGTAGTAGACATACTTACTTGCAAGTCACACTTTTTATCAATTTTTCATGATTTAAGAATGCACGATCAAGATAGATGGGGAGTCAGTTTAAATATCGGAGAAAGATGTTGAAATCTGAAACTGCTTTACGGTCTTGCCCCGTGAAAAATTTGCCGGCGCTTAAGTTGCGGCCGACGCTTGGTACGATAGTCAGCACCAACCACTAATACCCACTTTTAGGTTAGGATCAGAGGCAATGAAACAAAAAGACAAGTAGATAGTGAAACAAATTTGGGAACATTCCACGAACAAGTGATTGTGCATAACGATGTTAGTGAATGTAATAATTCTTTCGATCAGCAATCATCGAGTACAGAAACTTGTGAATCTGATCGATTGTTGACTAAGCATTGGGTTGTTTTGAGAGCCCTACACTGGGCCCACACTAGCCCGTATATTGCGCCAACAATATGAAGCCGACCTTAGCCCTACTATGGGCCGATGATCGGGCCAACTGTCAGCCAATGATCGTGATCTCTTTAGCCCAATGCTGGGCCAATACCCGGACAACTGTTAGGATTTCCGGTAAGCCTACTATTGTCCAACCGTACATGCCAGCGTTGGGCCGAAGAAATCACTCCTGCCGTGGCGCAACACTAAGCCGGTAGTACTGCCGTGCATCGGCTAATGGTAGAATTCGATTGGCCTGACGCTGGCTCGAGGTTGGGTCGGTTGCGTCGTTTTTCACGGATGGCTTAAGCAGATATTCAATATTCAGAGATTCTATTTAACATTGAACCTGAATTATTTTCCAATGTAAACATTTTAGCCAAGTCGTATCCCCTTTGCCGTTCTACTTCCGTTTGACAATACCTTTATAGTGACTATGAGGTTGACGTAAATAAGATTTATCAATATTACCATTGTAGTAAACAAACCTCAATAAGGCTGAAATGATGTAAGTTTAATTGAATGTAAGCCCTCTAATATAAGGTTGCTTTGAGTTAGTTTCGCGCGAATGCCTCTTCCGACAAAATTCATTCTAACTTATAGTGGATGGAAAGAACGGTGATCTCTGTCTGTGAAATTTCATGAAGCTTTATCAGTTCTTACTCCAGAGGTTTTGCGTAAAAGTTAGCAATTGTTCACATATCGCCTATAGCCCCAACCTTTCAATGATACAATTAAGCGTGTCGATAATTTTGCATTAAAAAAATACCAGGGCACCAAGGAGTATCATCCAAGAAAGGTGGAAAACGAAATTATTAACTGTTTCGTTTCCGAAATACAATCATGAAAAATATTAAATTTTAGTCAAGGTTAAACACGTGAAGGTCTACCATCATTACTTCGGAGAATAGTTTCGAATATAAAAGTGTGGCGGCATAGAAAAAATCTATCATGTGTAGCAGCGATCGTAGTGTAGGCTTAAACAAAAGTTCAACACTCAATGCACAATTTTTCCTCTAATTTGACATGCGTTACGAGGAAAGCTCTTTAATACCATTGCAGCGTGGAAATTACGTTAGATGTGGACGTTAACATGTTTTTCATATTCAAATTCGATACACTATCACGATTTTGGGTTCTTTCGTACTATCAGTTATACTATTTCCATTGAGAGTATCGGTAAAAATGAAGGAACTATTGATGCTATATCAAATTACCGGTTCGATATGTCATCGAGAACATTATGATTACCAGTAAATGATTTATTTGCCGAATAACGAAGTGCCGTCACGATATTAACTTTTTTAATCGGATACAATATTTCTTATTCACCCAAAGACGGGTTAAAAACATCCGCCACACATTGAAATATTTAGCTACGAGCAACATTTTTCAAAACGAATCTAAGATTCGTAGATGGATTTTTCGTTCGCGCTGCAATTTCGACTTAATTTCAACAAGTTCTGTGATAGGGGGTTTCTATTTTTTTATCATATAAAACGAACGGCACCGCCAAACACTGTTTGCATTGAATTTGGCACGAATTTGTGTAGTTGTTTCGATTTTGTATAAATATATGACTTCCAAAACTTCCGCAAACGCTCTAACTTCCTCGAGTTTCAAGATATCGACGTAGAATTGTTTACCCATGAGCAGAAAAAGGTTGAGTTTTTTTTATCTTGAACTTTTCGCATCCGCATGTTATTAATATAGCATTTAGCCACTATCAATTGAGGGGCTTAAATTGCGAAAAAATTGGACTGTCAAGGAAATAGAGTACACATATATATCCTGTGCCTATCCAAATTTAGTGATAGCGGAACAATTTTTTTCCTTCATAAATAGACCATAAATGGTTTATTTATGACTAATTTATACATACTTTACGGATGAATGGACCATTTATGGAGGACGACTTTTAAAAAGACTGCACATTAAATACTTACAGCGTTTCTTCCTTAACCCACTAGAAATCTTGCTACGGGACAGACTAGGGCTGGATCTGGCATACCGTATTCCGTACTCCGTATGCGAGGGTCGCCTGATGTGGGCCTGATTAATGCTGCCTTCTCACATCGGTATCCGCGACCTACTGATCCGGTAGACATACGGCGCCGATCAGGCATGGACTTCGGCGTCCTAACAAGGCCCTAGCAAGATTGCTGGATTCAGGACTGATCAGTTTGTCTTTATTACACCCGTTCTCCGGATTAACTGATCCAGTGGATATGTAGCACAGATTAGGCGGGAGCTTCTACGATATTCCGGACAGTATCTTGAAATCTGCCTGATCAGTGATCCGATTGCCGGAACAACATTTCGGGCAGTCGGGTTAGCATTATAATTATAAAGGAATCATTGAAAAAACAATTTGCTCATCCGGTGACATTCTGTGAACGAAATAAAGTAATGAGGAAACAACATGCAACTTTGCAGTGCGCACGAATTTGATGGTTTCCAAAATTGTAACCATTCTTGGTCAGGCTTTCGGATAATTACCCCGACCTATTTTAAGGAATGTATCACGCATATATTCTCAGCTAAACCTTTAACTTGATCAGCATATCAGTACTTGGTGATTATAAACAAATAGTTTCATTATATGCGATGATTTCGCCGGTTTGTACCAATACTTAATTTTCTTCAGAATGTCCTTTACTTTCTAATCTTTGACAGATTCTAGCAAATGGATGAGCAAACCCGATTTTTCAATGTCTCGTAGAATAGTTCCACCATATCCTAAGACGTTTTTAAGTTATTAAACAGACAGCTTCATAAATACAACAAAAGTTCGAAAGAATAAATTAGAAAAAAAAAACTGGAAAAAATTCATAAGCATTTCGAAAAGACAATAATTTCCTTTTTATTAAAGACATTTTTCCACTCATTATTTGAACACTTGTTTGTTCAAACTTTTTATTTTCATTTTGTTGAAAACCGTACTGAAATTCGCATCAAAATTTAGGCTGCGAGCGTATATGTGATACAGCCTTAGATGATTGTCGTACAAGTAGGTCCTAACACTGGAACAAAAATTGAACATTATTAAGTACGGAAGAAATAAATGAACTTCACAACGCGAATGATCTAATATTCAAACAAAATCTTGGAGGTATAAAATATTAAAAGATGAGGTTATAACTTTTCTAAACAATAATTTTTAGATTTCTTTATAAGATTCATAGGTAATTCTTACGAAGTGTGGTTCTTTGAGAAAAAAAATTCTATAGAATAACTTAAATATGAGTAAGTTGGTTTTCAACCCAAAGCTATAAGGAAGTCTGAACTTGAAATAACGGTATCACGTGTACATTACGTGAACTTTTTAATTTTTCTATACACAAAATCTTACAGTTTCTTAATTAACCGAATCAATTTTTGCACACCAATAGTGTATAACAGGAAGCATATTCGAAAATTATTTATTGTCAATCGGTAAAAAGCTTGCGATTTTAAGGTAGTGTTAGTTCTCAAAAGAATGAACCTCGCAAAGTTCACTATTTTCCAGATATCTGGTTGAATTTTTGTTTCGGTCAGCAGGAAGTATCTTGCACGGTATATTCCGGTAAAATTTTGTGGAAATTGGTGAAGGGATTCAGATTTGTAAATTGCCCAAAATTTGAGGTATCCGCATAAGTTTTTGCACATAACTAGAGTATTATAGTAGAAATTTTGTGATTCAATCTAGCGGGAATGGTTGACGAATTAAATTTAACTTTTTATGTTCCGAAAGTTAAGGATGATGGTGAAGTAATTCTGTGTAAAAAAAAAGTATCGTTGAGGGGCTACATCTACGTAAAAGCCAGAGAAAATGACAAATCCTGATTTTTTTCTGAGAAATGGTTGGTGGAAAAGAAACACATTTTTTTAACACGAAGGTACATATATTGGGAGCTTTAAACAAAATCACAAAAAATAACAAAAACATGGACGCCGGGAGGAGATGAAATTTTATTCGCGACGTCAGGCGCTGGACACTCTTCAGCTTAAGGTATTCCTTTCGCGGAGGGCCGTATTTTGTGGGGGCATAAGCAGGGCCTTCTGAATCGTCGGTAATTTACAATTGCGCTTAATAAAAAAATAAGTTCCAATGGATTATTATACACAACGATAAACTAGAATAACAAATTTTGCACAAATTTAATAGATTGAGACATTTTTAGATTTATTTGAAACGTCACGGCTACGAACATTCTTCGGCTAGTCACATTTTTCCAAGTTTTAACATTAATATTTTCGTTAAATGTTCGGTGACCCTCTATTTTTATTGTCGTTTCGGAATCTTTAGACTTTTTTACACCTGTGAGCAGTTTATATCAGGCATCTAGAGTTATTTATTTTATAAATTATTAGATAGAAATGTGGCCAGCGTGACATCTCCATAAAGCGCCGTATAAATGAGACGATTTTTAGGGTCGTAATTTTTCGTTAAAGGCTCGATAACTCGGCTTGAAATTGTACTAATATACTGGGATGTATTTTTACTTCATTATAGGCGAAAATAAGTTAAGTGTAAAATATTTGGTATCGTGAAAGGAATACCTTGAACGGTCCATCCGCGATCTAAAAACCAAATGGGTTATTCAAGTTCACAATAAATACGAGCCGTTGGCGAACGTAGATTTTTTAAATCACTTTACTTAACAATGTGGCGATGTATTGAAACTCGAGCATACAAAATCTATGAAAAAGTCGTCATTTTTATGTAACTAGTCAAAAATGAAGATCGATTTTGATAAGTGAGATTGCCAACGACCTTACATGTTTTTCATCGTATCTCCCGTAAATTTGGGCACAATCCATCAAGTGGTTCTCGAGATATCATGTGCACCGACTTTGAAAATAGTGTTTCAAGAAAAACGCGTTTAAAGTTTGAAGCATGGTCGATTGTTAGAAGCTATAAGCTCATTTAACTTTATTAAATTCATTCATTCAAATTTGAATGACGAGTTTAAAGTTTGAAGAATGGTCGATTGTTAGAAGCTGTAAGCTCATATTAATATGCTGTAAGCTCATAGTTAAATGAGCTTACAGCTCATTTAACTTTATTAAATTCATTCATTCAAATTTGAATTACATTTTCCGGGAGTATAGCTAAAACGTGATACTATCGAAAAAAATGTTTTTGGAAAATGCAATTTTGTGAACCACTTGGGTAGATGTAGCCCGTTAAATTATTGCTCGTTCCGTCATTTTGATCCTCAAACTAACCATATGGGCAGGATTTTTCACTCAAGTTGCCTCCATGAGGATGCGAAAACTGAAAGACAGGCATGCACATCGTACTGTCGCACTGACGATCAAAATTCAGACTTACTGATGGACGTAGATTTGGGTAAAATGACAAACTTGCCTGTATGATCAATTTTGCTCCCAAAATTAATGCATGAGAAAGCAATGTCCAAGTTTATAATTTTTGATTATGTTTGTTATGAATAGAAAAATGAAATTACAGACAAAGAATTCATTCAGGTATATATTTTCAAAGTTTAGATGGGGATCATTTTTTGCTCTGGCGACAATAAACGTCCATATACATTGAAAAAATATTATCGTGCGTTAGTTTTATCGACAATATTTTCCATGAAAACTACAGAATGAGTACGCAAATCGCTATTGTTTGAGGAACTTAAATCACGCATTTGGGTAGATTTAAATGTCGCTAATAAAAATACTGTATATTAGGATGCAGTAATGTTTTCCTCATACTTATTATTGACCATGTGCTATTTTATCCGTTTCTAATCGGTTCTGTAAATGTTGAAATAAAAATTTGAGCCCTCGTCGCGCATCGACAATCGAAATGGATCGTATTTTTACAAGTTGGGGCGCTCCCAGAAATCCAACCCAACTAGCTGCATTCAATTCGGCGAGAATAATATCACGCTCCGTAACTTAGTTATCGAAAGTTCCAACTTGCCTCTCCAGCTGGAAAGCTTCAACTATTCACGTCGACAGGTTTTTCCGAATATGGTTTCCAGCGTATTGCACTGCCCACTATCAGTTCTTTGCTACCATCATCAACGCCTAAAAAAACACATTGCTCCGAATAAAAATTTCCGTATGATCAAGCCAAAAATGTTAGAGAGCTGTGAAAATGCATGTTCGTATAGTGCCTTTTTCAACAGACCTCACTTATTCGACCACTGATATATCTGACTCATTACTCAATAACGCTATTAGATAAATTATAACATGAACGACATTGCCATTGCAATTCTCAAGGAAGAAAAGAAAAGAGTATGGATTGAGAGTGAGAAAATAACGCGTAAAGTTTCGACAGAAGCGTAAGATACCGTGGACAAGCCGGGCCTTGAATAGCGGTAGCAGTAGAGTGAGACTCCGGTATAAAATTAGCTTCGCCCGGCCTGTTGGCCTCTGTATATGTGTGCGTTGGACCTGACCGATGTCTGTGTCGCTTCGATTCTTGGAGCGTTAACGCAAGCTCGCAAGCGTTCTACTCACATGTGAAATCTTCTGTCCCGAAAGGGAGAAAGGGAAAGACGAGTGCGTGATAGAAGGCTTGCACATATTGTAAAAAAAAATCTAGAGGACGAATGGCGGCGAGAGTCGTACGAGCGTTCCCTCACGTATTCCATGACGAGGACAAAATAACGTTCAAACGCTATGCATACGACATTTTCTTCTCTCTACGGTAGATAGCAAAGTTAAATTTTCTCAAATTGCATCTTTCTCCCTCGAACTTTTATGGAGCCTGGATATACTCTAACGTAAAAAGGAAAAGTAGCAGTTTTTCGCGTATTGTAACTTGATTGTAGTAAAGTAAATCCTTCTCTCACAGTAAAATCGAAGTTATAGAATATCGGGGGAAAATCCTCTTCGAATTGCAATCGAATACCGGTTACAATCTTGCCAGCGTTGTAACGAATGATAAATGCAGTGAGAAAGTCAAAAGCCTTGCGTAGGTCGATTGTGTCGCCGTACAATTTTTTTCGTCACTTTTATTTTGTTTATTTATTTCTTCGGATTCGCAACTGCCCGGCCATGCTGACTCCTCAAGTGTCCTTTCAAGCACCGCTCAATAAGCCGCGATAATTTTCTGGTCAGCACACCCAATGCTGGTCACACTTATAACCGATATTGACAGAGGTGAATATTAATTTGCACACGAACGTGAGATAACGTATCAAATATGTGTAAATACACACACGCCTCTATATACACTTATTTATTGATATAGATATGTGGACGGGTACAGTGCATCGCGGGTCGGTCACTTCTTGTAGTATGTATCGGTAAACAGACGTTTGATGCGCGGAGCCTGCGTCTCCGTCAGGTATCGGATATACTTGGATCGAGCCTGTTGCTACACGGAGCGCAGGTGGGCGGTAGCCCGAGAATTGAGATTCGGGGGCGTTTACATTTTCTGTTGAGTGGGGGAAGTATCTCGCTGCCCTCTCTACTCTTTTTGCACTAGTATACCCCTTGCACTTGATCATTGCGATGCGTCCCGGGCAAGCGTAGTGCCTAACGATAATGTACTTGATAAACTCACTGGACGAGTCCCAATTCATTTATCCTACATTTAATCCTTTTGCTGTGATTCTCGATTTTTTCAGAACCTCATCAGCGAACAGTGATTCCCGACACGGATAATGTAGGAGACAGCGAAGATTCCGAGGACGAGTGGAATTATTATCGAATTGATCCGAACAAGGAAGAGGCAGGAGCTGCAGGTTTCAGTCCCGTGCCACCAAAACCCGAAAACGAGGTCGACGATATCATTGCTCCACCATCGCTCGAGGAAGCCGAACATACAATCGATTCCCAGAAGAAGCCCGAAAGTTCAAAGAACTCTGCGGATTCGAGCAGTGATTCCGAGAGCGAGAGAGAAATTCTTACGGATGTACTTGCGGACACCGAGGTAAGTCATTCTCATATGGTATAAATATTAACTGATCGGCGTAACGAATAAATAAATAATGATTTTTTTAATGATCGTTTATCGAGTGGTTTATGATGAAATCGTGTGGCACATTTGCAGATAAGCGCCGCCACGACATTTGAGCTGACAGCTCCAAAAATAACGGAATCCGAGGGTGACGACGAAGTGGAAAAGGTCGACGAACAAGAGGAGAAGGAGACAAGAGGAGAGAAAGAGCGCGAGGAAGGTGAAGAGGCGACCATGGATTTTCAGTTGAATCCTGACGCTGCTGAATTCGTTCCGGTCTCACCGACGCTCTCGATGCCACCGAGAATAGATCTCGACGTGCCGATAGCTGGTTCACCCCTCAAACAGACGCCGCCCATGGACGACATCAAGATTCCAAGTAGACGCGAGTTTGAGAACGAGGTACGTTATCGTCCTCACGAGATCGGCGAGAAAAGTTGCGCTAACGGTCGGATTTTGGAAAATTTGGACGAGGCCTCCGCGTTCGACAAACTTGCGGAAGAGACGAGCACGCTGAACCTCGATGAATCCGAGGTCTCGTCGACCAAGGCCGAATTTGGCGACGAATCCAGTTTTCTTATAACGAGTGAACTTCAGAAGACCGGCCTCTCCGCTTTGGATTCTTCTTACACCGGTTCTTACGGCGAATTAGACGACTCGTCGGTCGACCCAATGACAAAATCCTTTGGACCGGGTGAATTTATTGCGCTCGGTGATCCCGTCGATTTGAACGCCGTGCACGACCTTACCGATGCAGATCTCATGGCCGAGGGGGAGGAATCTCGCCAGTATTGCGACGATGAGACTGAACAAAATAATATTATAAACGCTGAAATGGACACTGAGATTGAAGAAAGGCAAACGCTGATTGCCACGACTACGGACAAGCCAACGGATAATCTTTTGGATTATTCCCCATCGGTACCTGTCCTACACTCGCCCGTCAACCAAGCGTCGCTATTTCATTCCGCAACGCGTGAAAATGAGGAAATACTTGGTGACGAGAGTGTCCTGCCGTCGGACTTGTTGCAGACTGATCCCAATTGTTCCCCCGCTTATTCTGATGTGACTCAACCGATCTTAGAATGTCAACCATCATTCGTGGTAGCCGAGGTGCAGGCTCAGACCGACCTAACTTCAAGACTATTGGAGATGGATCTTGAAGATCGAGGCTCGCAGGATTGTGGATTCAACAAATGTAACGAACAGTCGCTAGCGCACGGAAACATCAAGGATACTGAAACGGAGAACGAGGAACCTACGAAACATTCATCGTCTCTCGTGTCGGACGAAAATATCGCTGACAGATTGGATCAGGAGGATAGCCATCCGGTTGAAACAACGAAAATAGAGGAGTCGCCCAATATTGAAAACGTCACCGTATTGGTCGATGATTTTTGCACAAACGCTTATATGACCTCGTCGCAACATTCTTCCACTTCGCACGTGCCTATTATGCACAATCCACTGGATCTTAATGTTGCCGCGCCTTCTACGATCCCACACGACAACCTTATACTCGAGGATGACACTTTTCGAGCGAGTTCCGAAGTACCATGGGCTCCGGAGAGCCCGGATGTCGGTCTATCGCCACTTGTTAACGTACAGTCGCAAAATCCGTTTAATCAAATGGAATTTGCCAATTCTTTGTCGTACACAAATCCGCCGGAAAGCGATACGCCCACGATCTTCGATCATGAAGATGACCTCAAGGGCTTTGAACACGAGAATCCTTTAAACAAGAATAATTCTTCAGGCGACAGCGGTTCTTTGGGAGACACGAATCGTTTCGAAGCAGACACTACTTGTTTGGACGACAAGAGTCCCTTGGAAGAGACGATTCCGTTGGAAGAAGCGAGTCCTTTTGAACAGAAAAGTCCTTTAGAAGAAACGGACATGATGAAAGATACGAATATTTTACAAAACGAACATCTTTCGGAAGGCAAGTGCGTTTTGGATGACGCAAGTTCGTTGGAAGGGAAGGGCCTTTTGGATGATATGCAACCTTTGGAAAGCAAAAGCCTATCCGAAGTGGAGAATCCGTCAGACGGGAAAGGCTTTTTCGAGGACCAGAGTCCTTTGAATGGCGCAGGGACTTTCGAGAACAAGTGTCCTTCGGAAGACGACAATCCTTCCGACGATAAGATTTCCCTGGAAGGCAAGAGTCTTTTGGTAGACAAGAAATCTTTGGACGATAATAGCTCTGTGAAAGAAAATAGCTCTACGGAAAACAACATTCCTTTGGAACACCAGAAACCTTCGGAACCCGAAAACACCGACCCCGAAACTGAGGAGAGTGCGGAAATCTCAGCTAACTTGAAATTGTCCGAATCTCTGCAGGAATTTACAGGATTGGAGCAACAGCTTAATCCGGAACAAGTCATCAATGGCCTTATGAGTCACGATAACACGATCGACGCCCGCAACAAGGAATTGCAAGATAAGCGCATTACTATGGAAATGGTCGAAGCAGTTTCCGATGAGATTCTCAATAAAATAACAGAACTGGCTGAAGGAACAGAAACGAAAATGCTCGAGGAGAAGACGGAGATGATAGAAAAAGGGGCTTTGCTCGCGGCTTCGGTGGCGGCGACCGTTGCCGCTGTAGGAAGCGGCGTCACCGCCAAAACGTCGAAAGCAAAACCGGTCGGAAAGGTAGCTCCGAAAACGTCTATGGCAACGAAAACCGGTGTCAACAAATCCACGCCGACATCACCGACAAAGCCCGGTACTGCCGCTTCGGCTCGAACATCCGCGTCGGCAGTGGCGAAAAAAACATCCGCAGCTACTTCCGCTCCGACACGCCCAAACAAATTGGAAACTGTTGCGAAAAACGGCGCCTCGAGTGCACCAAGTATGAAATCAAGCGTAACAACGACTTCTAAGAATGCGGGGAAACCTGCAAAACCAGCGGGACGCTTGTCAACAGCAGCACCAAAAACAAAAACATCAACATCCGCGATTTCGAGCAAGTCAACGGCTCCGGGCGAGAAAAAACCAACGAGCAACGGGGACGCTGTCAAGTCATCCGTCTCAGCGACCACTAGGGTGACTTCGACGAGCACGAGAGTATCGGTTACCAACAGCGGCAAATCCCAAGTGAAATCGTCGACGACGAGTAGCGGGAAAGCGTCTGTTTCGTCAACAACGGCGACAACGACGAGCGCAAATCCGAGGCCGAAAACAGCAACGGCAACAAACGCGTGTAAGCCGATGAGCAAAACGACGACGGCCTCAACGGGAGCCACTGGAACAACGACTCAGAGGCCAAAAACTGCGCCACCGCCGGGCGCTGCGAACCTCATTGCAAAATCACGCCTGTACACTAGCACAAAATCGCCGACGACCGAAAAACAAATAAAAGACACCGCAAACAAGCAGATATCCTCGTCTCGTATCGGCGCGACCACAACAGCCAGTAAGACGAGTCGAGCTTCCGGTCATCCCTCAACCCTTGCTACAACGAAACGCTCAACGGCTGCGAAAAGTCCGAGCGCAACGGCCAACAACGCTACGACACCGACTATGCCACCACCGATTAAAAAGCCAACTCCGACAACGCGCCTCACAATTTCCAAGACCACGACGGCAAACGGCAAAGTAAGTACAACGAAGTCGACGACTACGACAAACAAGAACAAAGCAGTCGTTGAAAATGGCGTTTGCACGGCGGAACAAGATATCGAGGTTGTGACTTGTACGACGACGACGATGACAACGCAAACGACGAATGATACCAACGAAGAAGACGTACCCAGGAAGGATATCTCACCTGTCGAACCGCCGACCGACAATCAGCTCATCGTAACCGCAGACTGAGCATAAGAAAGAACAAAGAGTATTTCCTATAGATGGCGCTCGTAACACTCAACAAATCATGATATAGCTTTTTACAATAATTGTACATCGCACCGATAGATTGCGGAAGAATCGTCCTAATTCTCCTTACCCACTCGTACGCAAAAAAAAACGTAAGGTCATTCGATTAATCAATTACACGTGGATACATAACTGGTTGGACGCTCATTGCGCGATGATTACGTCCATTCGAATGACTATATGAAAACCATAAGTACTCATTTATTCTCCTTCACCGTCATTTTCTTTTTCTTCACTTATATTTTATTTCCTTCTCTTTTTTTTATTATGTTCACGTAGAATAAATATAATATATACGTATTGGATAAAAGATTCATCGATATTTAGAGAGAAAAAAACAAGAAGGAGGGAAATTAATAATAAGCGAAATAATCGTATTAGCATTATGTGTATTAGTAATGTCGCTTTTATTGCTTTGAGTCTGCTGCAAAGTTGCATTAAAAACTTAATTGAACTAATGAAAAAGATAATAGGAGGAGAGGAGTAAGGATAACGGTTGGAGAAGAACAGTGATCAAAGAGATCACAAATATCAAAGATCAAAGAGATCTTTGATATTTTTTCGTTGTGTAAATAATCCGAAATTTTTTCTTCCTCCTTTCAATTTCTATACAATTGTACGTAATCATGAACTACATGCGCACGTTTTCGTGATTAAAAGGAGAGAACAAAGAAAAGGAACGAAAGTTGAATGCAAAATATCAGTGGTGCTCGCTCTGTAAGGCGACGGCGGTGATGACGCGATGAAGAGGAATTAAATCGAACAGACCTGACGTTTGAACGAGCGGACATCCGGCAATCGGCGTTAATCAGTTTTAATCCGTCACAAGGATAGGAGGGGGGGGGGGGGGGGCAGACAGAGAAATAATGAAAGGAGAAAACTGCTTTATCGTGAATCGTCTGCATATGATTATTACCATTAACAATAAAACAAAAAGAACAACAAAAGAAACTAAACGATTTCTATATTTTTTAATTTTATATCTATGTGCATTATCTAATTGATACACGAAGAACGTATGAGAATTATTTGTATCTCTAACGAGTAAATAACAATGAAACGCCTAATATTTATTATTTTGTTCCTAAACTTTGGAGTGCAGTAAATGCGAGAAAAAAGCACGCAAAAATACAATACGAAGAAAGATGAAAACGTCACAATCAATTACTATTGTTATTACAAACGAAAAAAAAACCAACTTATGTACAGCACTTTAATGAATTAATGTGATACCCTATTATTGAGAATAACTTCATTTATTGTACGATGAATTATTCGTCTTCAAAGGAAGGGGTCGTGGTGCTTTGAGGAATCCGGAGACAGCACGGTTGAAATGAAATTTTATTTTATTTTTAAAAAACCTTTATTCGATTTTTGTGTAAAAAAATTAAGATAAAAGAAAACGTAGATTTTTTTTAAGGCATCACTCCTTAGACTCTCTTGTAGCGACGAACCGCCTTGACGCCGACTTTTTTGTCGGACAAGTGCTGAAAGTAAAAAGAATACGTGTAATGGTTTGGAAAAAATATGACAAACAATCGGTAGATACGTTGCCGATGTAAGCGCTAATCGTCGTGGCAAAGTTCAAACAAAAAAAAGCGAAGATAATTTGTCTCTTTCTACGTGCATACTCAGCGATTCGTTAAATCGTAGATATTCGAATTGTTTTTTTTACGCAAAATTCAACCGATTGTATCACCATTTTTTGTGATGTATTAACGCTAAATGCAATAAAATGTTTCTTTAACTCACCACAGTGATACCGGCGTCGGTGAACTCGTATATGCGTACGGATTGATTGCCGTCCGGCAAGTCGGTCTCTGTGACGAATTTATTGCCTTCGCGGTTGGTAACGCTCTGTACGTTTAGAAGGTATAAAAATTCAATTGTTTAATGATTAAGCGTTTTTATATATTTCGTTTTAAGTACTGGAAAAACATTTTTTCCTCGCTTTCTGGAGAGCTAAGACACACACGACAAGATACTCTTTGAACTCTCGGCCCCAGAGAAGAGATAGAATGAAACGAGTAAACATAACAAAATTTTCGAGGCAAGACTTCTTTTAAATATGAATCGAATCTCACGACTATCAACTGTGAATGAAAACGCGACTCGTTTTTCCGGCGAACTTTTAAATGGGTAGTTTTGTCGGTTTCCTTGTAAGGTCAACTGTTAAGAATGTATATATACAATGTGCGGTTGGGGTCTTGCTAAAGAAATCTAGGGCAAAAAAAGTTTTCGCTGCGAAGGAAAAGCCTGCATTTTGCCGGATATCTCAGACTTAAACTTTAACTTCCAGAATGAACACATTTTTTTGAGAAAACTGAAAATATAATTTCATTCTTACAAAAAAAAAGGATTTTCCAAATTATACTTGTCTAATATGAACAATTTGTCCGATTATCGCGATTCAATTATTATAAGGACAAATATTCTATCAACGCACTTGAAACGGCTCAATACTATTTGAAATATTTTCTCTACAAGAATATTCAATATCGCATGAAAACAATCACTTCATGAAAAAATATATTTCACTCCATCAAATGGAAAGAATCACATTACATTGGTAAAATGTCATCAGATTCTCAATTCGGCGACGCGTTTTCGCGTGATTTGGATTCAAAGTTCAAAAACGACCGGTGGCAGGCCATCTTACTGTATAAAGAGCAGTCGCGCCAGCGGCGTCGAAATGTTATATAGAGATATAACACACATATATATATATATATATATATATATATATATATATATATATATATATACTAGACTGATTCAAAAAAAAAAAATTTTTCTGGATTCTCGTGCTATTGTTGGGCACTGATAAAACAAAATTTCTCTAAAAAGATGGGCGCGGTCACTCAATTTTTAGAGGTGGCTATCTCGACTTTTTTGTATTTGAATTTTCATCATATTTGAAGAAATGTAAATGAGTTTGAAGATAATATAAGCGTAGCATTTTGAAAATGTAAATATACGATTTATGAATAAAAGCTTATAATTTAATTTTTCGTAAAAAGTGCGAAATGTTAATGCGGATAAATAAATCTACATGAATAACGAGAGTAGTGTAGACGCCATTATTGATCTACCTGGATTTGAATTGTGAATATTGCACCCTTTTCAAATTGTTAGAGTTTATTTTTGTTACGAAACAGCTGCTGGATGTGATTTTTATCCGTAATCCGAAGCCATGACTATGTTTAAATGCAATACGTTCGTTAAAAAAAATTCAAATACAAAAAAGTCTAGATAGCCACCTCTAAAAATTGAGTGACCGCGCCCATCTTTTTAGAGAAATTTTGTTTTATCAGTGCCCAACAATAGCACGAGAATCCAGAAAAAATTTTTTTTTTGAATCAGTCTAATACATATATATATATATATATATATATATATATATATATATATATATATATATCGCTGTCATTTAAAAAATCGACTCACATTGCATGCATGGTACAGTGGGTAAAGAGAAAAATGTTGAAAAATTGGTTGGCATTGATACGAACCTTGAGTACAACACCATGGGGCATGGCCTCATCGTACGGAACACCAAGCTTGAAAGTTGTACTTGAAGATTTACCATCGTTCTCCACGGTAATGACGAATTCGTCGCCTTTCTCGAGGACTTCGAGAGTCGGTTTGCTTTCCGCGAAAGTCTTAGCTGCTTCAGCCTGACCAGGCCCACCGATGGTCTTGAGATATTCCTCGAGACCCTCGCTTTTCTCGTGCTCGTATTTTCCCACGATCTGCACCATTTTCGTGTTAATAATTATTGTTCTTTCAGTAAATAAAATAAAGAGTGATTCTACGCGAACCGAGCTTCGGTATACTCTGTAGAGTCGTTCACGCAAATGAAGCCACGACGGGAGTTTGCCGCCGGCTTTTATAAGCCATCCGGTTTAACCCCTCTCTTTGGGTTATGCAACTCTGATATCTGGCGGCTTCGGTGTCCTCGCCGTTGTCTCGCTGATCTTTAGATTAAGCTATCGGCCCTCCTTTCTCCCTCCCAAATTGGAATTGTTGAGGGGGGCGGGGAGGGATTGAAAGCGTTTGGGCTGCGCTCGCCTTCCCCCATCCCCCTATCTTTCGGTCTCGGTCAATCACCGACTAATTTATCCGATGCATTCATCGTCATTGCCACTGTCCGTTCCCAACGACCGGTATCGGTCCATTGTCCCGCTGTGTTTCTTCTTAACGCCTATGTCCCAGACAGCCACCAGGATGCAAGAGGGGGATGCAGGATGGCGAGAAAGAAAAATGGGCGAAACCATAGAGTGTTCAAGTTGATGGGCTTCTATCTCACGTTACTTCGTACCGATTATTCGGATTTGAATTGTAATAAATTTATTAATATATGAGACACATATCAAACTTTTCATTAACTATACAAGACAACTTGTGAATTAGACACTATACGAATTGCAGCTTAGAGACGTTTTCCGTTTGCCTTTAGAATCGCTTTCTTTCCTTTTCTCAAATCGCAATTTATATTGTATTATTGTTTCACACAATTTAATCGTAAATTAACACTGATTTAAGGTATTTGTCAAATTAAAATACTGAAAAATATCACCGTATCACATACTCTTTTGTAGATTTTCTTAGAGAGAGATCTCTAACAAAATCTGTACAAAAGTATGTGTCTATCTGGGGCGAGTTATGATATTGTGCCGTACCATTATAGTTCATGAAGCTACAGCGGTAATGGGGGGTGAGGGACAATGTCAAGGTCATTCGCATACTAACAGTCGCTGTGATAGGAGAATAAGAATTGGCCCCGAATAATTATAATTTGTATTCATAATTTGTCAATTAGGAAAAATAGAAATGGATAAAAGTTAAAACAGTTTACTAGATATGTATGTATATTCATCTATTATGACGACCGATCAATGAACTCAAAATGTAAAAATTAAAAGTTAACTTGCAGATCGGGGTTCATATCAGTCTGTCAAAGGAATGTCGGTATCGCTGGACTGTCTAAATTTTTGGTGACTCAATATTGTTCGAACGATACAAACATTACCAAATCATAATGATAAATATGTACGCAAGTCTCGTGAGTCTAGTCGTAAAGATGATTATGCCAACGCATAATTCAGTCGTCGAAACCCTTCTTATGAGCACTTTCCAGTATGGCTCTGAGCTCCTGCGAAACTTGTTTCAATGGATTCAATAGACTCAAAGCATTCTTCACGAAGTGGTGATTTAAGTTTGGAGAACGAGTAAAGTCATATCGAGCCATATCTGGCGTATACGCTTCTTATTCGAGGAAATCCATTGAGATTTTGGTTGAAAATTCCCGTACACACATCGATCATTTTAAAGAAAATTCAGCTTCTTCGGAGCAAGCCGTGCCCGACGGCCACTAATGCTCAAAACATTTACTAATATAGTGCGAACGGATTCGTGAGCCATGTCCAGACCCTGAGCCACCTCTCTAAACGATATACAAGGTTCAGACCTAGGGTTGCTAGGTCCTAAAATATAAAAGCCGGACCCGGCGCTGTAAAAGGCCAGACATATTTTTTTAAATAGCCAAAAATACCTTTTTTAAAGCCGGACATACGTTTTTAAGGCTGGACATAACTTTTACAATAAAAAAACTCGGTTACGTATTTGAATTATTTATTCAGTACAAATGAATCACACGCCGATAGACAAACATGCTGTGAAAATTCACATGTCAGCATTATAGCGGCAAGAGGACAGCATACGGCGGCACACCGTGACATCAATATGCTGTCTTTTGCTTCCGCAATAAGCTGCAAATTTGCGCCACAGTGCGTGGTTTGGCGAAATAAATGTATGATGCCAAGACGGAAAGTTTGCAGCAAATATACGCAACAATTACCTGCTGCTACAACGGTACTGATGCGGCAAGCTGCAGATTTGGAGTGATGTCATCTTAATATCCCGTTTCAGTCATAAATGCACCATGCTGTGACGCTCCGTTGCCGGTAAAAACGAGACACGTTATCGCGGCATTGAGGCGGAAAATTTGGAATACGTTATTCTGGCAAGGTTAGAGCACATTGGCGGCACGCTGTGACGTTCCGTTGCCGGCGAAAACAAGGTACATGGTTATAACCATAGGCAGATTCACTACGACAAATGTCATGATCCTAACATTAGTTATATAAGTTGAACCAGTTGGATAGTCGAGTGGTTAGCATGCTTGCCTTCTAAACCAGCCCATTGTGAAGTTGCGGGTTCGAATCCCAGCCTCATACTTTCAGGAAAAAATAATTACGCGCATGACGCGTAGCCCTCAGTCATACGCGGGCGTCGCACACACAAACCGGTACGTGTGTGCGATTGTATTCAATAAAATTATTTATTTTGTCCTCTTTTTATTCCAACCTGTCCACGCCGATAATGCAGAACCCCATTTAACCGGTCACAACACCGCAATAGCGGGCCTCGTTTATGCAGACGAAGGAGCGTTACGGCGTGTTCTAAATATGCCACCAACGGAACGTCATAGCATGCCACCAATGTGCCCTCACCTTATCGAATAGCGTATTCTAAATTTTCCGTCTCAATGCCGCGATAACGTGCCCCGTTTCTACCGGTAATGGAGTGTCACAGCGTACTTCCAATGTGCCCTCAGCTTGCCAAAATAACGAATTCCAAATTTTCTGTCGCAATGCTGCAATAACCCAGTAATGAACGTGCTCCAAATGTACCGCCAATATTCTGTATTTTCGTACTGCAATATTAATACCAGCATTCACACGAGGATGCGCAATACTGTGCTGTTACAACACAGCTTAATGCGGAGGCAAAGGATGCCATTTTTCCGTCACAACTTGCTCTCGCTTGACGTGGTGTTGCCAATGTGTTGTCGCCAATTTTTTTACTGTGCAGTTTTGTTACAAAATTGACCAGTTATAAACTAACAACAATGACTAATCGGTCCTATCATCATTTGGTATTCACCTATGATACTGACGAAGTGAAAAAGGTTCAGTCTTGTGTAGACTATAAGTAGATAAAATTTAAAAAAAGATAGCTCTCTTCTGGAAAAAAAACGAAACGATCTTAATGAAAATTAAAAAGCCACCTGCTTCTTAGCATTTAAATTATAAGAAAAATTTAAATCTTTTTAAATTCTTTAAAAAATAAGCAAAATTCTATAATTAGTTATATTTGGTATTTGCACCGACTTTATAAAGAACGTCGTTTTCCTCAGAAATCATATGGTAAAATTCTTTACAGGTTAATTTCAAATTGCAAAATAAGAACATCATCTTTGTAATTTTCTCTGTTTTCAATTTATTGCGTTTCTTTGTCCACTGAGCGATTATCAAATAGAAAACTCAACGTTGGCATTGTGGCCCGAAATGGCAAAATAATATTCTGCTAATTTAAGTAGTTCGGAATGAAATTCTTCATTATGAAATGATATTAAATAAGCAGTGCACTTTTGATGTGCCAATACCTTTTTAAAATCAGAGTCATCCTTGAGTTGCTGTAAACATTTTATGAAGTTTTGCCACTGATCAAAAAAGTTACTCTCATCTAACTGTACATTTTTTCTAGATAAAATATCTATGTATTAGACATCTATTATTAACAAAGACATTTTTAGGAAAACAGTGAAGGAAACCCGAATGGGATTGAAGTCTATTTTACATATTTCCTGCGACAAGTGCTCTACAAAAATCCAAGTTATATCTACATACAAACACACACTTATATATAAATATATATAACACGAATAAACACATGCATAAATTGAACAAATTAAATTTCTTTGCAGAATAAATTTATTTCATATCCGTCTTAGAATTACTAAAACTCGGGAAAAAAGCACGCTGCGAGTTCCCAGACCACGCACCGATCCGCTGGCTGCAGCGTACACTGTTGCCATTCCGTTACAGATGGTTGGACCCAAGTTCGGTATGGAATGAAATTACCACGTTTCATAAGTCTCCGAAACTAAACGGTCAAAGTTAGTCTCTTTTTTTAAACAATCCCCCAATAGTACTGCGTACACCTGTGTTTTTATTTTGAAATCCTAAGATCCGTTTAGAACTTATATCGACAAATGCGAGCAAACTCCTATCGGTTTACGTGTTAGGTATAAGGATCGCGTAAAAAAATATCCATATTCGATTGCAATTATTTCATGAACTAAACGGTGAATCGAATTGAATTTTTCATCAGTCCATAAAGGTCATATCTACACCATACTTAGATTTCAGCCAATTCCTAAGGTTTGACCGAAACCAGCTCCTTGACACTGGTAGATAAATGCTGTTCGCAAAATGTCCTTGCCGTACTGTGACGCCAGTAGTCCTGTGACAGGCATGCATATATATACGTATGTAGCGCCGGTGTTTCAAATATTTTACATGAATAAAAGTCTATTGATATATTTGGAATGATTTTCGGTTCTAATGATGTTCCATTCGAACACAATAAATAACGTCTCCATAACGATAACAGGCGAAAGCCACGAAAGTATCGAATCTTTCAGCTGATCGGAGTATTTAGAGCCGAAGGCTGTCACACAACAGCCAACGCTAGATAGTGGCGATTTCAAGAACTAAAAAGCCGGGACAAAACGCGTTTTCGTTTATCGTATACGAATAGTAAGCCAGTGTCAGGGAGCTGACCGAAACTACAGAACTACCTTAAAAGTGTTTCGAACTCATAATAAATATCTGCGTAATGAACATGAAGGTGGTACAGAGATAGAGATAGAAGCATGGCCGACTAGTGCTGTCCACGGTCTTACATACAGGTCTTGCAACAGAGCTAAATTTTCGTGGTGGGGGTAGGCACGCTTATCGGCTTCACTTTTCGATTCACTAGGCGCCGCTACACGTCGCTACTAGCAAGGGGAAGTGGTTTCCCCCTTACCTCTTACCGGCGAATGGGGCCAAGGTTTTTACGTATGTTTTTGTGGCGCGATTGTCGAAATAACCTTTATTTACGACCATATAGCAAAAGGTTCTACGCCATTTACCGTGATACATTGTTTATCGTGTTTTTACGCATAAGTGTGAATGTTTTTTTGGTAGTGTTTGCGAAAAAAATAGGAAATGGCTATGGGTTGCGCGGTTCGCAATTGTAAACCGGGGTACAAAAATTGTAAGCAGAAATGCCCCGTGTTTCGCGTGCCCAGAAACGTCGAACGATGTAAAAAATAGCTCGATGCCATTCTGGGACTGAAAGAGTCTCAGTACGTGGGCGAAAAACATTTCGAAGAACGATGTATTGTGAGACATTGGAGAAAAAAGGATGCAAATGGTCGTAATATGTGCTGGTATGAATTAATGTATTCAAAAAGTTTTCAGTTTTTTAGATGAAAGTAATCAACTTTTTCTTAATCAAAACATTTTTTTCACATTGGTTTCGTATATTATGCAGTTTACACGACACTACGGTAAATTAAGTTAGGCAAACGGCGCATGCGTTGTGTTCAGGAGGGAAAAGGACAGAAGAGCTATTTCTCTCTTCGTCGCATCACTACTTCCCCTTGCCGTCACGCACCAAGCTGCAGAAATCGGAATAAAAAAAAGAACCGCTAAGGGTGTCTACCCCCACTACCACCGTTGTCAGACCTGTATGTAAGATCGTAGTGCTGTCCCTGTCTGCTCCCCCTGGCCGCGCCGCGGCGAGTATTCTGATCGCAACGAACCTAATGGCGACTAGTGAACTACCAACTCTCTTCAATAAGCTACCTACCCCTTCCACTGGAGTTTCGAGACCTGTATGTAAGACCGTGGACTGTATATAATACCCGCTTGTTTGCTCGCAGCTCGCACTACTAATTATATTTACTGAATCAATATAATTGGTGAAATAATTCAATAAATTCAATCAATATATACTTCTACCTACGATACTCGTACTTACTACTGTCACCATACAAAGCCGTGCGCGGTCTCAAAATGCAAAACGGGGTATAAATCCGTTAAGATTAACCTTAACGGATTTATACCGATGCTCCGTCTTCAAAGTGCCGGTGAATATGATCCGGGTCGGTTGAGATCAAACAGCTTCCCGGTTTATTTGTACACATGGGGATTATAATAATAAATTCATTGATGGAGTTAACGCATGGGCAATATTATATATATATATATATATATATATATATATATATAATAGAGTTTTATTTGCACAACTTGTTATAAAGTTTTTTACAAAGTCTCTTTTCTTACAATCAATCTCATTCACGAACTTACATCTAACAACTTACGTCTAAAATTCTAACCTATATCCTAACCACTACTGATCGCTGTCGCTCTCATATTTTTCCTCTTTTTTCATTTTTGCACATAATGCCTCTATTTCTTTGAAGTAGCGGCAAATTTCCACATTTATTTTTCCGCTTAACATATTAATGATCTCCCCCTTTATCGCAACCTCGTCAACTCCTTGTATCCACTCCTCCGCTTCTTTTCTTGCCTCTTTTGGCATCATTTCCCAGCCTTTTTTGCAAATTAGGAGATGCTCCACCGTCTCAAATTTCTCCTCACAAATCCTGCACCGCCAATTTTTCTCCCCCTTCTTTCCCGCCCTCCATACATTTCCACATCTTATTCTTGCCCACAATTCTTTCTCCCTACCCTTCACTCCTTCCTCCTTCCAGTATTTCCATGGGCTTTCTTCGTTCTCCACCAAGTACTTGTATAAACTATTGTATGATGATTTTTGTACTCTTTCTTCTTCCTCCTCCAGTATTTTTTTCTTTAGGTTTTCTAATCCTTCTTTCACCTTTTTTTCTAGTTCGCCCTCGTCTGTCTCCTCTCTTATCATCCCTACTAGATCCTCAATTCCCATTTCCATTAATACTTTTTTTAAATCCTTTCCCCACTTCGAGGGGGTTCCATTCTCAATCGCTCTTATCTCCTCTCGCAAACATATTTTTGGCCATCGCGACTCCCCCATCTTCACAACCTCTTTCAAATATCTCAGAGCCCTTGCTCTAATTATGTATTCCAATGTTGGCACTCCCAACTCTCTCCTCCAAATGTAATTAGGGGTCGTTCTGTGTACCCCTAGCGCCATTTTACAAAACCTGCTCTGTATTCTTTTATAGGATTCAATTTCCCCCAATCCCCAAATCTCCACTCCATACATCACTGCTGATTTTACTATTGATTCCAGCAAATAGAGTCTCTCCTCCATCATATCTCTTCCCGCTCTTTTCCATATCCCCCATACCATATTTGTCGCTTTTTGCGCTTTCCCCGCCGTTCTTTTACTATGAACCCAGTTTGAATTTTTCGAAGTAAACCAATATCCTAAATATTTAAACTCCTTAACTATCTGAATCTTTTCCCCCTTAATCTCCCATTCTTCGTTCTTTTTACCTTTACCCCCATTCCTGAATATCATTATTTTGGTTTTTTTAGCGTTTATTTGCATGGGCAATATTATTTTTTTCTGATATTTTCGTCTTGAGTTTTGTTTATCGTGCAATACCTTATCTTATAGCAATGCACATAAGCACATACGGTTATGATTTATTAATACACACATGCGGTATTACGCCAATCTCCCCTGCCCGTGGCGCAGGGGAGATTTGCGGCCATTGGTCGAGATAATGTTTGGGGCGCATTGCGAACGACCCCCACCACCGTCGTATCAAGACCTGTATGTAAGATCGCGTTTCCCCCACGGTCTGCTGCGCTCACACCCATTCGCAGAGTTGCCAGATTGGGCTATAAACCGCGATTTCCGCTATTTTGGGAGGCCATTTCGCGGCCCAAATTTTTGAAACGCGCTAAAGCGCGATTCGGGCCTTATGCGGAAATAAAATGGCTTTCTTTGGGCTCTTAGACCATGTAACTATAGGACGCGCCTCACATAGTTCGCCTCAAACAAAACCATCCGCACATTTTTACAGGGAGTGCGTAAATACACACATAGACACAATTTACTACGGTCACAAATTATCATCACGTATTTACTCACGCACGTAAGAAACATATCATCACATAACATAATACAGCACGCTATTAAAACGATTATACAAAAATCTTGTTCTTTTTCACACACTATAAGTATGTGTGCGCTAAACAGAAGAATAGAGGAGCACCCAAGTCGATAACGCAAACGTTAACAACTATTTTATGGTGGTAACTTTCATGATGGGTTTTAGAGTAATATATTTTATGCCTATAAATAATTGAACGCAGAGAATTCATATTTATTAAAATCTTAAATAAAAATATACAATTATACAGTCATCGAGACATTGTCATGTGATTCACATGGTGTGATTGAAAGTTTGTATGAAATTACGTTATGAACACAAAAAGCCTATTATTGTCCCGCTTGAATCCATGGTCACAGACAACACGAATTTTAAATTTATGATTATGAATTGGAGGAAAAGTAAACTTTAAATGTAAAGAAGAAAAACTGTTTAGTAATTACGTATCATAAAATAAAAATACATAACGAACGACCCACATAAAAAAGAATTTTCCTTCAGCCCAATGTACTCATATACCCCGGCGTCCTTTTCTCAGCCGACAAGGGAAGCTGAGTTCAACTTGAATCCGGATAATCCGGACCCCGGCCCTGTCCTTGCCAAAGAATATTGATGTACCAGAGATTCAAATTTCGAATGTAGAGGACCTGCTAAACGAATTTTATGTTTCTCTGATGGACATAGTTGATTTAGATTTCTAGAGAACGTGAAGATATTTACTTTAATATTCTTATTCAGATATCATATATGAGACTGTGATTGAAAATGGGTGATTTTTTTACTAGTATAATCTCAAGAAATAAGTATTTGTTTATTTATGTGATTGTTTTAGCCTGCTACAAAATACAGATATTTGATTATGTGTGATTTTTAAATAATCAAAGAAATAATTCAATTTCTCACTTATGTCGGTGCTTTTCCTTCATGACCGACCAAAACCACGAAGTTGGGCTATATGCGAGCTTTTACCGCGCTATTTGGGCTAAGTAAAGTCCCGCGGTTTTTGTGCTACACAATCGGCGTCTGGCGATGGTTTCGCTCACTACACGTCTGGCAACTCTGCCCGTCTCCCCTTGTCGTTTATTATTTTCCGCGAAGAGATGTTAAACATAACCTCAGCCTATGTACCCAGGTAGCAAAATGTTATCTATGTAGTATCCGAAAGATATCCGAAAACGGAAATGGACAACTTTTCGGTTGTCCAAAAGATGCCAATTTGGATTATAAATAGTATCACTAATGACCGCTTCGCGGATAACTTGTTTGTATCCAATAGGTTAACTATACGGAAACTTTTAATGGTTGACAAATAGACAACCAGAGGCTAACTTTTAACCGTTGCCACTACGTTAGCGTTAAGTTATCAAATCGACATATCCGAAAGATATCCTCTTAAAGGCATGAGAATTCCAAGATGCCATAGGCATCTAAAAGTTGTCCAAAAGGCATCCATAAAGTTCACAAAACGACATCCAAACGGCATCAAAAAGTCTTATCGAATGGATATCTATTTATTGGCGATATATATATATATATATATATATATATATATATATAAATTTCTTTATCAAAATCAACTTATTAATAGTGTAGGATATAGCACAATATTACCTATTTAGTTATTACATGGTAAACATCGTTCATGACAAAAAATAGATAATTTTGGGCTATATTAAATATTCTAGACTATTAATAAGTGGATTTTGATAAAGACATAGATAAGATAGTGCTATGATGGGTTTAAAGAGGGTCGGGAATTAAAGGTTAGCTGATAAAGAAAAATATAATGTAATTTAATATTTCTAAACAATACATTCATTGTTTGTAACGAATATTGTAAGTGGGAAATATCAATGCAACGGCAAGATATGTAGAATAAATCTATTCTATTCTATATTCATTGTTTTTCATTGTCGTTAGGGGGGCAGCTTTTGTCAGCCACCAGTTGCCTAGCCTTCAATCGGTCGCCCTCACGGCGAAGCAAGTCCGCGATGCGATTTTCGATATCCTTTAGTCGCGTCACGGAATATGCTTCGTACGACATCTGAAAAAGAAAATGAACAAATATTATGACCATAATTTTATTAAACGTGCGATGACGTCTTTACAGCCCTGGTAGAATTGTTTTTTCCAATTTCTCATATTTTCTCCGTTTTCCCCCAATTCGGAGAAAATCGAGGAAAAAATGAGAAATATTAATCTTAAAATATACCGATTTTCCCCAATATTTCTCTTTTTCCGCATTGTTTCATTTTTCTCATTTTATTTACGAGAATTTCCCATTATTTCCTAACCTTCTTAAGGTGTCAGTCCACTTTGAAAATTTCAAAAAATCGAAAGCAAGCAATACTTAAAGAAATCGACGATGATGAGCAGTCAGAAGATATTGCTAATCATCGTCGGTGCAGGAATTGCCAATTGAGTTTAGGTAAGAATTTTTCATAGTATAAACTTCAAACGCATTTTTCTCGAAACAACGTTTTCAAAATCTAGCTCCATCGTATTTCTAAAACTAATAAACCGATTCTCTTGAAATTTGAACCACATATTGTAAACATGATTCGCAACAAGATGACCCTCGATGGTTTTAAAAGTTTTGGTTTTACTCTTTTTTTGCCGCAAAACTGCGAAAAAAAAGCGTTTTTTAAATACTTTTTTCGTTTTTCATCTGCCATTTTTTTATTTTTTGATAAAACTTTATATCCGAGGGTCATTTTGTAGCTGGTGTCATACTAAATCTAATGGAGTATGATTTTTTTGTTTCAGATAAGCCGTTGCCGAGTTGTGATGGAGCTACCTAGCCTACCCATTTTTGAGGCGTTACGTTAAACTATAGTTTTTGCACTTAAAAATGAATACATTTTTTTTCAATGTATTTCAAGAATTTATTTATCAAGCCCAACAACTTTGATATTCATATCTTTTACAAAATCCTCAAAAAAAATCGCGTAAATAGCCTTTTTCGTGGCTCCAAAGTGGACGGGCTCCTTAAATGCCTTAGCAGAATTTCGGAGAAGTGATAAAAACTCAGAAAATTAATTTGTCGGGAAAAATACCCATTTTTTCCTTACTTTTTTGTTTGTTTCCTTATTTTTTTGTTTCAGATAAGCCGTTGCTGAGTTGTGATGGAGCTACCTAGCCTACCCATTTTTGAGGCGTTACGTTAAACTATAGTTTTTGCACTTAAAAATGAATACATTTTTTTTCAATGTATTTCAAGAATTTATTTATCAAGCCCAACAACTTTGATATTCATATCTTTTACAAAATCCTCAAAAAAAATCGCGTAAATAGCCTTTTTCGTGGCTCCAAAGTGGACGGGCTCCTTAAATGCCTTAGCAGAATTTCGGAGAAGTGATAAAAACTCAGAAAATTAATTTGTCGGGAAAAATACCCATTTTTTCCTTACTTTCGATCAAATTGTAAATGACAAAATTCCTTGACTTTTTTAGAAGGGCGGTGATCCAAAAAGTATTTGGAAGTTTGAAGTATAGAAGGAAATTCGAAAATCCAGAAAATATTAGGAAATTCACATAGACTTCACTGAGATTAATGAAAACATTGCCTTGGGACAAGTTCGGAGAAATGGGGGAAATTTAGGAATCGAGTTTTTCGGAAAAATTGTCATTTTTGCTGTACATTCGATCATACAATTCCTTGATTCATTGAAGAGGACGGCGACACATAAATAATTTAGGAAGTATTGTAGCAAATTAAAAAATGCGGGAAATATCTGGAATTTCACATAAACTGAGTTCCTTGAAAACATTATATCATGATACACAAGAAATTAAAGCAATTACAGAACTATACATTGTATACTTTGCAAACATTTTTATAAAAGTCGTGAGAGTTAAAATCATTACATTTTTTATGTTTCTTTTTATCATTCAATCGTGATTTTTAATCTTCTACTTCATCTTCATGCTTTTTTTATTTTTCTTACGCACAATAACAAGTCATTATTTTTGTTTATTCTCACAAAATGTAAAAAAGTAGGAGAAGAAGAGTAAAGATAAAAACCATTGCAGCTCGGCCAAAGAAACACTCGGAAACGAGTTGAGTTTGTCTAACAAAGGTTAAAAGTCCTGAGAGTTAAAATCATTACATTTTTTTCTATTTATTTTTATCATTCAATCGTGATTTTTACTCTTCTACTTGGTATTTCTTTATTTTTTTATTATTTTATTTTATTTATTGTATTATCTTATTATTTTTATTTTATTTGTCATGCACAAGTTATTATTTTTGTTCTTTTTTCAAAATGTAGAAAAGCGGAAAATTAAATATTCAAAAAAAAATGCAATCGTCTTTTCATGTAGATAGGAAGCATGCACGGTACGGTAATCCGAAAGATAATCCTTGTGCAAAGCAAAGAATATTCTTTCGTTTGCACAAGTATTATTGCACTAATTTATATATATATATATTTTTTTTATTGGTTTTTTCCTTAGGTACACGCTTTTCGCGGTTGTTACCTCTGTTCTTCCCCACATTATGACCGTTCTTTCCTCTACTGTTTGCTCCTTTTTTCTCCATCTTTCTCTCTGTTCCCCCCTCTTGCGGCCGCAGCCGACTTCCCCCTCCGTATTATATTCATCATGACATTTTACAGCCGGTCATCGAATTCGCCCCCCGGTCGTGGAACTAGTCTTATTTCGCCGCGGAATGCCGAAGAAAAACATTTCACGACGAAATGTACGCGACCGGGATTCGAACCCGGGACCTCCCGGTCCGCTGGTTTAGTGGCGAGCACGCTAACCACTAGACCATCGCACCGGTTCCTTGCACTAATTTATATTTATGTAGGAAAAATGATGAGGACTAATGGTAAAAAAGGACTCCGAATTTTCAACAAAAAAAAATTAGATGAATTCGGAAAAAAATAGGAGAAAATTTAGAGAAATGCGGAGAAATTTGTGGAAATCTCGAGGTAATGTGGAAATATTTTTTTCCGGCTATCTCCGAAAAGTCCCAATTCGCTGAAAAAATTGGAGAAAATCGGAAAAGGTTTGGGAGAAAATACGAGTTTTTAAGAAAAATGCGGGAAAATTTTGAGAAATTCGGAGAAGTTTGGAAATATTTTTCTCCGGATTCCTCCGAAAAGTCTCAGTTCACTGAAGAAATCGGAAAAATCGATAAAATTTTGGGAGAAAATGGGAGTTTTTTTAGAAAAATTCGAGGATGAAATTGTACCAGTGAGCGAATGATATTTATTTATACATCTAATATATACGTACCGATAGTGTACTTACTCGAATTTTGGTGTCTCCTCGAAGAAAACTGCCTGCGCTGTAGATAATTCTCTGTATAATCTAAAAAGCAAACGTACGTTTTTAGAATATAAGAAACGTACATTAAATATACATATATCCACTCGTCGAGGTATACAGGGTGATCCAGAATAGGTGTAACAGCGGGAAATGCCGGGTTCTGCAGGTTACTCCGAAGATTTCTACCGAGCCGTTTTCTTTTTTTCGCCTCCGTCATCAAATGGGAAGCATTAGAAAATAGGCGTTCGATCTTCGAAATTAACGCTCGAATCCGCCATGTTGGACGATCGAAAAAGGCAGAAGAGTAGACGAAGGGCCACGAAGTCGTAGCCGACGTCAAGAAGGTTCTGCGAAACAGCAGCGTTTGACAAATGCCAGCGCGCATGATCTGACGTTTAGCGAATCATTCGCTACGTTGCCTGTCAACCTATTCGGCCCGAGGAATCGTGACACACGATTTGACGTTTCACCTATCGTCTGCTATCGCTCGGCGCATTGCGTGCCAAAGCGTGAAGCGCGCCGCAATTAATAACCTTTACGAATTTTGCCGCGATTATCCATCGAGAGCGCCTGTCCTTTTTGCTTCCTTAAGAAATAAAAATTAACAAAACCAAAGAATTGTGAATGATTATCGAATTTCGATATACCGAACGATTTTTTTTGCGTATTGAAAAAATCTCAATACGTAAGTTTTTATTAACAAACTCTCAATAACTTGACGCTACATTTTCGAGAATTGGATGTTTTCGGGATTTCATTTCTCATTCGACCACTCCGTTCAGTATCATAGTCGGATTGATCTCCAAAAATACATTTTTCTCTACGAATATCATCTCAAAGTGTGTTCGAGCTGGGTTAGGAAACATGAGGAGAAGCTTTCCATTTCCTCATTAGGGGAGGCGAAATCAGTCGGTTCCGACAGACGAAAATCGATACGACGTTTTTTTAGGATTGAAAATAGATGAAAAGATCTTCTGCACCGCCTGAGATACAATTTTTCACTTACCGATACGGGTTGATTATGGAAATCCCAAAACGTTGCGACTCTGTTTGCGGTTTCTCTTAAGGGGTAACACCACTCGAGCGGCAGAAAATTAGGCCTAACTTTGACAATTTATTTTGGCAGTATGAAACAAGGAATAGGATTTCTTATGAGAGGGTTTAAGTAAGACATATTAAAGTATGTAAAAATTATTGTAATTTTCATACAACATAGCGACGACAGAGCCCATCTTGAAAAAATTGTTTTTCAAACTGGGAGGCTGGAATACGCGAACCCTTAGCATGAATCGATTTGAATTTTGATCGCAGCTTCATAATGACATTCTCTAATAGACTGCGATTTTATCTGACTTCCGGTCAGAATGGGTAGAGCATTCTGACGATGGTGCGAGAACGACGGTAGGAGCATTGTTTATTTAACAAAGATAAAATCGGTGCTCGGAATGGGTCTCGGGGCCTCGAGCGCACATTCGGAATAATACTGCCCCGAATTCGTCTCCGATTTTATCTTACTTCCGGTCAGAATGGGTCGAAAGGTCTCACGATGCTGCGAGAACGGCGGTAGGAGCATTGTTTATTTAACAAAGATAAAATCGGTGCTCGGAATGGTTCTGGGGGACTCGAGCGAACATTTTCGATATTACTGCCCCGAAATCGTCACCGATTTTGTCTTACTTCCGGTCAGAATGGGTCGAGAAGTCTGACGATGCAGCGAGAACGACGGTCGGAGCATTGTTTATTTAACAAAGATAAAATCGGTGCTCGGAATGGTTCTCGGTGCCTCGAGCGAACATTCCCAAAATTACTGCCCTGAAATCGTCTCCGATTTTATCTTACTTCCGGTCAGAATGGGTCGACAAGTCTGACGATGCTGCGAGAACGGCGGTAGGAGCATTGTTTATTTAACAAAGATAAAATCGGTGCGCGGAATGGTTCTCGGGGCCTCGATCGTAGGACCCGATATTACTGCCCCGAATTCGTCTCTGATTTTATCTTACTTCCGGTCAGAATGGGTCGAAAAGTCTGACGATGCTGCGAGAACAACGGTAGGAGTATTGTTTATTTAACAAAGATAAAATCGGTGCTCGGAATGGTTCTCGGGGCCTCGAGCGAACATTCCCGATAATACTGCCCCGAATTCGTCTCCGATTTTATCTTACTTCCGGTCAGAATGGGGCGAGAAGTCTAAAGATGCAGCGAGAACGACGATTGGAGAATTGTTTATTTAACAAAGATAAAATCGGTGCTCGGGATGGTTCTCGGGGCCTCCAGCGAACTTTCCCGATATTACTGGCCCGAATTCGTCTCCGATTTTATCTTACTTCCGGTCAAAATGGGGGAAGAAGTCTAAAGATGCAGCGAGAACGACGATTGGAGCATTGTTTATTTAACAAAGATAAAATCGGTGCTCGGAATGGTTCTCGGGGCCTCGAGCGAACATTACCTATGTTACTGCCCCGAAGTCGTCTACGATTTTATCTTACTTCCGGTCAGAGTGGGTCGAGAAGTCTGGCGATGGTGCGAGAACGACGGTAGGAGCATTGTTTATTCAACAAAGATAAAATCGGTGCTCGGAATGGTTCTCGGTGCCTCGAGCGAACATTCCCGATATTACTGCGCCGAATTCGTCTCCGATTTTATCTTACTTCCGATCAGAATGGGTCGAAAAGTCTCACGATGCTGCGAGAACGACGGTAGGAGCATTGTTTATTTAACAAAGATAAAATCGGTGCTCGGAATGGTTCTCGGGGCCTCGAGCGAACATTCCCGATAATACTGCCCCGAAATCGTCTCCGATTTTATCTTACTTCCGGTCAGAATGGGTCGAGCATTCTGACGATGGTGCGAGAACGACGGTAGGGGCATTGTTTATTTAACAAAGATAAAATCGGTGCTCGGAATGGTTCTCGGGGCCTCGAGCGAACATTCCTGATATTACTGCCCCGAAATCGTCTCCGATTTTATCTTACTTCCGGTCAGAATGGGTCGAGAAGTCTGACGATGCTGCGAAAACGACGGTAGGAGCATTGTTTATTTAACAAAGATAAAATCGGTGCTCGGAATGGTTCTCGGGGCCTCGAGCGAACATTCCTGATATTACTGCCCCGAAATCGTCTCCGATTTTATCTTACTTCCGGTCAGAATGGGTCGAGAAGTCTGACGATGCTGCGAGAACGACGGTAGAAGCATTGTTTATTTAACAAAGATAAAATCGGTGCTCGGAATGGTTCTCGGGGCCTCGAGCGAACATTACCGATGTTACTGCCCCGAAGTCGTCTACGATTTTATCTTACTTCCGGTCAGAGTGGGTCGAGAAGTCTGACGATGCTGCGAGAACGACGGTAGGAGCATTTTTTATTTAACACAGATAAAATCGGTGCTCGGAATGGTTCTCGGGGCCTCGAGCGAACATTCCCGATATTACTGCCCCGAAATCGCCACCGATTTTATCTTACTTCCGGTCAAAATGGGGCAAGAAGTCTAAAGATGCTGCGAAAATGACGGTAGGAGCATTGTTTATTTAACAAAGAAAAAATCGGTGCTCGGAATGGTTTTCGGGGCCTCGAGCGAACATTCCCGATATTACTGCCCCGAAATCGTCTCCGATTTTATCTTACTTCCGGTCAGAATCGGTCGAGAAGTCTGACGATGCTGCGAAAACGACGGTAGGAGCATTGTTTATTTAACAAAGATAAAATCGGTGCTCGGAATGGTTCTCGGGGCCTCGAGCGAACATTCCTGATATTACTGCCCCGAAATCGTCTCCGATTTTATCTTACTTCCGGTCAGAATGGGTCGAGAAGTCTGACGATGCTGCGAGAACGACGGTAGGAGCATTTTTTATTTAACACAGATAAAATCGGTGCTCGGAATGGTTGTCGGCGCCTCGAGCGAACATTCCCGATATTACTGCCCCGAAATCGCCACTGATTTTATCTTACTTCCGGTCAAAATGGGGCAAGAAGTCTAAAGATGCTGCGAAAATGACGGTAGGAACATTGTTTATTTAACAAAGAAAAAATCGGTGCTCGGAATGGTTCTCGGGGCCTCGAGCGAACATTCCCGATATTACTGCCCCGAAATCGCCACCGATTTTATCTTACTTCCGGTCAAAATGGGGCAAGAAGTCTAAAGATGCTACGAAAATGACGGTAGGAGCATTGTTTATTTAACAAAGAAAAAATCGGTGCTCGGAATGGTTCTCGGGGCCTCGAGCGAACATTCCTGATATTACTGCCCCGAAATCGTCTCCGATTTTATCTTACTTCCGGTCAGAATGGGTCGAGAAGTCTGACGATGCTGCGAGAACGACGGTAGGAGCATTTTTTATTTAACACAGATAAAATCGGTGCTCGGAATGGTTCTCGGGGCCTCGAGCGAACATTCCCGATATTACTGCCCCGAAATCGCCACCGATTTTATCTTATTTCCGGTCAAAATGGGGCAAGAAGTCTAAAGATGCAGCGAGAGCGACGATTGGAGCATTGTTTATTTAACAAAGATAAAATCGGTGCTCGGAATAGTTTTCGGGGCCTCGATCGGAAATTCCCGATATTACTGCCCCGAAATAGTCTCCGATTTGATCTTACTTCCGGTCAGAATGGGTCGAGCATTCTGACGATGGTGCGAGAACGACGGTAGGGGCATTGTTTATTTAACAAAGATAAAATCGGTGCTCGGAATGATTCTCGGGGCCTCGATCGTTCGTTCCCGATATTACTGCCCCGAATTCGACCCTGATTTTATCTTACTTCCGGTCAGAATGGGTCGAAAAGTCTGACGATGCTGCGAGAACGACGGTAGGAGTATTGTTTATTTAACAAAGATAAAATCGGTGCTCGGAATGGTTTTCGGGGCCTCGAGCGAACATTCCCGATATAACTGCCCCGAATTCCTCCTCGATTTTATCTTACTTCCGGTCAGAATGGGTCGAAAAGTCTGACGATGCTGCGAGAACGGCGGTAGAAGCATTGCTTATTTAACAAAGATAAAATCGGTGCTCGGAATTGTTCTCGGGGCCTCGAGCGAACATTCCCGATAATACTGCCCCGAATTCGTCTCCGATTTTATCTTACTTCCGGTCAGAATGGGTCGACAAGTCTGACGATGCTGCGAGAACGACGGTAGGAGAATTGTTTATTTAACAAAGATAAAATCGGTGCTCGGAATGGTTCTCGGGGCCTCGAGCGAACATTCCCGATATTACTGCCCCGAAATCGTCTCCGATTTTATCTTACTTCCGGTCAGAATGGGTCGAGAAGTCTGACGATGCTGCGAGCACGACGGTAGGAGAATTGTTTATTTAACAAAGATAAAATCTGTGCTCGGGATGATTCTTGGGGCCTCGAGCGAACTTTCCCGATATTACTGGCCCGAATTCGTCTCCGATTTTATCTTACTTCCGGTCAGAATCGGTCGAGAAGTCTGATGATGCTGCGAAAACGACGGCAGGAGCATTGTTTATTTAACAAAGATAAAATCAGTGCTCGGAATTGTTCTCGGGGCCTCGACCGAACATTCCCGATATTACTGCCCCGAAATCACCACCGATTTTATCGTACTTCCGGTCAGAATGGGGCAAGAAGTCTAAAGATGCAGCGAGAACGACGATTGGAGCATTGTTTATTTAACAAAGATAAAATCGGTGCTCGGAATAGTTTTCGGGGCCTCGATCGGAAATTCCCGATATTACTGCCCCGAAATAGTCTCCGATTTTATCTTACTTCCGGTCAGAATGGGTCGAGCATTCTTCAACCCATTCTTCGACCTCATTCCGATTCTATCTTACTTCCGGTCAGAATGGGGCAAGAAGTCTAAAGATGCAGCGAGAACCATTCCGAGCACCGATTTTATCTTTGTTAAATAAACAATGCTCCTACCGCCGTTCTCGCAGCATCGTCAGACTTTTCGACCCATTCTGACCGGAAGTAAGATAAAATCGAGGACGAATTCGGGGCAGTAATATCGGGAATGTTCGCTCGAGGCACCGAGAACCATTTCGAGCACCGATTTTATCTTTGTTAAATAAACAATGCTCCGACCGTCGTTCTCGCTGCATCGTCAGACTTCTCGACCCATTCTGACCGGAAGTAAGATAAAATCGGAGACGAATTCGAGGCAGTATTATCGGGAATGTTCGCTCGTGGCCCCGAGAATCATTCCGAGCACCGATTTTATCTTTGTTAAATAAGCAATGCTTCTACCGCCGTTCTCGCAGCATCGTCAGACATTTCGTTGAGTCAGCATCATCATGGCACCGTTAAGTGTCATCTTTCGGACAACATTTGGATGCCTTTTCGCTATCTCCCGCCAATTCCAAACACGTCAAAAAGACAGCAGATTACCGATGTCCGGAAGATATCATGAAAAATACATCTTATGTGATTATTCTTTAGGATATCCTTCGGACAACGTTTAATTAGATACAATAGATAACAGCAGATAGATAACTTTTTGATTCCTGAAAATAGTCATCAATTGGACAACAGCTTGCGATGCCTTTAAGACATTCGTTTTCACCGCCAAAAGATATCATAAAAAAGATAAATTTACGACAACATTAAACGGGATGTTGTTTGAAATATGTCGAATAGTTATCTTACGGTAATGTCTTGAAGATAACCTGAAAAGGGTAAGTTATCGGCGTCAACTGGACATCTATGCTACCTGGGTATGTACTTACGACTATATATTTAAACACTGTTTCTTTTATTTATATTGTTCACACTTTGCTCGTCGGTGATCGGAATAATGGTGCACTAGGTATGCGAGCCGATGAGGGTATAACGGTCATTCGTTAAGCGTCATCTTTCGGACAACATTTGAATGCCTTGTCACTATCTCCCACCCATTCCACGTACGTCAAAAGACAGCATATTAACGATGTCTGAAAGACATCTTATGTGATTAGTCTTTAGGATACCCTACGGACAACATTTAATTCGATACAATAGATAACAGCAGACAGATAACTTTTTGATACCTGACAATAGTCATCGATTGGATAACAGTTTGTTATACCTTACAGACATCCGTTTTCACCGCCGAAAAATATCATAAAAAAGATAACTTCACGACAACATTAAACGGGATGTTGTTCAAAAGATAGCGAAAAGTTATCTTATGGTAATGTCTTAAAGATAACCTGAAAATGGTAACTTATCCGCGTCAACCGGACATCAAAGAACAATGCCTTGCGATCTGTTTATATTAAAACTCACAAACAGCAAGCGGTAACGCGACAATTCTTATGACAACGATATTTAACCCAACAACTCATGACTTATTTTTTTTATCACACCTCAATTTCTTAGATATGATAGAGTCCAATTTTAAAGGTTCTATTTTCACCAGAAAGTAAATAGCGAGCGAGCCATCTGATTTAATTAACATTCCATTAGTGAACAATCCATTTAAAGACTAAAAAACGGCAAGATTGCCAAAAACCTCATTATTTGCATAAAAATTGGGGTGCGACCGGACCCCAGTCATGAGTTTTAGGGTTGAATAAAAATTAAAAGATAATCGTATACAAGAAATTGAAATTACCCATTGCCGGAAAGAATTTGAAAAGTTGTCCTGTATTGTTTTCTTGTACAACGAACGGTGGAAAACGTATTAAATAATAATCTTTTTGTTCTTGAATACATTTATTACTCAGGTCAATATGATGGTAATTTATTCCTAGTCAAGAACAATGCCTTGCGATCTGTTTGTACTCAAACTCGCAATCAGCGAATCGGTAAGGCGGTTATTCTGACAATAACATATTTGAATGAAAATAAAATGGAAATCACAAGAAAGAAACTGCAATTACTCATTGAGGCAAGAAATTTAAAAAATTGTCCGGTAATTATTTTTCGATTTGAGCAAAACACCGTAATAACAATATAAAGTCGAAACTGAAATATCTGTGTCCTCTTGTCGACATTAAGGCTGGTTTGTCTCGAAAAATTGATTGTAACAATTCTCAAATTGTTTGAATATTATGTGTATGTAACCTCTTTTATCCGACCTTCGATTAAGGTGGTGTATCTTCGGATTATACGCAGATCTCGGATAAAACGGAAGAATCTGCTATGCCTATGCGTGGGATAGCCCTATATTGCTACTGTTTTTCGTATTAGCCGAGATTTCACTTATCCGACGTACCCTCTCCTCACATTACCTCGGATAAGGGAGTTTCTACTGTATTTGCCATGGAGGCTAGGATGTGTATTCGATCCTCCTCCATCTCTCTTACACGACATCGATACTCAGCTTACTTCTCGAGGTCTTAGAGATAATGGCGCCATTCCTGTTTGACCACATTTTTGTAGCCACTTTGAAATCCACAGATCGGACTCCTCCCACTCTAGCCTCCATGTCTAAGACCGTGGCTTCAGCTTCTGAGGGTGACGCATCAATTATTAAGTTCAAAAAATAACTATTGATGACATACGTTGCCTTTCCGCGGTTCACCATCATCGTCGCTATGCGATTTCCATCGTTTCAGCGTATCTCACAAACGGTCGCAAAGGCATGTATTACAATATATACACCGTCCTCCTTAAATGCCACGGTCTTACATACAGTAGCGTGATGATGTAACTTGGTAGCAACGGTTTCCGTTGTCGTTAGCTAGTGACAGCCAATCGCATGCACGGTCACAGAAGACAGGGGGCCTCTTATTGGCTGTCGCTAGCTAACGATAACGAAAACTGTCGTTACTGAGTTACAACGAGTTACAGAATCATGCTACAGGTCGCTGTAGCATGATTGTCGCTTCTGCCACGTGAAGCGCTGCTACTTGGGGGTGAGCCAATCGATCACAGGTCCGACCACGGTCTTGACCGTGGGTCCGACAGCTGCGCAATTTGCGATTTTCACGTCCTACAGGTAGCGCAGCGATATTTCAATTGGCTGGTCAAAGTATAGCCTCAAACGTAAAAAATGACTTCGTTCTTGATGTCCTGCGAGCTGACTATTGGATGCTCCGTGCTCGATTGTACAGATGCTACGGCAGTGAATCATTTATATTCCACTCTTTTTTTCTCTGTCAGCTCTGGATTTAGATTTTCTGAGTTTATGAGAGTCACTTGCAGGTTTCGAACATGAGTGATTCTATTTTTCAGAGCATACTTTTTACAAGCGACGTCTAAAATTATATTTATACATTGTATATAACAGAAATAACTTTTAATGTTGCTCGATTTATTATTTATGAAGATACAAAGTTGGAAAGAATAAATCTTGCGGAGTGACTACAAACGCGCCTTGATGGCCTGCAGAGAGTCATTTTCAGAGCCAAGAACCACTTTCTTTTTTTCTCAAACTGCATTTTTAGGTGGCTTATTGAACGAGAATTCACTTGCATTACCCGTCTTGCACTCTGGAACACAGCAGAATCGTGAGAAGTTTTTCGTTTTTTTAAATGTTGTCCATTGTTATCAATGTATTTTGACAAAGTTTACTATACTAGTAGAGCTTCTGCCTTAGGCTGCGAGAGGCGCCAAGACTTTTGGGGGTCGCGAATGGAGCAGATTGTACGGAATAATAGTACGTTGTGTATCAAGGAGACGAAGTGGGACCTTTAAGCCGAGCGCAACGTTCAATTCAGTGCAAGTCGTAGACGAGCGCGCAAGACGAACAAGCGTACTGAAAAAATCGCGCGAGGCGCAGAAGCCCCTTTCTTCACGGTGTGTACGATTATTTACATAACAAAACCATGATTTCCGAGCTTTTGTGTTGTTAAATACATATGGCTGCAAGCACGTGCAGAAGGTGCAATGCATATGGAAGCTCTATCGCACATGCAAGTTGCATTATGCGTGCCGGCGGGGGTGGAGTAGCACCCCCCGCCCCTTGGCACTAAACGTAATTTTGAAATGTATCAGCATATCGTAATATACTATCTTATTAATAACTGATAACAAGGCGTTCTCCAATAACGCACGGAAAAGCGAGAAAAACACAATCTCGTTATATCATAGTACTTTTTAAATGCATCATTATATTTGAATGTACTCTGTGTAGAGATAATTTCGAGATGAATAAATATGTTATTCATCCTGATACAAGTTTGTCGCGGGGTCAGGTGAAAGTGACAGCTGTTCTACAGCGGCGTTCAATGCCCGTGAGCGTGACAAATGCAGACGCGAAAATTTTACGGGCCTAGGCCCTGAAAGACCTCTTTTCGGTCCTGTTTACAGGCACGAGCAAAACATGGTAGTGGTGTTTAAAAAATATTTTTGAGAGCGATACGAATAGAATACGATTCAGTTTTTTTTTACTTCTGATTCTATGGTGAAAATGACAATTATTATTTCAGTAGACTGCATTTCCCGTATGTTCGAACTTCTGTTATTTTTCAATTTAGTTTTTGGCTATTGGAGTAGATGGGATATGCGGTAAATATGGCATGAACAAAATTATTCGGCCTATATTTTGTTCTTCATAAAAATCTGTTTTTTTTTGCAGTAGATTGCATTCCTTGTTCGCTTTTACAGCTTTTATTTTTATTTTTTATTTCGTTATAATGTTGACGCGCAGCTGGAGATAAATATGGTGGAAGAGTACTAAAAAAAGAAATAAACGCAATGTGTATGTTTACGTACGAAATGCACGAAATGACGCCGAAGGAAATAGTCCGAGTTTTATTACATTGATGCTTTATGCTTGCTTGTGTGAAACAAAAAACTTAATCGATTATGTGAATTTAATCATTTTCGATGGGGTTATTATGGGGGAGGCACCAGTCTTTTTTCGGAGGAAGGGGGCGTGCTCGCCCCTCCCCCCTCCTGGTTATGCCAATAGAGCGATGCTGAAATTTTCGGAAAGAGATTTATCAGAGGCGACTAATATTTACGACTAACGAAAGAGCTCAAGCTCTGCAGTCCCGAATTCCAGACAGTCTAATAGTCTATTCTCGCAAAAAACGACCACTTATGAGAAATCTCTATTCGACAATTCGTGAGGATGTTAACCTTCGATATGTCCTTAAGGTGAAGGAGACCTTATATGTTTGATCCGAGCTTTCTCAAAAATGAATAATATTTAGAGCTAAATAAAATCGTCAAGCCCTGCGTTATTAAATTCTACAGAGTTTTTGTTTGGTTATTTTTTTTTTCTAAAAAATGTAACCATCTATGAAAAAATAGGCAATTTATTTGAAAAAATAAAAATCTCGGGCATACATGAAATGGGAAAACAACACATATTGTAATACTTTTCTAGTCAGCGATAGCTTAAGATGAATAACAAACAAAACGAATTATTTATTACTGTTACAGTAGGTAAAAGTACACAACTACAACAATTATGACTTATGTTCAAAGGCGTTGACTACTACGACGGATTTTCACCTGATGATTACCTCTAAGGTATTCTTTTCGCGGAGGGGCGCATTTTGTGAGGCCATAAGCAGGGCCCTTCCGAATCATCGGTTAATTACAGTAGCACTTAAGGTAGTTCTGTAGGTACACGTATGAGCCAAAAGTTTCGGTCGAAGCGTATAGTAACATCCAATGCCTATACTATGCTGTTGGTTGTAAATTTTTGACAGAGCTTGTACCCTCTATATGTCCCACACATTCGCACCTCATGCATAGATGGGTCCATGGTCTTAGATACAGGCAGCCCCCTAACACTGGCCTACTATTCCTATACGATAAACAAAAACGCGTTTCGTCCCAGCTTTTGAGTTCTAATCGCCACTACCTAGCGTTGGCTGTTATGTGACAGCCTTCGGCTCTCAATACTCCGATCCGCTGAACGTTTCGATACTTTCGTGGCTTTCGTCCTGTTATCGTTATTGCGACGTTATTTATTGTGTTCGAACGGAAAATCCTTAGGACGGAAAATCATTTCAAATATATCAGTAGACTTTTATTCATGTAAAATATTCGAAACACGGGCGCAACATACATATATATGCATGCCGGTCACACAACTGCTAGCGCCACAGTGCTGCAAGGACATTTTGCGAACAGCATTTATCTTCCAGTGTTAGGGGGCTGGATACAGGTCTGGAAACTCCAGTGGAAGGGGTAAGTAGCATATTGAAGAGAGTTGGTAGTTCACTAGTCGCCACTAGGTTCGATGCGATCAGAGTGCCAGTTGCGGCGCGCCCAGGGGGGGGGGGAGTTCCAGACAGAGACAGCACTATTCAGCCATGCTTCTATCCCTTTATCTCTGTCCCACCTTCATGTCCGTTACACGGATATTCATTATGAGTTCGAAACACTGTTGAAGGGGCCAAGAAAAGGCGTTAGTCCTGTCAGTCTCGATTAATACAATAACAAATATATGATCTTAATCGTAATTAAACAAACAAACTTTCTAAAGCCAAGCCAGCGTGATAAGCACCCTGATAGACAAACGTGCTGTGAAAAATCACATGTCAGCATTATAGCGGCAAGAGGACAGCATACGGCGGCACACCGTGACACCAATATGATGTCTTTTGCTTCCACAATAAGCTACAAATTTGCCGCACAATGCGTGGTTTGGCGAAATAGATGTGTGATGCCAAGATGACAAGTTTGCAGCAAATATACGCAACACTTACCTGCTGCAACAACGGTACTGATGCGGCAAGCTCCAGATTTGGAGGGATGTCATCTTTATGCCGCGTTCCAGTCATAAATGCACCATGCTGTGACGCTCCGTTGCCGGTAAATACGAGGCAAGTTATCGCGGCATTGAGACGGAAAAAATGGAATACGATATTCCGGCAAGGTTAAGAGGGAATGACACCTTATCGCGGTCGGTATGGTAGAACAATTATAGATTCCCAGAAATCTCTGGAACGGCTCTTCAGATCCCGTCGAAACTTTGCCAAACGACGTCAAATACATAGACGAATAGCTGTCAACCCCTCAAATTTTCTGAATTTGTGAAAAAAAATGTAGATTGGCTTATCATAAGCCAATTTAGCTTTTTTTTCTCAAATTCAGAAAACTTGAAGGGCAGACAGGTATTCGTCTATGTATTTGACGTCGTTTGGCAAAGTTTCGACGGGATCTGAAGAGCCGTTCCAGAGTTTTGGGAATCTATAATTGTTCTACCATACCGACCGTGATAAGGTGTCATTCCCTCTTAAGGCGTTACCCCCACTTGTAGCGCAAAAAAGGCCTTTTTCATGAATTTTTTAAAAGAAAACTATAAAACTTTTTTACTCGATCAATATACCATCTTAAAGAACATATCTTGAAAAACTTTCGGTAATTTTTTTTTTGAAAAATATTACATTGTTTAGTGGCAAATGGCCGTCAATGAAATAATGTTTTTATATACACGGTTTGCGGTGACCAACATTGCGGCGAAGTGGATCATCTGAAAATAAAATGCGGGTGGATTTAGTCAAATATAAAGGTAGGTTTACACTACGACACTTTGGTGTATACACTCAATGTGTACATCGAGTGTCTGTGTGTGAACACCACTGTCTGATCTCGGGACATTTATTGCGACATCTCGCTAGGTGTCGCGTCGAGCGCCGTGTGAACAGGTTGTGTCGGAGTGTCTGCGGCAGTGTCCAAGTTTTCGAACCGGCGCGAAATTATCCAGACACTCGCGACCCGCGGTAAATCAAAATGGCCATTACGTGGAGCAAGGAGAGCATTAAAAATTTGATATTTTTTGTGGAAGGACTGCCTGAACTTTGGCAAATATGTTGTGCTGATTATAAAAAATAGAGTAAAAAAACAGGCAGCACTTCAATGCTTGGCGGAACAGTTTGGCACAATATCGGCTAAAGTTGACAGAAAAATGCATAATTTAAGAACACAGCTTAAGGGGCTATACCAGTGTGAACGCTGGAAATTTGGGTGATTTTCAGGACTTTTTGGACGAAAAGTACTCAATTAAATCTTTTGGAAAATTAAAAATATATTTGACCTATATTAAATAATTTTTTCATAGGTAAATATTGAGATCCAAGCGACTAATGCGCTGCCTTCGCAGGCGCAAAAAAAAGTTCCTCCACTGCTGACATAATTCCGGCTGATTGAGTAGCTGAAACCGAAAAAGGAAAAAAATGTCGTTAAACTAGAAGGTATTTCCTGTACAATGACGTAGGATTTTTTAAAAATATCACAATCTAACAAAATGGCGTGGTTATGAAAAATATCTCTTTTCTTGCCTATAAAATGGTCGTTTTTTCAATGCCAAATCGTCAATTTTCATCCAATAAAAAATATCCTACGTCATTGTAGAGTAAATATATCCAAGAGTACTCAGTTCAAATTTCAAGTCAATCGGATCTCTTTGAGTTACAATGTCAGCAAATTTGAAAAATCTCATTTCGAGAAAAATGCGTTTAGAGATTTAACTATCGATTTTTAAATCGATAAAATGACATTGACATATATAATATAAATGATAATGATATTCTTGAAAGAATAAACTGTCGAAAAAGGCAAAAAAATCTATCTTTTTAAAGTGTCACACTGGTATAGCCCCTTAATAACAGCGCGCAAAATTACGGCTGCCGCCGCACGGCGTTTCTCCATGGCGTCCGTGTGGGTACTGCAGAGACGTGTCAGTAGTTTTGTGTGTGAACACCTGAGACACTTGTGTAGCGACATCACAGTACAGACACTTTCTGGGACACCGAAACCGTCTTATGTGTGAACAGAACGGACATTAGTGTCAGACATTTGTGTCGCAATAAGTGTCGTAGTCTATGCAGGCCTTAAAGGTAGGTTTACACTACGACACTTTGGTGTATACACTCAATGTATACATCGAGTGTCTGTGTGTGAACACCACTGTCTGATCTCGGGACATTTATTGCGACATCTCGCTCGGTGTCGCGTCGAGCGCCGTGTGAACAGGTTGTGTCGGAGTGTCTGCGGCAGTGTCCAAGTTTTCGAACCGGCGCGAAATTATCCAGACACTCGCGACCCGCGTTAAATCAAAATGGCCATTACGTGGAGCAAGGAGAGCATTAAAAATTTGATCTTTTTTGTGGAAGGACTGCCTGAACTTTGGCAAATATGTTGTGCTGATTATAAAAAATAGAGTAAAAAAACAGGCAGCACTTCAATGCTTGGCAGAACAGTTTGGCACAATATCGGCTAAAGTTGGCAGAAAAATTCATAATTCAAGAACACAGCTTAAGGGGCTATACCAGTGTGAACGCTGGAAATTTGGTTGATTTTCGGGACTTTTTGGACGAAAAGTACTCAATTAAATCTTTTGGAAAATTAAAAATATATTTGACCTATATTAAATAATTTTTTCATAGGTAAATATTGAGATCCAAGCGACTAATGCGCTGCCTTCGCAGGCGCAAAAAAAAGTTCCTCCACTGCTGACATGATTCCGGCTGATTGAGTAGCTGAAACCGAAAAAGGAAAAAAAGGTCGTTAAACTAGAAGGTATTTCCTGTACAATAACGTAGGATTTTTGAAAAATATCAAAATCTAACAAAATAGCGTAGTTATGAAAAAAGTCTCTTTTCTTGCCTATAAAGTGGTCGTTTTTTTCAATGCCAAATTGTCAATTTTCATCCAATCAAAAATATCCTACGTCATTGTAGAGTAAATATGTTCAAGAGTACTCAGTTCAAATTTCAAGTCAATCGGATCTCTTTGAGTTACACTGTCAGCATATTTGAAAAATCTCATTTCGAGAAAAATGCGTTTAGAGATTTAACTATCGATTTTTGCAAGATAAAATGATATTGACATATATAATTTAAATGATAATGATATTCTTGAAAGAATAAACTGCCGAAAAAGGCAAAAAAAATCGATCTTTTTAAAGTGTCGCACTGGTATAGCGCCTTAATAACAGCGCACGAAATTACGGCTGCCGCCGCACGGCGTTTCTCCATAGCGTCCGAGCGGGTACTGCAGCTGTGTCAGTAGTTTTGTGTGTGAACACCTGAGACACTTGTGTAGCGACATCACAGTACAGACACTTTCTGGGACACCGAAACCGTCTTATGTGTGAACAGAACGGACATTAGTGTCAGACATTTGTGTCGCAATAAGTGTCGTAGTCTATGCAGGCCTTAAGTATAAACTAGTCTTTAATCGAAGGACTTCAAAAAATATTCATTTTTCACAAAATGGCGGACAGTCAAAGTTAATGGTTCGATTTTAACGAAAAAAATCGAACGATTAACGACTACATTTTTACGTATTAAATAAGCCTGCAAAATTTCAAGAAGATCGGTTCATTAGTGTTCGAGTAATCTTGGTCACCGACTTCAGAAATGCCATTTTGAGAAAAACGCGTTTAAAGTTTCAATTTCCGGTCGTTTACACAACGGAATCTTCTCTTTCAACGCTCATATCTCAGTCAATTTTGTTCGGATCGACTTGAAATTTTCAGGACATATTCCCAGATATTTATACTTCAAAAAAATGTAATAAAAAAATTGATTTTTTCAAAATCGCAAATGGGGGTAACCCCTTAAGGCACATTGGCGGCACGCTGTGACGTTCCATTGCTGGCAAAAATAAGGTATATGGTTATAACCATAGGCAGATTCGCTACGACAAATATCATGATCCTAAAATTAGTAATATACGTTGAACCAGTTGGATGGTCGAGTGCACGGTCTTACATACAGGTCTGGAAACTCCGTTAGTTCACATGGTTCCTTTGCTGAAGTTCGCCGCGAGAGGCGCTGCAATCGAGGAGTCAGTGTGCGAGAGAGACAACAATACTCACTCTCACTCACCAATGCTTGCAAGCAGTACTTATCGGAGTTACTACTTGCAAATATTTATACGTATACGTGATCATCATCTGTTGTTTTTCCTAACACTATATATGGAGATAGCATTTTATATTACAGCGCAAATATAATTTCGCGTTTATCAATCATATAATAACAATTATTTATCCCTTAAAATTCAAATAATGGCGTCTTATGACGGCAATAAGGAAGATTTTTAGTCTTTATCGTTCTGGGGGGGGGGGGGGGGGATGTACAAAATAACGAAAAAACCAAACCTCTTTTCAATTTTTGATGATCGTTCGTTCATTGGTTTGTCAATTTAGACATATTTTTTTACGAACATTTTTTTTCTTCATATTTTCTTGAAGGACGTTTTGCCTCATGCGCAACCTAATGTAATAAATAATGGGGTATAATAAGATATCCGAACCATGTTTTTCACATGGAAAGGAAAACTTGATCCCGTTAATACATCTTCGACTGTTAAATCAAACACGTTAACCTTTAAGGAATGCTTCGCAAAACACGTTTCAACGTAGTCTATTAGTTTAAAGAATATTGAATTGACATGGATTAACCTGCCACGAGATTTCGTATCCATCAATTTAGAAATTGCTTGCATAAGTACCCTGAAATATGCACGTTATGGTTTTATTAATTTATTGACAAACACAAATCTAAGATTCTATTTAAATTTAACTTACGTCCCAGTAAAAAGAAACGCATCAAACGTGATAGACATAAAGCCGATCATGTTAGATAAATGTATATTATTTAAATTATCCCCTGTAATTAATAGTAGCGAAAGAATTGGAAACAATTTTTTGTACTGGGATGATCATTTCGACGATTCTACCATCGTGCTATGAGAGTTGTTAGTTTATTCTACGGCTAACTACGTTGAGTTAATAGGAAGCCTGCTTCATGAAAAACTAGTTGAAAATTTTAAAACCTGTCGCGTAATAAACTATACAGTCTATCGCCAGAGGAAGGGTATAATTGTGATCGACAGGGTACTCGATGACATCGTCGGTCTCCCCTTTTCCTTTATCTGAAACGGCGTCTGATTTTCGTGGAACTTCGTCACGGTACTTGACTATTTTGGGTGCTGATTTTTCGCCACTCAAAGCTTTCAGATCGCTTAGCGATATCAAAATCTGCGGCCATGTTTCGTTCTGTAATGGTACAGTTATCATATTTTGGAGGCTTAATCACGCTATATACTGATAACAGTTTATATAGCTGCAAAAGATTGACAGTTTCACTTTAAGGCTTCTGTAAGCCTTATTGGACTTCGGTACTACGCAGGACTTCGGCATTACTTCGCGGTTACTCGACGACCATATTCAAGTAATGTGTTCGCTGTCAAAACTGACTCCTCGATACTAGCGACACCACGATTTCTGTTTCAATAGTGGAACCACCCCCACCGCCCGAATTTCATTGAGTTTCCAGACCTGTATGTAAGACCGTGCACGCTGACCACTCGACCACGGTCCACGGTCTTACATACAGGTCTTGCAACGAAGCTAAATTTTCGTGGTGGGGGTAGGCACTCTTATATGTTTTAGTTTTCGATTCACTAGGCGCCGCTACGCGTCACTACTAGCAAGGGGAAGTAGTTTCTCCCTTACCTCTTACCGGCGAATGGGCCAAAGGTGTTTACGTCACGCAGCCAACGGCGCATGCGTTGCGGTCAGGAGGGAAAAGGACACAAGAGCTATTTCTCTCTTCGTCGCACCACTACTTCCCCTTGCCGTCACGCACCAAGCGGCAGAAATCGGAATAAAAAGCAAAACATCTAAAGGTGCCTACCCCCACTACCGCCGTTGTCAGACCTGTATGTAAGACCGTGCCACGGTCTTACATACAGGTCTGGAAACTCTGCCAGAATTCGCATGGTGGGGGTAGGCCGCTTACTGACGAAAATATTCGTTGAGAATTGACACTACGCGGCGCTGCAATCTTGCCCCCAGTTGAACATAACCACGAAAAATAATTTTTCTAAACAAAAGCGACTCATTAGTGGATTCCCTGTGCTATTGACTTATCGAAAGTGAAAAAATGCCGAGAATCTGTGTTGTGCCGGGGTGCAAAACTAGAATGAGAATTGAACTATCGAAGCACTCGTTATTTCGCGTGCCAAAAGATACAGTGCGGTGGAAACAGTGGGAAAACGAGATTCCGGGTATTTCAAAATTAAGTTCGTTGGATGTCATTTGTGACAAACATATATATACATATGTGTGGCGGTCCTGCTAGTTCCACCATCTCACCGCTACGCGGCTACATCGTTCAAGCGTTTCTCACAAGCGGTTGCAGGGGCATGCGTTCCTATATATAAACCGTCTTTCCCCTAGATCCTAACACCCAGCGCGTCTAGGGCAGGGTACAGTGACACAGCCCTACTGATGAGTCTGTCACTGTACCCGAGACGAAACGCAAACATTCTTTTCCTGCCTCTTCCTATCTTACCGACCTTACAGAACCTGGACAAGCAGCGGACAACTACAGGAGTAGAGAGCCACCGACCGAATCTCGACATATGTGTGTTTGTCACAAATGACAATACACACACACACACACACACACACACACACACACACACACACACACACATATATATATATACACTGCAGAACCAATAATTGAAATGAGGTGTACGGTGACAGGCAGATGTAGAGTATAGCGGCGATTAGCTCTGACTTTTTTCAATACCTCCGTCTGCCGCCGTACCGCACTTCGCCATCAACTCTTTTAAGATAGCAGCGCCCCTAGCGGCCAGTGTAGTAAAGAAATTTCGTCAGTAAGCAACCCTCCTCATCCGACGGAGTTTCCAGACCTGTATATAAGATCGTGCCAGGAAGACTAGAGGTAAGAAGTACGAACGTCTGTGGCGAGCCCGATCCAAAAGCGTCCGTGAAACCATGGAGACTAGAGTAAAGGAGCCCGAACGCATATGACGAAATCGTCGAAAAGTGGATCGCGAAAGTGATGAAAGATCTTGTAGTTCGAAAAATATCCGCAAGCGATACTAGCGCCTGGTACCGAATAGGATAGGTGCGTGAGGACCGGCTTAGTAGTTTTGCGACATACATACAGTGACGTATTACTGTCAGTCAGTGCAGCCAGATCGCGCGTAAAAGTTACCCCTTCTCTAGTCTCTTACGCGCCTATCACACAATCATAGTAGCGCGTGTCCGTGAGCGAGCGACGCTCGGACGTCTTCGGAAAGAGCCGAGCACGGTCGAAGTTTCCCGACCGCGCCTTCGGCAGCCACACCAACACATGGACGCTGAGCACGTTCATATGCGGCCAAGCCGAAACGCTTCGAGGGAAAAAGCAATCTGAGCACGACTCGCGCGTGACTTCACCCGACGGCACGCCGGAGGCTTTTAGAGGATTTCAATGCTTATTTAGCTCTAGATTCTCTGCGGTATTGATGTATAAAAAAAATGTATCACGCACTCTGATCGCTATTTTTTTTAGTTTATACGTTAATTTAAATATTATAATAAATCTAAATTACAACTTATTTTTCTTATATAAAATTGTTTACGCTTTACTCACACCCGTCCTTATGTCAAATAAATTATAATTCATAAAAGTAAGCGGAAATATATTTATATTCGTATTATTATCCTCCTATTATCGAATCCTAAGTACCGGAAAGTGTACATATTCTACAAGCGATGGGATGGTCCCGTTGGTAACGTTCCTGGCTTCGGTCCGCACGGGTCCCTAGTCCAAATTTTTCTCCAAATTTTTCATAATTTCTCATATTTTAGTCGTATTTGAGATTTTCGGAGAAAAAATGATTTAAAACATATTCAAGTTCTGGTCTATTTCCCAAAAACACATTTTTTTTACTTAAAATTCATGATTTCCCATTTTTTTCCCGGAAATTTCTCTTTTTCCTATGACCTGAGTCAACGGCTGCGGACATATTCGGAGAACAGTTAAAGATGAAAAGAAATGAGATTTTCGTAAAAAAAAACTTATTATTGTTATTTATTTCCGGACATTTCCCTTTTTCCTATTACCTGAGTGAACGGCTGCGAAGATATTCGGAGAAAATTTAAAGATGAAAAAAAGAGATTTTCGTAGAAAATTGTTATTATTTTTTTTCCGGAACTTTTTCTTTTTCCTATTAACCGGTGCGATGGTCTAGTGGTTAGCGTTCGAATCCCAGTCGCATACATTTCGTTGTGAAATGTTTTTCCTCGGCATTTCGCGGCGAAATAAGACGAGTTCCACGACTGGGGGGCGAACTCGATAACTGGCTGTATTGGTGTAGGTTTTCCGCAGTTTCCCTATACCCATGACAGAAATGTCATGATGAATGTAATACAGAGGGGGAAGTCGGCTACGGCCGCAAGAGGGGGAACAGGGAGAAAGATGGAGAAAAAAGGAGTAAAAAACAGTAGAGGAAAGAAACGGGCACAATGAGGGGAAAGAATAGGTAACAAACGCGAAAAGCGTGTACCTAAGAAAAAAACCAATGACAAAAAATTAGATTTTTGTAAAAAGAACTTATTACATTTTTTATCCGTCATAATTCTGAGAAATAATGAATTTCCGAAATGTTTGCAAACATTATTTTCCTTAAGGGGTAACACCACTTTAACAGCCTGCCACGAAGCGTTTCAGACAAATAATACTTGGGGTAATTATTAAGCATATATTGAAGTATATTGCAAAAAAATGTTATGGGAAAATATTATAAAATTGCGACACTGCAGCAAATTCTTCCGAGACATGTTGAACTTAAGGTGCTCTGTGTCGTGCAGTATAACTTGTGCCAATTTTAATCTGGACAAAATAATTTTTTTAATTAAATCTAGATGAGTGTAGCTAGTGAACCACGTAGGGGATTTTAGAAATATTGATTTTTGAGTAATTGCCGAGTATTTGACTAAATATGTTCAATTTGTTTTTAAGACATTTATTTGTTAATAAATATTGTTTAAACTAGCTTATCGAAAATCCCTTACGTGGTTCAGTACCTACATTCATGTAGATTTAACAAAACAAAATTCTTTTTTTTAGATTAAAATTGGCAGTTATCTGCGTGCCGCAGAGGTTCGACATGCTTCGGAAGAATTGCTACAGTGTTGCCATTTTCTAATATTTTCGGCTAAAAATTTCTAGCAATATACTTAAAGATATGCTCAATAAATACCGCAAGTATTATTTGTTTATCACATTTTCTTCCGCCAAAAAAAAATATCAAAAAATACGCTTCCTGTAAGGCCGTTACAGCAATGTTACCCCATAAAGTCTTCATATAATTTCCGAGATTTTCCCGGGATCGTAATTAAAATGATGAAGTATTCGGAACAATACGGAAAAATTTGAAAAAATTCGGAGAAATTCGGTGAAACTCGGATGTTTGCGTAAAAATAATTGTCCGCAAAACTCAGAATTCTTCATATTTGTTCCAATTCATAGAAAAATACGGAAAAATTTTCCGACAAAAATCGGAGTTTTTCGGAAAAAAATTTGCACTAGGGGCGCGGGATCGTTGCCCGCGCTCAGTGCTTTTTTTTAAAATTATTATTACTATTAATTCTTATTTGATTAGTTATTTTTATTAGTTATCATTATTATTTTAATTAGTTATCTTTTAATGTCGATGTAGAGGCGGTTCATGTACGATGAAAATAACACTCGCACAATGTGATAAACGAATGAGGACTTTATTACAAGAGAAATCGAACAACATGCGATGAGCGAGTCAGTGTCTCTTTGATACGCGTGTTGAACGTAGGGAAAAAATGCAAAAACGCGGCAAGTCGGTCGGCGTCCGCGGGAACATAAAAAAAAGAGGGCGCTCACGGGCGTCTCGCGTCGTGAGCGTGGGCTACGGCTAGTGCTGCCACGGCAGGAACCGTCGCCCTCTAGGATTGCCATTGGGTGGCGATTGGCGCGACTTTCGAATCGCTATGATCGTGTCACAACACTCCCCCTCGATTCGGAGTGTCGTGATTCCGGGTCCACGATCTTCACGAGACCGAGAAGATTCAGACATCTGATGTGCTTCTGTCTCGTTACGCCCTTCGTTAAGAAATCTGCTCTCATTTCTTCGGAGGGCGTGTACTCGACCTTGATTTCGCCGGATTCGAGTACTTCTCGAACGTAGTGGTGGCGAACGTCAATGTGGTTGCTTCTGTTGTGGAAGACAGGATTTTCCGCCAGTTTTCGTGCGCCATTGTTGTCGCAATGTATCACGACTTCTTCCGTCTTGGGCGAACCGAGATCCACGGGTAGACGTCTCAGGTGTGTGGCCTCTTTGGCCGCTTCGGAGAGGGCCATATACTCCGCTTCCGTCGACGATAGGGCCACCGTCTTTTGCTTCCGGGCTTCCCATGAAATAGGACATCCCCCGAGAATGAAGATGTGACCGGTGTACGACGGTCTGTCGATAGGACAGTTGGCCCAATCGGCGTCAACGTACGCTTGCAGAGGAAGTCTGGTACGACGATACTCGAGACCCACGTCCTTTGTGCCCTGCAAGTACCTGAGCACTCGTTTCGCCGCCATCCAATGCTCAGTTCTGAAACCACAGCAGAACTGGCTGAGGTAGCTTACTGCGTAAGCGATGTCGGGCCGCGTGCACACTGCCAAGTACATGAGCGCGCCCACGAGCTCACGGTAGGGCAGCTTCTTCTCTTCCGGGCTTGGATCCTCGTCGCTTCTTTTCAATTTTGTCCCGGGTTCCCGTGGTGTGGAGACCGCTTTAAGGTAAGACCGCACTGAGCGGAAGTGCACTACCGCCGAGCGGCGCGGCACGACGAGACCAAATATTGTTTGTATGAAATCGTATGAGATGGAACGCACTACGCGGCAGCAGCACTGCGCGGCCCGACACTGCGCGGTAAAGTTGACCAACTGACCAAATATGACGCGCCGTGTCGCGTCGCGCAGTTCCGTTGCCGCCAATGCGGCATAGCAAGTGGCGCCACACTGCCCGTCGTTCAAGTCATAGACGCGTTCGACGCGCGAAATGTGCGTTTGTTTGTCAAAATGGCGTTAGACGAGGAAAAGTTAATTCTATTTGTAAATCAATATCCAGAGTAATATGACCTCCAAAATGAACATTACATTAATAGTACTAGGAAAAGCAACATTTGGAAAGAAATTGCTAAGCAAATGGAAGTAAAGGGTAAGTAAATTTAGTATTTTTTTTACGTACGAGAAATTTATTTTTTGTCAACTCACACATAACATACATACCTACAATTGTTTTTAATTGTGCGAAGCGAACGATTAGGTGCTAATTTTTTATTAATACTCAGTTATTACATATTCTTCATTGCTCATTTTCTCGTCGACGACATCCCCTGTTTACCATGTCGTTTTGCCAGGCCAAACTACCTTGAGGGGAATTGAAAAAATCTTTGAGTCTATCCCGTATCTGGATAGCGTTATTTCCAAAATTGCCTCCTATACGAGAAAGGTGTTGTAAGTGTATGTCTTCAGTGTCTTCACTATCAAATGATACTGTATCGTATCTGAGAAAATTGTGCAAGACAGAAGTGGCAAGAATCACGTTGTCTACATGCTCCGGACTGAGACAAATCTTGCGATAGTAGATTCTAAATTTTTGGCACAATATGCCGAATGCGTTTTCGGAAACTCTTCGGGCTCTACTATGCCTGTAACCGTATACTTTTTTGAATTGGCCATGTAATTGTGTACCAGGATAAGGTCTCATCAAATACGTTTTTAATGGAAAAGCTTCGTCACCAACAATCACGTGAGGTACTCGAACTCTCGTTCCCGGTAATTCTTTTGGACCTGGTATATTCAAAGTATTTGATTCCAGTCGTGCTGCTAAATCTGACCGTGAAAAGATCCCTGCATCGCTATTCTTTCCAAGATCGCCAACATTCACATATGTAAATTTATAATCTGCATCCACTAGAGCGAGCAGCACTATAGAAAAAAACTTCTTGTAATTGAAATAGAGCGAGCCACTGTTTGGTGGCGAGAACATTTCTATGTGCTTCCCATCGAGTGCACCAGTTAGGATAATTCCATTTTTCGGAAAATTCTTTTTCACTTTTCTTCCATTTCTCTTCATCTGGTATAGGCATTGCTGTCTTGGATAACACTTCCCACAATGCTGCACATGTAGTGTGTACAATTTCTTGTACGGTTGTGTATCCCAAACGAAAAGATTCTGCGATAGTCTTGAATGAACCTGAGACAATCAAAATTAAAAATTAATAAATATTTGTATTATCAGATATTGTCTGCAAAGAAAAATGGAAAGCTTTGAGAGACAGCTATCATAGAAATGTAAAAAACGCAAATGCAAGAGTGGAGACGGCGCTACGAAAAGTAAAAAATGGAAATACGAGAGTCAGATGGAGTTCTTACGACCGTATCTTCAGGAAAGAGCAACGAAGAGTAACATGGAAGACGCTGGATTAATTACGAGTGATGATAATATCACCAACGAAAATTCTCTTCCCGATCTAACGGCAATCTTTCCTAAGCCAGTAAACTCACCTCCATCTTCTTTATCGGCAACATCATTGATGTCCAAAAATATTACTGGGAGGAAAAAGAACCAAACACAACAGTTATCAGTAGCCAGCGTTCTACAAAATTATTTGCATTCACGGCCAGCTACAACTCCATCGACAATAACAGAAATTGGAAACCCTATACATTCCTTTTTCAGAGCTATGGCTGACTTTATCATAGACTTGCCTCCAGGCCTGCAATTAAAAGCAAATAATAAAATGTATGCAACAGTGTCAGATTTCGAATACGAGAATCTACTGAGGAACTCGACATCATCCACAGAGCAAGCTGTAACAGTAACAAAAGAAACAACGCCATCTACATCTGATTTAAATAAACGATTTCTCAAACCCCAAAATACACCAAGATCACAACCTCAGGATATTCAAGTCGAGCAAGTTCAAGTTGCTTCTGATAATCTTCAACACAATTTCGACAATATTTCTGATATAGCCACCTATGACTATCCTGGAGGAACGGACAATGAATCTCAAAGTATTCTGGAGATAAATCCTAATACACAAACAAGTTATATCATAACCTCGGGTGGCCTTCTACTTCCGCACTAAGTTACCTAAGATGTAGAACTATCAGTACCTTTGTAATAAATAAAAATTACTTACCTCATTTTTCTTCTACGCCTATCGCTTTTCGGAATAGTGTGTCCTGTTTTTCTATATGGGGCTGCATAGTTTGTAATAACTTGCCGAATTTATGTTGAGACATTCTGAAGTAAGTATGAAATCTTTTCGGAGCCTTCTTAAGCCGTGGCAAAAGTGTGTGATATTCTCCTTCTTCATATCGTGAATTCGAAATATCATGCTGCCATATTCTGCGCTTTTTTCTCGATTGGTCTTGCTCCAACCTTTCTTCTTCCTGACATAACAAAGAAATTACTATTACATCCATGTCACTTTCGTCCATCTTGCTCAGAGGTTGCCGAACGGACGACTGACAAGCAAATTTGCCGCACATTGTCGCTCCGCTGCAGTTCCAATGCGGTTTACTTAACAGAGCCGCGTCGTGCCGCGCCGCTCCGCGGCATTGCAGTTCCGCCCAGTGCGGTCTTACCTTTAGAGTTCTGCATCTCGAATCGCTGAAGTATGTTGCTAATATGCCCGGTCTGATGGACGGTAATTTTTCCTTCGCGTTGAGAGAATTCCATTCCAAGGCAGTATTTTACCGGACCTAGATCTGTGATCGCGAACTTGCTCGACAAATATCGACCGAAATCAGAGGTGACTTTATCATTCCGCGAGGCGACGAGTATGTCGTCCACGTAGATGGAGATCAGGAGCGTGTTCTCTCCGCTTCCTTTGATATAAACGCACGGATCCGCTGAGGATTTCCTCGCTCCGTACTTCGTCAGTTCGCGGTCGATTCTATTATACCAGCAACATCCGGATTGACGCAATCCGTATAAGGCCCGTTTTAATAGACATACCTTGTCGCCGTTGCTGATTTCTCGGAGCATCTTTTCGGCTTTTCTTCCGACTTCGCTTGCCGGGGGCTCAGTTCGAACGATCATCTCCAGGGCTTCCTGCGTATATTTCGGGATCTCCATGAAGACCTTTTCCTCCAGTTTCCCGTTCAAGTAAGCAGTCGTGATGTCGAACTGACTCACTGTCATCCCAGATTCAGCGGCGAGCGCCAACATGGTTCTGATGGATCCGAGTCTCGCCACGGGCGCGAATGTTTCATAAAAGTCGATACCTTGACTTTGTGCGAATCCGCGTGCGACTAGACAAGCCTTTCGACGTACTAGTATTCCGTCTTGCGCGTACTTGTTGCGTAGAACGATCCGACCGCCGATCACCTTTTGACTTTTGGGTCTCTCGACGATCTCCCATGTATTATTCTTAACGATTGACGCGAACTCCGCGGTGATCGCTTCGTACCATTCGTCAGCGCATGGTCCGCGAATCGCTTGCTCCAGCGGTACCTCGGCGAGGTGAGAAATTTCCTGAACATATTCCGCCAGATGGTACTCTTTTCGAGGTCTCCCCCTCGAGCCACTCCTTTCTATTCGAGGTCTGCCTCGACCCCTTTTGGGTACGGCGTGGTCGTCTTTCGATCGGGGATTCGGCTCGCCCGACGGATCCTCTGCGTCGTGCCTGTCTGCTCCGTTCTCGGCGTTGTCACTTTCTTGAGGGTTCGTTGGAGGAAATATTCTTTCTAATTCCACGAAGCTATCATCGGATCCTTCGCAGTTCTTGTTTTCGGTTGGATTTTCCGACATTCCGATGATCTTAACGTCCCTTGCGATATTTATACGTCGTTCGTCCGGCAGCCAGATGCGATACCCCTTCGATTCGTTTGAGTATCCGACGAAGATGCCTTTTTTCGCCCGTGGTTCGAGCTTTCCCTTGGTCGGCGTTCGATCCGCGATGAATACCTGTGTTTCGAAGATTTGGAGGTGACTTATGTCTGGGGTCGGTCCGGTCCAAATCTCGTGGGTGTTCGTCCGTTGAGGCTTCTAGACGGACATCTGTTCCGAATATAGTTTGCCGTACTGATCGCCTCACCCCAGAATGACTGAGGTAGCCGGGACTCAATGAGCAGACATCGCGTTGTGTCCATGAGGGTGCGATTTCGTCTCTCGGCGACGCCGTTCTGCTGCGGTGTGTGAGTCGTTGTTAGTCTTCGCCGGATGCCGTTGGATCTAAGAAACGATTCAAAGGGTTCATTAATGTACTCTCGTCCATTGTCTGACTGGAGTATCTGAATTTTGCATCCGTGACGATTCTCTGCCGACGCCTTAAATTCTTTGAAAGCGTCGAGCACTTCGTCCTTTCGCTTCAATAGTCGTATCTCGCCCCACCGGGAGTGACCGTCAATAAACGTTACGACGTAACGTGCAGATCCGTTTGACTCGATCCTCATCGGTCCCATAACGTCGCTGTGGATTATTTCGAGTAGTTTCGTGTCCCTTTTGGAATTCTTTTTGAACGGCATCCTTGTCATCTTTCCGCGGAGACAGACCGTGCAGTCTATTTCCGGCAGTGAATCTCCGAGGTTCATTCCTCGCACGACGCCCTCGCGATCGCATTTATTGAGATCACGGATGTTGAAATGTCCCATTTTCCGATGCCACTCGTTCTCGGGATTCTTCTTACCTGTTCCGCTTGTAGCTGCAGCTTTTGCAGCATGCTCATTGGTTGGCTCGCGTATGTAATAGAGTCCTTTTTTTCGAACAGCGATCAACAACGATTTTCCGTTTTCGTCAGTAATCTCGGCCTTCTCCTTTGTAAAGGTTACCGAATACCCTCGGTCAGTGATCTTTCCTACGGACAGTAAGTTGGTACGTAATCCGGGTACTCGAAGTACGTCATGCACTCTCACGTCCGTTGTGCGACCGTCGACGTCGGTGCTTATCGTCACTGGACCTTTTCCTTCGATCGGCGTAGATGTGCTCTCACCAGCAAGCATCACTCTTCCGTTGCATGGTTTGATAGTACTTACGAACTTCGCTTCGCTATTCCCCATATGCGTCGTACCGCCGCTGTCCAAACACCAGCGATTTCCGCTCTGAGAGGTCTCCGAATCGGCGACGAGCGTGTGTTCCGTTCGCGTGTACAGGCTGATTTCGTCAGCGTCTTTTCTCGGTTCCGTGCAGTCGACAGCCTTGTGGCCTACTTTCCTGCATCGATGGCACCGATACCTGAAAGATGTAGCTTTTGATTTATTTTCGACCTTTTGGACACCTTTAGGTTCCTCCTCGTATTTCCGTATCGCTCATCGGGGTTTTGTCGCGTGTTTTCGCGCGAACATTGCGCTCGATTCACCGGTACGCATTTCGTTTTTTCTAGCGTCATGTTCCTCGATAATCTTCACGCGCAGCGCTTCGAGATTCGGCAGCTCGTCACGTGACTCGATGGCACACCTGAAGTTTTCAAAACTTGAGGGAAGACTATACAATAGCATTACGGTTAGCAAGTCACTGTTGATTTCGATCTCCATTTCGCTTAGTTTGTCGACTGTGTCGAAGAATTTACGAAGGTGTTCGCGCACGTCATCGCCATCGGCCATCTTGTGCAGTGTGAGCTGCTTCAGGAGCGTCGCCTTACGTGCGGGGCCGGTCGATTGATAAATCGATTTGAGTTTTGCCCACACTTCCCTCGACGTTTCGCATCCTTTTGTCTGTTTAAGCTCAGATAGCCTGATGGACAAGACTATATCCGATTTTGCCTTTTGGTCTTCTACACGCCACTTACTTGCTGCCTCCATGGACGCCGCGTCTCCCGTGATGAATTCCGGCTTAACTTTGTCGCCGTTTACGTATCCCCATGCGTAATTTTTTACGAGGATTGCTTCCATTTGTATTTTCCACGTGTCGAAGTTTTCCTTGCCCAAGAGTTCGATTCGCACGACTTTCGATGATGCCATTTCACGCGCGTGTGCTTTTCGGTCCTTGTTTTTATATTCCTTTTGTTTGACGTGCTATTTTATTTGCCTGGGCCCATAACCTGTAGAGGCGGTTCCTGTACGATGAAAATAACACTCGCACAATGTGATAAACGAATGAGGACTTTATTAAAAGAGAAATCGAACAACATGTGATGAGCGAGTCAGTGTCTCTTTGATACGCGTGTTGAACGTAGGGAAAAAACGCAAAAACGCGGCAAGGCGGTCGGCGTCCGCGGGAACATAAAAAAAAACAGGGCGCTCACGGGCGTCTCGCGTCGTGAGCGTGGGCTACGGCTAGTGCTGCCACTGGCGATTGGCGCGACTTTCGAATCGCTATGATCGTGTCACAACTGTCGAAAAATGTATCGCGCACTCTGACTCTAATAAATCTAAATTACAACTTATCTTCTAAAAAATTGTTTGCGCTTTACTCACACCTGTCCCCATGCCAAATAAATTGTAATTCATAAAAGTAAGCGGAAATATATTTATATTCGTATTATTATATTCATTCTCATATACTTTCATCAAGCGATAAAGCATTATCATAATACTTTATCGCTTGATGAATGTATATGAATATAATAATACGAATATAAATATATTTCCGCTCATATACTTTCATCAAGCGATGAAGCATTATCATAATGCTTTTTCGCTTGTTGAAAGTATATGAGAATGAATATAATAATACGAATATCAATATATTTCTGCTTACTTATATGCATTACAGTTTATTTGGCATAGGGACGGGTGTGAGTAAAGCGCAAACAATTTTGTAGAAGATAAATAAGTTGCAATTTAGATTTATTATTATATTTAAACTAACGTACAAACTAATAAAATAAGCGGTCAGAGTGCGCGATAAATTTTTCGACACTAAAAGATAACTAATTAAAATAATAATGATAACTAATAAAAATAACTAATCAAATAAGAATTAATAGTAGTAATAATTATTAAAAAAGCACTGAGCGCTGGGAACGATCCCGCGCCCCTAGTGCAAATTTTTTTCTGAAAAATTCCGATTTTTTCCGGCAAATTTTTCCGAATTTTTCTATGAATTGGAACAAATATGAAGAATTCGGAGTTTTGCGGACAATTATTTTTAGGCAAACATCCGAGTTTCTCCGAATTTCTCCGAATTTTTTCAAATTGTTCCGAATATTTCATCATTTTAATTACGATCACGGGAAAATGTCGGAAATTATATGAAGGCTTTAAGGGGTCACATCACTGTAACGGCCTTACAGAAAGCGTACTTTTTGATATTTTTTTTGGCCGAAGAAAATGTGATAAACAAATAATACTTACGGTATTTATTGAGCATATATTTAAGTATATTGCTAGAAATTTTTATCCGAAAATATTACAAAATGGCGACACTGCAGCAATTCTTTTGTAGCATGTCGAAACTCTGCGGCACGCAGTGTAACTGTGCCATTAAAAAAAAGGGAATTTTGTTTTATTAGGTCTAAATGAACTTTTTTAGTCAAATACTCGGCAATTACTCAAAAATCAATATTTCTAAAATCCCTTACGTGGTTCACTAGCTACACTCATCTAGATTTAAAAAAAATATATTTTGTCCACATTAAAATTGGCACAAGTTATACTACGTGCCGCATAGCACCTTAAGTTCAACATGCCTCGGAAGAATTTGCTGCAGGATCATCATTTTGTAATATTGCCCCATAAAATTTGTTTACAATATACTTCAATATATGCTTAATAATTACCCCAAGTATTATTTGTCTAAAACGCTTCGTGGCAGGCCGTTACAGTGGTGTTACCCCTTAAGGAAAATAATGTTTGCAAACATTTCGGAAATTCATTATTTCTCAGAATTATGAGGGATAAAATAATGTAAGTTCTTTTTTGCGAAAATCTCATATTTTAATCTATAACTTTTCTCCGAATATCTCCGCAGCCGTTCACTCAATAGGAAAAAGAAAAAGTTCTGGAAAAAAAAATGATAAGTTTTTTTTACGAAAATCTCATTTTTTTTCATCTCTAAATTTTCTCCGAATATTTCCGCAGCTATTCACTCAGGTAATAGGAAAAAGGGAAATTTCTGAAAAAAATAATAATAATAAGTTTTTTTTATGAAAATCTCATTTCTTTTCATCTTTAACTTTTCTCCGAATATGTCCGCAGCCGTTCACTCAGGTCATAGGAAAAAGAGAAATTTCCGGGAAAAAATGAGGAATCATGAATTTTCCGTAAAAAAAATGTGTTTTTGGGAAATAGACCAGAAATTGTATCTGTTTTAAAACATTTTTTCTCCGAAAATCTCGTATACGACTAAAATATGAGAAATTATGAAAAATTTGGAGAAAAATTTGCACTAGGGACCCCTGCGGACCGAAGCCAGGAACGCTACCAACGGAACCCTCTCATTGCTTGTAGAATATGTACACTTTCTGGTACTTAGGATTCGCGGCCGGATGGATGATTAGCTTGTTTTTGGGGATAATGCCTTATCGCTTGATGAAAGTATGAGAATTAATATAATAATACGAATATAAATATATTTCCGCTTACTTTTATGAATTATAATTTATTTCACATAAGGAAGGGTGTGAGTAAAGCGTAAACAATTTTACATAAGATAAGTAAGTTGTAATTTAGATTTATTATTATATTTAAATTAACGTATAAACTAAAAAAATAAGCGATCAGAGTGCGCGATACATTTTTTTTATACATTAATACCGCAGAGAATCAAGAGCTAAATAAGCATTGAAATCATCTAAAAGCCTCCCGCGTGCCGTCGGGTGAAGTCACGCGCGAGTCGTGTTCAGATTGCTTTTTCCCTCGAAGCCAAGAAGCATGAAGAATAGAGGTAAGGAGCCCGAACGCGTATGCTAAAAGCACCCCAAACGTGGACCCTGAAAGTGACGAAAAGTTTTGGTTCGAAATTCAGCCACATCAAGCGCTAGTGCCGAGAGGGGAGGATGTGAAGTATGGCATCGGTGACGCTATGAAGTGAGCGTATATATGAACTGGAGAATTCTTGGTTATAATATTTATATATCATTCTTGGCTGTTCGTCTACGATGACAGAATTAATCGACGAACGAATAAATTTATTATTATTTCCATCTGTCTTGCGTGCATAATAGTCCAGTCAAATTACTGAAACAAAAAAACATAAAATACCGCATTTTTGGGATTATGATGGATCGATAGGGGGGTGTATTCTGAGCTTAAATTTCAATTTGGGGAGTTCTACTAAGGTCAGCTCAAGGTCATTTCGATAAAAACGCGTTTAATTCGATATCTCGAGAACGGTTAGCGTTAGGCCAAAAATTGTAGAGACCTTTTCTCTTCTAAATTAAATTTCCTAACTTTTTTATCTGAAACTTTTTTTTTATCATCAATATTTTTCGATTTATTACTTCCGGAAGGCAAAAATTTTACTTTTTTTCTCCATATTTTTCATTTTTCGCCATTTTCTCCCCAACCGTTCAATTTTATGAAATTTTACCGTTTATCAAAGTTGTAGATCCTTTAATTATGAACAACTTTTTCCGATAACTTTTTTTTCTAATACCAATATGTTCGGAGTTATATATTACTTTACCGAGCGAAATCCGCGCCAATGTCGTAATATCATCGACATCAGTGGGTATTCAGTACTTGAAAGAAATATTAAAGTATTCCATGATAATTTATTAGCCAACTTACCTGTGTCAGAAGGTGAATCGATTAAACTATTTAAAAATTGTACTTCATTTAAATATTAAATATTGTAATCATTCAAATATCATTTAAATATTGTACTTCTTCAATTTGGGTATTTTTTATTCCATTCTATGGGATAATAATGTGAATAAGGATTACAAAAAGAAGTAAATGAATAATTGAAACTGTTTCACATATTTATTGATAAAAAAAAATAGGTCATGAAATTCGTAAAATTAAGCACCCGAGGTCGATGGAAGTGATTCGTTAATATTAAAGGCCCTGACGGTATCGGGGCATACGTCGTCCTCGTCCATTGCGTCAAAAATATTATCGTCGACAACATTGGCCACATTAGAACAATAGTTCTCTTGGCAATTAGTGCAAATTACTGAGCAAAACAGGCCGGCCTTTCTACATCCGGACGCTTTGCCGCAGTTGGTTTTGGATTTGCACGCAATCGATCTGAGTAAATCTTCCGGAGCTGTTTTCAGTGATATTGGTATCGGCTCCAATCCACGGGGGGTGCGACGCCAGCCCCACTCCTCGGGTTCCAGATAATTTTCGAGCCAGTATTGCGCTTGGTAGTAACACCTCAACGAGTGAAAAAATGCGGCATCAGAGGTAGGAGGAAGGGATTCTAATTTAACCCTCCCACTGCCTGCCATTTTTTTGTATCCCTTATAACGGAGCTCGTTGAGATTCGTACAATTCGTGTCACCTGAAGCCTTGCGATACAAATTCAAAATGAATTGTTCGCCGTTTGAAGCGAGAGTTGTTTTATCTGCTTTATCTTGTAGAAAACATCAGTTAGAGAAACCAAATCCGGAGTATTTTTCAATGCAGTCATTGGTTTGATCTTGCCTACGTTGAATGGTGCCGAAGTTGTGTCGCAACCACTAATCGCGTGCAAAAATAACAGGTTTTTTGCGGCATTCGGCCCATATATCGGTTTGAGACAGTATGGGCTATATGTAGCGTCCGTCGATTTGCCTCGGCCAGGTTTTCTCAAGTACATGTTGTTGCACGCGCCGGCTGTCGCAGTCAGCAAAACTCATTCAGCAAAACAATAATTAGACCATCCGCATCCTCTACGGCTTGCTCCACCTCTATGTCTGATTTGATGAGAACAGTTTTCAGTAGTGAGATAAATCTGGTCTTATTATTGTTCTCGTTGTTCTTATTGTTCTCGTTGCCTAAAAACTTATCTTGAGTTGTGGTGACGGTCATATTGTCGGTGATTTCGCTCGGTAAAGTAATATATAACTCCGAAGATATTGGTATTAGAAAAAAAAGTTATAGGAAAAAGTTGTTCATAATTAAAGGATCTACAACTTTGATAAATGGTAAAATTTCATAAAATTGAACGGATGGGGAGAAAATGACGAAAAATGAAAAATATGGAGAAAAAAAGTAAAATTTTTGCCTTTCGGAAGTAATAAATTGAAAAGTATTGATGATAAAAAAAAAAGTTAGGAAATTTAATTTAGAAGAGAAAAGGTCTCTACAATTTTTGGCCTAACACTAACCGTTCTCGAGATATCGAATTAAACGCGTTTTCATCGAAATGACCTTGAGCTGACTTCAGTAGAACCCCCCAAATTGGAATTTACGCTCAGAATACACCCCCCTATCGATCCATCATAATCCCAAAAATGCGGTATTTTATGTTTTTTTTTTTTCATTCTGAGCCGTAATTTGACTGGACTATAACTGCGCTTTGAATATTCTCTTCTATCGCTCTCTCTTTTCTCATTCTATCTCTGTCGTATCCGATCTTGAGTATAGCAGCGCCAGCGGATATTTCCGTAAACATTTTCGCTGATTCCATAGCCCGCGTCCACAGTACAGCGTTCGGGCTCCTTACCTCTATTCTTCACGCCAAGAAGACTAGAGGTAAGGAGTACGAACGCAGTGTTGCAGAAACGGTCATGGAAATCCAGATGAGAAGGGTGGCGCTGCTCTCCACCGAACCGAATTGAAATCAGGAACGAACGAGTGCCGTACAATATGCAGAAAGCACACTTTGCTACTTCATATGCAGCGATATGTAAAAACAGTGCCGTACGATATGCAAAAAGCACCCTTTGCTTCTTCATATGGAACGGTAATTTGATCAAATTGTGAAACCAGTTGGTGCAGGAAATTTCTATATATTAGATAGATAGAAATCTTATATATATAATATAGATTGTTTTGGAGAATAATAACGAAATGCGGAAATTTAGTTAATATGTTTCTTTTCATTGCAGAAGCAGGAACAAACAAAATTTTTTATAGACCCAATAAAATTCATGAGAATTTTGAATCCAGACAAAACTTTTACAAATGACCAGACATCATGATATGCTGTACAGATAAAGAATAATAATGAAATACAGAAACTAAGGCAATGTTTTTTTTCGCTGAGGAAGCAGTAACAAACAAAATTCATTTATAGACATAAGAATTTTGAATCTAGACAAAACTTCTATAAATTATCACTCATTATGGTACGCTATACAGATAAAGAATAATAACGAAATACACAAATTAAGTCAATATGTTTTTTTACCGTTACAGAAGTAGTAACAAACCAAATTTATTTCTAGATACACGAAAATTCATGAGAATTTTGAATCCAGACAAAACTTTCACAAATGATCGCACATCATATTCACACATTATAATACGCTGTACAGATAAATAATAATAACGCAACACAGAAATGAAGTCAATATATTTTTGTTTTCGTTGCGGAAGCACTAACAAACAAAATTCATTTATAAACACAAGAAAATTCATAAGAATTTTGAATCAAGACAAAACTTTTACAAATTATCACACATCACATTCACATGTTATGATATACTGTACAGATAAATTGATCTCACAGATTCAAATTTTTCCGCTAGATCGTGCTAGAAAGGGTCCTCCCATGATAAGATAATAGTTTATGACTCTGACAAAATTCATAATAATTTTGAATCTAGACAAAACCTCTACAAATTATCACACTATATGATACGCTGTACAGACAAAGAATAACAACTAAATACAGAAATTAAGTCAATATGTTTCTTTCGTTGCGGAAGCGGTAACAAACAAAATTTATTTCTAGATACAAGAAAATTCATGACAATTTTGAATCCAGATAAAGCTTTTACAAATGATCACACATCATATTCACATATTATATATGCTGTACAGCTAAAGAATAATAACGAAATACAGAAATGAAGTCAATATGGTTTTTTTTGTTGTGGAAGCAGTAACTAACAAAATGCATAAATGCACTTTGCCAAAATTGATAAGAATTTTCAATCATGACTGAGGTTTTGCAAATTATCACACATCATATTCCCACCGATGATACGCTGTACAGATAGGGAATTATAACGAAGTACATAAATTAATGTAATACATTTTTTTTTCATTGCGGAACCAGTAACTAACAAAATGCATTTATGGACACAAGAAAATTGATACGAATTTTGAATCACATTATATTCACACTGATGATACGCTGTACAGATAGAGAATAATAACGAAATAAAGAAATTAAGACAATATTTTTTCTTCGTTGTGGATGCAGTAACAGAATTTATTTATAGACACAAGAACATTCATAAGAATTTTTTAATCCAGATAAAAGTTTTACAAATTATCACACATCATATTCCCATATTATGATACTATACGTTGCACAGATAAAAAATAATAACGAAACACCGAAATTCAGTCGATATGTTTTCTTATCGTTGCGGAAGCAGTAACAAACAAAATTTATTTATAAACATCAGACAATACATAACACTCCTTCGATAGTTTTCGCCGCAATCACGATAAATATATTTTACACCGAGACACAATTATTTTTTATTAATCGCGAAATTCGTTAGTCCGTACGGTCCGCACACGCTTTATTCCAACATGGATGACAAGCGAGAATCATCGATGGGGGATGCTGTCGGTTGCGTTCTTGTCGCTCAGTTCATTTCGGTTCGGTGATGAGCAGCGATGCACGCGGTGAAACCACCAACCACTAATAACTGGATTTCCGTGGACGCTTTTGGATCGTGATCGCCGTAAGCGTTCGTACTCCTTAGCTCTAGTCTTCTTGCTCGAAGCCTTTGTTTCGGCTTGGCCGCACATGAACATGCTCGGCGTCCATGTGTTGGTGTAGCTGCCGAAGGCACGGTCGGAAAACTTCGACCGTGCTCGGCTCTTTCCGAAGACCTCCGAGCGTCGCTCGCTCACGGACACGTGCTACTATGATTGTGTGATGGGCGCGTAAGAGACTAGAGAGGGGGTAACTTTTACGCGCGATCTGGCTGCACTGCTGTCAGTTACTATATATGTGTGTATTACATGTATGCGTTTGGTTTGTTGGTTGATTTGAGGTTTGATGTAAATTATATATTTTATTATTTCTTTTTGTAGCGACGAAAAAAAATATTTTTCTTGAAAATCCAGTATGCAATATTCACATTATGGCTGTTTAATCGTACGTGTCACCGTATACAAATAAAACATTTACAGTATAGATCACCTCCATGTAAAAAATTACTGATATATTATCATTTCATAATTTAAACAAAAGCATATCAATATTACTCTTCAGTATTATAAACTGCGCTAATAAGAAACGAATATATGACAAATTGCGGATCGACGATTCAAAATCACCGCGCCGACGGAGCCAGCAGTGGTAGCGCCGCCAGGCGGGTACAATCCGCGGATCATTCATCACTTTCACCATGGAGCCTAGATACCAGGAGGTTCAGCGGCAATGCAAAGGCGCTGAAAAAAGCGTCCCCGAAAATGTCCCGAAGTGATGGCGCTGGGGTGCAGCGCGACCGACATATATAGTAATATATTGGTCAACGAGGTGAAAGTGATCGGATGAGTTTCTAACCTCACGACAGATCGATCGTGACATCAAACGTCGAAATATCCGCCGATTCATAATTTCCTCATGTCGGTTCGGAAAAAAACGCAAAAGCGAGCAAAGATCTCAAACTCAAACTCAAAATGTCGGCAATATAGTCCATCTAGAAAAACGTGTTTTTTTTACATATAGCTTCACGGGAGAACGGTTTTATCGTAAAATATAAGACCTGAAACAAAAACCAAAAAAATGATATTATATATTATTAGCTATGAGACTACCTAGAAATTTGCTTTTAATTTTTTTTAAATAGGGCACTTTGAAGGAAATAAATCGATTTTTTGCCAAAAAAACAGTAAATTGTTTATAAAAAGAAGTTTACATTTAATCAAAAAACGGATACGTACTCCCATAAAGAATATAATTGTGAAGCTGCTGTCAAAATTTCAACCTCGAAATCGATGCATGCAAAGGTGGTCGAGTAATCCGTCTTCCGAGATCGAAAAAAGTGGTTTCGAGAAAAACGCGTTTAAAGTTGTACGAGCAACTCAGCGCGCGCGCCAAGGCGCTGCGGCCAAAGCGATAATTGAACCTTTAAATACAAAAAATTGCTACAGGACCAATTCCGTATTGTTTTTATGACACCAAAGTATTTTTAGGAAAGAAAACGTCTTTCCAAACTCCTAGAGTGGTGTTATCCCTTAACACTAATGAGGGTTAGGTACATCATCTGTGATCTGTCTTAGATCACACCCATGTTTAGCGTATATCTATATACATATAGGTTGCGGAGCACCCCAGCGCCATCATTTCTTGTTCTCGTTTTGGGGACGAGTTGAAAGGCCTCGCTGAACCTCCTGGTATCTAGGCTCCATGACTTTCACAACCATTTCGCCAGCATTGCGTTCGGGCTCCTTTACTCTAGTCTCCATGCGTGAAACTGTGGATTTTAGTAGTTAGTGTTTTCACGGCGTGCGTCGCTAGTGCATGGCCGAACCGAAGTGAACTAAGCGACAAGAACACAACCGACTTCATGTGTCATCGATGATTCCCGCTCGTCGTCCGTGTTGACATAAAGCGTGTCGGGTTAACCAATTTTTCGAATTGTGTTAGATGTAAAAAAAAATAATTGTCTCGGTATAAAATATATTTAGTGATCTGCGGCGAAAACAATCAATCATAGGTAAGAAAAATAGTACTTACATTCAGAAGAAAGAATTATTTCGTTTTATCGTACCATTATCGTACCGAGTGAAATAAAAATTATCACAAACGCGAGATATGGAGCTAGTGTCCCGTCAATGAGAAAAAACGTGCAATATATGGATTTTTTTCGTATATTGCACGTTTTGTCTCGTCTCGAAAATAAACATTTTGTTTATTTTCGAGGCGTGAAAATGAGAAGTGAGTGGGCGAGTGGATGAAATATCAATTTGCCATTGTCATAGAAAGCCAAATTAAATAAAAGCTTATAATATTCTTTGAATTGTTGCTTTCAGTTCCCGAGCGCGAGACAAACTTGGAGTGCAGCGATCGATCGAGAACGGCCGTTAAAATCAACACTCTCCATCAAGTTCTCGACAAAGTTCCGGACATGAAAAATTTAGAGTACGTGGGATGCCAAGCACACAACGAAGAGCTCACGAAGAGAGTGATAAACTATTATCTCGTCATGAGAGGACATTTTCTAGCGCGATCGGTCAACGAAAATAATCACGCAAGGAAAATTAAATCGAAAGACAATAGGAAAAAATCAAAACTGTAACATCGATTTATCTGTACAGCGTGTCATAATGTGCAAATATGATGTGTGATAATTTGTAAATCTTTTGTTTGAATTCAAAATTCTTATGAATTTTCTTGTATCTATGTTTTTACTGCTTCCGCAACGAAAAAAAAACATTGACTTAATATCTGTATTTCGTTATTATTCTTTATCTGTACAGCGTATCATAATGTGTAAATACGAGATGTAATAATTTGAAAAACTTTTGTCTGGATTAAAATTTCTTATGAATTTTCTTGTGTCTATAAATAAATTTTGTTTGTTACTCCTTCGGCAACAAAAAACTGACTTAATCTCCGTATTTTGCTATTCTCCAAAACAATCTATAAGAATTCTGTCTATCTATATAGAAATTGCCTTCACCAACTGGTTGTACAAATAATTTGATGAAATGATCGTTCCATATGAAGTGGCAAAGGGTGCTTTTTGCATATCGTACGGCACTGCCTTTACAATTCATTTGATCAAATTATCGCTTCATATGAGGGAGCGTATCGTACGGCACTGGTTTGTTGCTGACTTTACTACGGTGTGGTAGTAAAGTCAGTGTGAGCAGCGCCGCCCTTCTCATCCTCACTTTTACGGACGTTTCGACGACACGGCGTTCGTACTCCTTACCTCTAGTCTTCCTGGACCGTGCACTCGACCGTGCACGCTAACCACTCGACCACGGTCTTACATGCAGGTCTGGAAACTCGATGAAATTCGGGCGGTGGGGGTGGTTCCACTATTGAAACAGAAATCGTGGTGTCGCTAGTATCGAGGAGTCAGTTTTGACAGCGAACACATTACTTGAATATGGTCGTCGAGTAACCGCGAAGTAATGCCGAAGTCCTGCGAAGTACCGAAGTCCAAAAAGGCTTACAGAAGCCTAAAAGTGAAACTGTCAATGTTTTGCAGCTATATAAACTGCGATCAGTATATAGCGTGATTAAGCCTCCAAAATATGGTAATTGTACCATTACAGAACGACCTGAGCCGCAGATTTTGATATCGCTAAGCGATCTGAAAGCTTTGAGTGGCAAAAAATCAGCACCCAAAATAGTCAAGTATCGTGACGAAGTTCGACGAAAATCAGACGCCGTTTCAGATAAAGGAGAATGGGAGACCGACGATATCATCGAGTACCCTGTCGATCACGATTATACCCTTCTTCTGGCGATAGACTGTATAGTTCATTACGCGACAGGTTTTTAAAATTTTAACTAGTTTTTCATGAAGCAAGCTTCTTATTAACTCAACGTAGGTAGCCGTAGAATAAACTAACACTCTCACAGCACGATGGTAGAATCGTCGAAATCATCATCCCAATACAAAGAATTGTTTTCAATTCTTTCGCTACTATTAATTACAGGTGATAATTTAAATAATATACATTTATCTAACATTATCGGCTTTATGTCTATCACGTTTGATGCGTTTCTTTTTACTGGGACGTAAGTTAAATTTAAATAGAATCTTAGATTTGTATTTGTCAATAAATTAATAAACCCATAACGTGCATACTTTCCGGGTACTTATGCAAGCAAGTTCTGAAGAGATATGATGCGTGTGTCATCTGTCGCGAAGGGGTCTGCTTGAGTTCTAATAGCTCACCTGCTCTTTCTAAATTGGTTAATACGAAATCTCGTAGCGGGTTAATCCATGCCAATTCAAAATTCTTTAATCTAATACACTACGTGTTTGATTTAACACTCGAAGATGTATTAACGGGATCAAGTTTTCCTTTCCATGTGAAAAACATGGTTCGGATATCTTATTATACGCGATTATTTATTACATTAGGTTGCGCATGAGGCAAAACGCCTTTCAAAAAAATACGAAGAAAAAAAAATTTGTCGTAAAAAAAATATGTCTAAATTGACAAACCAATGAATGAACGATCAACAAAAATTAAATAAAGCTTTGGTTTTTTCGTTATTTTGTACATTCCACCCCCCCCCCTGCAGAACGATAAAGACTAAAAATCTTCCTTATTGCCATTATAAGACGCCATTATTTGAATTCTAAGGGATAAATAATTATTATTATATGATTGATAAACGCGAAATTATATTTGCGCTGTAATATAAAATGCTATCTCCATATATAGTGTTAGAAAAAACAACAGATGATGATCACGTATACGTATAAATATTTGCAAGTAGTAACTCCGGTAAGTACTGCTTGCAAGCATTGGTGAGTGAGAGTGAGTATTGTTGTCTCTCTCGCACACTGACTCCTCGATTGCAGCGCATCTCGCGGCGAACTTCAGCAAAGGAACCATGTGAACTAACGGAATTTTCAGACCTGTATGTAAGACCGTGTTAGCGTGCTTACCTTTCAAATCAACCCATCGTGAAGTTGCGGGTTCGAATCCCAGACTAGTACTTTCGGAAAAAAATAATTTCGGGCACGACGCGTAGCCCTTAGTCATACGCGGGCGTCGCACACACGAACCAGTACGTGTGTGCGATTGTATTCAATAAAATTATTTTGCCCTTTGTTTATTCCCATCGATCCACGCCGGTGATGCAGAACCCCATTTAGTCGGTCACAACACCGTAATAGCGTGGCCCGTTTATGCCGGGGAAGGAGCGTTACGGCGTGTTCTAAATATACCATCAACTGAGCGTCACAGCACGCCGCCAATGTGCCCCCACCTTGCCGAATAGCGTATTCCACATTTTCCGTCTCAATGCTGTGATAACATGCCCCCTTTCTACCGGTAATGGAGCATCACAGCGTACCTCCAATGTGGGCTCAGCTGGTCGAAATAACACATTCCAAATTTTCTGTCGCACTGCTGCACCGCTGCACCGCTAATATTCTGTAGTTTCGTACTGCAATATTAACACCAGCATTCACGCGAGGATGCGCAATGCTGTGCTGCTAGAACACAGCTTAATGCGGCGGCAAAGGATGCCATTTTTCCGTCACAACTTGTTCTCGCTTGGCGTGGTGTTGCCAATGTGTTGTCGCCAATTTTCTTACTGGGCATATACATACGATTTCAAAGCTGTCACATCACATGTGAACCTCGGCGGAGTGGTTCCGTACTCACCTCATACTAGCGTTGTTGTCGGTTCAAAGCCACTGTCTCAATTTTTTCTTCCATCCCTCATTCCTGTGTTTTTTATGCAAATTAATAAAAATGCAAATGCAGAAATTTCACAGATATTTTTGATTTCAGTACGTGCATTTGTTTTCAAATAGAGGTAAGCAGGATGAATCCTTTCGAATTTGTTTATGTAGCCCCTTATAAAATACCCATATTCAATTGCAATTATTTCTTGAACTAAACGGTGAATCGAATTGAATTTTTGGGCATCAGGCCATGAAGGTCATATCTACACCATACTTAGATTTCAGCCAATTCCTAAGATTTTACCGAAACTACAGAACTACCTTAACAAAAAAATAAGTTACCATCAATTATTATACCGGAGGGCAATTGGCATTAAAAAAATCGCGCAAATTTAGTAGATTTAGACTTTTTTACATTTTCCCTGGAAAGTCGCGGATACGAAAATTCTTCTGCTAGACACATTTTTCCAAGTTTCCCCATTGATATTTTCTTTAAACATTCGGTGATCCCCTGTTTTTATTGTCGTTGAGGATTATTTGGAATTTGATACACGCGTGAGCAGTTTCTGTCAGGCATCTTGAGTTATGTAGTGTATAAATTATTAGATAGAAATGTGACCAACGTGTCATCTCCATAAAGCGCCTCATAAATAAAACGATTTTATCTCATTTATACGGCGTCGACGGCGGTCATTTTTCGTTGAAAATTCGGTAACTTGGCTTGAAATTTTCCCAGTGTACTGGGATGTATTTTTACTTGATTATAGACGAAAATCAGTTAATATTTGGGTATTCGGGTTCTTGAAAGGAAGACCTTCGCTCGTGCAGGAATCGCAGATCCCAGACAAACTTATGATTACAACGATAGAACCGCTAATAAAACTGTAAACTCGTTTTGCGCGGAACTGTGTTTTTCAAAACGGTGTACAGGATTTCTCGACAACTAATGAACGGATTGACTTGAAATTTGTCACACTTATTAAGTCTAATAGTAGTTTAATCTTGCCCGGGTTTTTCTTTTCAACATTTCTCTATTATTATTTATTAACAATAGTGATGTCATTCGTCCTCGAAAATTCGAATGACATACTAAAAACATTTTTATATGATTGACACAGGATTACAAAAAGCTCGGTCAAGTCTCGGCCCATGTTATCTATTTTAAAAAAACGAATTCGTTTTTTTTGTTTCCGATCAACCGGGTGGCCAAAATCAAGTACACCGTTGAGCCCCTCACGTTGAAAGGTCCTTCGCGAGACTGTTTACAACTTCTTGAATGATTAATATTTATAAATGAAATTTGGTACACAACTTTTTAAATGTACATACAAATAAATGTGCAAACGATTTTTCAATCATCTTACTCATTCCGTGAAGATAATTTTTTTTATTAACCCTGATTTTCGGATCATAACAGTAGCCGAACCCATTAAACATTCTAAGTGCAGCAAAAAAGGCCGCTTTTTCATACATTAAACGTTCAAATAACTTGTCGCGACGCATGAAAATCGTTTCCATAAGTGGATCTAAAACGCAAAATATTTGTACCTCCAACATAAAAAAATGGAATGTTACCGATCTGATCATGCCCACATGGCGTGGATAAAAGTCCAGTTTGTAATTGGTTGTGTATCGTTCTGTTGCTATGGGCTTGTTACTCGTTAAAACCATTATACTTCATCACTATGGAGCAGAAAACTTTTCCATCAAGAATATAACAAATGGTCTTGGAATGAAATTTTTTAAAATCCGACCCAATACTTCAATCGTGCGGTTCAAAAAATAATGTAAAAATGGAAAGACTATGCTTTCAGTTTAAAGAAATGCTTTAAATTGAACGAGTGAACGCCACTGGACGAGAGAGCATACGTTACTGTACCGTACCTACCAACAAAGAACTCTTACACGCATCGTTATGAATCGACCCAACACGATTGTCAGAAGAGTTTTATACAATAGTACTGAACTACGAGAGAACTGCATGAATGGGCTTACGCTTTCCATCGTGAATATAAAGTCAGTCATGCCTACATTTGTATAGCCGTCCAGCCAGTTGTACGCGAGTGACTGAATCAACGTAGTGTTACTTTTACAGAGCATTAATAATAGAAGCAACGAAAGGTGGCGTGTTCGATAAGTGCATCGAAGACATATATGTCTTGCCAGATTATATTCTTGATAATTTTTCCTTTCCTCGAACACGACTCAACTTCTCGTTACCATGCGTCGTTACTGTTTACAAGTATGTATTCTTAATATGAAGGCGGTATTTCGCAAATTTGATAGCGATAAACCTTGGAGTTTGTACTGCAACGTTTCGTTATCTAGCAGAGATGAACATTGAAACGATACAGATATCGTAATCGATTAAGTCGGTCGGGTTGCACGATTGTCAACAGCTCTGTTTTAAGACGAGAAGTGATAAGGATCTTTGCGGTTCGAAGTAAGCACATATACGATACGGGTGCGGTAACAACAGGTTTTTTCTCTTTATTTTTCGTTTTTATGACAAACAAAAGTCTGAAAAACCTAAAAAACGTCTCTCAACAAGTTTATTGAGACACGGGACTCAAGGTGAAATTTACAATTTAACGCATCGAACAAATTCCACTTTTTTTGTGGGATCGGACTTCGATCAGCCTTGTTTTTTTTGACTATTTTATTACCGAAAGCGTTCACGCGTCATCAATAATAATCCCCCACGAGTATATATTATATGAAATAAATAATAAATGAAGCTAAGCGAGTTATGTCATTTGAATAAAATGATAGATCGCGTGTCCAGTGCTGAAAATATTTCGCTTTTTATACAATGTAATTCAATGGTCAACTGCTCTCGGTTAATGTTAAACTGTAATGTACAACCAGACAAGACATTGTATTTTTTCTATTAAGTACATGAATTTCCCTTGTAGTTTTTTATCCCCGGACCCGCCAGTGTTAAGAACGATCCTTGCTATCTCATAATTATCTCTCTATAGCTTGCACAAACAGAAGAGAAGCGGTATGAAGGCTCCGATGGCGACAAATACCGGTAACATTACGGACGAATCTTCAATCGAATAAGGATCCGGAGTTCGCGGACCGCTTGTGTGTCGACTTCGAACTGTTGCCTCTTCTTCGTCTTCCTGCATACCGTGATATTCCTCGGGCTCTTGAGGTATCGGACCCAATTGTGGAACATCTGAAACATAATTGTCACATTTGATGTCCTTATCATTCTTTTATCGGAACAACTGCTATTGTCTTTCAGAAAAAAGCAACTGCAGCCGTTATCCTCGTTTTTATGTCCGTTTTTGAATATCGAACGGAAAAGTAGACATAACTCGGAGAATGTCCCCACCTTCCAGTTTCCCTTTTATCACTGCAATTGCGTTCACCTTGGGATTATCTCGGTAACCCTGAAAATCGAAATAACGAATAATTTTATATCACTTTGCGAATATAGGTTTTCGAAAGGCGTAAAACAGTTATTCGTAACATAATTTGCATGGGTGAAAGTCGTGTATGCCCGTTTAATCATTCTTTAATTTCGTCGAAAAAGTCAGTAATAAGTAGGATCGATGTACAATTTTGGGAGAGAATCTATCCTATATTTTGTAATTCTTCAATTCGGAAATATGCTCTAGATGTTTTTCGGGAAAACTATTCTTTGGTGAACCCAAGTAGAAGTTCTTTTTTGTCAACCGTGATGTGGGCAGTTTCCTCTTGTACAGTGAACTTGTATATGTTGAGAGAGAGAGAGAGAGAGAGAGAGAGAGAGAGAGAGAGAGAGAGAGAGAGAGAGAGAGAGAGAGAGAGAGCACTTAAAGTGTTTTTAAACAACTGCCATTTTGGTAAAAACAAAACTCCCTTCTTTCACTCTTGAGAAAGATGGACAGGAGATATCTCGCCGGATTTTCGGAACGTGATTCGTCTGCAAGGAAACTTTCCCACATGCTTTTGACAGATCGAACGTATGATACAGCATTGTGCCAATCAAATCTGACTAAGCTGATATGAGCAATAAAGATAACATGTTTGTACCGATTTCTTCTGCTTACCAAATGTTATTTTGAAAAAGGAAAGTTGTTGCAGAAAGAGAAAAACTCGCTTTCTCCTTGTTTTCCTACAAGGGTAACATCGACGAGACAAATACGATAACATTATTTTACTAACAATATGTGAATTGTTCTGACTTAGGGCGACGTGAAATACAGGCCAACTCTCTTGCAACGAGTGCAAAAGCGATAACTGCAAATTCTAGTCCAAGTGTCCTCCATAACGTCCTAGGTTTTAGAGTAACCAGTGAATTTTCTTTTTCGTAATAACCGCCATTTGGAGAAGATCATGAAAGAGACAACGTTTTCTCCGAAAGACAGATTATATTTAGAGCTAACGAGACATTCCCCGTTCGTTTTTCAATAGAGCAGAGAGTTTTCTTTCCATACTCGGCATTAAAGGCAAAATAACTATACCCTTACAGTTGTGTTGCTTGGGTCGGTGAAGCAGGTTTTGCGTGAACTCTGCTTAGTTCAAGAGATAGAGTTCTACAGGTTCAAGTTTGTTCGAAATTATCGATTTTAATTCGATGTGGGGCATCACAAGTTGGTAAATTATGAGGTAAAATTCACAGGTTTTCCATTTTGCCTCAAAACTCAGTCATATCAAAGATTAAGAATGACAGTTCTGTTGTTAAGATAAGATATGACTCGTCTGGTCCGTAAGAATCCTGAGGTCAAGTTTTCTCTTTGACCAATTACATTTCACACAAACAAAGAGGTGGATGCCGTTCGTTTTTTAACCGAATAGAAAAATGTTCTCTGTCAAAATATCGCTCTCTCTCTCTCTCAAAATATAAATATATTGTCTCGAGAGAACTGTTGCATCTATAAAACACTCTCTTTCTCACTCATAATAGCTCACAAGGAAACCATTTTCAACGCCTCGCTTTGATTGCATTTAATATGTGATATGTTATTGTTTATTGAAATATAGAAGATCGGAAGAAGTGAGACATAAATCGTGCTTTTCTCTTGTCTGAGACAAAAGCTTGGGAATAACATTTTTACCGACTGAACGTGTTCAACAACAGCCGAGATTTTTTCTTCTTTTTTTTACGGTAATAACTTCTACGTCGCATCAACTTGACTATTGCATGATATGACTACGATTATTAGTGATAGTACACCAGTGTTGGGCGTTTTTTTAATTGATGATACTCTAATTACAAATTACAACTGTAATTTGTAATAAGTAAAAAAAAAATTGCTAATTACAACGGTATTTTGTAATTAGTAAAAAAAAGGCTAATTACAATGGCATTTTGTAATTAGAAATAATTTAGTTACGAATTACTATTATAATTCATAATTGTAAAAACTGTGAAATACCAATTACAAATGTAATTGGGAACGGTTTTTCTTCTAATTACAAATTACAAATGTAATTGGGAACGGTTTTTTTTCTAATTACAAATTACAAATGTAATTGGGAACGGTTTTTTTTTCTAATTACAAATTACAAATGTAATTGGGAACGGTTTTTTTCTAATTACAAATTACAAATGTAATTGGGAATGGTTTTTTTTTCTAATTACAAATTACAAATGTAATTGGGAACGGTTTTTTTTCTAATTACAAATTACAAATGTAATTGGGAACGGTTTTTTTCTAATTACAAATTACAAATGTAATTGGGAACGGTTTTTTTTCTAATTACAAATTACAAATGTAATTAGGAACGGTTTTTTTCTAATTACAAATTACAAATGTAATTGGGAACGGTTTTTTTTTTAATTACAAATTACAAATGTAATTGGAACGGTTTTTTTTCTAATTACAAATTACAAATGTAATTAGAATATTTTTTTCTTTCTAATTACAAATAATAAATGTAATTAGACTATTTTTTCTTTCTAATTACAAATAATAAATGTAATTAAAATATTTTTTCTTTCTAATTACGAATAAAAAATGTATTTAGAATATATTTTTTTCTAATTACAAATCACAAGTGTAATTAGAGTCGATTTTTTTCCTAATCACAAATGACAAGCGTAATTATAATTAATTTTTCTTCTAATTACAAATCTAATCAGCATCGATTTTTCTTCTTATTACAAATGAAAAATGTAATGTGAAATAATTGATTTTCATAATTAACAAAATTCACATTCCTCAAAATTCAGGAATTCAAAATGGCGAATCCAACGGAGTGGACGTTAAATTCTAAAAAAAATATCAATTTTCCTAAAACTCTGTACCTAGGGGTTCTTGGGGTAGCTGGGTGCGAATCTAGCCTTGGATTTTCCAAATTCAAAATGGCGGATCCAATATGGAGAACTGAATTACAATAATTTAATAGATTCGCACGACGGTCGGTACTCGAGCGTTTTTGAGGTCGCTAATTACGAGTCCCAACTCAAACTATATACATTCAAAATAGTGGATCCAATATGATGGACCAAAGTACAATCATTTACTCTATTTGCATGATAGTTGCTATGAAGGGGTTTTCAAAGTTGCTAACTACAAATCTGCCCTTCAAATTCAGAAATTCGAAATGGTGGATTCAATATGGCGGACTAAAATACCGTAATTTACGCGATTCGCTCGATATTTGGTGTCAAGGGGTTTTCGAGGTCACTGGTTATGAATCTGCTCTCGAAATACAGAATTAAAAAATAGCATATCTACCATCGCGTATCAAAATGCAAACATTGAGTGGAATCCGTGGAAACTTGGTACTCTGGATCCGCCATTTTGAATTTTCGAATTCTACAGGCAGATTCATAATTATCGACCTCAAAAATCCCTTACTACTAATTATCATTCGAACCAAGTAAATTCTGGTAATTCATGCGCAATGCTGGACCCACTATTTTATTTGAGTATTTTGAAGGCAGATTCGTATTCAGTGACCTCCAAAACCCTGTAATACCAATTCCCATGGGAATCACATACATTATTATATCATGGTCTGCCATATTGGAGACACTGTTTTGAATGTATGTATCGTGAGTTTGGACTAGTAATCAGCGGCCTCAAAAACCCCTTAGTACTGAGTTTTATCCGATTGTATTCAATTTTTGCATTTCGTGACGCCATATCGGATCCACCATTTTGAATTTCTTAATTTGTAGGGCAGATGCGTAATAAGCGACCTTGAAAACCCCTTAATACCAATTATTTTGCGAATCATTTAAATTGTTGTATTGAGGTCTGCCACATTAGATCCGCCGTTTTTTTATTCTGAATTTGAAAGACAGATTCGTAATCAATGACTTTGATAACCCCCGAGAGCCGATTTTTAATAAAATTAAACTAACTTTCATTTAGTGCCCCACTATTTTGAATTTCTAAATTTTGACCTTGAATTCGTAATTAGCGACCAAAAAACCTCATAAGCGCCAGGTTTCATTTAAATTGAATTTTTTTTTCGAGCATATGACACAAACACAAATAGTGAAATCCTCTTGCCGCTGAAGGGGTCAACAAGAAAAACGCGCCTGGATAATAAAAATCCTCAAATCCAACACCAACAAAACTGATAAGACTATTCTAGACCGGGAAGCGACCGAGACCATAGATTGGGCTCGAATTTTTTTCGAGACTCACAATCAGTCGACTTGGTTTCGTCTCAAATTTTTGTTTAAGCCAGATCGAAGTCTCATTTTAATGACATCCGTAATTTGTAATCATAAGAAAAATCTATATTATTAATATTTGTAAATTGTAGTTAGCAGAAAAATCGATTCGAATTACACTTGGAATTTGTAATTTAAAAGAAAATCGATTCTAATTACATTTGTAATTTGTAATTACAAAAAAAACATATTCTAATTACATTTGTAATTTGTAATTAGAAAGAAAAAAATTCTAATTATATTTGCAATTTGTAATTTAAACGAAAATCGATTCTAATTACATTTGTAATTTGTAATTACAAAAAAACATATTCTAATTACATTTGCAATTTGTAATTTAAAAGAAAATCGATTCTAATTACATTTGTAATTTGTAATTACAAAAAAAACATATTCTAATTACATTTGTAATTTGTAATTACAAAAAAAACATATTCTAATTATATTTATAATTTGTAATTAGAAAAAAAAACATATTCTAATTACATTTGTAATTTGTAATTAAAATTTGTATTATTTCAAGTTACAATGTAATTAGTAATATATTTTTTTTAATTACAAATAACAAATGTAATTAGTAATGTTTTATCTTTTTAATTACAAATTATAGATGTAATTAGTAATTTCAATGTAATTAATTACTCAAAGTAATTAGTGCTGCCCAATACTGTAGTACACACATTTATTAGTCCAGTGGGTAGCAAACCACTTTAGATAGTTCCGTCGAGGGTAACTCTCAGTGAACATGCTAGTGACAGTTGAAGTCCATTGAATTTGCGACACAGTACCAAAGCTACCTCGTTTCAATAGCTGTTGATCATTTGACTGATTACAGATATATGTTTAGCTGATAGCGTGAAAGATGCCTGCAAGTATGAGTCTACCGCGAGGCCAAAGTCTTCGGTACTAGTAGAATTGTTGCAACCTGATAATATATCTACCCAATGAGATATTCAATTTGCAGCGAAATAAGACTAGTTCCACGACTGGGGGGCGAACTTGATGACCAGCTGTATTGGGATAGGTTTTCCACAGTTTCCCTATACCCATGGCAGATATGTAATGGTGAATACGATACAGAGGGGGAAGTCGGCTGCGGCTGCAGGTGGGGGGGGGGGGGGGTAGGGGTGTGGAATTGGCGGTAGACGGGGGAGATGAGGAACGGATGATATAAGGAGGGGGTAGTGGTGGAATGGGAGGTTGAAAGAAGTTGAGGCGGATTGGGGCTCGTTAAAAGGGGAAGACCCTGTACGGCTGGAACAAACCCAATAAAAATACTTTTGGTATAATTCTTGTTTATAAATTAGCCAATTGCAAATTCAGGTGTAATAATCTTGAATTTTTACAATCCCATTGACAGTATTGAATCTTTTTACTTTGAGAAAAGTAAGATTAGAAGAAAAACCGGTAATTACCATAAAGCTCCCGTTAAGTTTGCGATACATTCGCATCACATTTACTTTTGGAATACATATTTATAAGAAAAACATTGTACTGCACAATATGTCTTTTGGCCATTTATTGTAACATTTATATTCTCTTGTCTTTGTGAAACGAATCCTTGGGACTGTGGTTCAAGTTTTGTTAATCTTCGGATAGATAGAAGAAGCCAATTTGCACGATTCTACATAAATTGCTTTTAGACCCTTATAGAATGATTCTCTCCTACCTTATACTGGCTTACCTTGATGAATTCCACTCTTATCTTGCCACCTAGAATGTCGGACTCTTCATCATTATATATGAGCTTGCCTCCGTGAACTTTGAAGGGAATGTACTCGTCATGAGCTATTCCTCTGCCTACTCGCTCAAAGATATCAAGGTCAGTGATGACAGTGTGGTCTCCATTCAGGACAACATCAAAAACCTGTTGAATAATTAATTTGTTATCTCTTCATTATTACGAGGACCAGAAAAGTATATATATGTATGTGCCATACCTTCATATTCGGCGCATTGAAGTATACCTCGCAGAACTTTAGTATTATGATATATTCCCCATCTCTGTTGATAGGTATATCATAGCCAAAAGTACTGTGATGATATCTTTCCGTTTGGTAGAGTATCTGGTCGGCGGTATTAACGCGTCCAATTATCAATTGTTTGCCATAATCAGAGGCTGTGCCTACTTTGCCCATTAGAGGGTCTCTCAGGTAACGTATGCCGCTACTATCGGTATATGCTTCACCTCCCGAATTTATCGCGTATATGACTTCAAAAGATTCAACTCCTGGTAACCATGCCCAAACCGCGATAAAGATGAAAATAATAATGCCACATAACCGTCGCAACAACAAAACGTCGGAAAACTTGATCATTTTCCCATTAGTAATCGTCAAATGTGCAAGTATCTACTTCTATGCCTTAGAGGGGAAAAGTATACAATTGACGTATTGTTATGCCCAGCGAGATGTTCATAACTCTTGGTGAGAAAAAATACTTCCCGGATAGAAAATATTAGGAAAAAAAACACTTGGAAAGGTTAGAAACAACAGAAAGGACGAGCCAGCGCGTTTTTTAAATTGTCACGCACTTTATGCTGACAAAAGATAACACCGTCGCACTCGTATAATACTAAAATATTCATTTATCAGATCCGCGTTGAACGCTATTTTTCAACACGCATGCGAAATATTGTTATAACGATGAGGTGTTCCGGAGCAATTTTAGATACCCACGTACCACGTCAAACGCCATTTGTAATTCTGCTAATGGCCTCTGCCAACGAATTCAGACGTACATAGAAGGGCAGTTCTTAAGGATATTATGTGCCGATTTTATTGGGGAATATACCCCAAGGTTAGTTCTCGATTAGCAGCGCTGATGGCAGTTTTCATTCTCGCTCTCGCTTCCGCTCGTAGGCTTAAACGCTGGTGACGTAACGCAGGGGCTACGCACACATATAATTTGAAGACTTTTCCAAGCGCCGAATGCGAGGACCGGCTAGTATGGTGAAAAAGGCACCTTTTCAGGATTACGCGAGTACCCTGAGGTACAACCGTGCACAACACACGGCATTAACGCATGTGTTAGGTAATTTCGGTAATGTCATCAATTCCGCACCCCGACTTAAGGGCATGTACAAGGTCAACATAACCTCACAAATTGTTCAACCCTATTTTCTCATAGATGGTTGAATTTTTTAGGAAAAACAAAGCATTAGGCTCTGGCCAATTCCCTGACGCAGAGCTTGATGATTTCCTTTTGCCCTAAATATTATTCATCTGTGAGAAATCTCTGTTCTAAAATTGCAGCTATCTCTCTCACACTCATATGTCACGCGGTACATCTTCTACTTCGCCGTAAACTCCAAACTTAAAGTAGTAGTATTCGGCGTCGGGGTGGTTAAGTACGCCGTGCCGGCCACGTGCCTGTGCAATAAGAATATTGTCAGTGACCTGCTAGCGCCACGGGGAGTGGTAGAACTAAATAGAGCGGCCAAAAAGCGTGGCATTTTTATATACGGCTGCAAGCACGTGCAGAAGGTGCAATGCATATGGAAGCTCTATCGCACATGCAAGTTGCATTATACGTGCCGCTGGGGGTGGAGGACGTAGCTTCACCCCCCTTGACACTAAACGTAATTTTGAAATGTATCAGCATATCGTAATATACTATCTTATTAATAATTGATAACAAGGCGTGCACCGATAGCGCACGGAAAAGCGAGAAAAACATAATCTCGTTATATCATAGTACTTTTTAAATGCATCATTATATTTGAATGTACTCTGTGTAGAGATAATTTCGAGATGAATAAATATGTTATTCATCCTGATACAAGTTTGTCGCGGGGTCAGGTGAAAGTGACAGCTGTTCTACAGCGGCGTTCAATGCCCGTGAGCGTGACAAATGCAGACGCGAAAATTTTACGGCCCTAGGCCTTGAAAGACCTCTTTTCGGTCCTGTTTACAGGCACGAGCAAAACATGGTAGTGATGTTTAAAAAATATTTTTGAGAGCGATACGAATAGAACATGATTCAGTTTTTTTTACTCCTGGTTCTATGGTGAGAATGACAATTATTATTTCAGTAGACTGCATTTCCCGTATGTTCGAACTTCTGTTATTTTTCAGTTTAGTTTATGGCCATTGGAGTAGATGGGATATGCGGTAAATGTGGCATGAACAAAATTATTCGGGCTACATTTTGTTCTTCATAAAAATCTTTTTTTTTGCAGTAGATTGCATTCCTTCATCGTTTGTACAACTTTTATTTTTATTTTTTCTTTCGTTACAATGTTGACGCGTAGCTGGAGATAAATATGGTGGAAGAGTACTAAAAAAAGAAATAAACGCAATGTGTATGTTTGCGTACGAAATGCTCGAAATGACGCCCAAGAAAATAGTCCGAGTTTTATTACATTGATCCTTTATGCTTGCTTGTGTGAAACAAAAAACTTAATCGATTATGTGAATTTAATCATTTTCGATGGGGTTATTATGGGGAAGGCACCAGTCTTTTTTTGGAGGAAGGGGGCGTGCTCGCCCCTCCCCCCTTCTGGTGATGCCAATGGAGCGATGCTGAAATTTTCGAAAAGAGATTTATCAGAGGCGAATAATATGTACGACTAACGAAAGAGCTAATGGAAGAGCTAATGGAACAGCCTAATGGTCTATTCTCGCAAAAAACGACCACGTACGAGAAATCTCTATTCGACAATTCGTGAGGCAATTCGATATGTCCTTAAGGTGAAGTAGACCTTGTATAACGTGATATACGGGCGCGAGAGACACAGATAAAATTTTGATCCGAGCTTTCTCAAAGATGAATAATATTGAGGGCTAAATAAAATCTTCAAGCCCTGCGTTATTAAATTCTACAGAGTTTTTGTTTGGTTAATTTTTTTTTTTCCAAAAAATGTAACCATCTATGAGAAAATAGGCTTCGAAAGTTTGTGAGGTTATGTTGACCTTGTACATAACCTCACAAACCTTAAAGGCACAATTCCCAGTATTTATTTGAAAAAATAAAAATCTTGGGCATACATGAAATGAGAAAACAACACATATTGTAATACTTTTCTAGTCAGCGATAGCTTAAGATGAATAACAAACAAAACGAATTATTTATTACTGTTACAGTAGGTAAAAGTAAAGGAATGTTGTCTACCCGCCATTCTCAAATAAAATGCTTCTTCAGACTCCAATTGCGACTCAATTTTTTTTTAAGAACGGATAAACAAGTGTGACTTATGTTCAAAGGCGTTGACTACTACGACGGATTTTCACCTGATGATTACCTCTAAGGTATTCTTTTCGCGGAGGGGCGCATTTTGTGAGGCCATAAGCAGGGCCCTTCCGAATCATCGGTTAATTACAGTAGCACTTAAGGTAATTCTGTAGGTACACGCATGAGCCAAAAGTTTCGGTCGAAGCGTATAGTAACATCCAATGCCTATACTATGCTGTTGGTTGTAAATTTTTGACAGAGCTTGTACCCTCTAGATGTCCCACACATTCGCACCTCATGCATAGATGGATCCATGGTCTTAGATACAGGCAGCCCCCTGACACTGGCCTACTATTCCTATACGATAAACAAAAACGCGTTTTGTCCCGGCTTTTGAATTCTTGTAATCGCCACTACCTAGCGTTGGCTGTTATGTGATAGCCTTCGACTCCAAATACTCCGATCCGCTTAACGTTTCGTTACTTTCGTGGCTTTCGTCCTGTTATCCTTATTGCGACGTTATTTATTGTGTTCGAACGGAAAATCCTTAGAACGGAAAATCATTCCAAATATATCAATAGACTTTTATTCATGTAAAATATTCGAAACACGGGCGCAACATACATATACAGGGTGTTCCAGAACTCAACGGCAAGCCGAAACGGGGTGACAGGATTGATTGTAACCATCATGAGAAAAATCAGAAAAAAAAATCTATCCCATGCAGTTTGAAGATTATGGGCATTTAAGAAAAACCTAGAAATTTGGTCAAACTGTAACCATTTTTCGGTTATTGTCGTTAATTTTTATTATTTTTGTTCATTTAAACTTTGGAACCGTAACCCTAAATAACATTTCTAGAATCACAATAAAAAATAATGACACAATTGCCCCAAGTTTCCTAGAATTAAGACTATTTGTTAAACTATGAATTTTAAATTTTCAAAATTTGTCTACTTTGAAAGGCCTTGCTTTAAAAAAAAGTACTAGAGTGCCTTGGCAAGTGCCATTAAAAGTTGGCGCATTTAATCAGGATTATAAAATGGTACAATACTTGTTAGTTTCATACTAAAAAAAACGAGTAAAAAAATTAAAACCTCAAGTAACCCGATTTTTGCTAACCCATTTTACTCAGTTAAAATGTTTTTTATTCGCACAAGCTCTTGGTAGGTTCTTAATTTTACGGCAAAATAATGAGAGAGATGGATAGTGGACATGTTTGCCATGAGTGACCGAGATAGATAGTGACGCCACGCAGTGAGACGGAGATGCGTCGTTTAAACGAGTGCGAATGAAACAGATGCAGACGCCATACCAAGCAAATGGCTACGCTACCAGTCTGACACCAGTTAGTACGTTTCGCTCATTCGTCTACTGCGCACCTTTCCGTATACGCTTGTGTTGATTTAGTACTGACAACTTTGGCTTCTCTTATTGGACTTGGATTTTTGTGAATTGGACTTCTTGATTACATACCGGCAACTTTGGCTTCTCTCTTTTGGAATTGGACTTTTGTGTTGGCATCCTTGTTATCTACCATGCCTACGCGCTACACTTCACAAGAATATGCGAACATGCACCTCATTTATGGGGAATGCAGATGCAACGCAAGTGCCGCTGCTAGACTTTATCGTAAAGGATATCCAAATTTAGAGCGCTATCCAGATCACCACGTGTTTGTTAATGTGCACCGTTCACTCACGGAGGGCGGCCATTTCCCGAGTCAAATACGGGCTGGAGGTAGACCTCGCTTTCTTTACGAGGAAGAAGTGTTGCAAGAGGTCGCAGATGACCCAAGTATTTCCGTTCGTGTAATTGAAGAAAGAACGGGAATACCCAAAAGCACAGCACATCGTATTTTAGAAAGAGCCGAAATGCATCCGTTTCACGTACAACGAGTTCAAAGTCTTCTCCCTCGAGATTATCCTGAAAGGATTTCATTTTGTAGAACAATGCTACATAGGCATAATGAAAATCCCCAATTTATCCAAAAAATTCTCTGGTCAGATGAATCTACATTTAAAAAAAATGTTTACATAAACTTACACAATTTTCACGAGTGGCATGTGGAGAATCCACATTTAATGCGAGAAGACAGATCCCAGTATCGCTTTAAAGTAAACCTGTGGACCGGAATTTTAAATGGCAAAATTGTTGGGCCTTTTGAGCTGCCTGAGAACTTGAATGGCACGAATTACCTACATTTTTTACGAGAAAATTTACCAACTTTGTTAGAGGACGTACCACTAACAGATCGTCGCCACATGTGGTATCAACAAGATGGCTGCCCAGCGCATCACACAGTGCAAGTAAGAGATTTCCTTGACCAGGAATATCCGGGAAGGTGGATTGGACGTTCAGGCACTATCTCGTGGCCAACCCGTTCCCCAGATTTAAATCCCCTGGATTTTTTTTATTGGGGCGTTCTCAAAGAAAAAGTTTATTCAAAGCCCATTGAGAGCGTACCCGAGCTGCGTGAACGAATTTCTCAAGCTGTTGAGGACATCAATTCTCGAGGATATGCCCGGCTAATAAGTAGATCTTTTTTAAGAAGATGTAGGGCGTGTATTGAGGCTGATGGCAAACAATTTGGACATTTGCTGTAATAAAAAATGTTATTTCCCTATGTATCTGACTTTTATTCCAATAAACCTAAACTAGGTCAAGATTTTTCTTTATTTTATTAATTTTACTTACTTTTGTTGACTTTGGTAAAAGTGGCGTCACTATCTGTCTCTCTCACTCATGGCAAACATGTCCACTATCCATCTCTCTCATTATTTTGCCGTAAAATTAAGAACCTACCAAGAGCTTGTGCGAATAAAAAACATTTTAAGTGAGTAAAATGGATTAGCAAAAATCGGGTTACTTGAGGTTTTAATTTTTTTACACGTTTTTTTTAGTATGAAACTAACAAGTATTGTACCATTTTACAATCCTGATTAAATGCGCCAACTTTTAATGGCACTTGCCAAGGCACTCTAGTACTTTTTTTTTAAAGCAGGGCCTTTCAAAGTAGACAAATTTTAAAAATTTTAAATTCATAGTTTAACAAATAGCCTTAATTCTAGGAAACTTGGGGCAATTGTGTCATTATTTTTGACTGTGATTCTAGAAATGTTATTTAGGGTTACGGTTCCAAAGTATAAACGAACAAAAATAATAAAAATTAACCACAATAACCGAAAAATGGTTACAGTTTGACCAAATTTCTAGGTTTTTCTTAAATGTCCATAATTTTCAAACTGCATGGGATAGATTTTTTTCTGATTTTTCTCATGATGGTTACAATCAATCCTGTCACCCCGTTTCGGCTTGACGTTGAGTTCTGGGACACCCTGTATATGCATGCCTGTCACACAACTACTAGCGCCACAGTGCGGCAAGGACATTTTGCGAACAGCATTTATCTTCTAGTGTCAGGGGGCTGGTCACGGTCTTACATACAGGTCTTGAAACTCTGGTGGTGGGGGTATGTCCTCGGTTTGAAGCACCGGCCGTTTCGCCTAGTGACCACGAGTGTCGCTGCGATAGAGTGATACAGGCTGTGCGAGAGAGATGGAAACCGATTGTTGACTCATAGGAACCTAACCTAGCTGTACAATTGGCTGGTGAAGGCAAATTATGATATTCAATGTCAAAAATGCATGATGAACCTAAATACAATTAAATGTAACTTTATTTTAAACCTGCAAAAAAAACCAAAAGACTATAGTTATCTAAGTGGGTACAATGAATATGAATGTTTTTTATATAGGTGTCAATGTGAGCTCGTGTTGGTCGAGAGGTTCGGTGCAAGTTTCATAATGCTGCTTTCAGGGGTTCGATCCCTGTGCGCTCGGTTTTTTAAAAACATGCTTTAGGTCTTATAAAACAAATAGGCTTTACGCGTTCTTTTAATTGACCGGAAAATAAGTGGCAACTATTCCAGACCGAAGTGGAATCCAGACCGAAACACATGCAGGCTGTGTTTCTTGAAAAAGAAACAAATACTTAAGAAACAGTGCTTCTTTTGCAATTCTTTATTTCCTTTTCAAAAAATTTAAATGCATGTCCCAAGAAACATTTTCAATAATCTCTACTTTGCAGTTTCCGAAACGGTTTGCGTTGGTAAATTAAAAAAAAAACCCTTTTTTCCGACCTTTAAGCGAAGGACTCTCGAGTAGGATAAATTAAAATAATTCACTAACTTTGTTTTATGTTTTCCAGCGTAGAAAGTATTTATTGTAATGATCCCAATAATTTTTCATTTTTTCAGGTTCCCGGCTCCAACGCGAAAAAAATAATTTCAATCATTCCATAAATTGGAGGTTTTATTGTCCTTAAAAAAATAGATTTTTTTTTCAATGTCACCGTTTTTACAAGTTTACAAGTAGAGCACGTCGCGTGTGGTCGCGTGAATCAGCGGTTATGTTTCGGTTTTGTTTACTTTTGAAATCTATTTCCGTCTCTCTCACACAGCCTGCATCACTCTAGCAGCGATCCTCGTGGTCACGAGTTGAAACAGTCGGTGCTTCAATAAGAGGTCATCCCCCAACACTGAAATTTTGAGCGAATTTCAAGACCTGTATGTAAGACCGTGGGCATGAAGAATAGAGGTAAGGAGCCCGAACGCGTATGCTAAAAGCACCCCAAACGTGGACTCTGAAAGTGACGAAAAGTTGTGGTTCGAAATTCAGCCACATCAAGTGCTAGTGCCGAGAGGGGAGGATGTGAAGTATGGCATCGGTGACGCTATGAAGTGAGCGTATATATAAACTGGAGAATTCTTGGTTATAATATTTATATATCATTCTTGGCTGTTCGTCTGTGAATGCGAACTTGTAATAAGGATTTTTTAATTGCAGTAAAAATCAGTGTTGTGGAGTACAGTGAGTGATTGCCCCGCATTATATAAAAGCAGGTAAGAAAACGGTATTTTGAAACCATTTTCTGTATTATATTATAATTGTAATTCATCGGTTGATTAAATACATTTCTCGAGCATGAAAGTGAGGTTAGAATTCGTATTATTGTCATAATATGTAATTACAAATTTTATTTTGGGTTCTTTTCTTGTTGCAGTGCACAATGGCGAAATACTGTTCGTACCCAGGGTGTCAAACTGGGCGAGACGCCAGCAGAGCAAAGTGCAAGCGCTTAGGAGTACGACAGTTGTCCGTCTTCAAGGTTCCAACGGTAAATCGCCTGTTAAAATGTTTTCTTTTTGTTAAATGACGCATAGAGCGCCTAATTTGTTGACGAAATCTGCAGTAATTGCATGCCACTTATTGCCTATAGGAAAAAAAATTTGCTCAATGATTTAGCGTGTATATGAAATTTCAACCCGCTTTGTTTTTTTCCTGTATCTTGTAGAATATGGTACAACGATGGAGCAGAGCCATCGGGGAGTGTCTCTCCCACACTGATTTCGTGTGCGAGCTTCACATTTCCAATGACTCGATAATAAAAGAAGACCGCATCAAAATGGCTGATGGTACGATCGAGGTAATTCCAAGGTAAGGATTGTAATAATTATAGTAATTTTTTGTGTGAAATGCATAAAAACATTCAGCGCTACAGGGGCATGACTTTCCGAATGAGTTTCTCCGCCACTTCTCAGCTTTTTTTTTCTTTTTTCTCTATTCTTTTCCTGCTCCGCTTGACTTTTCTATAATACCCTCTTTTCATCGAATGAACTCAGCTAACCTGCAACTGTGTTTGCTAATTGTTTGTAGCTCGGTTCAGCAGTATAATTTATCAAAAGTTCATCTTTTTCTTGCGGTCTTCAATTTTTATATGCGGAATATTCTTATCTGCTGCCCCTCTTCAATTTCCTCTGTTGTCTTTACTCTTTATTACTTGAGTCAATTCGTTGATATCGTACTTTGCTATCCCCTCGAACAATTGGACATAGATTGTCCATTATTACATTGAGATAAATATAATAATCAATTATTTTTTATTTCGACAGGAAAACGGTATTCAACCGGAACAGAATGTTCCCTGCGACCAGTTAGCCGGACCTTCTCATGGATCCGTAGCTATTTGCAACGACGCTGTCGTACATCAAGTGCCTACGACCTGTCACGATTTTCTTACTCCGACGGAGGTAAGTGTTGTATTTATTGAAAATGAAGGGAAAATGTCTTTCAATTTTTTCATTAATTTAATTCTTCATTTTTCATTGATAATACTTTATCTCTCAATATAAAAATTCCTTCAATTTATAAATTCGGACATTTTTCTCGATTTCCTTGGGTTTCGTTTGAAAAAAAAAGCAGAATTGTTCTATAAGCTACTTTAGGCTCCGATGTGATTTACGCTGGCACAATTTTCGGCCGCACGACTGGACCGCGAATTTTTCATTTCCGGGCATGCAAAGAGATCGCGAAAGAGGTTGGGGGAATAAGAATGAGAGGAGGGGGAGGAGAGAGAGGGAGAGAAAAAACGTGTGGACAGCCTTCGAGATATCCTTAAAATCGCACCTGCGGATCTTCGCCCTCGACGCGAGAACTCGCGGATTATTCGTTTTTTGTTTAATATTTCACGTATGTGTGTGTTTTACGGGACATATGAGCGCGTCCTTGACAAGCCACGATAAGCCTCCAATGAAAAAAAAATGGGGTTTGGAGCGAGTTGCGTTAAATGGGGTTTGGAGCGAGTTCCGCTCAATGGGGTATATAATAATTGCCTATGTATATAATTTAATTAACAAATGCACGATGACAGAATTAATCGACGAACGAATAAATTTATTATTTTTTCCATCTGTCTTGCGTGCATAACTGCGCTTTGAATATTCTCTTCTATCGCTCTCTCTTTTCTCATTCCATCTCTGTCGTATCCTATCCTGAATACAGCAGCGCCAGCGGATATTTCCGTAACAATTTTCGCTGATTCCATAGCCCGCGTCCACAGTACAGCGTTCGGGCTCCTTACCTCTATTCTTCATGTTCTTGTCGCTCAGTTCATTTCGGTTCGGTGATGAGCAGCGACACGCACGCGGTGACACCACCAACCACTAATAACTGGATTTCCGTGGACGCTTTTGGATCGTGATCGCCGTAAGCCAGGAAGACTAGAGGTAAGGAGTACGAACGCCGTGTCGTCGAAACGTCCGCAAAAGTGAGGACGAGAAGGGCGGCGCTGCTCTCCTACCGCACCGAAGTAAAGTCAGCAACAAACCAGTGCCGTACGATACGCTCCCTCATATGGAGCGATAATTTGATCAATTGAATTGTAAAGGCAGTGCCGTACGATATGCAAAAAGCACCCTTTGCCACTTTATATGGAACGATCATTTCATCAAATTAGTTGGCATCATCTGCCATCAAATGGCAAATTGATATTTCATCCACTCACCCACTCACTTCCCATTTTCACAAATTTTTTTTTCGAAAATAAACATTTTGTTTATTTTCGAGACATGAGACAAAACGTGCAATGTACGAAAAAAAATCCATATCTTGCACGTTTTGTCTCATCGACGGCACACTTGCTCCATATCTCGCGTTTGTGATCATTTTTATTTCACTCGGTACGATAATGGTACGATAAAACGAAATCATTCTTTTTATGAATGTAAGTACTATTTTTCTTACCTACGATTGATTGTTTTCGCCGCAGATCACTAAATATATTTTATACCGAGACAATTATTTTTTTTTACATCTAACACAATTCAAAAAATTGGTTAGCCCGAACGCGCTTTATGCCAACACGGACGACGAGCGGGAATCATCGATGACACATGACGTCGGTTGTGTTCTTGTCGCTTAGTTCACTTCGGTGCGGCCATGCACTAGCGACGCACGGCGTGAAAACACTAACTACTAAAATCCACAGTTTCACGGACGCTTTTGGATCGGGCTCGCCACAGGCGTTCGTACTCCTTATCTCTAGTCTTCCTGGCCGTAAGCGTTCGTACTCCTTAGCTCTAGTCTTCTTGGTCCATGTGTTGATGTAGCTGCCGAAGGCGCGGTCGGGAAACTTCTCGCTCGGACATCTTCGGAAAGAGCCGAGCACGGTCGGGAAACTTCGACACGCGCTACCATGATTGGGCGATGGGCGCGTAAGAGAGTAGAGAGCGGGTAACTTTTACGCGCGATCTGGCTGCACTGGACGCGGGTTCGATCCCCGGTAGCAATGTCTTGTTTTTTTTATTAAGCACATACGAATTAACTATCATAAATAATGCCGGAACAGGCGAGAATAGTTAAAGCGAGAGTAATTTCGAAATTTTCTGAATATAAAATGAAGAAAAAAAAAGTTGATTCACCGGGGATTGAACTCGGACCGTAAGCATCGTCAATCCGTCACGCTGCCAACTCTGCCACTACGCTCATTGCAATTAGAGAAACATTTATGATACACCCTTATCCATGTTTACTGTTGAAAAAAAATTTCGAAACGATCGCGGCAAAGGCGCGGGGCGGCTACAAGGGAATCTGCAACCTCGACAGAGGCGATGATCACGAAATCATACTCCTGAACTCGCCGCCGCGATTTAGCGCCATTTACGAGGCACGCCGAAAACAGAGATTAGTGGGGAGATGCACAACGCTCCCCTTTTCGGCGTGCCTCGTAAATGGCGCTAAATCGCGGCGGCGAGTTCGGGAGTATGATTTCGTGATCATCGCCTCTATCGAGGTTGCAGATTCCCTTGTAGCCGCGCGAGTCCGTGATCACCGCTCAAGTCGGTATCGCAGTCAGCGTGAACACGAATGGGTAGCTCGGAGGGGGAAAAGTCTCTGCCCCTCGCAAATCGCGCTCGCTCGACAGGCGAACGGAGCGAGGTTTTCCGTCCGATCGAGCTCGACATATATGTGTGGCCGTACTGCGGATTGGAAGATGCATTAAATGAATTTCAAAGTGAAAAACATGTATCGAGATCATTGTTTTCTCTCGGTGACACGTTTATGCCGAAAATGCGGGTTAAAAAAATTAACGACGAACCGCCCTAGCGGGTTGTGCGATTTTACAAAGTGGTAAGGTCGAAAACATTGAGCCAAATTTTGATTGGTGCGACACTTTTCATGTAAAGTCGCGCGATTCAAAAATAGATTGGTCAACCCCACTTACCAGTTATAATTTGGATGGTTGTTCGGTTCTCGCTGCTCCGCTGGTTACTCGCTACCAGTCATATTGTGGATGGTTATTCGGTTCTCGCGGCCCCGCTCGATTGTCGCTACCAGTAATATTTGGCATGGTTATTCGGTTCTCGCGGCACCGCTCGATTCTCGCTACCAGTATTATTTTGGATGGTCATTCGGTTCTCGCAGCTCCGCTCGATTCTCGCTACCAGTATTATTTGGGATGGTTATTCGGTTCTCGCGGCCCCGCTCGATTCTCGCTACCAGTATTATTTGGAATGGTTATTCGGTTCTCGCGGCCCCGCTCGATTCTCGCTACCAGTTTTATTTCGGATGGTTATTCGGTTCCCGCGGCCCCGCTCGATTCTCGCTACCAGTAATATTTGGCATGGTTATTCGGTTCTCGCGGCACCGCTCTATTCTCGCTACCAGTATTATTTTGGATAGTTATTCGGTTCTCGCGGCCCCGCTCGATTCTCACTACCAGTTTTATTTTGGATGGTTATTCGGTTCTGGCGGCCCCACTCGTTGGTCGTTACCGCCGAGTTTCTTGGGTTGTGATTATATTTTATTTACTGTCATTACTTTTTTAAATGATGGGATAAATAAAAAAGTGGGATGAAACACAACAGACGGGAAGGGGTTTCGGGATATTGGGAGTAGTAGCATTATAAGCATCAATATTAATTTTTTCTTACACATTTCTTTTGTACATATGTATCAAACGCTATTTCTAATGATTCTTCGGTGCTCTCCTCCTCTAAGCGCGCATTTTTAACCTTCGGCTGCATTCTTGTGCAACGATACGTCTCTTTTAATTCCCTGACAATGTTGTTTTTCTCTTGTGGACAGTTGAAGACGGTTGTTAGCCCGCTCGTGTTACCGTTTTCTTCCGCCCTTACTGAGGTTTTCGTGTTTCGCTGAAGATCCGAGGAATGTTTGAACACTTTTAAAAACTTCTACTTTACGGGCATACAATTAAGATGTAGGAAAAAATATTTTCATCATAAACACACCCGCTCTCCTGGCATTGATGAATAATCATTTCGGTCTTCAGGGACCGACGATAACCGTATCGGGTTAATTAAGTATACGTTTATTGATGAACTTACGAATAATAAATAATGTTTGTCCAACTTGGAAATGTGTTATAATTTCTCGCTACTAGTAATCGTGCGTAAACCGGTAAGTCCACTGCTTTGACTCATTACTTTGAAAGAATATTATAAAAGTTTTATTTCATTGGTATAAAATGAAAGAGGTTTGAAAAAAACATCTTCACACACGTGTTATCGCATTTGTTTCACGTGATTCTTGGTACTTCGATTCAAATTCTGTGAGGAGGGTGTATTAAAATAAATATTACCGATTTCTTTTTTTTACAAAAACGTGGTTTCGCACGGTTTGCAACGGTTCTATTTTTCTTTGCGGAGCATTATCAACTATAAAAGTTTCCGTGTGGACACTCATTATTCACTATTACGGAGGACGCCTCAATGAAAGTACACATTGTACATATATATACAGTTACGTATCGATATGATTGTTTTTTTAAATAGGTTATTTTCATTCTGCACATATTACCGGTACGCTCATACTTTAACAACTTTTTTATCGCGGGCATATCAGTTATTGTTGCTGTCGTTCCCGGTGTCTTCTTCTTCTTCGTCGTTATCGTTGTCGTCGTCGTTCCTTTCCTCTGCGCTGTCCTCATACACCTCTTCAGTCATCTTTCTCATTTGTTTCGTTATCGTCGTCGCTGGTGCCGGCGTCATAATCGCGATCACTTTCATTTTCTTACAATGCTGCTTCATGTACATGAGTCTGTTTGTTTCATCTGTGCATCTGATAGCGTATTACGTTGTATCGATTATACGCTAATTTTTTCCCTATTGCTTGCATCGTATCTTCCACAGTTTCAACTTCGTTCAACGGTAATTTTCGATATTTTTGGAGGTTGTAGCATACTGCTGTTAATTAAAAATTCGAAAAGGACTTAATAAATTCATATTGTAACGGAATGGAATTTCATGATTTCTTTAACTTTATCCTTACGATATATGAGTGTCGCACGTACACGCTTCAATGACACTGTAACACTCACTCCTTATTAATTTTGCTTCCTCAATTGACACTCGCTCCTTTCCGGCCGCCCCTTTGCCATCTTTCTTCGTTGTTAATTCCTTCCTCGTTTCCTCGTCCCACAAGCTTCGTATGAGGATGCCCATTCGATTACTCATGGAGTTACTCAGTCCCGCTTTCGCAACAGTTTCGCGGGGTAACTTCCAGTTTGGAGCTACTTCGATTTCATTCTCGTTTTCGTCCTCTGGGTCAACTATTTCGAACTCTGACCCGTCACTGCTTTCTACTTCGCACAATTTTGCAAACCTTTTGACAAATCTGTTCATTTGCTTGACCAATATGTTAAATTCTGTAGCCTGTGAATAAGGAATCATTCTTGAAGAAAATTATTATTCTACCGTTACATGCTCCTATTATCATCGTCGTTTCTTTGCTGTTATTACCATTTCCCGTAACGCTTCCTTGCGCCTTTCAGAAGACGCGACACCGGTTGCAGTTTCTTCCTTATCTTTATCATTTTTACTGCCATTAGCGCTTTGGACAACGGTTCGCCTATATATATTGTGCGTTTTTTCTCTTCTCGCCTATGAATAAATTCAAATTCCATTGTTCATGCAATTCAACTTGCAATTCAGAGTTCATGACAGAATAAAACACGCTCCCTAGCACTTCAATTATTTTTAATTTCTTTATTATAGGTTATAAATACTTATTGTTACCTGTTCTTTTCCTCCGTCTGATTTTTTCTTGTTTCGTTGAGAAAAGCTTCTTTCTTTCACGTTTTCTTGTACCGGTAACGACTGTGTTTTCTGCTTCTTCGTACATTTGCGTACATCTTCCTCACTCTCGTTGAACTCGAAAGGATCCTCTTTCTTCCTCTTATGTCCCTTCGCAGTTGCCATCCCCTTCCCGATTGCCTGTAATCAATGCCATTTTTCCAGGCTATAGTGCGAATTCATGAACGTCGCAACATATATCGTCATGAAATAAAGTGTTCATGCAACCTGCATGGATGATGTTCCCGGTTTACTGAACGGCGGCGTTACTTTCTTCGTCACTTTCTTCATTCTTTTGCTGATAACCTGCAGTAAATATCAATTAATGATATCGTTCGCGTTTGTAATAAATCGTCACATTACTTGTTAATGCATTATTCGTACCGGTAACGTTGATTTGAACGCATCATTCGTAGCAACATCGCACGCTCTTTTCGGTTGTTTCACGTTGCTCTTTCCCGTTACGACAATTTTCTCTTTTTTTTCCATCGCTCGACGACTTTTTTTCTTTTTATTATCTTCGTTTAGAACGGTTTCCGTGCTTTCATTGCCCGAGCACTTGTCGTAACACCGGTTCCCTTTCTTTTCCAACCTCTTTCCTTTTCCTACTCCGTCAATAATGTTGGTTTTCGAATCGGTCATTTTCAAATATCTGCTAACGCGTGGCTTGCCCTTTCGCAGCGGAGTCTCTTGCGACTGTAAAACGAATACGTCAAAAATAACAATGAACATTTATCGCCTTCAATGCGTCTTTCGCCAAGCCATTCCTTTTCTGGACGAAGCACGTCGGTCCGGGATGAGGGATGATACTTGTAACGCATTAATGCGAATAATTAACTTACCTCCGTAGCCAACGATGCGAACTCTCCTGAAAGAATCCTCAACATTTTCCCTGTCGTCATCATTACCGGTAACTCGATAACGAATCGTTGTCAGCGCATTCGGGTTCGTCACGTAATCTTCCAAAAAAATTTCCGTACACTCGACAATTTGATCCTTCGTGTCTCGATAGATCAATTCCTGTGGGCGGACCACTTTTTTCACGGTGCGGCCACCCTTTTCTTGCCACATTATCTCGTATTTTTTTTCCATTGTTCGATCGTCTTCACGCGAGCACACACAAAATGTTTCCTTAATCACGCCTAATATTTTTCTTCGTTCAACTATTTATCGACACGAATGAAACGATTCACTAATCCTAATTGAATATAACAACCTCGCTATTTTTTCAAAACAATTATTCACCTTTAAGAACGTTTAATATCGAACACTACACCGACACGTGCCGTGACGCCTTCGCCATTATTCTACCGTTCGCTTTGTCTTTCGCACGCGCCCTTTTTTTTCTGAGTTACGCCGTGATCGAAACGCCGCCTGACAACGACGCTACGCCGGTACTTTAGTACAACGCGTTTTCTTAATTATAATTAAATCTTTCTTCAACAAACTTTGTTAGTGAAGAAAACATGTATCGACATTTCTTACGACCACCAAACGATCGAACGTCCATTCGGTATTCCTTTCAATCGTCATGAAATAAATTCGGTATTCCTTTCAATTTAATTCTATAAAATTATTTGACTTTCCAAATTTGAACAAAACTTTCACACAAATTGTTAAACAAAATTATTTTTCTCAAAATTCTAAAACAAAATTATTCTAAAAATTAAAACCCCCAAATTTTAATCTTATAAAATTATTTTACATTTAAACATTTAAACAGATGTAAACTTAATATGTTGAAAGTGATCGCCGTTGCGTTAACCAACATTATGGCTCATTCCAGGTTAATGCGAGAGACACAACCCTGCCAGCTGTTATTTCCCCACAAGGGAAATAACAGCTGGTCATCCAGAACTTCAAAACAACGAAATACCGGTAAGTCTAAAACAAAATTATTCCAAAAAATTAAACCCCCCAATTTAATTCTATAAAATTATTTGACTTTCCAAATTTGAACAAAACTTTCACACAAATTGTTAAACAAAATTATTTTTCTCAAAATTCTAAAACAAAATTATTCTAAAAATTAAATCCCCCAAATTTTAATATTATAAAATTATTTTACTTTTAAAATTTAAACATTTAAACATTTAAACAGACGTAAACTTAATATGTTGAAAGTGATCGCCGTTGCGTTAACCAACATTATGGCTCATTCCAGGTTAATGCGAGAGACACAACCCTGCCATGGGCACCCCCCACAAGGGAAATAACAGCTGGTCATCCAGAACTTCAAAACAACGAAATACCGGTAAGTCTAAAACAAAATTATTCCAAAAAATTAAACCCCCCAATTTAATTCTATAAAATTATTTGACTTTCCAAATTTGAACAAAACTTTCACACAAATTGTTAAACAAAATTATTTTTCTCAAAATTCTAAAACAAAATTATTCTAAAAATTGAATCCCCCAAATTTAATCTTATAAAGTTATTTTACTTTCAAAATTTAAACATTTCAACATTTAAACAGATGTAAACTTAATATGTTGAAATTGATCGCCGTTGCGTTAATCAAGATTATGGCTCATTCCATGTTAATGCGAGAGACACAACCCTGCCATGGGCTCCCCCCACGAGGGAAATAACAGCTGGTCATCCAGAACTTCAAAACAACGAAATACCGGTAAGTCTAAAACAAAATTATTCCAAAAAATTAAACCCCCCAATTTAATTCTATAAAATTATTTGACTTTCCAAATTTGAACAAAACTTTCATACAAATTGTTAAAGAAAATTATTTTTCTCAAAATTCTAAAACAAAATTATTCTAAAAATTAAATCCCCCAAATTTAATCTTATAAAATTATTTTACTTCAAAAATTTAAACATTTAAACATTTAAACAATTTACACAGATGTAAACTTAATATGTTGAAAGTGATCGCCATTGCGTTAACCAACATTATGGTTCATTCCAGGTTAATGCGAGAGACACAACCCTGCCATGGGCTCCCCCACGAGGGAAATAACAGTTGGTCATCCAGAACTTCAAAACAACGAAATACCGGTAAGTCTAAAACAAAAGTGTTGACAGAAAATGAAACGGTAAAAAAAAAGTTCGAAATTGTGTACCGCGTGAAAAATATTCAACGTTCATTTATGTATTATAATTAAAAAACCGGTCATTTTATTAAAATGTACATTAAATGTTGATATTTTGAATTTCAAAATTATTCAAGGGAAATAAATATATTTTTCCTCATATTTATATGTATCGATTTATTTCTTGAAATTTTCATGCTTGTTGAGAAACCGACACGCACGCATACACTTACTTCTCGGTCTGTAACTGCAAAAAAAGTACATTTCGAGTTACATCATTTTAAACGATTGAAATAATATTATAATAATGATTATAATAAACATTTTCTCCATTATTTGGTGGGTTCGGCTGGTTCACAGGTTATATGTCACATATATAGTTATCGAACAGGTGACTACTAACGTCACACGTGGCAGCGATTGAAAATAAAAACGACGGACGTTACGCGAGCCATGTATGACTGATGGCGACAGGGGGCTGATCTCCCTACTAATCTCTGATTGCGACACTTTTATTTTTTCAAAGTTTCCAACGCGGACGTAAAGGAGGAAGCAAACGCTAATTCCCCGGGAAGACTGAGCTCCTTTCTCCCTTACGAGAGAACGTAGCGTATTATCTCGTCCACCACACCGGTAGCCATCTTGCGCGCCTCGTGCCTTGCCTCGAAGTCTTCCGTTTCTCCGCCGCGCTTCTTGCCTAAATTAAATATTGTAGTGTGTATTAAATAAATCATGTATTGTCTGAGAAGTTCCTCTCTTCCTCCATTGCATCCGCTACATCTCCCTTCTTTCCAATGTACGAGGAGACAAAATTGTAATTGCGGATTTCTTTGCAATTTTCCAAAAAATACAAGTTTCCGAGTGACTTCCGAATCGTGTGTCGTCGGACCAGCCCCTGCCGTTCTATTTACCGGTGAAAACAGTGACGCACAGGTTAGTTACAATATTTCAAATGTTATTAAAAAATACGAAAGAGATTTTGAATATGAAATGTTACATCGTCCCACATTTCGTCCCATTCCATTAAATAATAATCTCTTACGTAAATGATGAGACATATTTCACGAAAGAGGAAAAAGGAATTTTTTCATGTCGTTGGTTCGTGGATTGAAAGAATTTCCGTAACAATGGTTACGTGTACAAGTACAATGTACAAGTACATTGAAGATACGACAATACTTTCGTTCCCTTTTCTTCCTCTTATTGTTTCTCTTTTGAACGAGAAAGAACATGTTCCAAGTGTATTAAAGTAAAACATGTAATGTCACGGTTTTTACATGATTTTTTTTCGAATATTACTTCATCGAGGATTGTAGAAAATATTGTTATTAAGAAGGGCATCCTAACACGTTGAATTTGTCTATATTCTTTTCTACCCATATTTGTGTAACCATCCATTGTCGTTGCGCTGATCACAACGAATTGTTGTTCGGGATTTCATACCCCTTGTGCAGTGTAAGAACAGCCAGCATTGTAATTTCTGATTTCTTTTTCGTAATCAGTTGAGAATTTCGAGTTGCCAGGAAGCCTCTGCATCGGCGAACGGCATTGCAGCTCCTTACCGCGGTCGTGCGTACACAAAGTTTGGCGAATCGGTGAGTATACATTTTGTAAGGAAAGCAAAAAGCGGCAAACGGAATTTTCGAAGTCAACGTTCAATTGTGACGCAATCAGCATTCTTCTCCTCGATAATTTTTTTCATACGTCCACGTTTCAAAAGTTGAGGAAGGAACGGTAACGGTTTTCGTTACTTCTTCGGTTTGTAGAAAAAATAATTTGTCACGACTAGTGAATGAATATATTGACCGGACTGAAGTATAAGGAAAGGAAAGGAAAAGGAAAATTTACTATGCTTCTCGCTTTAACGAGATCGGGAGACTCGCAAAATGGATTCCAGTCGGAAACGCACGTTCACAGATGTTTCATAAATATTATAAGAACAATGTTTAAAAGATTGGAGGAAGTATTTTAAGAAAGGGATCACCATCACAGCTTTCGCAGGTTGCTTCTCTTTTCTACCGGTATTTGTGTAACCATGTATTATCCTTACGCCGATCGCAACAAAATGTTGTTCGAGACCCCTTCTGCTGTGTACGACAAGCCAGCATTGTGATTGCTGATTTTTCTTTCGTAATTAGGAGGGACTTTGGAGTTGCCAAGAAGCCCGTGCATCGGCGAACGATGTTGCAGTTCCTATTATGAGCGGTCGTATGTATCCACCGTTCGAGAAATCGGTGAGTATTAATTTTGTAAGGAAAGAAAAAAGCGGCAAACGGAATTTTCGAAGTCAACGTTCAATTGTGGGGCAATCAGCATTCTTCTCGATAATTTTTCTCGTACGTCCACGTTTCAAAAGTTGACGAATAAACAGTAACGATTTTCGTTACTTCCTGGGTTTGTAGAAAAATTTATGTCACAAGGAGTGAATGAATATATTGAACGGACGACGGTACATGTAGAAAAAAGAAATTATTCTATCCTTCTCGCTTTAAGTACATTCGAGTAGAAACGCACGTTCACAGACGTTTCATAAATATTATTCAAACTATGTTTAAAACATTGCAGGAAGTATTTTGAGAAAGGGGTTATGCGATTGTGGCACAATGCATTGAACGACAAAATGTATTGTTTGTTTCAGAGTAGTAAAAATTGAAGTGATAGAACACGGAGTGAAGGGAAAGTAGTACGATTTGAAGGATAAAACCACGATCGGAAGGAAGTAAGGAAAAGCATTCACTGTCTACAGCAACGTTCACTGAGGTAAGTGATGACATGTGCAACGGTGGAACTGTTCATGAGGAGAAATATAAGAACTTTTGGCATTTAGGGAAGAAACATTTGTTGCAGAAAGTAAAATTACCGGCATTGTATTGTCTGGCGATAAGATAGAAGACTGCCGATTAGTTTCAAGGAAGGCAACATTGTAAAGATGAATGAAGGAACACGAAAAAAAAGTACAAAGACAAGAAATATTTGCGATGGAAAAGAAGAAAATTTACACTGGAATTTCTTAAGGTGTCAAAGCGTCCTCCCGGGCCGAAAGATTTCCCTTTTTTATTAAAGGAACAAGAGGTAAGTGAAGAAGTATATTCATGCAAATTACGATAAATACCAAACGATGGGTTCTGTTGTCTTATGAAATGCGCCCTTAATGAAATTGCCGGGGCAAAAATGTCGAAGTGGAAAGTGAAAATTGAATTTTTTTACAGCATTGCAGACTTTCTTTTGAAAAGAACAATGTAGCGTGTCTGATAACATCCTATAAGTATAAAATTCATGTCGTGTTATTTAATCGTATCGTGAAAAAGGACTTGTCGCATGAATTCATCTTTGTAAGAACAAGTAGATGAAAAGACGTTTTCTAGTACCGGTACTGGGGGAAAATAATAATTTGAAAATGCGCAGAGACGATTGAGCCTGGGTCCGTTACCAACTGAAATGTTAACATGATGTACACCATGTATTGTAAGGGCGCACGTCGTTAACGTTGCAGAACATGTTACTTTGTTTGCAGTCACATGGAGATTCCACGGAGAGTACTTGCAGTGCTGAAACGTCCGAATTACCGGTATCAAATGCGAAAGAAGCTTGCTCCGCATGGAATGAAGTAAAAAACAACGAATGCCATGACATCGACGCTAAAGATGAAGAAGATGCGGAAAGTATTATCGCTTCGTCTTTTGCTGATGATGGTAATAGTGAAGACATGAATTTAGATATCGCCGATCTGAACGGTGTCCCTGCGAGCCAAATTATCAGCGAAGACGACGACGATGAGGTCAATGACGAAGACGACAACAACGGTTGCAACGATGATGACAACGACGACGGTGGCTGGCATGATGGTGATGAAAGTAGCAACGACGACGACGATGACGATGGCGGAGGCGGGGGCGTTGGTGGTGGTGACGGCGAAAACAATGACGGCATCGACGAAGAAGATGATTAAGACATAAGTGCTTTCTCCATTGAACAAGGACCTCTGATGACCTTAAGACCGGATGTACGAGAAAACCATTTTCTCTGGATAATGATGGCAGAAGCTAGTCGATACAACTTGAGTATCGAAGCAACTTTAGGGATAATAAGGGGAATACAGAAACTTGCTAACCACAACACCCTACCGTCAACGAAAAAGACTCTGTGGAAAAGAGTTGGAAGGAAGGAAAAGACAACGCAGGAACGTCACATGTACTGCAAGATGTGTAAAGGTATAGTAGGAATAGGGAAGGTACCACAAGAGGACTGTCCGTGCGGAATTTCGGGGCCAAACAAAGAATCGTCTTTGGTATCGTTCTTTATAAAATTGGACGTGAGGAAGCAATTGCGACGGATTTTCCAGACACGAAATATAACTCAACTCCTAAATTATCGGAATAAGCGGCAAAAAATCAATCCAGAAGGAATAGAAGATGTTTTCGATGCAAGATGCTACAAACAGTTGCAGAAGGAAGGTCGTTTTTTAAACTCGAATTGGAATTTTTCATTGACTTTGAATACGGACGGATGCCAAGTAGGGAAATCTTCAAAGCAGAACGCGTGGCCGGTATTACTAATGCTGAACGAACTTCCACACCATGCGCAAAAACACTTCATTATCATAGCGGGAATTTGGGTCGACGAGGATCAACCGAGCTTTGAGGTATACTTGGAACCGATAATTTCAGAACTGCAGGATTTGTATATTACCGGTATTTGATGGAGTCCTGATGGAAACGGAGAAGTGACCAGTAAATTTGTTACCACGATTTGTACTCTCGATTCGCCTGCCAGAGCGAAGTTGCTAAGTACTACTAGCTACAATGGTAAATATGGATGTAATTTTTATTATGCGACCGGAACAAGAATGGAGAATGGTTCCAGGAAATTTGCGATGGAAGAAATAATAGATCGAACGGATCAACAAATTCGTAGGCATATGGAGGAAGCACAACGCACCAGAATAAGATAGACGGGTTTGATAGGACAATCGTCGTTGAGATACTTACCACAGTTTGATCTGCGACTCGGAGTTGTGGTCGACTCGATGCATTGCGTTGACATTGGCGTTGTTAAGAAATTGACACACATGATCGTCTTTGAGCCGCTGCCAGATATGGAACAAACGAGCGCAAGAATGCAACGAATAATTGACGTAGGTTTTTCGATGATTCGAACACCGAGCAGTATTTCCAGAAAACCAAAATCTATAAAACTTTTCAAATTGTGGAAGGCCAGCGAGTGGCGCAATTGGCTGGTGTATTATTGTACAGTATGTTTGGACGGGCTGATTCCCGAGAGGTACTTGACTTTATTTACAACTCTGTCGGACGCTATGCATACGTCGAACGGTGACACATTCACAAGTGAAGAACTGGAAATCACTACCGTGTTGAAAAATGACTTCGTTCCGAAGTACGAAGAATTATTTGGAATTGAACACATGACAACGAACATGCACCTCCTGCGACATCTGCCACGTTCCGTTAAATGTTGGGGACCGGTATGGACGCACAATTGTTACGCATTTGAAAGTTTCAACAGCTCATATTGAAGTCACTGAACAGCAGTACCGGTAGCCAAGTGCAAATAGTGAATAGATATTTAATGACGGATTTCGTAAGAAACGTCCGCAACGATCCGATAGCAAACGTTTTGACGAAAAGAATAGTAAAAGAAATTACAAATACCGCCAAAAAAGTGCAAAACCGCAATGACGACGATTACGAAGATTTTTATAATTTCAGAGGCTACGGGAAAAGTACAACGCGAGACTTGTTCGGGTGGGAACGAAACATATTGGCCGAGGAAAGACTGAGGTGCTGTCGAAAAATAACTGTTTTCGGAAAAGCCATTTTTAAAGGAACAATGTACACGAGCAGAGATACCGATAAAGAGTATACGCGCAGTTGCGACAAGTTCATTTTTACGAAAAAGGGCGAATTCGCTGAAATAATAAGAATTGTCACGTTTATAACAAACGAAGGAGATGAAATTAACGGATTCTTCGTATCGTGGTTTGAAAATACCGATGATGAACCTCCGAGCAGACAGATGCACAGTTTACGCATTTCAAGAAGAGAATTTCTCAAAGTTGCTAGACGTACGGCTACCGGCGATAATAATAAAAAAGAATGCGGTGGTATACGGGATAAAAATTGCTAATACTTGGGAAACCGATTAGGACGGCGTACTGAATACCAAACAAAAAGAAATAGACCGCGGACGCAACGTCGTTTTAACTTCAGTGGTTAGGGATGACTCCTTCCAAGAAACAGCTGTTGATGGAACGAAATGTGATTATTGACAAGTATACGCGACGTATCGCAGCGTCCCGTAACCGTGTACACTTCACTTGAGAATATACTTACGTTTAAGTTTATAAAGTTATTGAATTTTCTATACGTAACAATGAATAGTCTGTTGACGTAATTTCGTTTTTAATTGAGAGTGTGAAAAGGATACAGATTAAAGAATTAAGACGACACTCTTTTATTGTAGAAACGATTATTTAATTCTTTATTTCATTATCAAAGGGTGAAAAAACTCATTGCAAATGTAATCTTGCTTGATGGAATTGCCTCATAATAATATTACGAAGTATTGAATCAACAGTTACAGTAATTGTTGTAAGCCTTCGATAAAGCGTTTGGAACTTGAAAAATCTGAGTATATCGCTAAGAAATACAGTTTGCACAGCAGATATAGCGCAGCATTCGTGGAGAATCACACCGTATATTTAACAAAGATCAAGTTATTCCCAATACTCTTTTTGACAGACCAAGTTCGAGTTTGTACACGATGGCGAGATTTGGAAAAAAGTTTAATTTATATTGAGAGATAAAGAAATACGGTTGGAAATAAAATATACACTCTTCAAGACAAAGAACACAGGAAATACGATTGACAATACTCTTTGTATGTATATGAAAAAAAAAATTGTATGACGGAAAGAAAAATATAATAGCTTTTGATGCCATTTCCCTAAAGATCCCAAAATCCCTTCCTTGTGTAGAGTTTCATCCCATTTTTCATTTATGTTATGGTCTCTGAGATATTAAAAAGAAATGAAAGATAATCACGACCGGAGGAACTCGGTTGTAGCGACCACCGAGCGGGGCCGCGAGAATGAAAATACCGGTAAAAATTAAACGTAGCTATAATGAAAATACCGGTAAAAATTCGACTGGTAGCGAGAATCGAGTGGGGCCGCGAGAAGCGAATAACCATCCCAAATAATATTGGTAGCGAGAATCGAGCGGTGCCACGAGAACCGAATAACCATCCCAAATAATACTGGCAGCGAGAACCGAATAACCATCCAAAATAAAAGTCGTAGCGAGAATCGAGCGGGGCCACGAGAACCGAACTGACCATGCAAAATAATACTGGTAGCGAGAACCGAAAAACCATCCAAAATAAAAGTCGTAGCGAGAATCGAGCGGGGCCACGAGAACCGAATTAACCATGCTAAATAAAACTGGTAGCGAGAATCGAGCGGGACTGCAAGAATCTAATAACCATCCAAAATCAAACTGGTAGCGCGAATCAAGCGAGGCCGCGAGAATTTAATAACCATCTCAAATATTACTGGTAACGAGAATCGAGCGGGGCCGCGAGAACCGAATAACCATCCCAAATATTACTGGTAGCGATAAATGAGCGGAGCTGCGAAAACCATTACCATCCAAAATATGACTGGTAGAAACTTACCAGTCCAACCAAAATCGCTTCAGTCCGATGCTCGAAAAATGGATTACCAGTCAATATTTGACTCCAAGTTTTCGACCTTACCACTTTTAGAGTTACCAATCAAATTTTGGCTCGCACAACCCGCTAGGGCGCGCTGAAAAATAAAACGCCGAAACGACCGTGGAAGGTTCAAAAATAAATCTTGAGCCTTTGTTGCGATCGTTTCGGCATTTTTTTCAACAGTAAACATTATGGATGTGTAGCATAAATATGGAAGTGTATCATAAATATTTTTTTATCTGCAATGAGCGTCGTGGCCGAGTTGGCAGCGTGACGGATTAACGATGCTTACGGTCCGGGTTCAAACCCCGGTGAACCAACTTTTTTTTCTACTTCATTTTATATTCAGAAAATTTCGAACTTACTCTCGCTTTAGCTATTCTCGGCTGTTCAGGCAATATTTATGATATTTAATTCGTATATGCTTAATAATAATAATAATAATAATAATAATAATCGAGTTTTATTTGCACAACTTGCTTTACAAGTTTTTTACAAAAAGTTTTCGCTTTGTTCAAACACATTTTTCTTACGTCTACCTTAATTCTATGTTCTACCCCGCATATCTTTGCTCTTTTTTTGTCACTTTACTCCTAATCTCGCTCGCTTTCCACTCCCTCTTCCTCCTTGCGCATTTTTTTATATAGTTCCTCTATTTCTCTGAAATACTGGCATATCCCTATATTTATCTTTCCACTCAACGTGTTTATCATTTCCCCCTTTATCGCCACCTTATCCACTCCTTGCACCCACTCCTTAGCTTCCTTTTTCGCTTTCGTCGTTACAATTTTCCATCTTTTTTCACATATTAGCAGGTGCTCCATTGTTTCATTTTCTTTCTCGCAGATTCTGCATCTCCAGTATTTTTCCCCCTTCTTCCCCGCCCTCCATGTATTTCCGCATCTTAATCTTGCCCACATTTCTTTATCCCTACCCTTCACACCCTCTTCCGCCCAATACTTCCATGGCCTTTCGTCATTTTCCACGATATATTTGTAGTTGCTATTATATGACGATTTTCCTATTCTTTCCTCCTCCTCGTCCAAAATTTTCTTTTTTAGGCATTCTAAACCTTCTTTCATCTTTTCATCTATTTTACCCTCTTCCCTTTTTTCTCTTATCATTGTTATTACGTCCTCTATCCCCATATCGTTTAACACTTTCTCCAAATTCTTCCCCCACTTTGATGGCATTCCATTAGCAATTGCCCTTACCTCCTCCATCAAACAGATTTTTGGCCATCTTGAATCGTCCATTTCCAGCACCTCTCTTATGTACCTAAACACTCTTTCCCTTATCAAATAAGCCATTGTTGGCACACCCAGCTCCCTTCTCCAAATATTATTCGGGGTTGTTTTACTTACTCCTAGCGCCATTTTGCAGTATCTGCTCTGTATTCTTTCGAACACCCAATTTCCCCTATTCTCCAAATCTCTACACCGTACATCGCTCCTGCTTTTACTATAGTTTCTAATAAATAGTCTCTCTTCCATCATATGTCTTCCCGCTCTCTTCCATATCCCCCAAACCATATTTGCTGCCTTTTGCGTTTTCCCGGTCAGCTTTTTACCATGTGCCCAAATTGAATTTCTGCTTGTAAACCAATACCCTAAATATTTAAACTCGTTCACTATCTGGATTTTGTCCCCTTTAATCCCCCATTCTTCATTCTTCCTTCCTTTTCCCCCATTCCTAAAAATCATTATCTTTGTTTTTTTCCCATTTATTTCCATTTTATTATTGTCTGCCCATTTTTCCAAGTTCTTTAATACGCTGCTTAAACCTCCCACTGTATCAGCTATCGCCGCCACATCATCAGCATATTTTATAGCAAAAATTTTTTCCTTCCCCACTACCACTCCTCCTTCATTTTTCCTTTCCCACATATCCTCTAAATCATCTACGTATATATCGAATGAAACCGCACTTAATGCGCATCCTTGCCTTACCCCTATCTTTGTTCTGAAAGTTTCCGTGCAAACGAATGGAATAACTCCATTCGTTTGCACCTCTGCCCTTGTATCCTTATAAATTTCCTTTATTGTTTCCACCATTTTCCCTTCTATTCCTTTCTCTTTTAATTTTCTGATCATTATGTCCCTACACACTCGATCAAAAGCTGCCTTAAAATCGACAAACGCTACATATAGCTTTCCTCCCTTCACTTTTAATTGTTTATTGATGACCGCGTTTAAAGTAAATATCTGATCCCATGTTCCTCTGTCTTTCCGGAATCCTGCCTCACTTTCTTTTAATTTTTTGTTCCTCTCTATCCATTTGTTTAGCCTCTCTGTCACAATTTCTGTTAGCAACTTATATCCTACATCTAATAGTGATACCCCCCTATAATTCTCCACCTCGTCCCTCTCTCCATCTTTATATATCGGCACAATCCTTGCTGTTTCCCATCCCTTCGCTATTCCTCCTCTTAACCATATTTTGTTTAAGGCCCCTCTCAGCTCTTCACTTTGTACCCTTGGTAGTGACTTCAAAAACTCCCCACTAATCCCGTCTTCCCCCACCGCCTTTCCGTTTTCCATCTTCTTCAGAGCTCCATCCAGCTCTTGCAAACTGCACACCTCGTAAAATTCCCTTTTCTCTTCCCTTTCCGCCTCATTTATTTCTGTCTCTTCTCTCTCCGAGCCCCTTTCTTCTTCTTCCCTTACGCCCATTTCCCTCTCTTGATCCTCTTCCCCATTCAGTAATCTTTCAAAATGCTCTTTCCATTCTTTCTTGGTTATTTTACCACCAATTTTACCCCTTCCTTTATTCCTGAATTTATTAATTGCTTTCCACCATTTTGTCGTGTCCTTTGCCTTCCCGACCTCCTCCCAAATTTTATACCGCCATTCCTCTTTTGCCCCTCTGTATGTTTTTTTAAATTTCTTCCTTTCTTTTTCTAGCTCTTGTTTTTTATCCACATTTCTTTGTTTCGTAAACGCTTTCAATTTTTCCCATACCGCACTTATCTGCTTTTTGCATTCGTCGTTGAACCACCTTGACAACCTTCTCTCTCTCTCTTTGTTTTTTTTACATTTTTTCCTTAACCCCGCCTTCTCGGCCGCACTCCAGATTTTTTCTTCCACCCCCTCCCAATCTTCCCTCCCTTTATCAATTTCTTTCTCTTTTTGTATTTCTTCTATAAACTTTTTTGCCTTTGCATCATTCCAGAATAACCTATCGCTTTCTTGTACACGCTCCTCTTCTTCTTCTTTCTCTCCTACGTTTTCCTCTTCCCATACCGCATAGATTGGTAGGCGATCAGACTCAATTCTCTCTACCACTTCCATCCATTTGATTTCATCCCTTCCACCCCTATCCACAACTATTATGTAGTCTATCACTGACCCACAACATTCGCCCCCCCCCTCCCTCCTATGAATGTCACTTTGCCCTCCCTATCCCCTTTCACTCTTCCGTTCAACACCTTCAAACCCACATTCTCCTTCCTTCCGTGTTTAATATCTTGTCTTGGGATCCTCTTATTTCCCCGCCATTTTCATCCAGCCCTCCCTCGTTTATTGCTTGCTCCCACCCTATTCGGGCGTTCATATCCCCAACTATTAGTACTTTCTCTTTTTGTTTCGCGTCTTCCATTATTACTTCTCTCAGCTGTTTTTCTATCTTTTGTATACCAACATTATTATATATTGTTATTATTGCGGTTTTTCCCCTTATTTTATCATTGCCCAATATTAGACCAAATGCCCATTCCCTTATTTCCCAATTCCCTTCCCAACTCTTTTTTATCCCGACCGCTTGACCTCCCTTCGCCCTTCCCCGTTTAGCCCCTGCTTCCTTATGCGCTGCTTTGAACATCCACTTAAATTTCTCACTCATTTTTTACTTTGCGTTCGTCTCATCTTTTTTCTCTACCCACGTTTCTTGCAAAATGACTATATCCGCTTCTTCTATAAACCCCCACGCTTCCCCAATTTAAGATATTCCTGCAACATTCCATAACAATATTTTCACTTCGCCATTTCCCTTTACGCCTTCTTTCTTTCCCGCCTCTTCCCTTAACCCCGCTGTGTCTTCTCTCTTCTCTCTTCGTTCTTCCTCCAATTCGTCATCCTCAACGCCGTCCTCCCCGGTCGTTCCGAAATGGCTGCCTCCATCCATCCTCTAATCCCATTCTTTCGATATCTCCTTTCCCCTCGTTCCATTTCCACCACCTCCCTTCCAACCAGATTTTCATGTACCTTTCACTTGTCTGCCGTATCTCCTCTCGTGTTTCGCTACCTCTCGCAACCACTTTTGTATCTCTTTTTCCCTTTTGGTGAAGTCATTGTTTATCCATATATTTGTTCCCTTCAGTTCCTTCCTTCTTCTCAGGCTCTTCATCTTTTCGGTCCAGCTTTGGAACTTCAATGTGACAGTCCCATTCCCAGAGAATTTTGTAGTTGTTTTTCTCCTTATATTCTGCCTGCATCTTTCTTCAACCTTCTCCAACACCTTGTCTTTTTCATCTCCCTCCCCCTCTTGGAATGTAATATTTATATTATTCCTTCGATGTTTCCTCCTATTATTTTCTTCTTGTCACTCACGTTCATTTATTGCCCGTGGCTTCCTCCCCAGGATCTCCTCACAATTTGTGTCTTCTCCTGCCTTCGTGACATTGTTGTTTTCATCCGCTCCTACTGCTCTTCTTCTCTCCTTTCTTACTGTGCCAACCCTGTCCCGATTCCCCTGTTCCACATCCTGACTCCTCGTGATTCCTCCACCCCTCTTCTTGTTCTCTACTCCCGTATCTTCTGTCCTCACTTCTTTTTTCCGCCGTTGCCCTTCTCGCGTTTCTCTTTCCTTCTTCTCTGTTGCACGTTGTGTTTTCTTCGAATTTTCCTTCTGACTCGCCCTTCTCCCTTCCATGCCTACTGCCTTCGAGCCTGTTTATCATATTTAGCAACATTCGTCGCTCCTCCCCCCACTGCTTCTGGTCCTGCTCAGCTTTTTTTCTTATTTCCTTCACCTCCCTTTTGTACTCCTCGATCTCCCGATGTCTTTCCGCGCATGCCTCGCACTGCTCCTCACCCTCCTCCTCGCATTCTTCCTTTATTGTATTTACTTCCTCCCTCCTCCACTGTTTCATTTTTTTTTCTAGCTCGGCCACGCTATTCCTCATTGTGCTTCTCATCCTTACCTCCGCTTCTTCAATCCCTTCCATCCACGTATACACACAAAGATTGCTGACGTGTTCCTCTTCATGTTCTTTCTGCCCTTCGTCCTCTCCATCTTCTTCTCCTTCCTCCAATTCTTCGTCCTCCTCGTTTTTCTCCTCCCTTTGATCATTTTCCTTTTCCCCGTTTCTCTTTTTCTCTTCCTCGCCCTCTTCAGTATCTCCATAGTTTTTATATTTGTTCAGTGGCGGCGATTGTATCTCGCACACTCCACCCGTTGATTCTATTAACTCGAAGAATTCCCTCACATCTCTGTTCGTTTCCTTTTTCTTTGGACACCATCTCTACCTTTTCTCTGTTACTTCTGCTGCTCGTCCTTCCTTATCGGTCGCTGTCTCTTCGTGGTTCCTTTCAGTCCCACGGCGCTGCTGCTCCCTTTCTCCTGCTGTCTCGTTTCCGCTCTCGTTGTCCCCCCTCGCCGCCCGGCCATCTTCTCGCCTAACCTCTTCGTCACACTCCCAATTTGTCTTTCTCGAAACTTCGCCCATCTCACCGTTTTCCACTAAACTTATTATCACTTTGCTTTCGGCTACCCCTCCCCTCTCTCCTCCACTACTCACTTGCCCTTTTTCTCCCTTTCTTCCTTTCAAATTACTGCAATTTACACTCCCGGCTTTCTCAGCGCGTCCGCTCTTGCCTCGTATCCAATCGGAAGACCATATGCTTAATAATAAAAACAAGACATTGCTTTCGGGGATCGAACCCGCGTCGTCTACACTCAGAGCCCGTAGGCTGATATTTCAACCGCAAGGCTCTAGTGACTGCAAACCTGCCTTACGTATACAGTAGAACCTCGATTATCCAAACCAAATGGGACCGAGACTAGTTCGGATATTCGAAACGTGGGTTTTTTGGGACGAGATCATCAACAACTCCTTTTTACATAAAAACAGTACATAAGTATATATTAAATTTGACATACATATTAACGTTGAAATATATATATATATATATATATATATATATATATATATATATATATATATATATATATATTAGACTGATTCAAAAAAAAAATTATTTTTTTTTCCTTCGGGATTACGAAATATATGTATATATATATACATATATATATATATATATTAGACTGATTCAAAAAAAAAAAAATTATTCTGGATTCTCGTGCTATTGTTGGGCACTAACAAAAGAAAATTTCTCTAAAAAAATGGGCGCGTCACTGAATATTTAGAGGTCGCTATCTCGACTTTTTTGTATTTGAATTTTTTTTAACGAACGTATTGCATTTAAGCATAGTCATGGCTTCGGATTACGGATAAAAATCGGAAAAGTTTTGAGTTTGTTCTTTTACAAACATAACAGAGAAAAACTGACCATACGTCGAAGTGCACACGAAACGATGAAAGAAGTTTTCGAACAATGGAAATGTGCTGAAATTCCAACGCGTCAATTGAATAACGCAATCTCGAAATCAATAAAACACCATCTAGTCTTGAAAAAACTTTTTAAAAAATCGGGTTAAAAAGAATTTGCCGTCACAAATATCGAAGGAGCGTAAATTTAAGAGAGATTTGGACAAACTGTTCAACGTTGCACATTTTCGTTCTGCCTAAAATGTTAACGAACTTGAGAATGGCTGGGAAGAAATGTAAATGAGTTTGAAGATAATATAAGCGTAGCATTTTGAAATCCAAATATACGATTTATGAATAAAAGTTTATAATTTAATTTTTCGTAAAAAGTGCGAAATGTTAATGCGTATAAATAAATCTACATGAATAACGAGAGTAGTATAGACGCCATTATTGATCTACCTGGATTTGAATTGTGAATATTGCAATCTTTTCAAATTGTTAGAGTTTATTTTTGTTACGAAAAAGCTGCTGGATGTGATTTTTATCCGTAATCCGAAGCCATGACTATGCTTAAATGCAATACGTTCGTAAAAAAAATTCAAATACAAAAAAGTCGAGATAGCCACCTCTAAAAATTGAGTGACCGCGCCCATCTTTTTAGAGAAATTTTGTTTTATCAGTGCCCAACAATAGCACGAGAATCCAGAAGGAAATTTTTTTTGTGAATCAGTCTAATATATATATTAGACTGATTCAAAAAAAAAATTATTTTTTTTTCCTTCGGGATTCTCGTGCTATTGTTGGGCACTAATAAAAGAAAATTTCTCTAAAAAGATGGGCGTGGTCACTCAATTTTTAGAGGTGGCTATCTCGACTTTGTTGTATTTGAATTTTTTTTAACGAACGTATTGCATTTAAGCATAGTCACGGCTTCGGGTTCCGGATAAAAATCACATCCAGCAGCTATTTCGTAACAAAAATAAACTCGAACAATTTGAAAAGATTGCAATATTCACAATTTAAATCCAGGTAGATCAATAATGGCGTCTATACTACTCTCTTTATTCATGTAGATTTATTTATACGCATTAACATTTCGCACTTTTTACGAAAAATTAAATTATAAGCTTTTATTCATAAATCGCATATTTACATTTTCAAAATGCTACACTTATATTATCTTCAAACTCATTTATATTTCTTCCCAGTAAGTGGTGTCGTTTTTTTTCAATGTGGCTCAAGTAAAGACAATTTTAAACAATAGCTCGGAAAAACGAAGACAACATATTTTGGCTAATCGGCAAGAAAATTCCGAAAATAAGTACCCGTCATTTACCGTCAAATCGGAAAGTTTTCAGTTTGTTCTTTTACTAACATAAGAGAGAAAAACTGACCATATGTCGAAGTGCACACGAAACAATGAAAGAAGTTTTCGAACAATGGAAATGTGCTGAAATTCCAACGCGTAGATTGAATAACGCAATCGTGAAATTAATAAAACTCCATCTAGTCTGGAAAAAACTTTAAAAAAATCGGGTTAAAAAGAATTTGCCCTCACAAATATTGAAGGAGCGTAAATTTAAGAGAGATTTGGATAAACTGTTCAACGTTGCACATTTTCGGTCTGCCCAAAATGTTAACGAACTTGAGCGGTTATTTTTGCTATCACACGTTTCGATTATTTGTCCATTGTGACGGCAACTTCTTTTAAACCCGATTTTTTAAAAGTTTTTTCCAGACTAGATGGAGTTTTATTAATTTCAAGATTACGTTATTCAATCGACGTGTTGGAATTTCAGCACATTTCCATTGTTCGAAAACTTCGTTCATCGTTTCGTGTGCACTTCGACGTATGGTCAGTTTTTCTCTGTTATGTTTGTAAAAGAACAAACTCAAAACTTTCCGATTTGACGGTAAATGACGGGTACTTATTTTCGGAATTTCCTTGCCGATTAGCCAAATTGTATTGTCTTCATTTTTCCGAGCCATTGTTTAAAATTGTCTTTAATTGAGTCACATTGAAAAAAAACAACACCACGATGCGCGATGTTATGCACAGTGGCGGGGAAGAAATATAAATGAGTTTGAAGATAATATAAGTGTAGCATTTTGAAAATGTAAATACATGATTTATGAATAAAAGCTTATAATTTAATTTTTAGTAAAAAGTGCGAAATGTTAATGCGTATAAATAAATCTACATGAATAAAGAGAGTAGTATAGACGCCATTATTGATCTACCTGGATTTGAATTGTGAATATTGCAATCTTTTCGAATTGTTAGAGTTTATTTTTGTTACGAAATAGCTGCTGGATGTGATTTTTATCCGTAACCCGAAGCCGTGACTATGCTTAAATGCAATACGTTCGTTAAAAAAAATTCAAATACAAAAAAGTCGAGATAGCCACCTCTAAAAATTGAGTGACCGCACCCATCTTTTTAGAGAAATTTTCTTTTATTAGTGCCCAACAATAGCACGAGAATCCCGAAGGAAAAGAAATAATTTTTTTTGTTTGAATCAGTCTAATATATATACAGGGTGACAATTATAAAGTGGCCACCCATTTTTTTAAATTCTTGCGCGGCCATTTTGGGACGGCAAAGGTGCGCTTTTGAAATGGTTTTTCGAGAACTCTTCGAAAAAAAATATAGCGCCTATGTGGGAAAAGTATATTCCACCAAAAAAAAAAAAAAATTCTGGGTAAAAATAAAAATGGCATTCCGCGCTTACAGAAGCAAAGTGGACTTGATTCTGAACACGTAGGACCCGGATGAGGGCCTCAAAAAAAATGGTACCATTGAGAAAAAGACCATTAAAAAATCAATATCGAACGATAGTTCAAACTGAAGTCCGAGGAACGGCGGAGTTGGAATGGCCAGGAACGGAGTGGGCGTTGGAGCGTTCGCCGCTATCTTCTTGACGTGCTGTCATGAGGTTGCAGAAGTCACCGAGAGATGTCGGGTCGTGGCTGACGTTACGATGACAGGCGTTCGAGTGTGCGAGTGTAACGTGGAATATGAATGTCGAACGGGCTTCATTTGTTTGCAGGACCCGCGGAATCGGCGAAGAAAAAATACGAAAGCACCTAAAAGCCCTGGCCATGAGTCAATAATTAAACGAGCGATTGTCGTGAGACACTCAACGACTGGCCCAACGATTCGAGCCGCGCTGGGTGGATGTACCGTTTGTGAACGCAAAGAAAACGGTTTTCCCGAAATCGTGTTTAAGGGGTCAATTAAGATAACAAAGAATGCGTGACGATTAAAAGTGAATGCGGTCTTAAAGATCATGAGGAAGTAAGTTCACCTTAGAGTTTTACTCTAAGGTGCTTTCACGAGGAAGTAAGTTCACCTTAGAGTTTTACTCTAAGGTACTTTCAATTTTAACTAGGCAACAAAATCTTGGCGACGAAGGACGTGGATTTTGCAAAATAATCACGCGTGGGATTGACTCGATCAAAGATTTGGAAGGAAATAAGTGAAATAAAGATAATTATGACATCCGATTCATTGTTGTCTCCGTCGCTAAATTTTGGTTTGTGAGTACTGCGACCAGACGTGCCATCGCATTCCCACTTGCATATCAATTCTAAATTACCAACTTTATTTTGAGAATACTTCCAATAACATCCGATTGTACCATTAATATTATTTCAGCTGTATGATATAGCAATTCTTGAAGTCCAACTACGGCTCCACTTTGGTGACAGAAATTTCTGACTTTACAGGGTAACACTTTGTTTAGAATACAATACACGTTTATGAGGCGGGTATAATTTAGAATTTTTTTCACGCTTACAGAACGTATTAGTTGGTATCGACTTTTGGTTTCTTTACCTTCTACATGGGTTATTTAAGGGTCTTGCGCGGTGATTTTACGACTGAAAAAATATGCTTTTTGATGGTTTTTCAAGCTCCTTTTGAAAAGAAATGTATCGTATTTTTGTCATGAACAGTATTTTCCAGGGAAAATAGCGTATTCTGGAAAAAATGAAATTTCCATTCGGCGTGCAGGGGAATGAAGTCTGGAAAATTCCGAATGAGGAACACTCCCGAAAAACTTTATTTGAGCCCCCCGTCATGCAGAAAAAATTATCAAACATACGATTTAAGGTCGATAGATCGAAATTTCATCAGTGGAACAAATGAGCTAAATCAGACACAGGCGCGCTATAGGAAGTGCTAGTCTGCTGACGTCACAGCTGCAACTTCCGAATGTTCGGCTGTCACAGGAAGTTGGTCCTATGAAACGCGGTCGAACAGAGGGATCTGAATGTGTCCCTATCCGAGAACGTTATTGAAAAGAATGTCAATTTCGAAAATGTTCGAGGATTCGCTAATAACTTTGAGAATAAATAATTCTAGCAATAAACTTTTTAAGTAATTTGGCGTGAAATGATTATTTTTTACCAAATACTACGAGTATTTTTGTTTTTTAATGTTGCATAAATAATCTGAACATTCTGTAGTTACATAATTTTTAAATCATAAATTCTAAATACATAATTATTCTACATAATTGTAAATATAAAAATAAATATCGTAAAATTCCGGAGTTACAGGATTTGAAGATAATTTATGAAACAGCGAAAGAAACAAAAATACATGTAGGATTTGGTAAAAGTTAATAATTTCACGCGAAATTATTTAAAAATGTAGTGTTAGGATTATTTATTCCAAAAGTTGTTCGCGAATCGCATATGATTTAAAATATTATTTGCGGAGCATGAAATCCTCGAACATTTTCGAAATGGACATTATTTTCAATGAAGTTCACAATCGATCGATTAAATTCAATCGGTTATCTTAACCCTTAATCCGTGAAGGTACTTGAGGCACCTTAATCCCGTGAACCTGGGTCGTTTTCGTTTTTGCACTACCAAACCAACAATTGTCAATGAACAACATCTGAAAAAATGCATTGTCAATCTTTTGGCCGCACTTCTCAAGGGAAATAGGGTTCTTTTCTTTCTTATGTTTGATATTTTTTTAAATTAAATATTAAGCAACCTGCGAAGAAAATGATCATGGGCAGGACGAAAACGACCCACGTTCGCGAAATGCGGGTCAAAATTCTCTGCACTATCGGTCAGATTGGATCGAAAAGTCTGACGATTGTGCGATAACGACGGTAGGAGCATTGTTTATTTAACAAAGAAAAAATCGGTGCTCGGAATGGTTCTTGGGGCATCGATCGGACATTCCCGATATTACTGCCCCGAATTCGTCTCCGATTTTATCTTACTTCCGGTCAGATTGGATAAGGAAGTCTGACGATGCTGCGAGAACGACGGTAGGAGCTTTGTTTATTTAATGAAGATAACATCGATGCTCGAAATGGTTCTCGGAGCCTCAATCGGACATTCCCGATATTACTGCCCCGAATTCGTCTCCGATTTTATTTTCTTTCCGGTCAGATTGGGTCGAGAAGTCTGACGATGCGGGTTGAATATGGATTGAATACCCTCCATATTCAATACGTCCACAGCAGCAGTCCTCATGGTTATTTTTGTGCCGAGGGTGATAAATTTCTAAAAATCACTCACTGGGAATGAATCCGAATAATCTGAAGGTTATTTTGATAATAAAAGACAAAACAGAGTTTCAATGGACCGTTTTTTCATATTGGATTCGTCTCGATCCGATAAGAAAAAACGGTTGAAACAGGCGCATTTATCAATGTCGAATCTCATGTGAATCTCTCTTCGAATCGACGTCTTTTACATCTGGGAACGAATCCGAGTCCGCATGCGAGTGTTTCTGTTATGGAATAACCCCAACAAACTGAGAACGCCGCGCTGATAGCGACAGTAGTAGTCCAATGATTATTTTCGTGTCGAGGGTGGTTAATAAAGAAAAAAATCATTCTCTGGCAACGAATCCGAAAACTCTGAAGGTTATTTCAAAAATGAAATACAAAACAGAATTCGAATAGACCATTTTTCTTATTGGATTTGTCTCGGTATGATAAACAAATTGTTAAAACGGGCGCGTTTGTCAACGTCGAATCTCAAGTGAATCTGTTTTCGAATCGACGTTTTTAACATCTGGGAACGAATCCGAGTCCGCAGACAAGTGTTTCTGTTGTAGAATAATCCCTACAAACTGAGAACGCCACGGTAAACATTGGATTCGTTCACATTCATAGTCCACAGCAGCAGTCGTAGTCCAATGGCTATTTTCGTGCCAAAGGTGATACATTTTTAAAAATCACCCACTGGGAACGAATCCAAACAATCTGAAGGTTATTTCGATAATAAAACACAAAACAGAATTTCAATGGACCGGCTTTGATATTGGATTCGTCTCGATCCAATAAAAAAAAAAATTGAAACAGGCGTATTTATCAACATCGAGACTCGTGAATCTCTCTTCAAATCGATGTCCTTTACATCTGGGAACGAATCCGAGTGCGCATGCAAGTGTTTCCGTTGTGGAATAATCACTACAAACAAAGAACGCAGTGCTGAACATTGGATTCGTTCACGTTCATAGTCCACAGCAGCAGTTCTCATGGTTATTTTTGTGCCGAGGGTGATAAATTTCTAAAAATCACTCACTGGGAACGAATGCGAACAGTCTGAAGGTTGATTCGATAATAAAACACAAAACTGAATTTCAATGGAGCAATTTTTCATATTGGATTCGTCTCGATCTGATAAAAAATGGTTGAAACAGGCGCGTTCGTCAACGTCGAATCTCATGTGAATCTGTTTTCGAATCGACGTTTTTTACATCCGGGAACGAATCCGATTCCGCATGCAAGTGTTTCTGTTGTGAAATAATCCCTACAAACTGAGAACGCCGCGCTGAACATTGGATTCGTTCGCGTTCGTAGTCCACAGCAGCAGTCGCCATGGTTATTTTTGTGACGAGGGTGATAAATTTCTAGAAATCACTCACTGGGAACGAATCCGAACAATCTGAAGGTTGATTCGATAATAAAACACAAAACAGAATTTCAATGGACCGTTTTTTCATATTGGATTCGTATCGATCCGATAAGAAAAAACCGTTGAAACAGGCATATTTATCAACGTCGAATCTCATGTGAATCTCTCTTTGAATCGATGTCTTTTACATCTGGGAACGAATCCGAGTCCGCATGCGAGTGTTACTGTTGTGGAATAACCCCAAAACACTGAGAACGCCGCGCTGATAGTGGGATTCGTTCACGTTCATAGTCCACAGCAGCAGTAGTAGTCCAATAACTATTTTCGTGTCGAGGGTGGTAAATAAAGGAAAAATATCCTTCTGTGGTAACGAATCCGAAAAATCTGAAGGTTATTTCAAAAATTAAATACAAACCAATATTCGAATATACCGTTTTTCATATTGGATTTGTCTCGAGGCGATGAAAAGAACGGTTGAAACAGACGCGTTTATCAAAGTCAAATCTCATGTGAATCTTTCTTCGAACGAAGTCTTTTACATCTGGGAATCCGAACAATCTGAAGGTTGATTCGATAATAAAACACAAATAGAATTTCAATGGACCGTTTTTTCATATTGGTTTCGTATCGATCCGATAAGAAAAAAACGTTGAAACAGGCATATTTATCAACGTCGAATCTCATGTGAATCTCTCTTCGAATCGACGTATTTTACATCTGGGAACGAATCCGAGTCCGCATGCGAGTCTTTCTGTTGTGGAATAACCCCACAAAGCTGAGAACGCCGCGCTGATAGTGGGATTCGTTCACGTTCATAGTCCACAGCAGCAGTAGTAGTCCAATAACTATTTTGGTGTCGAGGGTGGTAAATAAAGGAAAAAAATCGTTCTGTGGTAACGAACCCGAACAATCTGAAGGTTATTTCATAAATTCAATACAAACCTGTATTCCAATATACCGTCTTTCATATTGGATTTGTCTCGAGGCGGTAAAAAGAACGGTTGAAACAGACGCGTTTATCAAAGTCAAATCTCATGTGAATCTTTCTTCGAATCGACGTCTTTTACATCTGGGAACGAATCCGAGTCCGCATTTAAGCGCTTCTGTTGTGGCATAACCCCTACAGACGGAGACCGTCGCGCTGACAATGGGATTCGTTCACGTTCACAGTCCACAGAAGCAGTAGTAGTTCAATGACTTTTTTCGTGTCGAGGGTGGTAAATAACGAAAAAAAAACATTCTGTGGTAACAAATCCGAAAACTCTGAAGGTTTTTTCAAAGATGAAATACAAAACGAAATTCGAATAGACCGTTTTTCCTATTGGATTCGTCTCGATCTGATACAAAATAGTTGATACAGGCGCGTTCGTCAACGTCGAATCTCATGTGAATCTGTTTTCGAATCGACGTTTTTTACATCCGGGAACGAATCCAATTCCGCATGCAAGTGTTTCTGTTGTGAAATAATCCCTACAAACTGAGAAGGGCGCGCTGAACATTAGATTCGTCCGCGTTCGTAGTCCACAGCAGCAGTCGCCATGGTTATTTTTGTGACGAGGGTGATAAATTTCTAAAAGTCACTCACTGGGAACGAATCCGAACAATCTGAAGGTTGATTCGATAATAAAATACAAAACAGAATTTCAATTGACCGTTTTTTCATATTGGATTCGTATCGATCCGATAAGAAAAAACCGTTGAAACAGGCATATTTATCAACGTCGAATCTCATGTGAATCTCTCTTCGAATCGATGTCTGTTACAGATAGGAACGAATCCGAGCCCGCATGCGAGTGTTTCTGTTGTGGAATAACCCCAAAACACTGAGTACGCCGCGCTGATAGTGGGATTCGTTCACGTTCATAGTCCGCAGCAGCAGTAGTAGTCCAATAACTATTTTCGTGTCGAGGGTGGTAAATAAAGGAAAAAAATCCTTCTGTGTAACTAATCCGAACAATCTGAAGGTTATTTCAAAGATAAAATACAAAACAAAATTCGAATGGACCGTTTTTCTTATTGGATTCGTCTCGATCTGATACAAAATTGTTGAAACAGGCGCGTTTATCAACGTCGAATCTCATGTGCGTCTGTTTTCGAATCGACGTTTTTTACATCCGGGAAGGAATCCGAGTGCGCATGCAAGTGTTTCTGTTGTGGAATAATCCCTACAAACTGAGAACGACGCACTGAACATTGGTTTCGTTCGCTTTCATAGTCCACAGCAGCAGTCGTCATGGTTATTTGTCTGACGAGGGTGATCAATTTCTAAAAATCACTCAATGGGAATGAATCCGAACAGTCTGAAGGTTGATTCGATAATAAAACACAAAAGAGAAATTCAATGGACCGTTTTTTCATATTGGATTCGTATCGATCCGATACGAAAAAAAACCGTTGAAACAGGCATATTTATCAACGTCGAATCTCATGTGAATCTCTCGGCGAATCGACGTCTTTTACATCTGGGAACGAATCCGAGTCCGCGTGCGAGTGTTCCTGTTGTGGAATAACCCCACAAAACTGAGAACGCCGCGCTGATAGTGGGATTCCTTGCCGTTCATAGTCCACAGCAGCAATAGTAGCCCAATAACTATTTTCGTGTCGAGGGTGGTAAATAAAGGAAAAAAATCCTTCTGTGGTAACGAATCCGAAAAATCTGAAGGTTATTTCAAAAAATAAATACAAACCAGTATTCGAATATACCGTTTTTCATATTGGATTTGTCTCGAGGCGATAAGAAGAACGGTTGAAACAGACGCATTTATCAAAGTCAAATTTCATGTGAATCTTTCTTCGAATCGACGTCTTTTACATTTGGGAACGAATCCGAGTACGCATTTAAGTGCTTCTGTTGTGGTATACCCCCTACAGACGGAGACCGTCGCGCTGACAATGGGATTCGTTCACGTTCACAGTCCACAGCAGCAGTAGTAGTTCAATGACTTTTTTCGTGTCGGGGGTGGTAAATAACGAAAAAAAAAACATTCTGTGGTAACGAATCCGAAAACTCTGAAGGTTTTTTCAAAGATGAAGTACAAAACGATATTCAAATAGACCGTATTTCCTATTGGATTCGTCTCGATCTGATAAAAAATGGTTGAAACAGGCGCGTTTATCAACGTCGAATCTCATGTGAATCTATTTTCGAATCGACGTTTTTTACATCCGGGAACGAATCCGAGTGCGTGTGCAAGTGTTTCCGTTGTGGAATAATCCCTACAATCTGAGAACGCCGCGGTGAACATTGGATTCGTTCACGTTCATAGTCCACAACAGCAGTCGTAGTCCAATGGCTATTTTCGTGCCAAGGGTGATAAATTTCTAAAAATCACCTACTCGGAGCGAATCCAAAGAATCTGAAGGTTATTGCGATAATAAAACACAAAACAGAATTTCAATGCACCGTTACCACAGAAGGAATTTTTTCCTTTATTTACCACCCTCGACACGAAAATATTTATTGGACTACTACTGCTGCTGCGGACTATGAACGCGAACGAATCCCACTATCAGCGCGGCGTTCTCAGTTTTTTGGGGTTATTCCACAACAGAAATACTCGCATGCGGACTCGGATTCGGTCCCAGATGTAAAAGACGTCGATTCGAAGAGAGATTCACATGAGATTCGAGGTTGATAAATATGCCTGTTTCAACCGTTCTTTTTATCGCCTCGAGGCAAATCCAATATGAAAAACGGTATATTCGAATACTGGTTTGTATTTAATTTTTGAAATAACCTTCAGATTGTTCGGATTCGTTACCACAGAAGGATTTTTTTTCTTTATTTACCACCCTCGACACGAAAATAGTTAATGGACTACTACTGCTGCGGACTATGAACGTGAACGAATCCCACTATCAGCGCGGCGTGCTCAGTGTTTTGGGGTTATTCCACAACAGAAATACTCGCATGCGGACTCAGATTCGGTCCCAGATGTAACAGACATCGATTCGAAGAGAGATTCACATGAGATTCGACGTTGATAAATATGCCTGTTTCATCGGTTTTTTCTTATCGGATCGATACGAATCCAATATGAAAAAACGGTCAATTGAAATTCTGTTTTGTGATTTATTATCGAATCAACCTTCAGATTGTTCGGATTCGTTCCCAGTGAGTGATTTTTAGAAATTTATCACCCTCGTCACAAAAATAACCATGGCGACTGCTGCTGTGGACTACGAACGCGAACGAATCCAATGTTCAGCGCGGCGTTCTCAGTTTGTAGGGATTATTTCGTAACAGAAACACTTGCATGCGGAATTGGATTCGTTCCCGGATGTAAAAAACGTCGATTCGAAAACAGATTCACATGAGATTCGACGTTGACGAACGCGCCTGTATCAACCATTTTTTATCAGATCGAGACGAATCCCATGGGAAAAACGGTCTATTCGGATTTCGTTTTGTATTTCATCTTTGAAAAAACCTCCAGAGTTTTCGGATTCGGTACCACAGAATGTTTTTTTTTCGTCATTTACCACCCTCGGCACGAAAAAAGTCATTGAACTACTACTGCTGCTGTGAACTGTGTACGTTAACGAATCCCATTATTAGCGTGACGGTCTCCGTCTGTAGGGGTTATGCCACAACAGAAGCGCTTAAATACGGACTCGGATTCGTTCCCAGATGTAAAAGACTTCGTTCGAAGAAAGATTCACATGAGATTTGACTTTGATAGACGCGTCTGTTTCAACCGTTCTTTTTATCGCATCGAGACAAATCCAATATGAAAAACGGTATATTCGAATACTGGTTTGTATTTATTTTTTGAAATAACCTTCAGATTGTTCGGATTCGTTACCACAGAAGGATTTTTTTCCTTTATTTACCACCCTCGACACGAAAATAGTTATTGGACTTCTCCTGCTGCTGCGGACTATGAACGTGAACGAATCCCACTATCAGCGCGGCGTTTTCAGTGTTTTGGGGTTATTCCACAACAGAAACACTCGCATGCGGACTCGGATTCGTTCCCAGATGTAACAGACATCGATTCGAAGAGAGATTCACATGAGATTCGACGTTGATAAATATGCCTGTTTCAACGGTTTTTTCTTATCGGATCGATACGAATCCAATATGAAAAAACGGTCAATTGAAATTCTGTTTTGTGTTTTATTATCGAATCAACCTTCAGATTGTTCGGATTCGTTCCCAGTAAGTGACTTTTAGAAATTTATCACCCTCGTCACAAAAATAACCATGGCGACTGCTGCTGTGGACTACGAACGCGAACGAATCCAATGTTCAGCGCGCCGTTCTCAGCTTGTAGGGATTATTTCACAACAGGAACACTTGCATGCGGAATTGGATTCGTTCCCGGATGTAAAAAACGTCGATTCGAAAACAGATTCACATGAGATTCGACGTTGACGAACGCGCCTGTATCAACCATTTTTTATCAGATCGAGACGAATCCAATAGGAAAAACGGTCTATTCGAATTTCGTTTTGTATTTCACCTTTGAAAAAACCTTCAGAGTTTTCGGATTCGTTACAACAGAATGTTTTTTTTTTCGTTATTTACCACCCTCGACACGAAAAAAGTCATTGAACTACTACTGCTGCTGTGGACTGTGAACGTGAACGAATCCCATTGTCAGCGCGACGGTCTCCGTCTGTAGGGGTTATGCCACAACAGAAGCTCTTAAATGGGGACTCGGATTCATTCCCAGATGTAAAAGACGTCGATTCGAAGAAAGATTCACATGACATGTGACTTTGATAAACGCGTCTGTTTCAACTGTTCTTTTTATCGCCTCGAGACAAATCCAATATGAAAAACGGTATATTCCAATACTGGTTTATATTTAATTTTTGAAATAACCTTCAGATTGTTCGGATTCGTTACCACAGAAGGATTTTTTTCCTTTATTTACCACCCTCGACACGAAAATAGTTATTGGACTACTACTGCTGCTGTGGACTATGAACGTGAACGAATCCCACTATCAGCGCGACGTTCTCAGTTTTGTGGGGTTATTCCACAACAGAAAGACTCGCATGCGGACTCGGATTCGTTCCCAGATGTAAAATACGTCGATTCGAAGAGAGATTCACATGAGATTCAACGTTGATAAATATGCCTGTTTCAACGTTTTTTTCTTATCGGATCGATACGAAACCAATATGAAAAAACGGTCCATTGAAATTCTATTTGTGTTTTATTATCGAATCAACCTTCAGATTGTTCGGATTCCCAGATGTAAAAGACTTCGTTCGAAGAAAGATTCACATGAGATTTGACTTTGATAAACGCGTCTGTTTCAACCGTTCTTTTCATCGCCTCGAGACAAATCCAATATGAAAAACGGTATATTCGAATACTGGTTTGTATTTAATTTTTGAAATAACCTTCAGATTTTTCGGATTCGTTACCACAGAAGGATATTTTTCCTTTATTTACCACCCTCGACACGAAAATAGTTATTGGACTACTACTGCTGCTGTGGACTATGAACGTGAACGAATCCCACTATCAGCGCGGCGTTCTCAGTGTTTTGGGGTTATTCCACAACAGTAACACTCGCATGCAGACTCGGATTCGTTCCCAGATGTAAAAGACATCGATTCGAAGAGAGATTCACATGAGATTCGACGTTGATAAATATGCCTGTTTCAACGGTTTTTTCTTATCGGATCGATACGAATCCAATATGAAAAAACGGTCCATTGAAATTCTGTTTTGTGTTTTATTATCGAATCAACCTTCAGATTGTTCGGATTCGTTCCCAGTGAGTGATTTTTAGAAATTTATCACCCTCGTCACAAAAATAACCATGGCGACTGCTGCTGTGGACTACGAACGCGAACGAATCCAATGTTCAGCGCGGCGTTCTCAGTTTGTAGGGATTATTTCACAACAGAAACACTTGCATGCGGAATCGGATTCGTTCCCGGATGTAAAAAACGTCGATTCGAAAACAGATTCACATGAGATTCGACGTTGACGAACGCGCCTGTTTCAACCATTTTTTATCAGATCGAGACGAATCCAATATGAAAAATTGCTCCATTGAAATTCAGTTTTGTGTTTTATTATCGAATCAACCTTCAGACTGTTCGCATTCGTTCCCAGTGAGTGATTTTTAGAAATTTATCACCCTCGGCACAAAAATAACCATGAGAACTGCTGCTGTGGACTATGAACGTGAACGAATCCAATGTTCAGCACTGCGTTCTTTGTTTGTAGTGATTATTCCACAACGGAAACACTTGCATGCGCACTCGGATTCGTTCCCAGATGTAAAGGACATCGATTTGAAGAGAGATTCACGAGTCTCGATGTTGATAAATACGCCTGTTTCAATTTTTTTTTTATTGGATCGAGACGAATCCAATATCAAAGCCGGTCCATTGAAATTCTGTTTTGTGTTTTATTATCGAAATAACCTTCAGATTGTTTGGATTCGTTCCCAGTGGGTGATTTTTAAAAATGTATCACCTTTGGCACGAAAATAGCCATTGGACTACGACTGCTGCTGTGGACTATGAATGTGAACGAATCCAATGTTTACCGTGGCGTTCTCAGTTTGTAGGGATTATTCTACAACAGAAACACTTGTCTGCGGACTCGGATTCGTTCCCAGATGTTAAAAACGTCGATTCGAAAACAGATTCACTTGAGATTCGACGTTGACAAACGCGCCCGTTTTAACAATTTGTTTATCATACCGAGACAAATCCAATAAGAAAAATGGTCTATTCGAATTCTGTTTTGTATTTCATTTTTGAAATAACCTTCAGAGTTTTCGGATTCGTTGCCAGAGAATTATTTTTTTCTTTATTAACCACCCTCGACACGAAAATAATCATTGGACTACTACTGTCGCTATCAGCGCGGCGTTCTCAGTTTGTTGGGGTTATTCCATAACAGAAACACTCGCATGCGGACTCGGATTCGTTCCCAGATGTAAAAGACGTCGATTCGAAGAGAGATTCACATGAGATTCGACGTTGATAAATGCGCCTGTTTCAACCGTTTTTTCTTATCGGATCGAGACGAATCCAATATGAAAAAACGGTCCATTGAAACTCTGTTTTGTCTTTTATTATCAAAATAACCTTCAGATTGTTCGGATTCATTCCCAGTGAGTGATTTTTAGAAATTTATCACCCTCGGCACAAAAATAACCATGAGGACTGCTGCTGTGGACGTATTGAATATGGAGGGTATTCAATCCATATTCAACCCGCATCGTCAGACTTCTCGACCCAATCTGACCGGAAAGAAAATAAAATCGGAGACGAATTCGGGGCAGTAATATCGGGAATGTCCTATTGAGGCTCCGAGAACCATTTCGAGCATCGATGTTATCTTCATTAAATAAACAAAGCTCCTACCGTCGTTCTCGCAGCATCGTCAGACTTCCTTATCCAATCTGACCGGAAGTAAGATAAAATCGGAGACGAATTCGGAGCAGTAATATCGGGAATGTCCGATCGATGCCCCAAGAACCATTCCGAGCACCGATTTTTCTTTGTTAAATAAACAATGCTCCTACCGTCGTTATCGCACAATCGTCAGACTTTTCGATCCAATCTGACCGATAGTGCAGAGAATTTTGACCCGCATTTCGCGAACGTGGGTCGTTTTCGTCCTGCCCATGATCATTTTCTTCGCAGGTTGCATAATATTTAATTTAAAAAAATATCAAACATAAGAAAGAAAAGAACCCTATTTCCCTTGAGAAGTGCGGCCAAAAGATTGACAATGCATTTTTTCAGATGTTGTTCATTGACAATTGTTGGTTTGGTAGTGCAAAAACGAAAACGACCCAGGTTCACGGGATTAAGGTGCCTCAAGTACCTTCACGGATTAAGGGTTAAGATAACCGATTGAATTTAATCGATCGATTGTGAACTTCATTGAAAATAATGTCCATTTCGAAAATGTTCGAGGATTTCATGCTCCGCAAATAATATTTTAAATCATATGCGATTCGCGAACAACTTTTGGAATAAATAATCCTAACACTACATTTTTAAATAATTTCGCGTGAAATTATTAACTTTTACCAAATCCTACATGTATTTTTGTTTCTTTCGCTGTTTCATAAATTATCTTCAAATCCTGTAACTCCGGAATTTTACGATATTTATTTTTATATTTACAATTATGTAGAATAATTATGTATTTAGAATTTATGATTTAAAAATTATGTAACTACAGAATGTTCAGATTATTCATGCAACATTAAAAAACAAAAATACTCGTAGTATTTGGTAAAAAATAATCATTTCACGCCAAATTACTTAAAAAGTTTATTGCTAGAATTATTTATTCTCAAAGTTATTAGCGAATCCTCGAACATTTTCGAAATTGACATTCTTTTCAATAACGTTCTCGGATAGGGACACATTCAGATCCCTCTGTTCGACCGCGTGTCATAGGACCAACTTCCTGTGACAGCCGAACATTCGGAAGTTGCAGCTGTGACGTCAGCAGACTAGCACTTCCTATAGCGCGCCTGTGTCTGATTTAGCTCATTAGTTCCACTGATGAAATTTCGATCTATCGACCTTAAATCGTATGTTTGATAATTTTTTCTGCATGACGGGGGGCTCAAATAAAGTTTTTCGGGAGTGTTCCTCATTCGGAATTTTCCAGACTTCATTCCCCTGCACGCCGAATGGAAATTTCATTTTTTCCAGAATACGCTATTTTCCCTGGAAAATACTGTTCATGACAAAAATACGATACATTTCTTTTCAAAAGGAGCTTGAAAAACCATCAAAAAGCATATTTTTTCAGTCGTAAAATCACCGCGCAAGACCCTTAAATAACCCATGTAGAAGGTAAAGAAACCAAAAGTCGATACCAACTAATACGTTCTGTAAGCGTGAAAAAAATTCTAAATTATACCCGCCTCATAAACGTGTATTGTATTCTAAACAAAGTGTTACCCTGTAAAGTCAGAAATTTCTGTCACCAAAGTGGAGCCGTAGTTGGACTTCAAGAATTGCTATATCATACAGCTGAAATAATATTAATGGTACAATCGGATGTTATTGGAAGTATTCTCAAAATAAAGTTGGTAATTTAGAATTGATATGCAAGTGGGAATGCGATGGCACGTCTGGTCGCAGTACTCACAAACCAAAATTTAGCGACGGAGACAACAATGAATCGGATGTCATAATTATCTTTATTTCACTTATTTCCTTCCAAATCTTTGATCGAGTCAATCCCACGCGTGATTATTTTGCAAAATCCACGTCCTTCGTCGCCAAGATTTTGTTGCCTAGTTAAAATTGAAAGTACCTTAGAGTAAAACTCTAAGGTGAACTTACTTCCTCGTGAAAGCACCTTAGAGTAAAACTCTAAGGTGAACTTACTTCCTCATGATCTTTAAGACCGCATTCACTTTTAATCGTCACGCATTCTTTGTTATCTTAATTGACCCCTTAAACACGATTTCGGGAAAACCGTTTTCTTTGCGTTCACAAACGGTACATCCACCCAGCGCGGCTCGAATCGTTGGGCCAGTCGTTGAGTGTCTCACGACAATCGCTCGTTTAATTATTGACTCATGGCCAGGGCTTTTAGGTGCTTTCGTATTTTTTCTTCGCCGATTCCGCGGGTCCTGCAAACAAATGAAGCCCGTTCGACATTCATATTCCACGTTACACTCGCACACTCGAACGCCTGTCATCGTAACGTCAGCCACGACCCGACATCTCTCGGTGACTTCTGCAGCCTCATGACAGCCACGTCAAGAAGATAGCGGCGAACGCTCCAACGCCCACTCCGTTCCTGGCCATTCCAACTCCGCCGTTCCTCGGACTTCAGTTTGAACTATCGTTCGATATTGATTTTTTAATGGTCTTTTTCTCAATGGTACCATTTTTTTTGAGGCCCTCATCCGGGTCCTACGTGTTCAGAATCAAGTCCACTTTGCTTCTGTAAGCGCGGAATGCCATTTTTATTTTTACCCAGAATTTTTTTTTTTTGTTTTTGGTGGAATATACTTTTCCCACATAGGCGCTATATTTTTTTACGAAGAGTTCTCGAAAAACCATTTCAAAAGCGCACCTTTGCCGTCCCAAAATGGCCGCGCAAGAATTTAAAAAAATGGGTGGCCACATTATAATTGTCACCCTGTATATATATATATATATATATATATATATATATATATTAGGGTGGCTCTTGATATGGGTAAAAAAAATTCATCGCGCTGCCCTCCAAAACGGTTCCAAATAATTTTAAAAAATCTCCGCGAAGCCCCATCTATGTCCGTTAAGAGGAAGCCGTGCCTGTAAGCATGAACTTAAATTTAAATATTAATTTTTCTTCATGATTGGAGAAATTTCGATTTTTTAAATCTAGTTTATTTGTCAATTTTTCAACACGACGTTTCTGTGGTTTAAATAAATAAATTCGTACTGAACGAACTATATCGATATCTTATATGTACATTTTTTAAATATTATGTTTTTTCCGACCAATTGGTTGACTTGTGCGAATAAATAATTTCTTTGTTTTCAATAAATCGAACAAGCTCGCCAAGCTATAATTCTGCCAAGTTTAAAATTTCCCTATGCATTTTTGCGAAGGTAATTTTCAAATACATTTTTATCCACAGCACTGGAATTCTGATCTCAGTGAAATATTAATATGTTTGTATCTCAGCACGCAAGGAATATTTCTAACAAAATTTAAAAAAAACAATTCTGGCCAATCCGGAAGTTCGATGTTAATGGTTTATCGTGAATTTATATCCTTCGTACTTAATAGATTTTTCTGACAAGATGCAAATTTAAAGTTTGATTTTGATGTGATTAAAAGCGTTTGACAGCAGCTAAAGCGAACTATTGTTTAAAAATAATAGGATAGTAAAACTGAACGCTTATCAAATCTAGTATGGAGGACCTTATTGTTAGATCTGTATATTGAATACCAATATACAATAGCTTCGGAAAGTAAAGAAAAATTGACAAATAAACTAGATTTAAAAAATCGAAATTTCTCCAATCACGAAGAAAAATTGATATTTAAATTTAAGTTCATACTTACAGGCACGCCTTCCTCTTAACGGACATAGATGGGGCTTCGCGTAAATTTTTTTTTTACCCATATTAAGGGCCACCCTAATATGTATATATATATATATATATATATACATACATACATACATGGTGGCCGGAACATTGACGTCCAAAAATAAAATTCAGGTTCCTTGTATCGTGGGGTATCCGAATAACCCCCATGTATGTCCCGCGACTTTTCACAGTTTTCGAGTTATGAATTTTTTTAAATCTAAAAAAAAGTATTAGACTGTCGAGATTTTTTTTTGCAACTGAATCTTTATGAGAAGGACTTTTATGCATAAAATAATGAGCTTCATAACTGTGATGAAATTTATGAAAATGTTGGTCTAAAATAAAAAATTTACGCTCGGTAACTAATGACTTTAATTTTCAACTTTAAATTAAAAATCTTAACAGGTGACTTTATGGTTCCTAATTAGGCCCCAAGAATGCGCCAGACTCTCAGCTTTCATAATCATTTTAAAAAAAAGTAGTACTTAATAGGGCTACTTTGTCTACAATTGACCTTCAAAGACAGCGAGGTGGAAAATTCTTAAAATTAACCATCTGATTAAAAAAAAATCTACCCATTTTATCATTCCTAAGGTTATTTAGTTTGTTAACTAACTAAAAATAACTGCAGCGAAAACCAAAATTTAAACATGTGCAGGTTTATTTTTTTAGTTTAAATTAAGTTTAATGAATTTTGCGCGATCCGTTCTCGTGGATTAGGTGAAAGAGTTGCGCCCTCCTTTACGCGATCCGTTCTCGTTACGAGAACGGATGGCGCAAAATGTATTAAACTTAAATTAAACTAAAAAAAATAAACCTCCAAATGTTTAAATCTTAGCTTTCTTGGAGTCATTTTTGGTTAGTTAAAAAACTAAATAACCTTAGGAATGATAAAATGGGCAATTTTTTAATTTTATTCAGAAGGCTAATTTTAAAAATTTTCCACCTGGCTGTCTTTGAAGGTTAATTGTAGCCAAAGTAGCCCTATTAAGTACTGCTTTTTTAAAATGATTATGAAAGCTGAGAGTCTGGCGCATTCTTGAGGCCTGATTAGGAACCATGAAGTCACCTGTTTAGATTTTTAATTTAACGTTGTAAATTTAAGTAATAATTTACCGAACGCACATTTTTCACTTTTCACCAACATTTTCATAACTTTCATCACAGTTACGAAGCTGATTATTTTATGCATAAAAGTACTGCTCATGAAGATTCAGTTGCAAAAAAAAATCTCGACAAAGTCTTCCACTTTTTTTTAGATTTTTTTAAATTGGTCAGGTTGAAAATTCTCAAAAATTCAGAAAAAAATCCTAACTCGAAAACTATGAAAAGTCGCGGGACATACATGGGGGTTATTCGGATACCCCACGATGCAAGGGACCTAAATTTTATTTTTGGACGTCAATGTTTCGGCCACCCTGTATATATTTATATATGTATGTGTGTGTGTGTGTGTGTGTGTGTGTGTGTGTGTGTGTGTGTGTGTGTGTGTGTGTGTGTGTGTGTGTGTGTGTGTGTGCGCGCGCGCGCGTGTGTGTGTGTGTGTGCGTGCGTGCGTGCGTGCGTGCGTGTGTGTGTGTGTGTGTGTGTGTGCGTGTGTGTGTGTGTGTGTTTTAAATACCTGAAAAAAGTCGAATGCCTTTTTAAATATTTTTTTTCTAAAATCTTCCATTTTTAATTGACGAACGACTGTAACGCGTTTTTGAGCGTCTAAGTCTCGAAGCCGTTTGAGAAGGAGAAGTTGCGTTGAGTTGCTCATTGTTGCTCACGCCGGTGGCAGCGAGCAACAATGTATCTTTCGCGCCAACGTTCGGATAATTGAGCGTTCGGATAAACTAAGTCATCGTTCGGACAATTGAGGGTTCAGATGATCGAGTTTCGGATAATCGAGGTTCTACTGTACACACTTATCCAACCTAAAAAAAAATCGCTGCAGGACCAATTGCATATTGTTTTTATGACCCCAAAGTATTTTTAAAGCAAAAAAAAAACGATTTTTACAAATTCCTAGAATGGTGTTATCCCTTAAAGAAAAGAAATTTATTTTTTGATCTTTGTAAATGTATATCCCCTCTTAAAGACTTTAAAAGAATCTCGTACGTGTTACCGAAAATCGGTAGAAAATTATGAAGCAACTCGTCTACTTCTTTGATGTTCGCTATTTCGGTGTTCGCTTTTTTAGAACATCGCTCGTTTGCCTATCTGAGATCATAATTTTCGAAGTTTGTATCCTCGATATATGGCTTTTTACTATAGATGGTATTACCAATATCAGATACTCACTTGTTTCTATTTCGGAGATGTCAATGTTCTAGATTGTTTAAATCTGTATCTGTATGACTCAAACTGCAGACAATCTGAATACCCGTTCTCGAATAAATGCGCTCTCACATAAATAATCCTTTGGTGTAATAGCTATTCAATTTCGTTATCGGTCGAAGGATGACATTTCGAATAATTTACAGTTCGTTAATTTGAGTTTATAATTCTGTCATTTCGAAATCTTTGTCGTTCTATATCTGGCCTTTCAAAGTTTTAACCCCCATCCCAATGTGAAATGTGTTTTGAAAAAATGCCGAACGAGAAAGATTCAAAGTTCTCTTTGAGCGTTTTTCGATCGTTTCGCAACTTTTCTTCAACAATTTTTTCAATTAAATTTTTAAGGGGAAAAGTAAAAACTCATTTACGTTTTGGCGGAAACATTAATTTTTTTTTGTCATATAATCCAAGATTGTTTGGACCAAAATTTGGAACGCCCGCTCGTTTTGAGCAATTTAAACGCGCGTCCGGCGGGGCGATCGACTGCGGGTTCGGTCGCGTCTACTTTGGATAAGTTGGAAAAAAGTGCCAAAACAATCGAGAAAGAGAAACTTCGAGAAAAAAAACATTCCGTTTTTCTTATTCGTTTCGGCATTTCTTTCAACACATTTCACATTGGATACGTGTCTATGCCTAAGACAACTTTGCGGCCATAAGAGCCTCGTGGCTAAGATATCAACGTCCGAGCTCAGAGTGTGGACGGCACGGGTTCGATCCCCCCGTAGCGACATTTTTTTTGTTAAACATATATGAATGAAATATAATAAATAATGCCTGGACAGGCGAGAGTAGCTAAAGCGAAAGTAAGTTCGAAATTTTCTGAACATGAAATTAAGAAAAAAAAATTGACTCTCCGGAAATTGAACCCGAACCGTAAGCATCGTAATCCATCACGCTGCCAACTCATCCACAGCGGTCATTGCAGATAGAGAAACATTTATGATACACTCTTATCCATGTTTACTGTTGAAAAAATGCCAAAACGATCGCAGCAAAGGCTCAAGATTTCTTTTTGAACCTTCCACGGTCGTTTCGGCGTTTTATTTTTCAACGCGGTTCGTCGTTAATTTGTTAAGAGGGAATGACACCTTATCGCGGTCGGTATGGTAGAACAATTATAGATTCCCAAAAATCTCTGGAACGGCTCTTCAGATCCCGTCGAAACTTTGCCAAACGACGTCAAATACATAGACGAATAGCTGTCAAACCCTCAAATTTTCTGAATTTGAGAAAAAAAATGTAGATTGGCTTATCATAAGCCAATTTAGTTTTTTTTTCGCAAATTCAGAAAATTTGAAGGGCAGACAGGTATTCGTCTATGTATTTGACGTCGTTTGGCAAAGTTTCGACGGGATCTGAAGAGCCGTTCCAGAGATTTTTGGGAATCTATAATTGTTCTACCATACTGACCGTGATAAGGTGTCATTCCCTTTTAACCCGCATTTTCGGCATAAACGGGTAACCGAGAGAAAAAAATGATCTCGATACATGTTTTTCACTTTTAAATTCATTTAATGCATATTCCAATCCGCAGTACGGCCACACATATATGTCGAGCTCGATCGGATGGAAAACCTCGCTCCGTTCGCCTGTCGAGCGAGCGCGATTTGGGAGGGGCAGACTTTTCCCCCACCGAGCTACCCATTCCTGTTTACGCTGACTGCGATACCGACTTGAGCGGTGATCACGGACTCGCGCGGCTGCAAGGTAATCTGCAACCTCGACAGAGGCGATGATCACGAAATCATACTCCCAAACTCACCACCGCGATTTAGCGCCATTTACGAGGCACGCCGAAAAGGGGAGCGTTGTGCAAATCCCTACTAATCTCTGCGTTCATTGCTGGGTTATTGCAGCATTGCGAAAGAAAATTTGGAATGTGTTATTTCGGCAAGCTGAGGGCACATTGGAGGTACGCTGTGACGCTCCATTGCCAGTAGAAACGAGGCATGTTATCGCGGCATTGAGACGGAAAATTTGGCATACGCTATTCGGCAAGGTAAGGGCACATTGGAGGCACGTTGTGACGTTCCGTTGCCGGCATATTAACGCTCCTTCGTCGGCAAAAAAGAGGCCCGCTGTTGCGATGTTGTGACCGGCTAAATGGGGTTCTGTTATTACCGGTAGAACTGAAACGCGATATAAAGATAACAGCACTCCAAATCAGGAGCCTGCCGCATTAGTACCGTTGTTGCAGGAGGTTATTGTTGCGTATATTTGCTGCAAACTTGCCGTCTTGGCATTACACATTTATTTCGTCAAACCACGCACTGTGGGCAAATTTGCAACTTAATGCGGAAGCAAAAGACAGCATGTTGGTGATGTCACATATTGGTGACAGCCCGCTTGCCGCTATAATGCTGACTTGTGAATTCACAGCACGTTTGTCTATCAGGGTAGTATACCGGAAAAGGAGGTTTGTTAAAACTATTTTAATTTCATTCTTAACTAGGTATACATCAAAAAAAGATATTAATATTGAAACGATTGAACTATTGATTATAGGACTTGCAAACTTGAACGTGGTGAAACGGCTTTGTTGAAGTTGAAGCCGCAAGTACCTACTATTTGCACCGAAGCAAGCTTTTCAAAAAAACGATACGAGGCTCTCGGGTAGTACAAAAATTGGTTTATTAATTTAAATAAGTTGAGATCGAAGTGATCTTTACACTCATCCTCCTATGATAGTGAATAAATCCGAGTAACTTGATAATACATGCTTTTACAGATGACAATGAAAGTATAGAAGACGGCACTGTAGCAGGACCCGAGTTTCTTGAAACGGATGGTAGCAAAATATTAATAGAACGCTTTTCAACACCAAAGTGCTTTCAATTTACAAGGGGGGAAACAAAAAATAGCCACCTATACTGGAAAAGGCAACCTAGAATGTCTTTTGCATAGAAGTAAGCAAATTCCCACGAAAAGATGTTCTATACAGTTGAACCTCGATATAGCGAAATCCTCGAACAACGAAGATTTGTCCATTCCATTCCTATAGACATTCGAAATCTTGATACAACGACATAATAATATACATTGCGCTCTAATTGCCAATTGCTTGTAAAAATTGCTCGAATTTAAAACTTCCTTTCTTTAAAAAATATTCCTATATTTATCGTGCTAATATTTTTTTTTAAAGAACATTTTGAAGAACATGATCTCGATACAACGAAAACTCGATATAACGAACTTTCCTAGAGATTTGTTATATCGAGGTTCGGCTTTACTACATGGAAATATGCACGAAATGGTACGAAAAAATTGGTACTAGCTCATTCATTGGAAAAATTACGATAAAATGATATATGCAAATGGTAGAAGTTTAGACTCGCTCACGTTATTTATGTTATCAAAATGTTTATGAATTGCAGCCCAGCGTTCAAAACTGGCAGACACTTCGATACGGGAACACTTGCGTTCCATTTCTCAAGGACAAGCTGATGCTATGATGATAAAATAAATTCTCAAATCCAATATTGATTAATCTATCGTTAGCTGCAATTGTAATTTTCAAGGTACACGTCATAATCAAATCGATGGGACTTACGATGTAAAGTAAATCTATATAACTGCGTTCGTATACAGTGTTACAGATACTCGCGAATGCAGCTAAAACCCAAACTGAAGTATCGATGATGACTGCTGTTGCCATCACACAAATAGCTAAAGGCGTTAAAAGGCTAGCTGATGCTGTGACGATGCAACGAGAATACCATTTTTAGGTAGATTCGTGGAAGTTTTGGAGAATATACTGCCGACTTATCTTCGGGAATGAAATATACATTTACTAAGTTCAAGAAAATATTGCTCTTATTTGTATGCCAATAATTAATAGCAAATTGATTATGTTTGATAATTCCGTTTTAAATGATATATTATAAAAAATGTATTATACTTAAGATACGTGATGTAAGTTTTGATATATTAATAGACGTAAGTTTCCTTTGAGATAATTCGGACAAAAACAAAACAAATGAAAAAAACAAACCAAAGCTAAAAATAAGGATAATCTATATTTCATTATTATTTTCAGAAAAGTGTTTTATAAAAATATACCAGTACGTTGAAATTTTATGACATTCATTGTTATGTGACATTTGAAAATAATTTTTCAACGATCGAAGTTCTCGTACCATGGACCTTACGGTGACATGAAACCTTCTTGAAACCCCATTCTCACGTTAGAGCAGTAGCGTAGCATGGTTTTTTGCCGCCCGGGGCTAACCCTAAATTTGCCGCCCCCCCCCCCTATCTTCGCAACTAAGTGCCGCCCCCCGCCGCCGTTCCACACCTGCGCCGCCCGGGGCCATGGCCCCCTCTGCCCCCCCAAGCTACGCCACTGCGTTAAAGATAAAATGTAACGGTTTTTACAGAGCATTGATTTTTTGGGCAATCAAAAGTTGTAATGAATATAGATGTGATATATATGCAATGTTAAAAGATATTACGTTTTATAAATCGACACACTCACAAGGAACATCCCTCAGGTGTCCGCCTCTGATTTTGTTGAAACTTATATATGTGATAGAGCATCGAAAACTTTGAGACACGTATTTTTTTTATCGACGGAAAAACGGATGTAAGGGGGGAAACCGCCCCTCAAAGAAAGGCGTGTCGAGGGGAGACTTTGCAGTTTCACCCAGAAGCAATCCACCGATCTGAATGAAACAAAAACGTAAATTCTTCTAATGAAAAGCGATGAAAAATCCACTATGAAGATGTTAAGAAAAAATTAAATTAGGGGGTAAACCACCCCTCAATTTGCCTTTTTTCACCCCACACTTAAGAGGGCTGTATGCAAATTAATAAAACAGGTATCATTTTGAAGGGCAATTAAAATTAAAGTTGACGGGTTTTTGCGTTTTGGCGACATAGCAAATTTAAGGGGGTAAACCACCCCTAACATAAATTTATTTATCATGGTCGTTTTTTCTGTGTTTAAAGTATAACCGCTGATTTTAAATATTTCTATAAGCTACAATTTAATGTTTTACCATATGTCAAAATTATTACATTCGTCTTAAGGGGTAACTACCCCTCTGACGAGAAACATCATTGAAGTTTCCGCTTTCGATTTCGTTGAAACTCATATGTGGTAAAGCATTGCAAACTATTAAACATGTTTTTTTTGTATCGCCAGAAAAACGGTGTTAGGGGATGAAACCACCCCTCAAAGTTTCTCCCACAAGCAGTCCACCGATCTGAATAAAACAAAATCGAAAATTCCTCTAATATTAAGCGATGAAAAATCCACTACAAGAGTGTTGATTAGAAATATAATTAAGGGGTAAACTACCCCTCCATTTGCCGTTTTTCACCCTACGCTTAAAAGGCTTCTATGAAAATTAATAAAACATGTATCATTTTGAAGGGGAATCAAAATTCAAGTTGACGCGTTTTTGCGTCTCAGCGGGACAGCAAATTTAAGGGGGTAAACCACCCCTTATATAAATTTGTTCATTACCGTCGTGTTTTCTGTGTTTAATATGTATCCGCGGATTCAAAATATACTCCCGCGTTTTAAAATTATTACGTTTTTAAATTTTTACATTTTCAGGGTAAACTACCCCCTCTAATTGCTTTTCGTTTGAAGTTTCGCGAAAGGTTTCACGAATTTCGTTAAAACTGTTTTCATTCCATCGGTAATATCAATTATATGTTTGTGTGTGCAGGCATATTCGTTTTGAGCTTTAGGAGCGGTACTTTGGGAGTGGGGACGTGGGGGTACCCCTTACTCATAAGACTGATATTTTCGTGTCGAAACGCTTCCGATTTTAATATGCACGTCCATTAAGCATCTCCATAGGAATAAACATTCAATAAATATAGGAGGAAAAATCATTAATTATAATAATTTCCAGAATAAGTTATAAGGCTTACTTCGTATATTTCGGAACGACGATGCGCCTGGATCAAGCGACAATTTAGCCAGCGACGTAGTTTTGTGGAGGCATGTACATTTTTATTATTTTACCGTTTATTTAATTAAACATATTAATGAAACTGAGGGTTTTATAGTAGGTTAACGAACATGTTTTTAATATATTTTGACATATTTATTTGGTAATCATATCAGCTGATTTAATTAATAGTAGTACTTGTGAAAAGTATTGCAGTCATATGCCGTCAAATCATTTTCTTGTGATATATACTTTTTTTTCTAGTCTATCAACTATCAACCATCAACAATCATGGCTCATAATTCCTGCAATAATGATAATCGTCAAAAAAATGCTTTAAACACAACGATTTTTAGCACCATGCACATCTGATAATGGCCAAATTATTGCAACCGGGCATTTCACAAAATGTGTTCGATTCACGAAAACCAAAGGTAACAGGATTTTCAAAATCTTCTGATTTTTTAAATGAATGGAAATGAACAAACTTATGTTAGGGGTGGTTTACCCCCTTAAATTTGCTGTCCCGCTGAAACACAACATCGCGTCAACTTGAATTCTGATTCCCCTTCAGAATGATACCTGTTTTATTCATTTTTATACAACCCCCTTAAGCGTGGGGTGAAAAACGGCAAATGGAGGGGTGGTTTACCCCTTAATTATATTTCTAATCAACACTCTTGTAGTGGATTTTTCATCGCTTAATATTAGAGGAATTTTCGATTTTGTTTCATTCAGATCGGTGGACTGCTTGTGGGAGAAACTTTGAGGGGTGGTTTCATCCCCTAACACCGTTTTTCTGCCGATACAAAAAAAACATGTTCAATAGTTTGCAATGCTTTACCACATATATGAGTTTCAACGAAATCGAAAGCGGATACTTCAATGATGTTTCTCGTCAGAGGGGTAGTTACCCCTTAAGACGAATGCAATAATTTTGACATATGGTAAAACATTAAATTGTAGCTTATAGAAATATTTAAAATCAGCGGATATACTTTAAACATAGAAAAAACGACCATGATAAATAAATTTATGTTAGAGGTGGTTTACCCCCTTAAATTTTCTATGCCGCCAAAACGCAAAAATCCGTCATCTTTAATTTTAATTGCCCTTCAAAATGATACCTGTTTTATTAATTTGCATACAACCCTCTTAAGTGTGGGGTGAAAAAAAGGCAAATTGAGGGGTGGTTTACCCCCTAATTTAATTTTTTCTTAACATTTTCATAGTAAATTTTTCATCGCTTTTCATTAGAAGAATTTTCTTTTTTGCTTCATTCAGATCGGTGGATTGCTTCTGGGTGAAACTGCAAAATCACCCCTCGACACGTCTTTCTTTGAGGGGCGGTTTCCCCCCTTAAATCTATTTTTCCGCCGATAAAAAAAAATACGTGTCTCAAAGTTTTCGATGCTCTATCACATATATGAGTTTCAACAAAATCGGAGGCGGACACCTGAGGGATGTTCCTTGTCAGTGTCCGCGTTCGAGAACCTACGATGACGATTTTATTTCACAGCTCGAGATGATTCGAGAGCTGCATCTTGAAAGGCGGCGACGCTGGGAAATGTTCCTTTTCCTCGATGTTGTTTTCGTCCAGTCGCGATAGGCTTCGGGGTAGAGCTTGTGCATGATTTTTGCCGCACCCGAGAATCCCTGCCGATATCTCTCCGTTAATGCGCGATGCCGAGGATCTCCGACGATAATGCTTCCCTCGCTGTCCGACGTCGGTGGCTCTTTCTTTCTCTTTCTCGCCCGGGGCGCTGAATATGAAATAAATTTTCATAAAATAAATAAAATATAATCCCAATTTTATTACCTGGCCCTGAGGAATCGCCTTGTGAATGCTGGAGCGAGTGGAAAGTAACAGGCTCGAATATTGCCACGTTACAATATATATATATATATATATACAGGGTGATTCAGTTCAGGTCGTGCATCCGGCAACTACCGATTCTGGACGATGTTTGGAACGAAGCTACTTAGCCGAATTTTTTAATTCGCAATAGCTTTTAAATGGGAAGCAATAGAATTCTGGAATTCTAGGCCAATCAGAATCGCCGTTACGTACACGTTGGGAGACGCCTCAGTGCCGGGTTATCAAGGCACCGATTCTAAACATCTGAAAAAGTGGCAGAGTTCAGACGCAATTTCGTATCGCGAACGCGAAAGTTCTTTTGTTCGAACCGAAGTTTGCTGTCCTTCTCTATCAAACGATGGAGCAACGAGTGATCGGCGTTTGTCACATGTGCAATGAATTATGCTGCGACGTCCAGTTCTTTCATTAAAACAATATTTTTATCCAAACATGCGTAGATTTTAGGTTCTCGGATAATTCGAATGGGATAAACAAGATAAACAAGATAAACAAGATAAACAAGATTAACAAAGATAAAATCGGTGCTCGGAATGGTTCTCGGGGCCTCGAGCGAACATTCCCGATAATACTGCCCCGAATTCGTCTCCGATTTCATCTTACTTCCGGCCAGAATGGGGCGAGAAGTCTAAGGATGCAGCGAGAACGACGATTGGAGCATTGTTCATTTAACAAAGATAAAAGCGGTGCTCGGAATAGTTTTTGGGGCCTCGATCGGAAATTCCCGATATTACTGCCCCGAAATAGTCTCTGATTTTATCTTACTTCCGGTCAGAATGGCTCGAGCATTCTGACCATGGTGCGAGAACGACGGTAGGGGCATTGTTTATTTAACAAAGATAAAATCGGTGCTCGGAATGGTTCTCGGGGCATCGAGCGAACATTCCCGATATTACTGCCCCGAATTCGTCTCCGATTTTATCTTACTTCCGGTCAGAATGGGGCGAGAAGTCTAAAGATGCAGCGAGAACGACGATTGGAGCATTGTTTATTTAACAAAGATAAAATCGGTGCTCGGAATAGTTCTCGGGGCCTCGAGCGAACATTCCCGATATTACGGCCCCGAAATCGTCACCGATTTTATCTTACTTCCGGTCAGAATGGGTCGAGAAGTCTGACGATGCTGCGAGAACGGCGGTAGGAGCATTGTTTATTTAACAAAGATAAAATCGGTGCTCGGAATGGTTCTCGGGGCCTCGAGCGAACATTCCCGATAATACTGCCCCGAATTCGTCTCCGATTTTATCTTACTTCCGGTGTGAATGGGTCGAGAAGTCTGACGATGCTGCGAGAACGACAGTAGGAAAATTGTTTATTTAACAAAGATAAAATCGGTGCTCGGAATGGTTCTCGGGGCCTCGAGCGAACATTCCCGATAAAACTGCCCCGAATTCGTCTCCGATTTTATCTTACTTCCGGTCAGAATGGGGCGAGAAGTCTAAAGATGCAGGGAGAACGACGATTGGAGCATAGTTTATTTAACAAAAATAAAATCGGTGCTCGGAATGGTTCTCGGGGCCTCGAGCGAACATTCCCGGTATAACGGCCCCGAAATCGTCACCGATTTTATCTTACTTCCGGTCAGAATGGGTCGAAAAGTCTGACGATGCTGCGAGAACGGCGGTAGGAGCATTGTTTATTTAACAAAGATAAAATCGGTGCTCGGAATGGTTCTCGGGGCCTCGAGCGAACGTTCCCGATAATACTGCCCCGAATTCGTCTCCGATTTTATCTTACTTCCGGTCAGAATGGGGCGAGAAGTCTGACGATGCTGCGAGAACGACGGTAGGAAAATTGTTTATTTAACAAAGAAAAAATCGGTGCTCGGAATGGTTCTCGGGGCCTCGAGTGAACATTCGCGATAATACTGCCCCGAATTCGTCTCTGATTTTATCTTACTTCCGGTGTGAATGGGTCGAGAAGTCTGACGATGCTGCGAGAACGACAGTAGGAAAATTGTTTATTTAACAAAGATAAAATCGGTGCTCGGAATGGTTCTTGGGGCCTCGAGCGAACATTCCCGATAAAACTGCCCCGAATTCGTCTCCGATTTTATCTTACTTCCGGTCAGAATGGGGCGAGAAGTCTAAAGATGCAGCGAGAACGACGATTGGAGCATTGTTTATTTAACAAAGATAAAATCGGTGCTCGGAATGGTTCTCGGGGCCTCGAGCGAACATTCCCGATATTACGGCCCCGAAATCGTCACCGATTTTATCTTACTTCCGGTCAGAATGGGTCGAGAAGTCTGACGATGCTGCGAGAACGGCGGTAGGAGCATTGTTTATTTAACAAAGATAAAATCGGTGCTCGGAATGGTTCTCGGGGCCTCGAGCGAACATTCCCGATAATACTGCCCCGAATTCGTCTCCGATTTTATCTTACTTCCGGTGTGAATGGGTCGAGAAGTCTGACGATGCTGCGAGAACGACAGTAGGAAAATTGTTTATTTAACAAAGATAAAATCGGTGCTCGGAATGGTTCTCGGGGCCTCGAGCGAACATTCCCGATAATACTGCCCCGAATTCGTCTCCGATTTTATCTTACTTCCGGTCAGAATGGGGCGAGAAGTCTAAAGATGCAGGGAGAACGACGATTGGAGCATAGTTTATTTAACAAAAATAAAATCGGTGCTCGGAATGGTTCTCGGGGCCTCGAGCGAACATTCCCGGTATAACGGCCCCGAAATCGTCACCGATTTTATCTTACTTCCGGTCAGAATGGGTCGAAAAGTCTGACGATGCTGCGAGAACGGCGGTAGGAGCATTGTTTATTTAACAAAGATAAAATCGGTGCTCGGAATGGTTCTCGGGGCCTCGAGCGAACGTTCCCGATAATACTGCCCCGAATTCGTCTCCGATTTTATCTTACTTCCGGTCAGAATGGGGCGAGAAGTCTGACGATGCTGCGAGAACGACGGTAGGAAAATTGTTTATTTAACAAAGAAAAAATCGGTGCTCGGAATGGTTCTCGGGGCCTCGAGTGAACATTCGCGATAATACTGCCCCGAATTCGTCTCTGATTTTATCTTACTTCCGGTGTGAATGGGTCGAGAAGTCTGACGATGCTGCGAGAACGACAGTAGGAAAATTGTTTATTTAACAAAGATAAAATCGGTGCTCGGAATGGTTCTCGGGGCCTCGAGCGAACATTCCCGATAAAACTGCCCCGAATTCGTCTCCGATTTTATCTTACTTCCGGTCAGAATGGGGCGAGAAGTCTAAAGATGCAGGGAGAACGACGATTGGAGCATAGTTTATTTAACAAAGATAAAATCGGTGCTCGGAATGGTTCTCGGTGCCTCGAGCGAACATTCCCGATATTACTGCCCCGAAATCGTCTCCGATTTTATCTTACTTCCGGTCAGAATGGGTCGACAAGTCTGACGATGCTGCGAGAACGGCGGTAGGAGCATTGTTTATTTAACAAAGATAAAATCGGTGCTCGGAATGGTTCTCGGGGTCTCGAGCGAACATTCCCGATATTACTGCCCCGAATTCGTCTCCGATTTTATCTTACTTCCGGTCAGAATGGGGCGAGAAGTCTGACGATGCTGCGAGAACGACGGTAGGAAAATTCTTTATTTAACAAAGATAAAATCGGTGCTCGGAATGGTTCTCGGGGCCTCGAGCGAACATTCCCGATAATACTGCCCCGAATTCGTCTCCGATTTTATCTTACTTCCGGTCAGAATGGGGCGAGAAGTCTAAAGATGCAGCAAGAACGACGGTCGGAGCATTGTTTATTTAACAAAGATAAAGTCGGTGCTCGGAATGGTTCTCGGTGCCTCGAGCGAACATTCCCGATATTACTGCCCCGAAATCGTCTCCGATTTTATCCTACTTCCGGTCAGAATGGGTCGACAAGTCTGACGATGCTGCGAGAACGGCGGTAGGAGCATTGTTTATTTAACAAAGATAAAATCGGTGGTCGGAATGGTTCTCGGGGCCTCGAGCGAACATTCCCGATAATACTGCCCCGAATTCGTCTCCGATTTTATCTTACTCCCGGTCAGAATGGGGCGAGAAGTCTAAAGATGCAGCGAGAACGACGATTGGAGCATTGTTTACTTAACAAAGATAAAATCGGTGCTCGGAATGGTTCTCGGGGCCTCGAGCGAACCTTCCTGATATCACTGCCCCGAAATCGTCTCCGATTTTATCTTACTTCCGGTGTGAATGGGTCGAGAAGTCTGACGATGGGGCGAGAACGACGGTAGGAGCATTGTTTGTTCAACAATGATAAAATCGGTGCTCGGAATAGTTTTTGGAGCCTCGATCGGAAATTCCCGATATAACTGCCCCGAATTCGTCTCCGATTTCATCTTACTTCCGGTCAGAATGGGTCGAGAAGTCTAACGATGCAGCGAGAACGACAGTAGGAAAATTGTTTATTTAACAAAGATAAAATCGGTGCTCGGAATGGTTCTCGGGGCCTCGAGCGAATATTCCCGATAAAACTGCCCCGAATTCGTCTCCGATTTTATCTTACTTCCGGTCAGAATGGGTCGAGAAGTCTGACGATGCTGCGAGAACGGCGGTAGGAGCATTGTTTATTTAACAAAGATAAAATCGGTACTCGGAATGGTTCTCGGGGCCTCGAGCGAACATTCCCGATAATACTGCCCCAAATTCGTCTCCGATTTTATCTTACTTCCGGTCAGAATGGGGCGAGAAGTCGAAAGATGCAGCGAGAACGACGATTGGAGCATTGTTTATTTAACAAAGATAAAAGCGGTGCTCGGAATAGTTTTTGGGGCCTCGATCGGAAATTCCCGATATTACTGCCCCGAAATAGTCTCTGATTTTATCTTACTTCCGGTCAGAATGGCTCGAGCATTCTGACCATGGTGCGAGAACGACGGTAGGGGCATTGTTTATTTAACAAAGATAAAATCGGTGCTCGGAATAGTTCTCGGGGCATCGAGCGAACATTCCCGATATTACTGCCCCGAATTCGTCTCCGATTTTATCTTACTTCCGGTCAGAATGGGTCGAGAAGTCTGACGATGCAGCGAGAACGACGGTCGGAGCATTGTTTATTTAACAAAGATAAAATCGGTGCTCGGAATGGTTCTCGGGGCCTCGAGCGAACATTCCCGATATTACGGCCCCGAAATCGTCACCGATTTTATCTTACTTCCGGTCAGAATGGGTCGAGAAGTCTGACGATGCTGCGAGAACGGCGGTAGGAGCATTGTTTATTTAACAAAGATAAAATCGGTGCTCGGAATGGTTCTCAGGGCCTCGAGCGAACATTCCCGATAATACTGCCCCGAATTCGTCTCCGATTTTATCTTACTTCCGGTGTGAATGGGTCGAGAAGTCTGACGATGCTGCGAGAACGACAGTAGGAAAATTGTTTATTTAACAAAGATAAAATCGGTGCTCGGAATGGTTCTCGGGGCCTCGAGCGAACATTCCCGATAAAACTGCCCCGAATTCGTCTCCGATTTTATCTTACTTCCGGTCAGAATGGGGCGAGAAGTCTAAAGATGCAGGGAGAACGACGATTGGAGCATAGTTTATTTAACAAAAATAAAATCGGTGCTCGGAATGGTTCTCGGGGCCTCGAGCGAACATTCCCGATATAACGGCCCCGAAATCGTCACCGATTTCATCTTACTTCCGGTCAGAATGGGTCGAAAAGTCTGACGATGCTGCGAGAACGGCGGTAGGAGCATTGTTTATTTAACAAAGATAAAATCGGTGCTCGGAATGGTTCTCGGGGCCTCGAGCGAACGTTCCCGATAATACTGCCCCGAATTCGTCTCCGATTTTATCTTACTTCCGGTCAGAATGGGGCGAGAAGTCTGACGATGCTGCGAGAACGACGGTAGGAAAATTGTTTATTTAACAAAGAAAAAATCGGTGCTCGGAATGGTTCTCGGGGCCTCGAGCGAACATTCCCGATAATACTGCCCCGAATTCGTCTCCGATTTTATCTTACTTCCGGTGTGAATGGGTCGAGAAGTCTGACGATGCTGCGAGAACGACAGTAGGAAAATTGTTTATTTAACAAAGATAAAATCGGTGCTCGGAATGGTTCTCGGGGCCTCGAGCGAACATTCCCGATAAAACTGCCCCGAATTCGTCTCCGATTTTATCTTACTTCCGGTCAGAATGGGGCGAGAAGTCTAAAGATGCAGGGAGAACGACGATTGGAGCATAGTTTATTTAACAAAGATAAAATCGGTGCTCGGAATGGTTCTCGGTGCCTCGAGCGAACATTCCCGATATTACTGCCCCGAAATCGTCTCCGATTTTATCTTACTTCCGGTCAGAATGGGTCGACAAGTCTGACGATGCTGCGAGAACGGCGGTAGGAGCATTGTTTATTTAACAAAGATAAAATCGGTGCTCGGAATGGTTCTCGGGGCCTCGAGCGAACATTCCCGATATTACTGCCCCGAATTCGTCTCCGATTTTATCTTACTTCCGGTCAGAATGGGGCGAGAAGTCTGACGATGCTGCGAGAACGACGGTAGGAAAATTGCTTATTTAACAAAGATAAAATCGGTGCTCGGAATGGTTCTCGGGGCCTCGAGCGAACATTCCCGATAATACTGCCCCGAATTCGTCTCCGATTTTATCTTACTTCCGGTCAGAATGGGGCGAGAAGTTTAAAGATGCAGCGAGAACGACGATTGGAGCATTGTTTATTTAACAAAGATAAAATCGGTGCTCGGAATGGTTCTCGGGGCCTCGAGCGAACCTTCCTGATATCACTGCCCCGAAATCGTCTCCGATTTTACCTTACTTCCGGTGTGAATGGGTCGAGAAGTCTGACGATGGGGCGAGAACGACGGTAGGAGCATTGTTTGTTCAACAATGATAAAATCGGTGCTCGGAATAGTTTTTGGAGCCTCGATCGGAAATTCCCGATATTACTGCCCCGAATTCGTCTCCGATTTCATCTTACTTCCGGTCAGAATGGGTCGAGAAGTCTGACGATGCAGCGAGAACGACAGTAGGAAAATTGTTTATTTAACAAAGATAAAATCGGTGCTCGGAATGGTTCTCGGGGCCTCGAGCGAACATTCCCGATAAAACTGCCCCGAATTCGTCTCCGATTTTATCTTACTTCCGGTCAGAATGGGTCGAGAAGTCTGACGATGCAGCGAGAACGACGGTCGGAGCATTGTTTATTTAGCAAAGATAAAATCGGTGCTCGGAATGGTTCTCGGTGCCTCGAGCGAACATTCCCGATATTACTGCCCCGAAATCGTCTCCGATTTTATCTTACTTCCGGTCAGAATGGGTCGACAAGTCTGACGATGCTGCGAGAACGGCGGTAGGAGCATTGTTTATTTAACAAAGATAAAATCGGTGCTCGGAATGGTTCTCGGGGCCTCGAGCGAACGTTCCCGATAATACTGCCCCGAATTCGTCTCCGATTTTATCTTACTTCCGGTCAGAATGGGGCGAGAAGTCTAAAGATGCAGCGAGAACGACGGTAGGAAAATTGTTTATTTAACAAAGATAAAATCGGTGCTCGGAATGGTTCTCGGGGCCTCGAGCGAACATTCCCGATAATACTGCCCCGAATTCGTATCCGATTTTATCTTACTTCCGGTCAGAATGGGGCGAGAAGTCTAAAGATGCAGCAAGAACGACGATTGGAGCATTGTTTATTTAACAAAGATAAAATCGGTGCTCCGAATGGTTCTCGGGGCCTCGAGCGATCATTCCCGATATTACGGCCCCGAAATCGTCACCGATTTTATCTTACTTCCGGTCAGAATGGGTCGAGAAGTCTGACGATGCAGCGAGAACGACGGTCGGAGCATTGTTTATTTAACAAAGATAAAATCGGTGCTCGGAATGGTTCTCGGGGCCTCGAGCGAACATTCCCGATAATACTGCCCCGAATTCGTCTCCGATTTTATCTTACTTCCGGTCAGAATGGGGCGAGAAGTCTAAAGATGCAGCGAGAACGACGATTGGAGCATTGTTTATTTAACAAAGATAAAATCGGTGCTCGGAATGGTTCTTGGGGCCTCGAGCGAACCAAGCGAACCAAGCAGTAATATCGGAAATTTCCGATCGAAGCTCCAAAAACTATTCCGAGCACCGATTTTATCATTGTTGAACAAACAATGCTCCAATCGTCGTTCTTGCTGCATCTTTAGACTTCTCGCCCCATTCTGACCGGAAGTAAGATAAAATCGGAGACGAATTCGGGGCAGTATTATCGGGAATGTTCGCTCGAGGCCCCGAGAACCATTCCGAGCACCGATTTTATCTTTGTTAAATAAACAATTTTCCTACCGTCGTTCTCGCTGCATCTTTAGACTTCTCGCCCCATTCTGACCGGAAGTAATATAAAATCGGAGACGAATTCGGGGCAGTATTATCGGGAACGTTCGCTCGAGGCCCCGAGAACCATTCCGAGCACCGATTTTATCTTTGTTAAATAAACAATGCTCCTACCGCCGTTCTCGCAGCATCGTCAGACTTGTCGACCCATTCTGACCGGAAGTAAGATAAAATCGGAGACGAATTCGGGGCAGTATTATCGGGAATGTTCGCTCGAGGCCCCGAGAACCATTCCGAGCACCGATTTTATCTTTGTTAAATAAACAATGCTCCTACCGTCGTTCTCGCTGCATCGTCAGACTTCTCGACCCACTCTGACCGGAAGTAAGATAAAATCGGAGACGAATTCGGGGCAGTTTTATCGGGAATGTTCGCTCGAGGCCCCGAGAACCATTCCGAGCACCGATTTTATCTTTGTTAAATAAACAATTTTCCTACTGTCGTTCTCGCAGCATCGTCAGACTTCTCGACCCATTCACACCGGAAGTAAGACAAAATCGGAGACGAATTCGGGGCAGTATTATCGGGAATGTTCGCTCGAGGCCCCGAGAACCATTCTGAGCACCGATTTTATCTTTGTTAAATAAACAATGCTCCTACCGCCGTTCTCGCAGCATCGTCAGACTTGTCGACCCATTCTGACCGGAAGTAAGATAAAATCGGAGACGATTTCGGGGCAGTAATATCGGGAATGTTCGCTCGAGGCACCGAGAACCATTCCGAGCACCGATTTTATCTTTGTTAAATAAACAATCCTCCGACCGTCGTTCTCGCTGCATCGTCAGACTTCTCGACCCATTCTGACCGGAAGTAAGATAAAATCGGTGACGATTTCGGGGCCGTAATATCGGGAATGTTCGCTCGAGGCCCCGAGAACCATTCCGAGCACCGATTTTATCTTTGTTAAATAAACAATGCTCCAATCGTCGTTCTCGCTGCATCTTTAGACTTCTCGCCCCATTCTGACCGGAAGTAAGATAAAATCGGAGACGAATTCGGGGCAGTAATATCGGGAATGTTCGCTCGATGCCCCGAGAACCATTCCGAGCACCGATTTTATCTTTGTTAATCTTGTTTATCTTGTTTATCTTGTTTATCTTGTTTATCCCATTCGAATTATCCGAGAACCTAAAATCTACGCATGTTTGGATAAAAATATTGTTTTAATGAAAGAACTGGACGTCGCAGCATAATTCATTGCACATGTGACAAACGCCGATCACTCGTTGCTCCATCGTTTGATAGAGAAGGACAGCAAACTTCGGTTCGAACAAAAGAACTTTCGCGTTCGCGATACGAAATTGCGTCTGAACTCTGCCACTTTTTCAAATGTTTAGAATCGGTGCCTTGATAACCCGGCACTGAGGCGTCTCCCAACGTGTACGTAACGGCGATTCTGATTGGCCTAGAATTCCAGAATTCTATTGCTTCGCATTTAAAAGCTATTGCGAATTAAAAAATTCGGCTAAGTAGCTTCGTTCCAAACATCGTCCAGAATCGGTAGTTGCCGGATGCACGACCTGAACTGAATCACCCTGTATATATATATATATATATATATATATATATATATATATATATATATACGGTTTCATATACAATTATATGTGATAATATATAGTACATGCATGATCATATATGGGCATATATGGCCCACACCTAGAAAAAAATAAATACTATACATGGTAATATATCTACATATATGATCATTCATGATGTCATGTTAAGGCATATATGATTGTATATAATGTTATATATGAGTATAAATAATTATATATGTTTATATATGTCCATTTTTTTACGGGAAAGTCCAAGTGACTGTTACTTGGTGGTGGTTGTCACAAATGAGTTTGTCGTTTTTGACGGTAAGCATTAGATCGAGATGGCAGTCGCGTCTACCAAAACTGTTGACCGAGGATCCAAACAGCTATCTCGTACAACCTCCATGCATCACAAAGTGACTTCATTTGCTGCGATACCTGTTTCCATTTGGCAAGAAAGAAAAACAAGAGTTAATAAGCCCTGTTGCAAAGGACCGATAGGATTCTGTAGCCAACGATAAAAATCCGATACATTGCTGTTTGGTCTATTGGCAGCACAGATAGCGGATTTTCGTATTTTATCTGGACTCATTGGAATGTTCGCATATACGGTTTCTATTTGGATAAACCGATATGGAATGTATCAGATTCTATTGTTTTTATGAGCAAGATGGAATCTATAGGGAATAACGTATGTGCGATCTACTGCATCAAATCTGCATTTTACACTGATCGACAAGTTGCGTGCATTTATCAGCAGCTACGGATTTGATTTGAATATTTTTCTAATTGTATTTCCACAAGTTATAAAATTATAAGTTTCAAATGGACTTGACCGTTTGGAAGCGAATGTGCATAAAACGGGAAAGTCCACGATTTTTAGCTATTAGATCTCGAATGCAAAAACTGATACGTATGAAACTGTACTTATTTCGCCTTATGAGAAATGACAGATATATTAGGACCAAGTTTTGTATGGGACAGAATTTGTGATTCCATGGACAAAAACGCATCATTTTCCGATAAACATGTACATTTTTGAATATGAATGAATCAGATATTTCAGATAAGTCACTTCATCAGCAGTAATTGGTATTGACTGATTAACATTTAATGGGGATATACAGATTCAACGATCTTATTGATAAATATGGGTTTAACGTGTATATGTTTTAATGAGAGTTTCCAAACTTATCCAGGGTGAAGAGAGAATATTTCAGATAGGGCTCTATATGGATTATCTAATGCAAAACTGACCTTTAAGTCTATGTGAATGCATATGTTAATGCGGATTATAATGTATCTGCCCATATCGGCATTTATTCGTACAGTCAAAGATTCAGCTTAATAATGAAGCTCACGGTGCTTGTATGCAAATATGAGTCAAACTTATACCCCTTCGAATCCTGTATCTGTTTTAAATTGGTGTTTTCCAACCTATGCAGACTTGAGTGATAATGCTTCGGTCGGTCTATATATGGATATCCAATAAAAAATGGCATTTGCGTCTATGGTAATGTATACGTAAGTACAAAACTAGTATTTTGTGCATATATGTATTTATTTGTATTGTAAAAGATTCAGCCTGAGAATCGGGTCTGCTTTACGTGAAATAGCCTCTTTGTTACACAAAACATACAAAGCGTTTACGGTTGTCATTATTTTGTTTACATTTTTGCATTTTGAAACATGTTAAAAAAATAGAAAGAGACGGCAGTTCACACTAGTACGTGGGTATACTTCCGAAAAGCCCTTTGTCTATCTAAAATTTTGCACAGATTTTTGTTGCTACATTTCACGGTCAAGATTTTTACCGTAACATTTTGTTTCTATAAATGCAATAAACAATTCAAAAACTAGACTAATCCGAAGAATAATACAAAAACTAAAAAAAATCACAATACTGCCTCTACAGTGTAACAGAGTGTTAACCGATTTAAGGGGTAAGGCCACTGTAAATTTTTTGAAAAATCGATTTTTTTTTATTGGCTTAAAAAATAGTTTAAACCCTCTAGAATAAGAAAAAAAAGGTCCTGTGCGAAAAAAAATTTGTTGTCCTTAGGAAATGAAGGTCGCCGCCAAGCGTGTCAAAACCCAAACAAACTTTAAACGCGTTTTTCTCGAAACATGGTTTTTCAAAATGGCACGCAGCATAACTCGAACAATTTTCATTTTTTTTACTTGAAATTTTATCCAGATGTGAACATTTACATTATCTTGAGAATGTCGATCGGAATTTTCAAGAACTTTATTTATTGATTTTTTATTAACAAAAAACTTGCCGTTTTTTTCGTCAAAAATCAATTTTTTTTCCAAACGCACGCCAAATCCACAAAAATTGATACTTTTTAAAATCCGATCGACATTCTCTAGCTATAGCCCTCTAGATTAATGGTTTTTTTCTTTTTGTTCTAGATTCAAAAGTGCACCAGTGGTGCTGCGTGCCGCGGAGCCCTGGAAGCAAAACATGTCCCGGGAAGATAGCTGTGGAACCGCCATTTTGTTTTTTTTTACTGTAAAAAAATGTTATAATAAAGTTTAATGTATGCCCGATAACACCATTAAAAGTTTTTTTTCAAATACCTTCAATTTCGGGAGCAAAAAATTAGTGAAAAAACCTTTTTTTTGGGCCGTTACAGTGGCCTTACCCCTTAATGAATCCTCACTCTGAGTTATGTGCATAGGAAAAAACCGATTCACACAGTTAAATGATTGGTCCGTATTTACTGATGAAAACCGACGCCTCCTCTTGAGAGTGAAACATTTACAATATTAGTAAATTTCGATAGGTGCGGATAAAAAATAATTTGGAGATACACATACATTCTCATACAACAAAGGATTATTGTTGGATTGTAGAATCCATATAGCAAACGATTGAATGGATCCCACCCTTATAAATACCAGACCCGTATTAACTGATAAAAAACCGTGCCACGTTCTGAGAACGAATCTTTTATAATACAAGTACATGCAGACCGGTGCGATGGTCTAGTGGTTAGCGTGCTCGCCACTAAACCAGCGGACCGGGAGGTCCCGGGTTCGAATCCCAGTCGCGTACATTTCGTCGTGAAATGTTTTTCTTCGGCATTTCGCGGCGAAATAAGACTAGTTCCACGACTGGGGGGCGAACTCGATGACCGGCTGTTATTGGTGTAGGTTTTTCGCAGTTTCCATATTACAGAGGGGGAAGTCGGCTGCGGCCGCAAGAGGGGGGAACAGTGAGAAAGATGGAGAAAAAAGAAGAAGTAAACAGTAGAGGAAAGAAACAGGCACAGTGAGGGGAAAAGAATAGGTAACAAACGCGAAAAACGTGTACCTAAAGAAAAAACCAATAAAAAAAATAAATAAAAATACAAGTACATGCATATAGGTGCGGATATCAAATAATCTCCAAATACGAATACATTCTCCTACAGTAAAAGGTAAGTTTTCGATCTGAAAAGTCGAGTAGGTTCAGACAAAAAATAATTGCGAATACGTATACATTCTCGTACAGCTAAAGATAAGTTTTCGATCTGAAAAGTCACATACAAACTGATTGCTGTCAAATTTCGTTTGTAGCATATAACTTCCTATACGAACTATAATTGGTTTTTGCCGATTAGTACCTATAGAATTCCACTTCGTGAGTGCAAGTTCATTCCGTTAGAATGTAATGGACATTTTAAAGTAATCTGCTGTCGCAGATTAATTAAGATTGAAGTTTAAAAGGTATCTGCATTTACAAATTGAACTACGCGGAACCGTTTTCGGATTTTATAGGTAATCTATGGGCACCGTAGATACGTACAAAATCCGATAGAATCATATATTTCAAAAAGTCGTCAATCCTATCGGAATTCATAAGCGTTTCCGAGGACAAAAACACATCATTTTCCGATAGTATTTCTTTTTTTATTGGTTTGTATCGGTTCTTTGCAACAGGGAGGGTAAAAGCCAGGATGGAAATGACAAACCCGAACAATAGAGACAGATTGAAACTGTTTTGGCCGCAACGAACCTGTCAGTGATGTCCTCCATGTTGGGAATCGTAGAGCCATTGGTCGTCACTACGCCGAATCCATTGCTGCTTTGTCTTCTTTAGCGGATTTCCGGGCTGTTTTTTAATTTCAAAACCAGAGAATCGGCATCGGCACTTGTATAATCTTGTCTGTACTGACACGAGTCACCCTTTTAAGGGATTCCTTTCACGAATTCGAATATTTAACAATTTACTGATTTTCGTCTGTAATCAAGGAGGAATACATATCCCAGTAAACCGGTAAAATTTCTAGCCATGTTTCCGAACTTTTAACGAAAAATCACAATTCTAAAAATCGTCTCACTTATGCGGCGCTTTATGGAGATGACACGCTGGCCACATTTATATATAATAATTTTTACACTAAATACCTCTAGATGCCTGAAATAAACTGCTCACGTATTTACAAAAATCTAAAGATTCCGTAACGAAAATAAAAACAGGGGGTCACCGAAACGTTAAAGAAAATATTAGTGATGAAACTTAGGAAAATGTGACTAGCGGAAGAATTTTCGTAGCCGCGACTTTTCAGAGAAAAATCTAAATCTACTAAATTTGCGCAAACATTTTTATTTCAGTTAATCGTCGGGTATAATAATTGATTGTGACTTATTTTTACTAAGCGCCACTGTAATGTACTAATGATTCAGAAGTTCCCTCCTTATGCCTCCACAAAACGCGACCCTCCGCGAAAGGAATACCTTAAGAGCAGCTCCGACGACGCATTTAAGTCTGCCGAAATAAAGTGCTGTACACCTCTTTGACGTTAGGGAAATGACCCTTTTCTTCCGAGAATAAGGTGCACATAAGCACACTTCGAGCCATGAATTCCCGTCGTCACTCGATCGAACGAACAAATAGATATTTTTCCAAATCTAACGGTCTATAAATATTATTTTTTTCCTACAATGGTTTTAACGGAATGAATATACAAATGTTAAAACAAGCGATGAAATATTGAAAAAAATACGTTATCGCCTTTAATGCCATAACGATGCATATTATCGAGGGTTCTAAAATGGTTTGCAGTAAGCGTACAATTCCTTGGACGAATTTGGCGATTGTACCTGCACGAGAATGAAGCGGACAGCTCCCCATCTGCGTCTAGCGAAATTCTCCTCAAAGCGTATGTAATTCTTGTTGTGCGGTATAACGTGAAATTGGTCTGTACAAAAAATATGAAACTCGTTTGTTAATTTAAGGTATTCCTTTCGCGGACGGCCGTATTTTGTGGGGGCATAAGCAGGACCTTCTGAATCGTCGGTAAATTACAACTGCGCTTAATAAAAAAATAAGTTACAATGGATTATTATACACAACAATAACCTAGAATAAAAAATTTCGCGTAAATTTAGTAGATTGAGACATTTTTACGTTTATTTGAAACGTCACGGCTACAAAAATTCGTCTGGTAGTCACATTTTTCCAAGTTTTAACATTAATATTTTCTTTAAACGTTCGGTGACCCTCTGTTTTTATTGTCGTTACGGAATCATTAGACTTTTTACACCTGTGAGCAGTTTATATTAGGCATCTAGAGTTATTTAGTGTATAAATTATTAGATAGAAATGTGGCCAGCGTGATATGTCCATAAAGCGCTCTATAAATGAGGACGATTTTTAGGGCCGTAATTTTTCGTTAAAGGTTCGGTAACTTAGTTTGAAATTTTACCAGTATACTGGGATGTATTTTTACTTCATTATAGACGAAAATCAGTTAAGTGTAAAATATTTGGGTTCGTGAAAGGAATACCTTAAGAAATTCGTAACACATGTTGGTGTGAACTAAATTCAAGAACGATAGTACGGAGAAGTCGCTGGGCAAATAATTCAACGAAATACAAACGAATCAACACTTTCGAATAAAACTTTTTAATAAACTCCGACACAATATTCGTTAACAATTTGACGTCAATTACCCTCTTCGTTATATATAAAATAACGCAAAAATATCACTTTTCTGTGTTGGCCTGTATGTTTGGGTTATATGACCATGTGTAAAAAGGTTTGGCAAAAGTGTTTTACTTTACATTTTGAAACCGATCATCTTACAAACGTTTTAATTATTGTGAAAATCAACCAGAAAAGCATTAATTTAGAAATGTCGAAGCCGTCTCGCTTACTTACCAGTCACTATTAAGTCTTATTTTTCCATCAAAAGTGATCTCGAAAAGGTTTTGATTGATTCTACAATTCCATAAACGACTCACAAACGAATTTTTTTTTAAATGGTAAAGTCGACTCGCTAACTTTACCGTAATCTTTCACCCTCATTTCTCAACTAATTACTGACCTCACAAAATGTTCTAATTAAAGTATTCGTCAACAGTTTGACATTGATTAACTTCTTCGTGATATACGAGGGTGGGGTGAAAAGTTTCCGGCCTGACCAAGAGATGGTGCCACTAGGTCTAGTTTTGGAGCGGCGTCCTACAGTACCATTCCTACCGAGCTTGTATGTACAGTTTCAGCCCAATCGCTATTTTAGTTTGCGTTTGAGAGCACATTGCGGGAGACGCTTCCGTTGTTTTCGTAAAAATGGAAAAATTGGAAAAACGTGCTGTCATCAAATACTTCCATTTGAAAGGTTTTACACCAAAACAAATAAAAGAAGAGATGGATTCAGCACTAGGAGACTCCTCACCATCATATTCAAGTATTAAGAGGGAATGATACCTCATCGCGGTCGGTATCGTAGAACAATTATAGATTCCCAAAAATCTCGAAAACGGCTCTTCAGATCCCGTCGAAACTTTGCCAAATGACGTCAATGGATAGACGAACAGCTGTCTTCCCCTCAAACTTTCTGAATTTGGGAAAAAAAACTAGATTTGCTTATGATAAGCCAATCTACATTTTTTTTCTCAAATTCAGGAAATTTGAGGGGAAGACAGCTGTTCGTCTATCTATTTGACGTCGTTTGGCAAAGTTTCGACGGGATCTGAAGAGCCGTTTTCGAGATTTTTGGGAATCTATAATTGTTCTACCATACCGACCGCGATGAGGTATCATTCCCTCTTAAGCAGTGGGTTTCTGAATTTAAAATGGGTCGTGTGAGCACCTCTGACGAGCCTCGCTCAGGACGGCCCGTTGAAGTCACAACTTCAAAAATGATTGAAAAAATCCATAAAATAGTGTTGGAAGACCGCAGGTTGAAAGTGCATGAGATAGCTGAGACCTGTAGGATGTCAGCTGAACGTGTGCAAAATATTTTGCACAACCATTTGAACATGGAAAAGCTGTGTGGAAGGTGGGTGCCGCGTTTGCTAACGCTCGACCAAAAACTGCTTCGAAAAATAATTTCTACCGACAATTTGGCGCTGTATAGGCGTAATCCAAACGAATTTTTGCGTCGATTCATAACTGTTGATGAGACATGGGCCCACCACTACACTCCTGAAAATAAAGAACAGTCAAAACAGTGGGTTGGAAAAGGGGAACCAACCCCAAAGAAGGCAAAAACAATTTTATCGGCAAACAAGGTTATGGCTACTGTTTTTAGGGATGCGAGAGGAATTATATACATTGATTACCTTGAAAAGGGTAAGGCTATCACTGGTCAATACTACGCAGAGTTATTGCAACGTTTGAAGCACGAGGTGCAAATTAAACGACCTCATATGGCGAAGAAAAAAGTTTTGTTTCATCACAATAACGCACCAGCGCATTCATCGATTGTTGCCGGGTCCAAAATCAACGAATTGAAGTTTGAATTGATGCCGCATCCTCCCTACTCTCCAGACTTAGACCCCAGCGACTATTACCTGTTTCCTAACCTCAAAAAATGGCTTGGCGGAAAAAGATTTAAGAGCAACGAAGAAGTTATCGAAGCTGAGGAGCTTGACCAATCTACGTTTAAAACTGGTATAACTAAATTAGAACACCGTTATGAGAAATGTATCAGTATTGATGGAGATTATGTTGAAAAATAAAGCAAAAAAAAAATTTTTAAACATCGTTTTTCTTGGTCAGGCCGGAAACTTTTCACCCCACCCTCGTAGGAATATAATAAAAATGAATGTTTCAGTGCTGACTTGTTTAGGTAATATAACCGTTCATCGAGAATTTTCCCAGATATGTTTTTACGTTTTACTTCGAAAACTCTAATCGTACAACCCTTCGAATTTTTCGCGCAACCAACTACAAACGACCAACAATTTATACAAAAAAGTGCAAAAGTGACAGTCGAATCGGTAATTTTCCCGTTGATTACATGTCTCTTTTTCACAGCCGAGACTGATCTCACAAACGTTTTAATTAATCTCACAATCAACCACGAAGGACCCACAAACTATAAAAAAAAAAAAAAAAATTGGGAAAGTCAATGTCAAGTCGCTAACTTACCGGTAATTTTTGACGCCCATTTTCCAACTAAATACTTATCTCACAAACGTTTTAATTGTTACCACAATCAACCACAAACGAATGACGCAAAAAAAATGCAAGAATCCAAAGTCGAATCGCCAAGTTCACATAGCTTTAGTTTGAAGTTTCCGGGCATAATTACGGAATACCGATTAGATATGTAGCATCTGTGCCGTCTACGACGTTGCCATGATTGCACAGTCTAATTTTTGTGTGCTTGATTTTCGCACAAGTTTGCTATAAAAAACATTAACAATTTTGTAACGGTACTGTGAATCCTTATTTTCACGATACCAAGGGTTACACCGATAATTAGTCGAACCGTACCTATTTTTTCAGCTCCGTGGTAACATTCACTTAGCAGATATTAATAATGTACTGAAACATGATCGAGAGTTTTACATAAGCGTAATGTAATTACCCCACGAAATACGTCCGTTTGCCGGTTTTTTCCTCTAAAAAAACGGTACTGTGGATCATATTTAAACTGCACAGGATGGTCAGCAAAGAGTTTATAAAGGTCCAGAAAAAATTCCAGCTCTGTGGTAATATCCCAGGTAGCAAAATGTTATCCATACGGCATCCGAAGGATATCGCGAAACAGATACGGATAACTTTTTGGTTGTCCAAAAAGGCGCCCTTTTGTATTACAAAACGTATCACTTATGTCCGCTTGGCAGATAATTTATTTGTGTCCGATAGTCAACCATGCAGCAACTTTAAGGGCCGGTTCCATAACCCTCGGTTAACCGGGTTAACCCGAGTTTAGCACGCTAAGCGTGGTTCTGATTGGTCCAGTCGCCCTTAAACTTCGGTTAACTCGGTTAATCGAGAGTTGTGGAACCGGGCCTTAGTGGTTAACAAAGTGTCGACAAAAGGTTAACTCTTTCCGGTTGTCGGAACGTTAGCGTTAAGTCATCAAATCGATATATATGAAAGATATCTTCCTAAGGGGTGAGATGCAGTCAGGATAAAAAATAAACAAAAATTTTAACATTTTCTGGAAGTATGACGTTTCGAAAATATTCCCTGAAAATTTCAAGTCAATCCGATGAATACACTGTAAAAAATGATATGAAATTTACAATACATTTAAGATACAGAAGGAATTGAATTTTACAAACTCAGTAGATGAAATTAAATTTAAGACACTTGTACCGTAAATTTAAAACACGAACATGAAATTCTAATGTGGATATATAATTTAATAGATGCAACATGGAATTTCAAAGACAAGTTTGTAAATTTGTGGGAAATGTTTTGTATTAACCCGTGTCTTCAATTGAAAATTACTACAGATGTATAATAAATCAACTATAAAAAACAGAGTATTGAAAATATAAAACAAGTTTGAAATTTATTTACGGCTGCCTGAAAAATATAATACATGTGCAACTGAATTGGAATTGGAAAGTATCGTGGTTGTACCCCTATCTGATATTATTTCTCATCGACGCTGAGTTAAATATAAGACAAATCTTTAGGAATATCGATGATATACTTCTCGGAATAATACCATCCAGTACATGAATACTGTGATTCGATTCAGAAATTACCAAGACAAAAGCCACTGAGATTAACAATTGTTTGTTAATAACAAATCACAGGTAAGTTGAATTTAATGTGTTCGTATATTAATATTGAAGAAACATTTTATGATTTTCATAATTGTTGACCCGGACGATATCTCATAATCACATGAATTCCAAATACATGCGTACAGTGGACGGAGATGGGCGCGCGGTCGGTGTGCGGGCTCGGCGGTCACTGAAGTTAAGCAGCATGGGGCGCGGTCAATACTTGGAGCGGTGACCGTTTGCCCGTGCACTGGTTTGCGCGTCAACCTCTGCGGTGGGGGAAACATTTTCAGTTTCTGATGGTAATGAATACAACTGAAACTCAGCCAAATATGGCCGCCTGTATCGGCCCAGGTTTTCCGCAGTTTCCCTGGGCCTTCGTGCAAATGCGATACAGTAGTGCATTAGGAAAGAGCGGATGCGGCCAAATACAAATAATACTCTAGGGGAGGGGGAGAGGACTCTGGAAGGAATAAGAGAAGAAGAGGGCTCTGGAAGGATTGTGAATAGAAGGAATAAAGGAGAGGATGGTAAAAGGAAGAAGAGGGTGCCCCTCATAATATAAAGAAAGAAAAAAATACTACCATACATGCGGTGAACGAAAGCATCATATACAGTATATGAATTGAGTGGTGTCTCCTTAATTTTGATCATTTTTACATAAAAACGTATTGCAATTATCAATTTCTGAAATAAATTTAATACTTAGGATCAGTAATTTTAATACACACCCGTATATTGATATTAGCAAGTGATTCTTGAATTTAATATACACTTGCATATTGATATCAGCAAATGATTCTTGATTTCAATATACTTTGATGTGATTATTTATTTACACGTGCATTATTTTTCAAACGCACAAGTATATTAATATTACGGGACTATACTTTCATTTTTAAAATAACCTGTTTTGGATTTTCAAAATCGTATCTGAAATTTCATAAGCGGTATCCGCATAAAAACTTCCTACACTTGTATATTAATTTCAATACAGAAATTTTTTACAGTGTAGTTTTCGGGATATCCCACAATTAGTAAAGGGGCGACGGGTCCCCATGGCCGGTAACGGCTGACAAACGCGCAAACAATAATGCCCAGGAAGGCAGAATGCTTCGAAGACAACAACAAATTGATATTCAGGAAGTTTCCACATCGGTAGAAACCCTATTGTATGGGCCAGGAATTGATGATTCGATGTAAGTAATTTTTTAATTAGTATTTCTATACATAAAACAAGTGTAAAATTGGAAAACTCTTTCAGAAATAAAAAAAATGTATTACTCAAAAACTACGAACTTTAACAACATTTTCTACAGAATACTTTGGTTTTAAAATTGCCCAAAATGTTTTTTAACAAAATAATTCATCCCGAAAAACTTTAATTTTTTGAAAAATTGTTTTAACAATTGGCTATAAACAATTGAATACTCGACTTTTAGGCAGAGAATTGTGATATTCGGATTCGGCGGATCAAAATACATAAAAAACGTTCAACTTCATCCATCGAGCACAAAATATTACGAACATATAATACCGTATCCACATCGAACAACTTTAAACGCGTTTTTCTCGAAACTATGTTTTTCAAGTCGGTTACCACTATAATTGAAAAACCACTCGATGGATTTTGATGACATTTGATGTGCTTATTGATAGCATTAAAACTAGTCCTTAATCGAAGGATTTTAATTTTTTATGAAAATTTCTATTTTTAAACAATAAACGAGCGATTTCTTGGTCGATAATCGAAAGTGATCCGTCGGAAGCCGCCATTTTGTTGATTTTTGAAGGAGACAAAGCTTCGATTAAGGACTAAATTTATTATTAAACTAATGATTTTTTTTGTTTCCCGATTTCAGATGATCCAGTAAAATTTTATGATGGTCACCGCAAAGCACTTCATGCCGAAGGGGGTCCGACATAGATGGCGTTATTGTTATAAATAACCAATATTTTTCTTTGAAAATTTGTACAAGTCAAGTTGAAATATAACATAAAAAGTCTGTCTAACCACTTTTGTAAAACAAACTTAATTAATATAATTTTTTTATTGCAAATACTCGTTTTTTACACCTCTGACTGCATCTCACTCCTTAAAGGCATAAAAATGCCAAGATACCACTGCCATCTAAAAGTCGTCCAATAAGGCATCCGAATAAGGTTGACAAAACGACATCTAAACGGCATCGAATAATTCTATCGAAAGGATATCTATTTATTGGCGATGCATATATAACAATATCCTATCCATTTGTTTATAAAAATTAACTTATTAATGTAGCTCAATATTGCCCATTTTGAATTATTATATTATAACATTGATTGTTACTTTCAATACAAATGTGTGTGTTTATATACTCGTTCGTATTGCCACAAAAACTTTCATCAACTATACTTACCATATAATAATTAAAAATAGGTAACATAATCTTTATTAAATAGTTTGGACTGTTAATAAGTTAATTTTTATAATAAAGAAATTGATAAGACATTGTTATGTCGGTTTCGAATTGGGCTAGGTCATTATAAATAAAACATCAATTAATTAATTACAAGTGAAATATAACTTAATATTATAAAAACGATACAGTCGTTATTGGACTTTTCTCCCGTTACGGTCACGCCTTTTGATGGTTGCCATGCTCCGAACGATTCCTTGGATAACCTCAAAAGCAGACATGCGCTTTTAGAATGAAAGACAGTACTTTAAATATATATATCTATACACAGAGGCGAAAAGAATTATAGGATAAAAAGCTCTCACGTACACTGCCGGCCAAAAGCATGGATACACCTAGAAAAATTTCGCGCCGCACTAAAAGTTTGATATCTCTGTGAAAAAAAAAGATATCCGGATTTCCAAGGCGAAATTTCAAAAGGGACAAATAAAGCTTCACTTTGCGTTTTGGAAAAAAATTTCGATTTTTTTAGACCCGGGGCGCCATTTTGAAAATGGCCATTTTTTGGCTGTTGAAAATCGGCTGCACGCCTTCAGGACATTTTTCTTGCATTTTTTTCTCAAAGATCCTTACAAGATAGAGCAATAGCTATAGTTTCCTTTTTTAGAAAGTTTCGTACGATTTTTTTTTCACCGACCCACGCATTTTTTTCTCAAAAAGACAATTTTGAAAAGGTGCTGCTGAAATGAGAAACTTTGAGGTTTAGAGAAAATTGCCAAAAGGAAAAAAAGTTGCGTTACATCGTATTGAATCGAGCAGAATTTTTTCAAAATTTTTTTTTTTGCAAAATATTATGACATTGAATGAAAAATACATTGAATGAAATACATTGAAATGAATTGAAATACATTGAATGAAAAAAAAATTTCAATTTTTTTTCCGCAATTTTTAGCCGCACAAAACATCCACCTCTTACCTCTTACCTCATCTAAACACAAGGAGCAGAAATAAAACTTCTTGTCTTTGTTTACATTTTACCTTTGTGGAGCGTAAAAAAGATTCTATTTCTCGCGAGTCAATAATCTATTTTTCTCGTGTTCTTTTTCTCGCTCTCTTTTTCGCTCGTCGTTTTGTTTCAATTTTTGATTCTTTGGAATAATGTGACGAGTGTCGCGCTGACAAAGCCAGTTAGTTGTGCGAAACTTCGAACGCGAACACGTGTGGTCTACAATCGACAAGTTTTTACGCAAATTTTTTTTTCTTAACGGATCAAAATGGCACGGTTAAAAGAAATTCCACCGTATAAAAGAGGGGCTATTGTCGCGTTGCACGATAAGGGATTGTCGTACAGAGAAATTGCCAGACAAACTCTTGTGTCTTTGAAAGGAGTGCAGACGACCATCGGGAGATTTAAGAAGCCCGAGATGTATTTCAATCGCAAAGTGTCCCGGTCGACCCAAAGTGACAACGTCCTCAGATGATAAAAATATTGTCGTTACCAGCAAAAAAAATCGTCGATTAACAGCAACGGAAATCTGTGCCAAAGGCCATAGCCGGGTAAGTAGGAAAATATTGGCCCCGTATTTTCTCCAGCGAAATTTGGACTTTATTCTGAGGTATAATGTTCAAAATGATCGGTTTGGTACACCACAGTGAAACAAAAAGAAACACACTTTATTGATATATTTTAGTTATATAGATATATAACTAAAATATATCAATAAAGTGTGTTTCTTTTTTTTTCACTGTGGCGTACCAAACCGATCATTTTGAAAAAATGATATAATCTAATAAGGTGCCCAAAGATTATATGCAAAAATGTGCGCTATTGTACCCTAAGTGGATTATAGTAAAAAATAATAAAACAAGGAACATTATTTTTTTTCAAACCTTAATCTTTCGCAAGATGTTCTATAATTTTATTTCGTAACACGTTTGATCGAAACAAGTACCAAAAAAAATCAAATCGATCCACTGTACCGTTTCCGGAAAATTTTTGTTTTCTTGATATTTAAAGAAAATTCATTTTTCTAAAACCATTGCGATGACGGGGATGAAATTTTCAGAAAATTTGTTTTTTTTTATACCTCAAAATATACTCCAAATTTCGCTGGTGAAAATGCGGGGGCAATTTTTCCCTACTTACCCGGCTATGACCTTTAACGAACAAAGGGAAACCTCGATATCACTGACGACAGTGAAACGTCGTCTTAACCCATTAACGCCGAAGAATCGTGTTTTGTTTTTTTCATTTTCAAGCTAGATTCTTATCATCGAAAAAAAATAATTTTCAAATAAAAAATGTGTTCCCTAGTACTTTCAAGTGTCCTCTTTCCGAATCCGGGGTCAAAATTGAGTTTTGTCCATTAGAAAAAAAAATATGGCCGTTTTTAAACAAAAAAAACCGAAAAAATCGAAGACATTTTTTTTTCAATATTTTTTTTCTCATTGAAGACGCCGGAAGACCCCAATTTTTCGTCAACCATGAGTGCACAAAATAGTTGTAGTTTAAGAATATATTTTTTAAATTTGTCGACATTGACATTTTCACCCCCAAAATGGCGCTGTTCATCCCTTCAGCAGCAAGACAATTTTCACTCTCGGTGCCCGACAAAAAAAATATTCAGATTTTCACAAAAATTGGTATCCCGGGGTTTTCAAGGTCGCTGATTACAATTCGGCCCTCAAAATGCGGAAATTCAAAATGGCGGGTCCAATATGGCGGACGGAAATGCCAAAGTCGATTCGATTCGGATGAAATGTGGTACTCGGGGGTTTTCGAGGTCGCTGATTACACTTCTGCTCTCAAAATGCGGAAATTCAAAATGGCGGATCCAATATGGCGGACGGAAATGCAAAAGTCAATTCGAATCGGATGAAATGTGGTACTCGGGGGTTTTCGAGGTCGCTGATTACAATTCTGCCCTCAAAATGGGGAAATTCAAAATGGCGGATCCAATATGGCGGACGGAAATGCAAAATCGATTCGAATCGGATGAAATGTGGTACTCGGGGGTTTTCGAGGTCGCTGATTACAATTCTGGCCTCAAAAGGCGGAAATTCAAAATGGCGGATCCAATATGACGGAGGGAAATGCAAAAGTCGATTCGAATCGGATGAAATGTGGTACTCGGGGGTTTTCGAGGCCCCTGATAACGAATCTGGCATCATAATTTCAAAATTCGAAATGGCGGATGCAATATGGCGGACACTTCCCCTTATCCTCAGTTATTAGCTAAAGTTTATTGAAGAATTTACATGTGACGAATAAAAATTGACAGTTGCAGAGGCTGAGAAATCTTCGATTTTCCTACATTTCATCTGGTTTACAGTTCATCACTCCACATTACTCAACGGTTAAATTTGTAGTTCCTTATTCCACTCTTAGCATTACCCAGAGAAAACGACATGGACGTGGTAGAGATCCTTTCTCCTTTGGGGTGCTTGATTTGAGTGAGTCCCCTTGCCTCTCACTTTTTGGGGTGCTTGATTCGAGTGAGTCCCCTTGCCTCTCACTTTTTGGGGTGCTTGATTCGAGTGAGTCCCCTTGCCTCTCACTTTTTGGGGTGCTTGATTCGAGTGAGTCACTCGAATCAAGAGTAATGTGGAGTGATGAACTGTAAACCAGATGAAATGTAGGAAAATCGAAGATTTCTCAGCCTCTGCAACTGTCAACTTTTATTCGTCACATGTAAATTCTTCAATAAACGTTAGCTAATAACTGAGGATAAGGGGAAGTGTCCGCCATATTGCATCCGCCATTTTGAATTTTGAAATTATGATGCCAGATTCGTTATCAGGGGCCTCGAAAACCCCCGAGTACCACATTTCATCCGATTCGAATCGACTTTTGCATTTCCCTCCGTCATATTGGATCCGCCATTATGAATTTCCGCCTTTTGAGGCCAGAATTGTAATCAGCGACCTCGAAAACCCCCGAGTACCACATTTCATCCGATTCGAATCGACTTTTGCATTTCCGTCCGCCATATTGGATCCGCCATTTTGAATTTCCGCATTTTGAGGGCAGAATTGTAATCAGCGACCTCGAAAACCCCCGAGTACCACATTTCATCCGATTCGAATCGACTTTTGCATTTCCGTCCGCCATATTGGATCCGCCATTTTGAATTTCCGCATTTTGAGAGCAGAATTGTAATCAGCGACCTCGAAAACCCCCGAGTACCACATTTCATCCGATTCGAATCGACTTTTGCATTTCCGTCCGCCATATTGGATCCGCCATTTTGAATTTCCGCATTTTGAGAGCAGAATTGTAATCAGCGACCTCGAAAACCCCCGAGTACCACATTTCATCCGAATCGAATCGACTTTGGCATTTCCGTCCGCCATATTGGACCCGCCATTTTGAATTTCCGCATTTTGAGGGCCGAATTGTAATCAGCGTCCTTGAAAACCCCGGGATACCAATTTTTGTGAAAATCTGAATATTTTTTTTGTCGGGCACCGAGAGTGAAAATTGTCTTGCTGCTGAAGGGATGAACAGCGCCATTTTGGGGGTGAAAATGTCAATGTCGACAAATTTAAAAAATATATTCTTAAACTACAACTATTTTGTGCACTCATGGTTGACGAAAAATTGGGGTCTTCCGGCGTCTTCAATGAGAAAAAAAATATTGAAAAAAAATGTCTTCGATTTTTTCGGTTTTTTTTGTTTAAAAACGGCCATATTTTTTTTTCTAATGGACAAAACTCAATTTTGACCCCGGATTCGGAAAGAGGACACTTGAAAGTACTAGGGAACACATTTTTTATTTGAAAATTATTTTTTTTCGATGATAAGAATCTAGCTTGAAATTGAAAAAAAAACACGATTCTTCGGCGTTAATGGGTTAAAAGACAGCATATTACCGATATCTAAAAGATGTCATGAAAAAGCCGTCTTTATGATATCCTTTGGACAACGGTGAACTAGATACCAGAGATAACAGTAAATAGATAATTTAAAAAAGTCATCACTTGGATAATATTTTGGGAAACCTTTTAGACATGCGTTTTCATCGCCGAAAGATATCATAAAAACTAAAACTTTACGGCAGCATTTTACGGGATGTCATTAGAAAGATGTCGAATAGTTATCTTACGGTCATGTCTTAAAGGTAACCTGACAACGGTAACTTATCGACGTCAATTGGACGTTTATTCTGCCTGGGATGTTGACTTGACCCCACCAGAGATTAGTAGGGAGACGCACAACGCGCCCCTTTTCGGCGTGCCTCGTAAATGGCGCTAAATCGCGGCGGCGAGTTTGGGTGTATGATTTCGTGATCATCGTGATCAAGCCTCTGTCGAGGTTGCAGATTCCCTTGTAGCCGCGCGAATCCGTGATCACCGCTCAAGTCGGTATCGCAGCAGCGTGAACATAAATGGGTAGCTCGGAGGGGGAAAAGTCTCTGCCCCGTGCAAATCGCGCTCGCTCGACAGGCGAACGGAGCGAGGTTTTCCGTCTGATCGAGCTCGTGATATAGTGTGGCCGTATTACGGATTGGGATATGCATTTAATGAATTTCAAAGTGAAAAACATATATAAAGATCATTGTTTTCTCTCGGTTGCCCGTTTATGCCGAAAATTCGGGTTAAGAAAATTAACGACGAACCGCGTTGAAAAATAAAACGCCGAAATGACCGTGGAAGGTTCAAAAAGAAATCTTGAGCCTTTGTCGCGATCGTTTCGGCATTTTTTTCAACAGTAAATATTATGGATAAGGGTGTATCATAAATATTCCTCTCACTGCAAAGAATGTTGTGGCTAAGTTGGCAGCGTGGCGGATTTACGATGCTTACGGTCCGGGTTCAATCCCCGGTAAATCAAATTTTTTTTTCATTTTATATTCAGAAAATTTCGAACTTACTCTCACTTTAGCTATTCTCGCCAGTTCAGGCATTCTTTATGATATTTAATTCGCATATGCTTAATAAAAAAAACAAGACATTGCTACCGGGGATCGAACCCGCGTCCAGTGCTGCCGGATCGCGCGTAAAAGTTACCCCCTCTCTAGTCTCTTACGCGCCCATCACCCAATCATGGTAGCGCGTGTCCGTGAGCGAGCGACGCTCGGATATCTTCGGAAGAGCCGAGCACGGTTGAAGTTTCCCGACCGCGCCTTCGGCAGCTACACCAATCCATGGACGCTCACCACGTTCATGTGCGGCCAAGCCGAAACGAAGGCTTCGAGGGAAAAAGCAATCTCAGCACGACTCGCGCGTGACGTCACCCGACGGCACGCGCGGGGCTTTTAGATGATTTCAATGCTTGTTTAGTTCTTTTTCCTATTGAATGAAAGGCTGCGGAGATATTCGGAGAAAAGTTATAGATTAAAAAAAAGATTTTCGTAAAAAAAAATTATCACATTTTTTTATCCCTCATAATTCTGAGAAATAATGAATTTCCGAAATTTTTGCCAACATTATTTTTCTTAAGGGGTAACACCACTGTAGCGGCCTGCCACAAAGGGTTTTAGACAAATAATACTTGGGGTAATTATTAAGCATATATTGAAGTATATTGCAAAAAAATGTATGGGAAAATATTACAAAATGGCGACACTGCAGCAAATTGTTCCGAGGCATGTTGAACTTAAGGTGCTCTGCGGCACGCAGTATAACTTGTGCCAATTTTCATCTAGCCAAATAATTTTTTTTAAATTAAATCTAGATGAGTGTTGCAAGTGAACCACGTAGGGGATTTTAAAAATATTGATCTTTGAGTAATTAACGAGTATTTGACTAAAAATGTTCAATTTTTTTTAAAACAGTTATTTTTTAACAAATATTGTTTTAATTAACTTATCGAAAATCCCCTACGTGTTTCAGTAGCTACACTCATGTAGACTTAATACAACAAAATTCTTTTTTTAGATTAAAAATGGCACAGTTATACTGCATGCCACAGAGGTTCTACATGCTTCGGAAGAATTGCTGCAGTGTCGCCATTTTGTAATATTTTCGGATGAAAAATTTATAGCAACATACTTAAATATATGCTCAATAAATACCGCAAGTATTATTTGTTTATCACATTTTCTTCCGCCAAAAAAAAAATATCAAAAAATACGCTTCCTGTAAGGCCGTTACAGTGGTGTTACCCCTTAAAGTCTGTATATAATTTCCGAGATTTTTCCGTGATTGTAATAAAAATGATGAAATGTTCGGAAAAATTCGGAGAAACTCGGATGTTTGCGTAAAAATAATTGTCCGCAAAACTCCGAATTCTTCATATTTGTTCCAATTCATAGAAAAATTCGGAAAAAAAAATCGGAAAAATTTTCCGGAAAGAATCGGAGTTTTTTGGAAAAAAAATTGCACTAGGGGCGCGGGATCGTTCCCCGCGCTTAGTGCTTCTTTTAAAATTATTATTACTATTAATTCTTATTTGATTAGTTATTTTTATTAGTTATCATTATTAGACTTCCGGTTGGATACGAGGCAAGAGCGGACGCGTTGAGAAAGCCGGGAGTGTAAATCGCAGCAATTTGAGAGGAAGAAAGGGAGAAAAAGGGCAAGTGAGTAGTGGAGGAGAGAGGGGAGGAGCAGCCGAAAGCAAAGTGATAATAAGTTTAGTGGAAAACAGTGAGATGGGCGAAGTTTCGAGGAAAACTAATTGGGAGTGTGAAGAAGAGGTTAGGCGAGAAGATGGCCGGGAGGCGAGAGGGGACAACGAGAGCGGAAACGAGGCAGGAGAAAGGGAGCAGCAGCGCCGTGGGACTGAAAGGAACCACGAGGAGACAGCGGCCGATAAGGAAGGACGAGCAGCAGAAGTAACGGAGAAAAGGAAGAGAGGGCGTCCAAAGAAAAAGGAAACGAACAGAGATGTGAGGGAATTCTTCGAGTTAATAGAATCAACGGGTGGAGTGTGCGAGATACAATCGCCGCCACTGAAAAAATATAAAAACTATGGAGATACTGAAGAGGATGAGGAAGAGAAAAAGAGAAACGGGGAAAAGGAAAATGATCAAAAGGAGGAGAAAAACGAGGAGGGCGAAGAATTGGAAGAATCAGAAGAAGATGGAGAGGAGGAAGGGCAGAAAGAACATGAAGAGAAACACGTCAGCAATCTTTGTGTGTATACGTGGATGAAAGGAATTGAAGAAGCGGAGGTAAGGATGAGATGCACAATGAGGAATAGCGTGGCCGAGCTAGAAAAAAAAAATGAAACAGTGGTGGAGGGAGGAAGTAAATAGAATAAAGGAAGAATGCGAGGAAGAGGGTGAGGAGCAGTGCGAGGAATGCGCGGAAAGACATCGGGAGATCGAGGAGTACAAAAGGGAGGTGAAGGAAATAAGAAAAAAAGCTGAGCAGGACCAGAAGCAGTGGGGGGAGGAGCGACGTATGTTGCTAAATATGATAAACAGGCTCGAAGGCAGTAAGCATGGAGGGGAGAAGGGTGGGACAGAAGGAAAATTCGAAGAAAACACAACGTGCAACAGAGAAGAAGGAAAGAGAAATGCGAGAAGGGCAACGGCGGAAAAAATAAGTGAGGACAGAAGATACGGGAGTAGAGAACAAGAAGAGGGGTGGAGGAATCTCGAGGAGTCAGGATGTGGAACAGGGGAATCGGGACGGGGTTGGCACGTAGTAAGAAAGGAGAGAAGAAGAGCAGTAGGAGCGGATGAAAACAACAATGTCACGAAGGCAGGAGAAGACGCAAATCGCGAGGAGATCCTGGGGAGGAAGCCACGGGCAATAAATGAACGAGAGTGGCAAGAAGAAAACAATAGGAGGAAGCATCGAAGGAATAACATAAATATTACATTCCAAGCGGGGGAGAGAGATGAAAAGGACAAGGTGTTGGAGAAGGTTGAAGAAAGATGCAGGCAGAATATAAGGAGAAAAACAACTACAAAATTCTCTGGGAATGGGACTGTAATATTGAAGTTCCAAAGCTGGACCGAAAAGATGGAGAGCCTGAGAAGAAGGAAGGAACTGAAGGGAACGAATATATGGATAAACAATGACTTCACCAAAAGGGAGAAAGAGATACAAAAGTGGTTGCGAGAGGTAGCGAAACACGAGAGGAGATACGGCAGACAAGCGGAAGTAAGGTACATGAAAATTTGGTTGGAAGGGAGGTGGTGGAAATGGAACGAGGGGAAAGGAGATATCGAAAGAATGGGAGTAGAGGATGGATGGAGGCAGCCATTTCGGAACGACCGGGGAGGACGGCGTTGAGGATGACGAATTGGAGGAAGAACGAAGAGAGAAGAAAGAAGACACAGCGGGGTTAAGGGAAGAGACGGGAAAGAAAGAAGGCGTAAAGGGAAGGGACGAAGTCAAAATATTATTATGGAATGTTGCAGGAATATTTAAAATTGGGGAAGCGTGGGGGTTTATAGAAGAAGCGGATATAGTCATTTTGCAAGAAACGTGGGTGGAGAAAAAAGATGAGACGAACGCAAGGTCAAAAATGAGTGAGAAATTTAAGTGGATGTTCAAAGCAGCGCATAAGGAAGCAGGGGCTAAACGGGGAAGGGCGAAGGGAGGTCAAGCGGTCGGGATAAAAAAGAGTTGGGACGGGAATTGGGAAATAAGGGAATGGGCATTTGGTCTAATATTGGGTAATGATAAAATAAGGGGGAAAACCGCAATAATAACAATATATAATAATGTTGGTATACAAAAGATAGAAAAACAGCTGAGAGAAGTAATAATGGAAGAGGCGAAACAAAAAGAGAAAGTACTAATTGTTGGGGATATGAACGCACGAATAGGGGGGGAGCAAGCAATAAACGAGGGAGGGCTGGATGAAAATGGCGGGGAAATAAGAAGATCCCAAGACAAGATATTAAACACGGAAGGAAGGAGAATGTTAAACCTGTGCGAAGAGGTGGGTTTGAAGGTGTTGAACGGAAGAGTGAAAGGGGATAGGGAGGGCAAAGTGACATTCATAGGAGGGGGGGACGAATGTTGTGGGTCAGTGATAGACTACATAATAGTTGTGGATAGGGGTGGAAGGGATGAAATCAAATGGATGGAAGTGGTAGAGAGAATTGAGTCTGATCACCTACCAATATATGCGGTATGGGAAGAGGATAACGTCGGAGAGGAAGAAGAAGAAGAGGAGCGTGAACAAGAAAGCGATAGGTTATTCTGGAATGATACAAAGGCAAAAAAGTTTATAGAAGGAATACAAAAAGAGAAAGAAATGGATAAAGGGAGGGAAGATTGGGAGGGGGTGAAAGAAAAAATCTGGAGAGCGGCCGAGAAGTCGGGGTTAAGGAAAAAATGTAAAAAAACAAAGAGAGAGAGAAGGTTGCCAAGGTGGTTCAACGACGAATGCAAAAAGCAGAGAAGTGCGGTATGGGAAAAATTGAAAGCGTTTACGAAACAAAGAAATCTGGAGAAAAAACAAGAGCTAGAAGAAGAAAGGAGGAAATTAAAAAAAACATACAGGGGGGCAAAAGAGGAATGGCGGTATAAAATTTGGGAGGAGGTCGGGAAGGCAAAGGACATGACAAAATGGTGGAAAGCAATTAATAAATTCAGGAATAAAGGAAGGGGTACAATTGGTGGTAAAATAACCAAGAAAGAATGGAAAGAGCATTTTGAAAGATTACTGAATGGAGAAGAGAATCAAGAGAGGGAAATGGGCGTAAGGGAAGAAGACGAAAGGGGCTCGGAGAGAGAAGAGACAGAAATAAATGAGGCGGAAAGAGAAGAGAAAAGGGAATTTTACGAGGTGTTCAGCTTGCAAGAGCTGGATGGGGCTCTGAAGAAGATGAAAAACGGAAAGGCGGCGGGGGAAGACGGGATTAGTGGGGAATTTTTGAAGTCACTACCAAGGGTACAAAGGGAAGAGCTGAGAGGGGCCTTAAACAAAATATGGTTAAGAGGAGGAATAGCGAAGGGATGGGAAACAGCAAGGATTGTGCCGATATATAAAGATGGAGAGAGGGACAAGGCGGAGAATTATAGGGGGGTATCACTATTAGATGTAGGATATAAGTTGCTAACAAAAATGATGACAGAGAGGCTAAACAAATGGATAGAGAGGAACAAAAAATTAAAAGAAAGTCAGGCAGGATTCCGGAAAGGCAGAGGAACAAGGGATCAGATATTTACTTTAAACGCGGTCATCAATAAACAATTAAAAGTGAAGGGAGGAAAGCTATATGTAGCGTTTGTTGATTTTAAGGCAGCTTTTGATCGAGTGTGTAGGGAAATAATGATCAGAAAATTAAAAGAGAAAGGAATCGAAGGGAATATGCTGGAAACAATAAAGGAAATTTATAAGGATACAAGGGCAGAGGTGCAAACGAATGGAATAACTACGGACAGTTTCAGAACAAAGATAGGGGTAAGGCAAGGATGCGCATTAAGTGCGGTTTTATTCGATATATACGTAGATGATTTAGAGGATATGTGGGAAAAGAAAAATGAAGGAGGAGTGGTAATGGGGAAGGAAAAAATTTTTGCAATAAAATATGCTGATGATGTGGCGGCGATAGCTGATACAGTGGAGGGTTTAAGCAGCATATTAAAGGACTTGGAAAAATGGGCAGACAATAATAAAATGGAAATAAATGCGAAAAAAACGAAGATAATGATTTTTAGGAATGGGGGAAAAGGAAGGAAGAATGAAGAATGGGGGATTAAAGGGGACAAAATCCAGATAGTGAACGAGTTTAAATATTTAGGGTATTGGTTTACAAGCAGAAATTCAATTTGGGCACATGGAAAAAAGATGGCCGGGAAAACGCAAAAGGCAGCAAATATGGTTTGGGGGATATGGAAGAGAGCGGGAAGACATATGATGGAAGAGAGACTCTATCTATTAGAAACTATAGTAAAAGCAGGAGCCATGTACGGAGTAGAGATTTGGGGAATAGGGGAAATTGGGGTGTTCGAAAGAATACAGAGCAGATACTGCAAAATGGCGCTAGGAATAAGTAAAACAACCCCGAGTTATATTTGGAGAAGGGAGCTGGGTGTGCCAACAATGGCCTATTTGATAAGGGAAAGAGTGTTTAGGTACATAAGAGAGGTGCTGGGAATGGACGATTCAAGATGGCCAAAAATTTGTTTGATGGAGGAGGTAAGGGCAATTGGCAATGGAATGCCATCAAAGTGGGGGAAGAATTTGGAGAAAGTGTTAAAGGATATGGGGATAGAGGACGTAATAACAATGATAAGAGAAAAAAGGGAAGAGGGTAAAATAGATGAAAAGATGAAAGAAGGTTTAGAATGCCTAAAAAAGAAAATGTTGGACGAGGAGGAGGAAAGAATAGGAAAATCGTCATATAAAAGCAACTACAAATATATCGTGGAAAATGACGAAAGGCCATGGAAGTATTGGGCGGAAGAGGGTGTGAAGGGTAGGGATAAAGAAATGTGGGCAAGATTAAGATGCGGAAATACATGGAGGGCGGGGAAGAAGGGGGAAAAAGACTGGAGATGCAGAATCTGCGAGAAAGAAAATGAAACAATGGAGCACCTGCTAATATGTGAAAAAGGATGGAAAATTGTAACGACGAAAGCGAAAAAGGAAGCTGAGGAGTGGGTGCGAGGAGTGGATAAGGTGGCGATAAAGGGGGAAATGATAAACATGTTGAGTGGAAAGATAAATATAGGGATATGCCAGTATTTCAGAGAAATAGAGGAACTATGTAAAAAAATGCGCAAGGAGGAAGAGGGAGTTGAAAGCGAGGGAGATGAGGCGTAAAGTGACAAAAAAAGAGCAAAGATATGCGGGGTAGAACATAGAATTAAGGTAGACGTAAGAAAAATGTGTTTGAACAAGGCGAAAACTTTTTGTAAAAAACTTGTAAAGCAAGTTGTGCAAATAAAACTCGATTATTATTATTATTATTATTATTAGTTATCATTATTATTTTAATTGGTTATCTTTTAATGTCGAAAAATTTATCGCGCACTCTGACCGCTTATTTTATTAGTTTATATGTTAATTTAAATATAATAATAAATCTAAATTACAACTTATTTTACTTCTGAAATTTTTTTTGCGCTTTACTCACACCCGTCCCTATGCCAAATAAATAGTAATTCATAAAAGTAAGCGGAAATATATTCGTATTATTATATTCATTCTCATATACTTTCAGCAAGCGATAAAGCATTATCACAATGTATCCGGCCGCGAATTGTAAGTACCAGAAAGTGCACATATTTTCAAGCGATGAGATGGTCCCGTTGGTAGCGTTCCTGGCTTCGGTCCGCAGGGGCGCGGGATCGGTCCCCGCGCTGAGTGCTTTTTTTAAAATTATTATTACTAGTAGTAGGTTTATTTCCATAGTATGGTGTTACACCTTTTACATTCCGCTCTTTGTATGTACATATGTCCTCTCTCTATTACAGTTCAATTTTCTTATAACCATACAGTATAGCTCGCTTTTATATTATTACTTATTTCTAATAACACCATGTATAGATTTTCAATTTTAATCTAAATAATTTTCCACATTTTAACTATCTAATAGAAAGACATTTACAATATATATCCTTGACCCGTTATTCCGTGGCTTCCTCGGTACTCTCGGTTCTCTTTTTCTTATTTTTCTTAACATTATTAAATGCCTTAAGGTAGTCGCATAGTTCCGGCCGTAGTTCCCCCCTTAAACAGTCTATAGTCAAATTTCTGAGCTCCGTTCCTTGTTTCTTTCCTGCCCAATTATCTACTGCCTAGATCAACTCCTTTCGAATGCCTACTCTCGCTGCCTTGCATACCCAGATATGTTCAATACTTTCCTCCTCCTCATCACATAGCCCACAGTTCGTATTTATGTATCCTTTTTTCCCTTTTTTCTCCAAATTCCCGCATCTCAGACGTGCCCAGATTTCTTTCTGCTCCCCGTTCACCTCTTTCTTGTCCCAACAGTCTCCACTCTCTACATCGTTTTTTATTTCCGCGTAAAAAGGACAGAAGGTAGAGTTGTCTGCCTTTACCCAGTCCTGTTGCGTGTCTTGATCTTTTTTCCTCATGACTCCTTCTTTTAGCGCCTTAGCCAGTGTTCCGCGGTTTCCCCCTTCCCATAACAGATCAATGACTCTCCCATCTCCCACTTCTCCCATTGCTTCCTGTAGTTCCCTCTCCCATTTTAACGGTTTACCGCTTTTAATTCCCCTGATTTCCTCTTTTAAGCATATTTTTGGCCATCTGTCTGCCTCCATATCTACAATGCTTAAAATATAGTTTCCCACCCTTTGCCTTGCCTCTATCTCTATATTTCGCCTCCCCGCTTCCAATTTCCAAATGTAATCTATTTTTGTTTTGTTTTTTTTTTGTTTTGTTTTGTTTTTTTGACATTAACCTCCATATTTTCCCTCCTGACATATCGTTCTAGGGTTCTAAGCATGTCCTGTAAACCCGCTGCGTCGTCTGCAATTACGGCCGCATCATCGGCATACTTCAGGGCGTATATCTTTTTATCTTTCCTATAACTGTGCCTCCTTCCTTTCTTCTTTCCCATTCCTCATCTATGTCGTCGAGAGCCAAGATAAATAGCAGAGGGCTTAGCGGACAACCCTGTCTCACTCCCCTTTCTGTTTCAAAACTTTCCGAAATCCCCTCTCCTGCAATAACTTCGTTGTTAGTTTTTTCGTACATTCCTTTTATTAGGTTTAACGTTCTGCCCCTTATTCCTTTTTTCCAAATTTTCTTCATCATACCTCCTCTGTCTATCATGTCGAATGCCGCCTTAAAATCTACAAATGCCACATACAGCTTTCCCCCTTTTTGTTTTAGTTTGTTGTTTATTAGTGAGTTTAATACAAAAATGTGATCCCTAGTTCCTCTTTTTGGTCTGAAGCCCGCTTGACTCTCTTTCAATATTTGTTCATTTTCCATCCAAACTTTTAACCTACCTGCTAGAATACTTGTAAGTATTTTGTACCCTATATCTAATAAAGCGATCCCCCGGTAGTTACTTACCTCACTTTCTTCACCTGCCTTTAGAATGGGATAAATTCGTGCCATTTCCCATCCCCCTGGCAGCCTGCCTGATCCTAAGCTCTCGTTTAAAATACCCCTTAGCACCTCGCGCCCTTTACTGCTAAGCCCTTTTATGAATTCGGCTGTTATGCCGTCCTCTCCTACCGCCTCACAGTAGGAGAAAAGCCCAAAAACCTGGCCAAAACCCCAAAAAAAAAATTTTCGAAATAGGGTCAGTTGAGTAGTCATTCAGGTAGAGGACTAGTAACTGCATTCTATTGTGGAAGGGAAAGCCCTTTAAGTGTATACCTGCGCCGCAGCGTCAGTTGGCAGTTAGTGTTCGTGAAAAGTGTACGTGTCACGCGCTGAACAGACGAAAATAACGCTGACTTCAAAAACCCATAACTTTAAAGTGACGGGTTTAATTTCAATTCTGCAACATGGATACGACTTCTGGAGGTATGTAGAACATGTTTTTACATCGGTTGAATCTAAAGTTTATGTATAAATGATTGAAATGTAGATAGCCTTCGGCATAAATAAAATTGAATAATTTTGAAAACTTATATTTTCAACGGTCCGAAAAGTTATATATTTTGTCACATTTTGCAAAGCTCCTAGTCTCGGCCTTTAGTTTAATGTATAAGCTTTCGAAATTTACAAGAGTTACCTGCGGAAAACGTGCGTCTTGTCCGTTATGATTTTTTTCGCATCGTGCGGTAGCCGAGCGTGCACGCGGCACTATTGAGCAGCCTCTGCGCCTCTACCTGAGAATGGGTGAAGTAGCATCATAACGGACAAGACGGCTGTTATACGCTTGAAATAAATTATTTTAATATATATGTATGTGTATATATATATATATATATATATATAAATTTTCTGTGATTTAATTATGATATATACGTATGCATATATATATATACATATTAAAATCAACCACATAAAAATTTCTTAAATATGAATGAAATGTTATAACATTCAAATAAAATATTTGAATATATATATATTATATAGTAAGCAAAGCTTTCTTTTAACCAAATCCATGTCAATATTTTCTGTCTAATTTTTTTAAAATTATTTCAATTATTGCGTACATTTCAAGTGTCAGAAGACTACCACAGAAGAAGCTGAAGAGTTTGTCGCCGGAAGCTGTAGCGATGTTGATCGCTCCTAAAGTGACTGCTGCAGCAGACGAATTTTGCGCCGAGATTGAAGCCATGCCGGGAGTTGTAATAGATACAAACTCGGATAATGATTCTGACTCCGACTCCGACTCCGATTACGATTTTGATTAAGAATAAAATTTTCTATTTTTGAAACGTTCCGTATGTATTTTGGAAATAAAAATAATAATTGCGTAGAATACACTGTTCACGTTTATTTTATTATGATGATTTTTTAAAATATATTAATTTATCTATTTAGCAGGATACTCGGCCATTTTGTTTATAACAATTTGCTGTAAGCTCTTTGTTGCAAGTTATAAACAATAGATATCGGATTCGTAATCAGCGACCTTGAAAACCCGTAAATACCAATTTTTGTCGACATCTGGCAACTTTTTAACATTCATGTCAGCCATATTGGATCGGCCATTTTGTTTACGATAATTTGGCTTTCAGATTCGTAATCAGCGACCTTGAAAACCCCTGTAAGCCAATTTTCATTCCCGTCAAAGGTCATTTGAGGTTTTGGCCAGGTTTTTGGGCTTTTCTCCTACTGTGCGCCTTTCTGTTTTTTAGGTTCCTTATTTTTTTCGCCAATTCCTTCTCGTTAATCTCTATATTCCATCTTTCTTCAACCAGGGCCTGTGAATCCTCCTGTGCTTCCTCCTGATGATTCTGATTTTTTCCTCTTTCTACTTCCTTTTTGCCCAACAGCTTTTCAAAATATTCCACCCATTGCTTTTTGGTTATATTTTCACCAGTCCTTTTCTTTTTGTACCTGAAGAATCTCACAGCCTCCCACCAGTCCACCATGTTTTTGCTTTCTCTCACCTTGGCCCTTTTCCCTTCGAACCATTCCCGTCTTTTTGCTACGCAAAGCTCTTTCATCCCTTTTCTCTCCTCCCTTAGCAGAGTCTTATTCTTTTCTGTTTTTTTGGCTAAATAATTGTTTAGGCTTCCCCAGACTCTCTTGCGCTGCTCCGTACACTCCTCGTCCCACAAAGTTACCTCCCTAAAACCTCCTTGATGTGCTTGCACCATTCCCGCCTTATTCGCTGCTTCCCATATGCTTTTTTTCAGTGATTCCCATTTTATCCCTCCAATCTCCTTTTTGGCCTCTGTGTCGATTAAACTATCTAACTCCGTTTCAAAATCTTTGCACGCCTCCTCTTTCCACTTTAGTCTTTTCACTGGTTCTATTTTATTCCTATTTCTTTTCTCTTTTGTTTCCCCTCCTCCCTTTATGTTAAAGGCTACCGGCAAATGATCCGACTCGATCCTGGGCAGTATTTTCAAGGAACTTATCGTGTCGTCTTCTTCATCTTCCATTTTTATAATTAAGTCGAGAACCGAGTTACCACTTCCCCCACCTATGAAAGTAGATTTTCCTTCGCGGTCTCCGTTGATTCGGCCGTTCATAATCGCCAACCCCATTTTTTCGCAAAATCGCAATAGTCTCCTTCCTTCCGCGTTAATTATGTTATCTTCCGACATTCGTTGTTCGTCCAGCCCCCCATGTTTTTTGCATGGTACCAACCCCGGTGCTCTTCCCACCCTTGCGTTTAAATCTCCCGCTATAATTACTGCCGCACCCGCTTTCATGCCTTCATCAATTAGTTTTTCCAATTCTTCCTCTATACGTGAAAAGCCCATGTTATTATATATCTCAATTATCCACAGTTTTTTATACATTGGTTTCCTATCTATCACGATCACCATTCCAAATTTCCATTCAGTTATTTCGCATGTATTCATTAAACTCTTTCTAATTCCCACTATGTGTCCACCACTTGCTCTCCCTCTCGTTTTCCCTCGTTCCGCCGGTTTTGCCCACCATTGAAAGTTTTTGCTTAGTGACTTAAGCGCTATCTCTTCCTTTCCCCGTTCCAACCACGTTTCCTGGATTAGAATTATTTCGAAATCGTCCAGAAATTGCGAAGCCTTCCTAATATTCCTCCATCCAGCGATATTCCATGTTACGATGCTCAGGAACTCTTCTTCCTTCTCCACGAAAAAACATTTCCTCCAATCTTCCGCTGCGTTCCATCCACTTCCACCAAACTCCGTCGAATCTTATTTTTCCGTATCCGATCGCTACCTCGTTGCCTTTTTCGGTCTCTCTCTCTCGGCTAGCCTCCTGAGCCATTCCTGAAACTCCGCTTCCCTTGGTGTTAGGTCGTCCTCAATCCATACTCGCGACCCTTTCAAATATCTTCTCCTCCTCATTATCTCTTTTTTGGTATCCGCCGATCTGCAGGTTACTACCGGCCCTCCCCCGATGCGTTGCACTCTTACGATCTGTGGATTTATCTTCGACCAGTCCTCTTCCACGAATTCCTCTTCTTCGTTGGATTCGCAGTTGATGCCATTCAGCAGCTCCATTTCCTCCTCCTGCGTTGGGTGTTCTTTATCTCTTCTTTGCTTCCTGTATGCACCAACTCTTCCTCTGTCGTTATTATTTTCCTCTGTCTCTTCCCACTCCGTGGATCTACCGATACCCTCGTTTCTCTTTCCATTACGCTCTCTTCCTTCCTTTTCTAGAATTCTTATTTTGTCTTCGTAATTCTTCTTTTCCTCCTCCCAGATGGCTCTGTCTCTGTACGCTGCCATCCTCCACACCTCTGCCTCCCCGATCAGGTCCTTAATTATGGCATTCATGCTCTCACATCGGCATGGCCGCGGAGCCATATCCTCGATTTCTTGCTTCAGTCGCCTTATCGTCTCTTCCTGCTGCTCAAACTTCTCCATCCATTTCGCTTGCTCACCTGCGAACATTTCTTCGACTTTTCGCCTCGGTACCTTCACGTCTTCTTCCTCGAGATCTCATGGTGATTGCTCCCCCCTTTGTTGGCCCATCAACTCCTCCACCGCTCTTTGGATCACTTTCTTAATTTTATTCTCCCATTCATCCTCCTTTTTATCCGTCCATTTTTCAGCTATTTCTTCGACTTTTTCCCTTAATTCTTCCCGTTCATTATCTTGATGTCCCCGCGTGAGTTCTATATTATTTTTCTCACTCGGCCATTCATTGCCTCCTTTCTTCTTTTTCACTGCTCCCCACGAGTCCATCAGCGTTCGTATGCAGTGAACCTTCCTCTTTTTCAGCCCAAGCGCACCGCGAGGTCTTCCTCTCCTTCTCTTTCCAGTCTCCAATATTTCATCCGTTGTATCCTTGTCCTTTTCCTTCGATGCACTCGGTGAATCTTCTTCCTCAACTATTATTTGTGAGTATTCGGTCGGCGTCTCACAGATCCCGTCGGTAACAACGGCCGCGTCTTTCCCGACACCCATCTCGTCCTCTTGATCGGCAAGGTAGGTCTCTCCTTCACCCACGTCCCGGCGTCCCTTGCTCATGGCGTTGTCGTTGCCGATGTCACTTCCTTGATTGTCCCTCTCACTCTCGCTTTCACTTTCGACACTTCTTAACCTCAAAAACTCCATCGAACTGTTTTTCTCTTCACCCATCTTTTTCCGCTGTCTCCTCGCCCACCACCACTTCCACTGCTTCCTTGCCACTTCCGGTTTCCTCCTAACTACTTTGTCAGTGTTTCACTGCCCATACACTGCCACTTTACCGCGTTAGCTAGCGCTCACTTGTGCACACGTCCGTTTCGCTACGCGTTCCAACCGGAAGTCCAAATTATTATTACTATTAATTCTTATTTGATTAGTTATTGCATGAATATAATAATACGAATATAAATATATTTCCGCTCATATACTCTCATCAAGCGATAAAGCATTATGATAATGCTTTATCGCTTGATGAAAGTATATGAGCGGAAATATATTTATATTCGTATTATTATATTCATTCAATAACTAATCAAATACTTCCATATACTTATGCTCATATACTATATACTTCTTTCATATACTACTTTCATATGCTATACGCTCATAGATTTTCATCAAGCGATAAAGCATTATCATAATGCATTATGGCTTGATGAAAGTATATGAGAATGAATATAATAATACGAGTATAAATAAATTTCCGCTTATTTTTATGAATTACAATTTATTTGGCATACGTACGGGTGTGAGTAAAGCGCAAACAATTTTTTAGACGATAATATAAGTTGTAATTTAGATTTATTATTATATTTAAATTAACGTACAAACTAATAAAATAAGCGGTCAGACTGCGCGATAAATTTTTCGACAATAAAAGATAACTTATTAATAAAATATTCGACAATAAAAGATAACTTATTATTAAAATAATGATGATAACTGGTGTGTGTCATGTGAGTGTACTGTAGTCTGTGAGTTATTTCTTGACGAAACGCGACTAGCTCCGAGACTGGGAAGCGAACTCGGGATCGGCTGTATTGGTATAGGTTTTCCGCAGTTTCCCTATACCCATGGCAGAAATATCATGGTGAATGCAATACAGAGGGGGAAGTCGGCTGCGGCCGCAAGGTGGGGATATAAACTGGAATATGGGGTATGTATCAAGGGGGAAGAACCCTGTACAGCTGAAAGTTTAAAAAAAGTGATAACTAATAAAAATAACTAATCAAATAAGAATTAATAGTAATAATAATTTTAAAAAAGCACTGAGCGCGGGGAGGATCCCGCGCCCCTAGTGCAATTTTTTCCCGAAAAACTCCGATTTGTTCCGTATTTTTCTATGAATTGGAACAAATATGAAGAATTCGGAGTTTTGCGGACAATTATTTTTACGCAAACACCCGAGTCTCTCCGAATTTCTCCGAATATTTCATCATTTTAATTACGATCAGGGGAAAATGTCGGAAATTATATGAAGACTTTAAAGGGTAACACCACTGTAACGGCCTTACAGGAAGCGTATTTTATGATATATTTTTGGTGGAAGAAAATGTGATAAAAAAATAATACTTGCGGTATTTATTGAACATATATTTAAGTATATTGCTAGACATTTTTATCCGAAAATATTACAAAATGGCGACACTGTAGCAATTCTTCCGAAGAATGTCGAACCTTTGCGGCATGCAGTATAACTATGCCAATTTTAATCTAAAAAAAAAAACAATTTTGTTTTATTAAGTCTAAATGAACATTTTTAGTCAAATACTCGGCAATTACTCAAAAATCAATATTTCTCAAATCCCCTACGTGGTTCACTAGCTACACTCATCTAGATTTAATTTTAAAAAAATGATTTTGTCCAGATTAAAATTGGCACAAGTTATACTACGTGCCGCAGAGGACCTTAAGTTTAACATGCTTCGGAAGAATTGGCTGCAGTGTCGCCATTTTGTAATATTTTCCCGTACATTTTTTTTTGCAATATACTTCAATATATGCTTAATAATTACCCCAAGTATTATTTGTCTAAAACAGTTCGTGGCAGACCGTTTCAGTGGTGTTACTCCTTAAGGAAAACAATGTTTGCAAAAATTTCGGAAATTCCTTATTTCTCAGAATTATGAGAGATAAAAAAATGTAATAAGTTTTTTCTACGGAAATCTCATTTTTTTTCATCTATAACTTTTCTCCGAATATCTCCGCAGCCTTTCACTCAATAGGAAAAAGAAAAAGTTCCGAAAAAAAATAAGAACAAGTTTTTTTTACGAAAATCTCATTTTTTTAATCTTTAATTTTTCTCTTAAATTTATCTTTAAACATCTCATTTCTTTTCATCTTTAACTTCACTCTGAATATCTCCGCAGCCGTTCACTCAGGTCATAGGAAAAAGAGAAATTTCCGGGAAAAAAAATAGAAATCATTAATTTTCAGTGAAAAAAATGTGTTTTTGGGAAATAGACCAGAACTTGAATCTGTTTTAAATCATTTTTTCTCCGAAAATCTCAAATATGATTAAAATATGAGAAATTATGAAAAATTTGGAGAAAAATTTGCACCACGGGCCCCTGCGGGCCGAAGCCAGGAACGCTACCAACGGGACCATCTCATCGCTTGTAGAATATGTGCACTTTCTGGTACTTACGATTCGCGGCCGGATGTATGATTGGCTTGTTTTTGGGGATAATGCTTTATCGCTTGATGAAAGTATGAGAATTAATATAATAATACGAATATAAATATATTTCCGCTTACTTTTATGAATTATATTTTATTTTGCATAAGGACGGGTGTGAGTAATTTTATTATCATATTTAAATTAACGTATAAACTAAAAAAAATAAGCAATCAGAGCGCGCGATACATTTTTTGTATACATTAATAACGCAGAGAATCAAGAGCTAAATAAGCATTGAAATTATATAAAAGCCTCGCGCGGGCCGTTGGGTGACGTCACGCGCGAGTCGTGCTCAGATTTCTTTTTCCCTCGAAGCCATGGAGCCTAGATACCAGGAGGTTCAGCGGCAATGCAAAGGCGCTGAAAAAAGCGTCCCCGAAAATGTCCCAAAGTGATGGCGCTGGGGTGCAGCGCGACCGACATATATAGTAATATATTGGTCAACGAGGTGAAAGTGATCGGATGAGTTTCTAACCTCACAACAGATCGATCGTGACATCAAACGTCGAAATATCCGCCGATTCATAATTTCCTCATGGCGGTTCGGCAAAAAACGCAAAAGCGAGAAAAGATCTCAAGCTCAAACTCAAAATGGCGGCAATATAGTCCATCTAGAAAAACGTGTTTTTTTTACATATAGCTTCACGGGAGAACGGTTTTATCGTAAAATATAAAACCTGAAACAAAAACCAAAAAAATGATATTATATATTATTAGCTATGAGACTACCTAGAAATTTGCTTTTAATTTTTTTTTAAATAGCGCACTTTGAAGGAAATAAATCGATTCTTTGCCAAAAAAACAGTAAATTGTTTATAAAAAGAAGTTTATATTTAATCAAAAAACGGATACGTACTCCCACAAAGAATATAATTGTGAAGCTGCTGTCAAAATTTCAACCTCGAAATCGATGCATGCAAAGGTGGTCGAGTAATCCGTCTTCCGAGATCGAAAAAAGTGGTTTCGAGAAAAACGCGTTTAAAGTTGTACGAGCAACTCAGCGCGCGCTCCAAGGCGCTGCGGCCAAAGCGATAATTCAACCTTTAAATAAAAAAAATTGCTACAGGACCAATTCCGTATTGTTTTTATGACACCAAAGTATTTTTAGGAAAGAAAACGTCTTTCCAAAATCCTAGAGTGGGGTTATCCCTTAACACTAATGAGGGTTAGGTACATCATCTGTGATCTGTCTTAGATCACACCCATGTTTAGCGTATATCTATATACATATAGGTTGCGGAGCACCCCAGCGCCATCATTTCTTGTTCTCGTTTTGGGGACGAGTTGAAAGGCCTCGCTGAACCTCCTGGTATCTAGGCTCCATGCTCGAAGCCTTCGTTTCGGATTGGCCGCACATGAACGTGCTCAGCGTCCATGGTTGGTGGAGCTGCCGAAGGCGCGGTCGGGAAACTTCGACCGTGCTCGGCTGTTTCCGAAGATGTCCAAGCGTCGCTCGCTCACGGACACGCGCTACCATGATGGGTGATGGGCACGTAAGAGACTAGAGAGGGGGTAACTTTTACGCGCGATCTGGCTGCACTGATCCCCGGTAGCAATGTCTTGTTTTTTTTTTATTAAGCATATACGAATTAAAAATCATAAATAATGCCTGAACAGGCGAGAATAGCTAAAGCGAGAGAGTTCGACATTTTGTGAATACAAAATGAAGAAAAAAGAAGTTGATTCACCGGGGATAGAACTCGGACCGTACGCATCGTTATTCCGCCACGCTGCCAATTCAGTCACAACACTCATTGCAGATAGAGAATCATTTATGATACACCCTTATCCATAATGTTTACTGTTGAAAAAAAAATGTTGAAACGATCGCGCCAAAGGCTCAAGATTTCTTTGTGAACCTCCCACGGTCGTTACGGCGTTTTATTTTTCAACGCGGTTCGTCGTTAATTTGTTTAACCCGCATTTGCGGCATAAACGGGCAACCGAGAGAAAACAATGATCTCGATACATGTTTTTCACATTGAAATTCATTTAATGCATATTCCAATCCGCAGTACGGCCACACATATATGTCGAGCTCGATCGGACGGAAAACCTCGCTCCGTTCGGCTGTCGAGCGAGCGCGATTTGCGAGGGGCAGAGACTTTTCCCCCCACCGAGCTACCACTTTGTGTTCTTGCTGACTGCGATACCGACTTGAGCGGTGATCACGGACTCGCGCGACTACAAGGGAATCTGCAACCTCGACAGAGGCGATGATCACGAAATCATACCCAGTTAACCAAGCGTACCAATAGTACAGCGTACCGCAAATGTGGAGTACGCCGTGCCCTACAGTACCGATAATGTACGGCTACGGAATACCAGTGCACTTGTACCTCCAAGGTATCGCTACCGTGGAGTTACACCGTACTGCAGTCTACGGTGGCTCCACGGTGGCGATACTGTACCGGTACTGTACTAGTACATTGGCGGTACAGCGTACCGTACAGCATACCGGTCATGTACTAGTACCGTACGCACGTACGAGGTGGTAACAGTACCGGTACGGCGCACTCCACATGAGTGATACCAGTGCAGCCAGATCGCGCGCAAAAGTTACCCCCTCTCTAGTCTCTTGCGCGCCCATCACACAATCATAGTAGCGCGTGTCCGTGAGCGAGCGACGCTCGGACGTCTTTGGGAAGAGCCGAGCGCCACCGAAGTTTCCCGGCCGCGCCTTCGGCAGCTACACCAACACATGGACGCTGAGCACGTTCATGTGCGGCCAAGCCGAACCGAAGGATTCGAGGGAAAAAGCAATCTGAGTACGACTCGCGCGTGACGTCACCCTACGGCACGAGCGAGGCTTTTAGATGATTTCAATGCTCATTTAGCCCTTGATTCTCTGCGTTATTAATGTATAAAAAAATGTATCGCACACTCTCATCGCTTATTTTTTCAGTTTATACGTTAATTTAAATATAATAATAAATCTAAATTACAACTTATGTATCTTCTAAAATATTGTTTACGCTTTACTCACACCCGTCCTTATGCCAAATAAATTATATTTCATAAAAGTAAGCGGAAATATATTTATGTTCGTATTATTATATTAATTCTCATAGCTCTCATATGAAAAATCTCATATAAAACACTCTCATATGAAAAAATCCAAAAAACTTCAAAACCTTAGATTTCAACGAACCAAGAACATACATCTTCACATTTTCAATCATGACGAATTTTTAAGAACAATATCATGTCAAACACATCTGAACCAAAACAATATACATCACCTAAATTATCAAAACATAAATCAAACACAAAATCACAACATCTTATACTCAACCCTTACTAATAGACAACAGGACACAAATAATAATCTTTCCACTGATCCTCTGAATAATATAAATTCGACAATCACATTAAATAAAACGAAAGAATGGCTTATAAATCTCTCCAACATTGATATTCCGCTACACATTTCCACATTCTTGTCTCTAGGTGAAAAGTTTTGTTTTCCTTACCTCAAACCCTCAAACATAAAAACTCATATCCACAAATCAATCTCCGAACTTGAGTCCAAATTAGATTTTTTACTCGACAAACCTAGACAAATCGAAATTAGCACCAGATTCACTAAAATCTTAGACAAAATAAATATTCCAACATCATTTTCCAACACTAATCAAATTATAAAACACACGTCCTAATTCTTAAAAAACAACCCTCAACTTTTAGTTACACGAGCTGACAAAGGAAATTCAACAGTCATTCTTAACAAATCAGATTACATTACAAAAACTCATAATTTACTCGCAGATTCCTCAACTTACAAATTAACAAATAGAAATCCTATCAACACTGGCATTAACCATATTCTCTCCAGATGGAAAACCCTAAAAATCATTAATGAAACAAAATACGAATACTTAAAAGCTGAAAATTGCAACCTATTTCGTCTCTATTGGCTGCCAAAAATTCATAACAATAATTATCCACTTCGTCCAATGGTATCATCAATAAATAGTCCAACGCATAAAATATCTGAATTTATACAATCTAAACTTTCTAAATTAATCAATACGACTAATTCACACGTCAAAGATAGTTTCCACCTAAAACATTCACTTTCTAACATCTCAATGCCACTCAACTACAAATTCGTCTCGTATGATATTGTTTCTCTCTATACCAACATCCCATTACAACTTGTTATTCAAAGCCTTCAAAAAAGATCAAATCTATTTTCAAAAACATTTCCTTTAAACGAAATAATTAAAGCCATAGAATACATCATGTTCTCAACTTTCTTTACATTTCAAAATAAAATTTACCAACAAATCTCAGGGTTACCAATGGGCTCACCTCTGGCTCCAATAATATCTAACATCGTCATAATTGATCTTGAAACAAATTGTCTGGAAAAATAAAAATTTTCGTTACCACTATATAAAAGATATGTTGATGATATTATTACTGCTCTACCAACAGACAAAATTGAATACACCAAAAAGATTTTTAACTCATATAACTCAAAATTACAATTTACATCAGAAAATGAAGTAGATAAAAAATCCTGTTTCTTGATATACTTTTAATCCATAAACAAAATTCAATTATCACAAATTGGTATAGGAAACCAACCTGGTCAGGCAGATTCCTAAATTTATTTTCACACCACCCACTTTCCCAAAAAAAGCCATAATTTACATGCTAGTTGACAGAGCAATAAAATTATCTCATCCTTCATTTCACAAAGAAAACCTCAAACTTATTAGTAACAAGATGACACAAAATTGCTATTCGATCTCTTTCACAGAAAAAATAATAAAACATCGGCTTTCCAAAATCAACAATAAAAAAAAATAACAACAGTTTTGATTCTTCCAGACTAATAAATGTTCCTTACACCAAAAAAAACATCCATCATCAACTAATTCGTCTTTTCCAACAATACAATATAACATTAGTCACAAACAATAAACACAATATTTCATCGATTACCGGCTCCACCAAAGACAACATAAATAACAACCAAAAATCCAACATAGTTTACAAAATCGATTGTGAGGATTGCAATGCCACATACATCGGCCAAACCAAAAGATACCTTGAAACCAGAATAAAAGAACATAAAAATAGCCTAAAACATACTACCACAATACACACAGCCTCAGCACAACATGCAATAGAACAAAAACATGCCTTTCAATTCGACAATGTAAAAATTTTAAACAATGAAAATTGGCTCAAAAAAGACTAATCCTAGGAATGATCCAAAGTAAGGCATACTCCAACGTCATAAATTTTAGAACTGACATACAAAAACTAAGCTCGATCTATAACTCTATTATATAACTATTAAAATATTTTACAATACTTTACTTGACATAACAATTTTAAAATTATTGACACTATAACTTAATTTTAAATACTCTTAATATGACGCACCAATTTTATTTCTCTTGACACGTCACTGCCTAAAGGATCTTTCTCCCCCGATTCGCAAAATAAAGATTCTAATAAGCTTCACGAAATTAAGACACCAGTCAGTTTCTCTCGAACTCTCCGTGATCACACAACTCAATATGTAACTGAGTAATGTAAATTTCGAGTTTTTGTTTATTTTGGAAGAAAATTTTTAAAATCTTAAACTCAATAGGTAATCATCACAGTCGTTTGATACTTTACTAAAATTTCTTTTAAATCAATCACGTACATTAAATTTTCACAAATTTTAAATTTCAAATCACAAATCGTTTCCCGCGCTCAGTGCTTTTCTGTTTTTTTTAAATTATTATTTTCTTTTTGTATGGGGCGAATTGTTTATACGTGAAACACGCTCATTGAAAGAACATTATTCTGAAAATAGGAAAACTGCTCATGATGTTTTACGATTAAATTTTTTCATTAATCAATCATTAATTTCATTAATTAATCGTTATTTCAAAAGACAGTATTTATGGAAGTAAGTACTGTTGTGCTGGAGTATACTCAACAGATGGAAGAATTTATCGTTTGTTAGCGATTTTTATCATCTGTAAGGGATTAATAATTATAAGAAAGTTTTGTGTTTTATTTGTGAAAATGTAATGTACGTGATTGATTTAAAATAAATTTTAACAAAGTATCAAATGACTGTGATGATTACCTATTGAGTTTAAGACTTAAAAAATTTTCTTCCAAAATAAACAAAAACTCGAAATTTACATTACTCAGTTACATATTGAGTTGTGTGATCACGGAGAGTTCGAGAGAAACTGAGTGGTGTCTTAATTTCGGGAAGCTTATTAGAGTCTTTATTTTGCGAATCGGGGGAGAAATATCCTTTAGGCAGTGACGTGTCAAGATAAATAAAATTGGTGCGTCATATTAAGAGTATTTAAAATTGAGTTATAGTGTCAATAATTTTTAAATTGTTATGTCAAGTAAAGTATTGTAAAATATCTTAATAGTTATATAATAGAGTTATAGATCGAACTTAGTTTTTGTATGTCAGTTCTAAAATTTATGACGTTGGAATGTGCCTTACTTAAATCATTTCTAGGATTAGTCTTTTTTGAGCCAATTTTCATTGTTCAAAATTTTTTCATTGTCGAATTGAAAGGCATGTTTTTGTTCTATTGCATGTTGTGCTAAGGCTGTGTGTATTGTGGTAGTATGTTTTAGGCTATTTTATGTTCTTTTATTCTGGTTTCAAGGTATCTTTTGGTTTGGCCGATGTATGTGGCATTGCAATCCTTACAATCTATTTTGTAAACTATGTTGGATTTTTGGTTGTTATTTATGTTGTCTTTGGTGGAGCCGGTAATCGATGAAATGTTGTGTTTATTGTTTGTGACTAATGTTATGTTGTATTGTTGGAAAAGACGAATGAGTTGATGATGGATGTTTTTCTTGTGTAAGGAACATTTATTAGTCTGGAAGAATCAAAATTGTTGTTATTCTTTTTTTGATTGGTGATTGTGGAAAGCCGATGTTTTATTATTTTTTCTGTGAAAGAGATCGGATAGCAATTTTGTGTCATCTTGTTACTAATAAGTTTGAGGTTTTCTTTGCGAAATGAAGGATGAGATAATTTTATTGCTTTGTCAACTAGTATGTAAGTTATGGCCTTTTTTGGGAAAGTGGGTGGTGTGAAAAGAAATTTATGAATCTGCCTGTACAGGTTAGTTTCCTATACCAATTTGTGATAATTGAATTTTGTTTATGGATTAAGAGTATATCAAGAAACGGGATTTTTTATCTACTTCATTTTCTGATGTAAATTGTAATTTTGAGTTATATGAGTTAAAAATCTTTCTGGTGTATTCAATTTTATCTGTTGGTAGAGCAATAATAATAGCATCAACATATCTTTTATATAGTGGTAACGAAAATTTTAATTTTTCCAGGCAATTTGTTTCATGATCGATCATGACGATGCTAGATAGTATTGGAGCCAGAGGTGAGCCCATTGGTAACCCTGAGATGTGTTGGTAAATTTTATTTTGAAATGTAAAGAAAGTTGAGAACATGATGTATTCTATGGCTTTAATTATTTCGTTTAAAGGAAATGTTTTTGAAAATAGATTTGATCTTTTTTGAAGGCTTTGAATAACAAGTTGTAATGGGATGTTGGTATAGAGAGAAACAACATCAAACGAGACCAATTTGTAGTTGAGTGGAATTGAGATGTTAGAAAGTGAATGTTTTAGGTGGAAACTATCTTTGACGTGTGAATTAGTCGTATTGATTAATTTAGAAAGTTTATATTGTATAAATTCAGCTATTTTATGCGTTGGACTATTTATTGATGATACCATTGGACGAAGTGGATAATTATTGTTATGAATTTTTGGCAGCCAATAGAGACGAAATAGGCTGCAATTGTCAGCTTTTAAGTATTCGTATTTTGTTTCATTAATGATTTTTAGGGTTTTCCATCTGGAGAGAATATGGTCAATGCCAGTGTTGATAGGATTTTTATTTGTTAATTTGTAAGTTGAGGAATCTGCGAGTAAATTATGAGTTTTTGTAATGTAATCTGATTTGTTAAGAATGACTGTTGAATTTCCTTTGTCAGCTCGTGTAACTAAAAATTGAGGGTTGTTTTTTGAAGAATGAGGACGTGTGTTTTATAATTTGATTAGTGTTGGAAAATGATGTTGGAATATTTATTTTGTTTAAGATTTTAGTGAATCTGGTTCTAATTTCGATTTGTCTAGGTTTGTCGAGTAAAAAATCTAATTTGGACTCAAGTTTGGAGATTGATTTGTGGATATGAGTTTTTATGTTTGAGAGTTTGAGGTAAGGAAAACAAAACTTTTCACCTAGAGACAAGAATGTGGAAATGTGTAGCGGAATATCAATGTTGGAGAGATTTATAAGCCATTCTTTCGTTTTATTTAATGTGATTGTCGAATTTATATTATTCAGAGGATCAGTGGAAAGATTATTATTTGTGTCCTGTTGTCTATTAGTAAGGGTTGAGTATAAGATGTTGTGATTTTGTGTTTGATTTATGTTTTGATAATTTAGGTGATGTATATTGTTTTGGTTCAGATGTGTTTGACATGATATTGTTCTTAAAAATTCGTCATGATTGAAAATGTGAAGATGTATGTTCTTGGTTCGTTGAAATCTAAGGTTTTGAAGTTTTTTGGATTTTTTCATATGAGAGTGTTTTATATGAGATTTTTCATATAAGAGCTATGAGAATTAATATAATAATACGAACATAAATATATTTCCGCTTCCTTTTATGAAATATAATTTATTTGGCATAAGGACGGGTGTGAGTAAAGCGTAAACAATATTTTAGAAGATACATAAGTTGTAATTTAGATTTGTTATTATATTTAAATTAACGTATAAACTGAAAAAATAAGCGATGAGAGTGTGCGATACATTTTTTTATACATTAATAACGCAGAGAATCAAGGGCTAAATGAGCATTGAAATCATCTAAAAGCCTCGCTCGTGCCGTCGGGTGACGTCACGCGCGAGTCGTACTCAGATTGCTTTTTCCCTCGAATCCTTCGGTTCGGCTTGGCCGCACATGAACGTGCTCAGCGTCCATGTGTTGGTGTAGCTGCCGAAGACGCGGCCGGGAAACTTCGGTGGCGCTCGGCTCTTTCCGAAGACGTCCGAGCGTCGCTCGCTCACGGACACGCGCTACTATGATTGTGTGATGGGCGCGCAAGAGACTAGAGAGGGGGTAACTTTTGCGCGCGATCTGGCTGCACTGAGTGATACATTTACGGTACATGGTTAGCTGGGTACTCCCGAACTTGCCGCCGCGATTTAGCGCCATTTACGAGGCACGCCGAAAAGGGGACCCAGTTAACCAAGCGTACCATTATTACAGCGTACCGCAAATGTGGAGTACGCCGTACCCTACAGGACCGATAATTTACGGCTACGGGATACCAGCGTACTCGTACCTCCAAGGTATCGCTACCGTGTAGTTACACCGTACTGCAGTGTACGGTGGCTCCACGGTGGCGATACTGTACCGGTACTGTACTAGTACATTGGCGGTACAGCGTACCGTACGGCATATCGGTCATGTACCAGTACCGTACGCACGTACGAGGTGCTAACAGTACCGGTACGACGCACTCCACATGAGGGATACATTTACGGTACATGGTTAGCTGGGGAGCGTTGTGCATCTCCCTACTAACCCAGATAACCAAGTATCGCAAATGTACTGCTCATGTGGAGAGTGCCGTACCGGTACTGTTGCCACCTCGTACGTGCGGACGGTACTGGTACATTACCGGTACACCGTACGGTTCGCTGTATCGCCGATTTACTAGTACGGTACCGGTGCAGTATCGCCACCGTGGAGCCACCGTGCACTGCAGTACGGTGTAACTCCACGGTAGCGATACCGTGGAGGTACGACTACAGTAGTATCCCGTACCCGTACATTACCGGTACTGTGGGGTACGGCGTATTCCACATTTGCGGTACGGTGTACTAATGGTACGCTTGGTTAACTGGGAATCTCTGGACCCCACAACAACCTCAAGCAGAGACCTATATTCTAACATTTACCCAATTAACCAAGCGTACCATTAGTACAGCATACCGCAAATGTGGAGTACGCCGTGCCCCACAGTACCGGTAATGTACGGGTATGGGATAGCAGCGTAGTCGTACCTCCACGGTATCGCTACCGTGGAGTTACACCGTACGGCAGTGCACGGTGGCTCCACGGTGGCGATACTGTAACGGTACCGTACTAGTAAATTGGCGTCACAGCGTACCGTACGGTGTACAGGTAGTGTACCAGTACCGTACGCACGTACGATGTGGCAACAGTACCGGTACGGCGCACTCCACATGAGCGGTACATTTGCGGAACGTGGTTAGCTGGGTAGGAGTACGATTCATCTTTTAATGCTGCCGATTACTGCACAGCCATAAGGAAAAGTTATTAGAAACAACGTAGCGGCTCTCATTGGATTTCAACAATATACGTTAATTATCTATACGAACAGCATCATCCGTGTAGGGTACAGCAAAATTGCGACGAGTCGCGTTCTTTCCCCAATCGTCTAACGCAAGACTGTACAGAAAGACCGCTACACTCGACTATCAAGTATCTTTTTTTGTTGAAAAATTTTCCCCACTGGCCAGCAATGAACTGGCGTTTCAATCATTCAAGGTTATATTCTCACAGCTGTCTTCGAGGCTGTACACCTAGTCCGAAAGTTCTCTTGTTCCTTCCGCCTTGTGACCTTTTTGCCAAAATATGCTCGGTCCTTTGTGTATACTATATTGAAATGTCCGACAATGATATTTTCGATTTTCATCATTTGCGTGTAGAGTTATTGTACGGAGAGCATTAAATTATTAATTTTTACGGATGGAAGTTGAATATTTCTGTAGTATGCACATTGAGTATAATAAACGTCTGCATCCCTTCGCCGCATGTTTCTAAAAAACGAATACGCTGGCTACTTTACAAAATTAAAACGATAAGTTTGTTTTGAATATTATTTTAAGCTCCCTTTTCATAGAGCATTGAGGTAAAAAAAACAGACATGATTAAACGGTACTGGAGTTCGTTGTCGTAACCTCAAATGGATAGAATTTTTTTAAAGCCAGTGCTTTCCCTGCTATGCCGTGGGAAAAATGATGTGCCTCAATAGAAAAATAAAAAGCATCCACCTACGTTATCATATGCTATAATACAATTGCGAACCGAATTAAATAATGAACTCTGTGCGATGCCCCGGCTCTCGCTTTCTTTCTCTGTTCGCTCTTTCTTTTCGCGTCAGCTCTCTCACTCTTTCCCTCCCTTTTGCGCGCGCGCGCTCCCGCTCTCTCTCTCTCTCTCTCTCTCTCTCTCTCTCTCTCTCTCCTGCGCCACCTCCTCGACGGTTCTAGAATTCAGGCTAGAATTTTTTCCTCCATGCTCGGCATCGTAGTGACATCCGGTGCGGAAGTAACAAATCCCTCTGGCAACTTATTTATATGAAACGAAAATATTACAGTGCAATTTCAATAGTGAAATTATTAATCCAGTTCAATTAATTTCTCAAACAATTTATTGGACGTATTATGTTCTTCCCAGGAGAAAAATTTGCTTCGTTTAAAGTCTCATCGATCCCGTGAGTGTTCAACGTAGTACGGATCTTTTAAGCCAATGACGGAACGGAACGAATAGAATCCCATTGCTGATTGGTTAGCAGGGTTCCGGCGGCGGGAAGAACGTTCCAGAAGCGTCTTTCTGCTGAATAATATCTACGGGCGAGGCTGCGCCACCTCACTCACGTTGCGAATCATCGTACGAGAAGCATCTTCGTATCCGCCCTTTAAACTCGACCGAGTTCGAAAAAGAAAAGAAACGAGGTACGGTTTGGTTTTATCTCGTGGACTATTTGAGAAAATAAGCGCGAGCTCGTTTAACGATCGCATTACAGTTCGAAAAGCGCGACATTTAATTTACGATCGAACAAATAATATACATTTTTTCATTCGCTTATTTCGTTGATTCCACAGAAATAAAATGGCTAAGGCACCCGCAGTTGGTATCGATCTTGGAACGACGTACTCTTGCGTCGGAGTTTTCCAGCACGGCAAGGTCGAGATTATCGCAAACGACCAAGGTAATAGGACCACACCCAGCTATGTCGCGTTCACCGATACCGAGCGTCTTATCGGAGACGCTGCTAAGAATCAGGTCGCCATGAATCCCAACAACACCATCTTCGGTAAGTCCACCATTTTTATTTCTACATTTACCTCGACCTCCATTTTCTATCATCGAGTACGTTCGCCGCGTGGTTAACCTCGGAAAATTCTTCACCTCCAATTACGGCGCTTTCTTCTCGACGAGTTCGAATCTTTTTTTTATTATCATTTATAAACAATCTTTTACGCGATGTTTCTATGTCTATTTTTTTTTACCTTCACATAGCGTACATTTGGGATGTCACCAATGTTTATTCAAATAATTTAGATTTCTTAACGAGTACTGACCAATTTTAAGCACGCTTCAATATACCGATGCCGATCTCCGAATTTCTCTACCCTCTGAGAGAAATTTCAAGATCGTTTTCGTTAGTGTCCTGTATTCTTGTTACTGAGGGATCGATATATTGTAAGACATGGATAAACATTTGTTTATTTTTGACCCATGGCAGCACGCTTTCTGGTGGGAAGGGAAAGGAGCTGGCCTGACAAAAAAGTCGTTTCTTAGAAAAAAATAAAATTTACATAATGGTCGAGAAATACGCAACACATAAAATATTAAGGTTTAATCACATGTTCGTGTTAACATTAGTATGAAACTCTAGCAATATTGTCAAAAATAATCACCTATTTTTTCGTCATTTTTTAATTGGGTTACCAGTCTTTGGCTTTACTTTTGTAGGTACAAAACTAAATAAGTCTTAGCATTCTATTTTCTTCTGCACATCGGCCTCATATTTTGTTTGTTGGATTTTTTCCTTAACAATCCTCTATGGTCAGTAGTGACACGAGAGTAGCCGTTTCTGAAGCATTGTGTTTTAAAAAGACACTTTTTTTCATCTGCCTCAAGGTAGAAAAACTCCTCTCACAGCCAACGGAGCTCATTGAGAATACTATTGCTGGCTGAAAAAGTTTATACAAGTTAGGGCAGTACCCCTTTTTAATGTGTGTTTTTAAATGTCCAGAATTGATTTAATTATTTTCAAATGAAAGTATGTTTTTCATGACTATCACTTCAGCTTCTAGCACTGTTGTATGAATTATTTTTATTTTAAAAATAATGACCGATGAGATTCTTTTCATTCTTCATGTACAATTTAAAAAATGTGTCAACTGCATACGCTAACGGTAGATTCTTAAATCGCGGCTTTAGAATTAAGGTCGTCGCTTATCAACCCGGCACCCGACCAGTACGGCCTTGCCTCGAGTGGTTGTCATTTCTTAGATGGGCTTTCCATACATATGCCTTCACTTGTCAACTCTTGCGAGCAAGGCGATCAAGTGATGCTACGGAGTTGACAAGTCGGCGCATATGTATGGCAAGTCCATATAAGAAATGGCAACCGCTCGAGGCAAGGCGGTACTGGTCGGGTGCTTGGTTGATAAGTGAGCGATGGCCTTTAAACAATTATATTAACTATTACATGGTAGACAATGTTAGTCTTTCAGTATTCTTCTGGTTATGTATCAGCCGGCAGGTCTAATGTACCTCTATTGCTCGCGGTTAAGTTAATTGCGAATTTCGAATATCTAATGTACATAATGAAATAGATATTTTTTGTACAAGTTACAAAAATTACATGCAAGAAAATGGACCAAGTTTTATTCAATCATTTCTTCATGTTTTCTTGGGTGAAACAAATAAAATTAATTGATTATATGAATTGAATTATTTGGAATCGATTTATTTGCCACCCACCAGCATTCCTGGGGTGGTGGGTGGGCGTGCCCCCTCCTGACTACGCCAATGCATGGCAGTAACTGTTATATTGTATTTTGGATTATTGGAATTATAATAAAATATAAATGTAGCATCTATTCAATTTGACGTCTTCTATTCAGGCTGTGTTATTACCATTGATATAAAGAATTCTGTTACAAGTGTGCTTGATGTTACAAAATGCACATGTCATTCATAGATCAACAATCTCAGGTGATGCTTCCATTGTTGGGGAGCAAAGGTTTTTTCCTTCCAAAAATAGGAATCTGACGAAAAAAAAATTGAGCGCTTCTCACGAAATTAGTTTTCATGGTATTTCAACGACGCAAACTTCACCGTCGTGATTACAAAAAGCCTTTTCTGAAAGTTCAATTATCACTCATCTAATCGGCGTTGAATTATAAAAAGAAAGACGCACGATTAACTGCCATCCTTTTAGTACTCTCACGGTCAGTTTTTTTTTTTTTATTTTTTTTTTTTTTCAATTACCAATTTCAATTACCAACATAATCCTTGATAGCCAAACGAGCTTTGATGTTTAAATTTCACGGCCGAGGGTTAAATCTCGCAAAGTTCCATAGGTCTTTTAGTATTAATTCATAAGTGATGGATTTCAGGATGCGCCTCGGACATTTCAAAATATCCTAGCCTTGTATGGATTCTCGTCGCATCTAATAATGCTTATTTTTTGTTGGTATTCGGTGAATATTGTGTAATGCAGCCCGTTTCAATTTTACTCCAAATATGAATTGTGATACTTAGAAAACTACAATGTCGGATATTCCACGACGTGTGATTACGATGAAAAAAAAAAATAATATCGATAGATATTGGACTATTCAAATTTTATTGCCAATTTAGATGAGACAAAAATTGTAATTCTCAATGAACCCTAATTGATATTTAGCTAATTTTTTGTTTGTTTGCCAAGACTTCCTGAATGACGGAAATTACTGAATACACTACGAAAAAGATCTAGCGCTGTATTAAATTAGCTTAGCAAAAGAGAAATGTGTTGCAGTCCGTCGCTTTATAAATGGGCATTAGTTTGGTATTTGTTGGAAGGTTGATGGAATTTCGGGCGTCGATTGAATTTATAAACGTGAAAAAGTTAATTTTTGTTCGTTCTGAACAGTCATTTAATCGTCGATCGATACTCTTAATAAAACGGTAACTTTTTCTTAGCTATGATAAATCTCAATAGTTGATTATTTACTTCGACAGATGCAAAAAGACTGATAGGCAGACGTTTCGAAGACGCAACTGTCCAGGCTGACATGAAGCACTGGCCGTTCAACGTAGTGAACGACGGTGGCAAGCCAAAGATCGAAGTCCAGTACAAAGGAGAATCGAAGACGTTTTTCCCGGAAGAAGTCAGTTCAATGGTTCTAGTGAAGATGAAGGAAACGGCCGAAGCTTATCTCGGTCAGAACGTTACAAACGCCGTCATCACAGTACCAGCTTACTTCAACGACTCGCAACGTCAGGCAACCAAAGATGCCGGGACCATCTCCGGCTTGAACGTATTGCGTATTATAAACGAACCTACGGCGGCCGCAATAGCTTACGGTCTCGATAAGAAGGCCGTCGGAGAACGAAACGTACTAATCTTCGATCTTGGCGGTGGTACTTTCGATGTTTCTATTCTCACGATCGAAGACGGTATCTTTGAGGTGAAATCAACCGCGGGCGATACTCATCTCGGTGGTGAAGATTTCGACAATCGTATGGTCAACCATTTCGTTCAAGAATTCAAGCGCAAATACAAGAAAGAACTGACATCGAACAAGCGCGCGCTCCGTCGTTTGAGAACGGCTTGCGAACGTGCGAAGAGAACTCTCAGCTCGTCCACCCAGGCCAGTATCGAGATTGATTCTCTCTTCGAGGGTATCGATTTCTACACGTCGATCACAAGGGCACGTTTCGAGGAACTTTGCGCTGACTTGTTCAGGGGCACCCTCGAGCCCGTCGAGAAATCTCTTCGAGATGCCAAGATGGACAAGGCACAGATCCATGATATCGTACTCGTCGGTGGATCGACCCGTATCCCCAAAATTCAGAAGCTCCTTCAAGACTTTTTCAACGGGAAAGAGTTGAACAAATCAATCAATCCCGACGAGGCCGTAGCTTACGGTGCTGCCGTGCAGGCTGCCATTCTTCACGGTGACAAATCGGAGGAGGTTCAGGATCTGTTGCTTCTCGATGTAACACCTCTGTCTCTCGGTATCGAGACCGCCGGCGGTGTCATGACCGCGCTCATCAAGCGCAACACGACCATTCCAACCAAGCAAACGCAAACGTTTACGACTTACGCCGATAACCAACCTGGTGTACTCATTCAGGTTTACGAGGGTGAACGTGCTATGACCAAGGACAACAATCTCCTTGGAAAATTCGAGCTTAGCGGTATTCCGCCAGCGCCCCGAGGAGTTCCACAGATCGAGGTCACCTTCGACATCGATGCCAACGGTATTCTCAACGTGTCCGCCGTCGACAAGTCCACGGGCAAGGAAAATAAAATAACCATCACCAACGACAAGGGACGCTTAAGCAAGGAGGATATTGAGAGAATGGTCAATGAGGCTGAGAAATATAGAAGCGAGGATGAGAAACAGAAAGAGACGATCTCCTCGAAGAACGGCCTCGAGTCTTACTGCTTCAATATGAAGAGCACTGTCGAGGACGAAAAACTCAAGGACAAGATCAGTGCTTCCGACAAGCAGGTTGTACTTGACAAGTGCAACGACATAATCAAGTGGCTCGATGCTAACCAGCTCGCTGATAAGGAGGAATACGAACACAAGCAGAAGGAGCTCGAGGCCATTTGCAATCCAATTGTCACAAAGCTATACCAGGGCGTCGGTGGCGCTCCGGGCGGATTTCCCGGTGGTATGCCAGGTGCCCCCGGCGGTGGAGCCCCAGGAGCCGGAGCACCGGGAGCCGGCGGAGCATCCGGACCAACTATCGAGGAGGTCGACTAAATCGTTCCTTCCTTACTTACGAAACGATCGATCGATCGATCGATTTGTGGTCTGTGCGAGGATACTAAATACCTTGGATGGATTGGTTTTTCAATCTTCACTCGTATTTGTTCATTTTTATTTTAACGCTACTAAGAAATAGGCAGCGCTTCGTGTGCCTAATTGTCTGATAATGTGGAGAGAGAATTGTCGCCCTTCACCGCACGAGCCGATGCCTATTTTATCGTCGAGTTCAAAGAAAAAAATGAACGGAAATTGATTTTAAAAAAAATACATTTTTTGTTTTAATTTAAAAAAAAAATACATTTTTTGTTTTAATTTTAAAAAAAAATTCCATTCAAGGTCTTTTATTTCGTGCGAACCTCACTTCAGTTGTCGAGTTTAAGCGCCGCAAACAATTGTTTCATTTTGGTAAATTGTACGGAAGCCTTTACGACCAAATAACAAAAAAAAAAAAAAAAACACGTTACAATTGATTTGCGTCAGCATATAACTTTATTGATTTTCCTACATTCATTTTTTGTCCTATAATTTCGAATTAAATGTTACCAATTCGTTGGAAAAAAATTCTCAATGGCAATGGATCTTTCTTGGGAAAATCTTCAAGTCTGATTAAATTACGATGCCCGAGACATGCTCGTTGCAAAAAGGACAGTTGATTTGTTCTTTTTCTTCCTTTTTCCTGACGGATTGGATTCCTCACGAATTTTTCCTGGAACAGATGATTTCAAGGTGGTAAACAAACTCTGGAAACATTCATAGATCATGGATCGGTAAATCTTTTTCATTCGGTCTAGTAAAACATTGATATCTGTAATAAAGTTTTTGCGGAAATGACTACCAATTTGGGGAGTGAAAGTTACTTTTTTATTCGCTTTTAACCCAAGACGGTCACACCTCATGAGAATCCCGTGGTGGTCACATGGGGTGTGTCACACCCCAAGCACTTTAGAGCGCTGTAGCATTAAGTAGAATTATTTTGGGGGCTCAACAAAAATTGAGAACATATTTCAAACGTTTATCTATTATCCTATCCAAGAACGGAAGGAAAATTTTAGTTTGAAGTGTGATTAAAAAATGCTTGAAAAAAAAATTCGCGAAAAAGCCATTTTTTTACAAAAAATGCTGTATTTTTTTTTTGTTTTTTGACATATCAACAAAATTCAAGCAGGGTCTGATTTGTGAAAGCATTCTCTTTCTGGTGAGTATAATAGTTTTTGTGGGTTTTTCGAAAAGTATATTTATTCCGCACTATGAACATGCGGGTTTCAGCGGCAAAATGATGTACAAGATGTCGATGGCCTGGGGTATGTCACACTCCATGTGACCGTCTTGGGTTAATATATTTCACACGGATTACATTTCGGCCAAGTCTACAGAGCAAGTGGTTCTTTTGTTTTGAATTGTTAGTTGCTTAAGCAAACACTTGAAAACTCCAAATTCTCTCTCTCTCTCGCACTTATGGAGATAGTTATTTTGCAAATTCTCAGTGTTTTCTTGAACGACGCATTGAAAAAGTAAGAAACAACACCTTCCACTGTGGGAACAGAAGAATGTAATCCATCTAGAAAGAAGCTTCGCCACTGGATATTCACTAGCCGTTCGTGTGATGTATAAATCAAGACAATGTAAAAGATAGGTACGTAACATGCGGTTGCGAGGGAGGTAGGTGAAAATCCGTTTCCAACTACTCTCATGAACGATTGTTATATTGAAAAGTAGGAAAACTTGCTGGACTTTTAAAAGCCAACGTTGATGGCGGTTATTTCGTTGCTTGCACGAAATGCGATCGGTCTAAGAAAAAATTTAGCAACAGGATTTTTACCGATCGGACGCGTTGCGCATTGCTTTAACCGAACAGTTGTGGCAAAACCGTGTATTGTGTAATTCCGATGGCCAATTTGATTGAATTTAAAAAAATCACTCCAATTTAGTATACAGAGCCCAATCTTCGAAAGTCAGGTATTAAAAAGTTGCGTCCTTGCCATTCCGTATTGCTGAAAAAACTTATTGTATGAAAAATTATCCGATAATTGCATACTTGAAAATAGTACCGCGATACAGGTTATTTAAAAATTGAAAACCGTTTCCTCTCATTTGGACAATTACAACGATTTAGTTTGACCAAGCTACACTATTCTGAATTAAAGTTTTTTTTCTTCTTCTGTTATTGCTGTATAGGTCACGGACCCTTTATTTTAAATATAACGTCCACTTGGATTTTAATAATTGGTATTCATCTATAATGTATACGTTAATTAGAAATCAATGGAGAGTATATATTTTTTACCTGTATCGGGCAAGTCCGTTCCAGTTATGGTTTGGGCCAAATCATAGCAGAAACTTTGATTATAAGAGGGTACAGCCGCGTAATTATCTTCGTCGAGATCGGTGCTAACGGCGTTTGAAGCAATCGATCGATTCTTCGCCGATTCTCGGGCATTAATCGATGGCCAAGTAACGCTGTCCCCACCGTCGCGGGTTATTCCGGTACTGCTCGAGATCTGCAGCATCTGCGCGAACGAAGGACCAAGCTGCTCAATCGGACTCATTATTTGCGACGAATTGCAACGGCTCATTGTTGAATTGCTATCCTCGAAGAAACCGCCACGGGAAGGACTGCTCGCCACGCTGGACGTAGCTATCGACTCTGCCGGAGATGCCACGCTCATTCTGACGCAAACGGTACAATATTGATTTGAGCATTTTTTTTGCCGCTTCCCAACATAAAAGAGAGATGGAGAGGAGCAATCGTACGGAACATTTATTTGATTACGCGTGAAAATCGATTCGATCATTTGTCGATTTGTAAAGCGACAAAATTGTAATTGGAAGAGACAGCGGCTATTGAGACGACGAGATCTCTTTTGAGAAAGAATTTTTTGACATTAGTCAACTTACCCGGAGGATTGATACTCTGGTTGCCATTGGGGAAAATGTTTGTGAGACTCTATATGAAATTTTGGCGTTGTAAATTTTCCGATTCGTTTATTCTCCTCCGTTATTATCTTTTTCTCGCGTTTTCTCTCGTCTCGTTCACGTCTACGACGTCGTCTTTCGCGATTTTCAACCTGTTCGGCAAAGTGGCCGACAACATCATCGCTTACAACAGGATAGCCTAATTCGATCTCGGCTATTTCGAACGTGCACGTCAACGGCAGATGATAGAGATAACGCATTCGTCGTCGTAGTTCTTCGGTAAAACTACCGGCTTCTTTTTCCAATATTTTACCAGATATCGTGCGGGGACAATTTTCTAAACTTCCATACTGAAGCTCCAGCATTTTGATATTCATCGCGTGTAGATACAGATGCTGTCCGTCTTCGGCTGTAACGATTTGCATTAGCGGCCTTTGAGGGGCATTTTATATCGAAGAAGCACGATAATTATTAATCGCTATGACTGTACCTTGGTAGAAGTAAAAGAATTTCGACAAAGCGCGAGGTCCGGGTGTTTCAGTGCTCGCACTCCTTTCGTTTCTAGACATATCCGCATTCTCTGAGTACATCGCGCTAGCATTTGTGTCGTGCTCTGGATCCCGTCCCGTTTCACACTTCATTTCGCGGGCTTGATCGATTACTTGCTGAGGCTCGCTTGCAACAGCATCTTCAACATCTTGCACGGCGTCCTTCTGAACAAATATTTGTGTCGGTTAATCCTGTAATGCTTCCGAATAGATATAGTTGCATACATTATAAAACACAATTCGATACGTTCTCAGATGGTTTCAAAGGTCATCGAATATCATATGGTAGAAAAAAAAAACTTGTTAAACTAATTATTTACAGACGAATAATTCATTTTTGCCGCTTATATCTCATATAATATCGGTAATCTACCTTCGTACAGGTTTTCAAGCATTAAACAAGTGCATTTGATTTCATCATTACTGAATTTACACGGTTTGGATTTTCTTCGGCATTCGGCAAGAATCTCATCTGATGTGTTTTATTCTACTGTATACAAGTAAGTCGTTGCCAATTTGCTTGTTTGTTATTCTCCTGCGTTTAAACGGTTGGACGGATCGCGACAGAACTTTGCTTATACATTTGTCTAAAATATTATATATTTTCGCTGTAATATGTCTCCAATTCAGATTTGGCAAGCTTTCTTCATTTAGGATGGATCTTTTTAAAAAATCGATGGGCCTTCTCGTGGGCTAAAGCTAGTATAATAATATGTAGTTTTCAGAAGAGCTGGCGATGCACCGTAAGAGAGCTGTAGTAGTTTATTAATCCGTAGAAATCGTTCCGTTTATTCACTCTCCTTAACAAGTTTTCCCAAAGTCGATACCTAGTTAAGGGATTAGGCTACCGTGAAAATGAAACCTCGTTCGTCGCTTCGGGTAGTAATCCAAATTGAAGAGAAAGGTCCAACATATGGTGTGGAGAAGTCGCAGATTGTGAAGGTAAACTCATGATTGCAACGATAGAACTGCTAGTAACACGTTAAACGCGTTTTTATCGAAACTATGTTTTTCAAAAAGGTATACGAGACTAATCGACATCCAATCCAAGTGTAATAGGAGTTGAGTTTTGGCCGACGTTTTTATTCTTAACCTTTTTTTTCATTAGTTATTGACAACATTGAAGTCATTTGTTGTCGAAAAATGAAAGACGACAACACGATAACAAAAAGTTCGGTCAAGTGTTGAGCAATATTGTATATTACAAAAAAAAAAAAAAAAAAAAAAAAAACTCGTTTTTTTCTTTAAATTCAGATTAACCGGTTGGTCAAAATCAAGTACACCGTTGACCCTTTCACGTTCAAAGGTCCTTCATGAGATTGTTCGTAACTATTTTGATTTTTTTTTACATGAAATTTGGCACACGACTTTGTTAATGGGCGGACAAGTACTTATTCTTTTGAACAAATTTCCAATCATCTTACTTATTCCGGCAAAATGAATTGGTTTAAATAGCCCTCATTTTCGTTTCGTCACAATAGCCTAATCCCTTGAAGCGCTTTCCCGCGCACGAAAATGGCAGCTCAGCCAATTTCACCAATATATCCTCAAGTCGGTTTGCAACATAAAATTGGAAAAGTATACGTATACAAGTTGCCTCGATAACAGCATAGGACTATCTGCAAATCGTAACTGTATGTCAATATTTGACAATACGAAACTCCGCCAATAGAGTCTAATCTCAGACAAGACCAGGCGCATTATACAGTATCGTTCGATGAAAAAGACACAATGGTGCAGAAAAATGATAATTATTTTACGCACGTTACTCTAAATATTCACAAACTGAGGAGAAAATAGTTGCACCAGATTGTGCAAGTTTTTCGTATTAGAATCATCGGAATGCGGCGGAATGGTCGGTGAATGAATCGCGCAGAGGATGGTTATTTTGCTGTTTGAAAAGCTTACCATACAGGCGGCTCGTTGCTCTCGGAGCGATAGATCTCCGAGTGCTTGTTCGATGAAACAATTCTCCGGCGAGTGTGGATCTTCGGCGAGCTCGAGCTCCAACTGCACTCGTTCGCTCTCGATAATGTCCATGATGTCGAAAATGTTAGCGAGTAACAGTTTTGAGTAAATATCGCGGGAATTGGCCTCAGAGACTGAGACAAAGGCCGAGGGTACTGCCGTCGCGGTCTCACATACTGGCATAGCGATTAAAGAACCACGTTCCCGACGCATCAGGCGTAATTTAACGTCATCACCGACATTCAGATGATTCTGCGTCACTTCGATAACCGATTTCAAATCGGTTTTCTGCACGGACTCGTAACATATCGGGCATTTGCGCCAAGCCTTGTTGGAAAGTGCCAGATAATGGAGAATACACGGCCAGCAGTAAACGTGACCGCAACGAGTCATCTTACCAGCGACCGGTGGGCACAAGCAAATGGGACATGATAAGTTGCCGGAGCTGTTGACACGCTGCGAAAAACGCGACATATATTGACGTCTTACGGGATTGGAAAAAACGTTATTTTCGCTTTTTTTCTGTCTTATTATTCTTACAATCTGTTCTATCAGTTTCCAATCGACAAGGGTGTCCGGATCGACAAGGTGCGTGCCATAATCACCACTGTTATTGACCACAAACTGACAACTAAAAAAATAATAAAAAAACAACAACAACAACAACAACAACAACAAAACGTCAATTAGACAAAACAAAGTATTTTGATAATGTCAAATATGAGTAGGAACGATCGAACAATCATACTTAGCCTGTAGAAACTGTTCCTTGTTATACTTGTGACGCTGAATCGGGGGTAACCAACGATTGTTATTGGAGGAATTGCTGTGAGGCCTTCCATAATTTCCTCCACCCAAATTGGCACTTGTGTCACGAGGCGCATAATGAAAGTTGAGCAGATGATTCAAATTCTGCTTCTTACTTCCCGGGATCATCACTGAGCCAAGCTCAGCGGCCTCTTCCTCCTCTACCTAATAATCATCATAATTTTCGATTAAAAGTTACAACGGAATAAAACATATATTTATCAAGACAGTTGATAATAGTTTTTTCCAACAGTTGCGCCAAGGTTGTTACACGCGAGATATGTCTTTTAACGTATTGCTCGCAGCATTGAGTATAACGATTGCATAGCTTATAGAATTTTTAACTAGCTTTCTCTAATTTTGTTGTCCATTTTGAGTAAATGATTCCAAATCGTCTTTCGATAGAAAAATATAAATATCTATTTATAATATAAAATATGAAATTTCGTACGCAGCTTCGTTAATTAGGATAACAAAGATTAATGTTGAAACAAATGTTTTAATAATCTGAATTATTTCTTCGCAACGAATGTTTCTGGTAACCCTGATGTTTGTATCGTCACAAAGCCCTTGAAAGTAAGTAAAAAGGTGCTTTAAAAAACAAGCTTTAAGCAGACTGATGTTCTTAAAAAAATGTAAGAGGACTATATATCGTAACGGCGGATGCTATTTTTTGTAATTTTTTCTTTCGTTTCGATAAACAGCCACCTTGGTATCCTCCTTTGCACCGCCATGATATTGTCCTTTAGGTTTTGGTCTCTTATCAAAAGTTCTCGCTTTCTGCACGTTCGACTTTCTGGATTGTTGTTCATTCTTAGCACATCCAGCTGTCCCCGACGATTCGCGTCTGCGCCAAGTTTTCGGAAAGACTTTACCGCCATTGACGACATCTGTCGAAAGAAGAATGAAAAAGACACTCGGGGTTAACGACAAGTTGCGATATAAGCGCAGAGCGAAGGAAGATAAAGGCGAACCTAGATTTTTCTTCGAGTCACCACCAGGTGCAGCCCCCTTGCTCGACGACTGAGTGTATCTCGTTTTTTTGTCCATAGCAGGTTGTAAGAATAACTGCCAAGCTGACGTTCGCGACAGAGATTATATCTCCTCCGTATGGAGAAACAATTAGCTGCTGCAGACCCTTCATTTTCTTCAATAAGCCATGTTCGTCGGTTTCAAAGTTTTTAGATCCTGACAAGAGATCTATCGCATGTCCTTCAGTGTGAGAAGGTTAATAAGAGGCAAGGGAAAGGGGGAGAATGGCGAGGGTAGGTTTGTTTTTGAAGCGCACTGCGAGGAACACTCGAGCTAGGGAGAGGGTATAGCTCTCCCTGTCGCCGCTCACCGACGAAATTTCGCTCCCGAAACGACACCAGAATACTACTCGCGATCTAGTCGCTGTTATGGCGACGTAATTAATGAATCTTGCCACTTCCGCTTTGCCGTCTACACTTACACCGAAAGTCAAAGGAGACACTTTTCTTTTGTCATTATCAAGTCAGTGAAAATATATCGTATTCTTGTTTTTATTGAAATTAAGCACACCTTTTCATATGCTTTATACATACGTATTTATACATATATCATATGTTTTATACAAATTGTTGCGATTCATTGAGTTGCATGTAACTTGGTTGTGTCGCGCTCAAGAGCGATGTTTCAACGATCGTGAATATAGGGTCAGCTGTTTCTGTCAAGCGAGCACCGCGACCACGGCCTCTATTATGCGCATCTACGATGTGACACAGTTATTAATACTTATATATTAGACTTTGGATCGTAACGCCCCGCGTTATTTGGTTCTCGAAGCCGTGCGCGAGCACCAATCACTCTGTGTATAGCAGGCTGCTTTCTTTCGTCATTCTTTAATAATCGGAATACGATTTTCATCAAAAGTACGTCTCCAATGTAGTATTGGGTCCCTTGAGAATCGTTTATCAGCGAATAACAATTTCATACGAATAAACAATTGGTATTGAAATCCCGAGCACGGAATTGCCCGGAATGGTCGTGCCCCGTTTACCTCGTTCTTTGATCTTGCGTTGTGATGAAAGTTGTCAAACGTCACAGGGAGTGTCACATCAAACACGCGAATGAACAACTTTTTTTTTTTATTTCCACCTTATACCGCTCCATAGTATTATATTCAATGTTATATTTATTCACGAAGAAGAGAGAAACTTCTGGGAGAATTTGTTCAAGCGCCAGAAGCGTGTCGTGCTCAATGCTGTGTCACGTAATTGCTATTTTCCGACAGAACAATTGCCCTACGGTAAAAACATATATTTAGGTTAGTTTGAGAATTTTAGGAAACTATACGAACATATATATGTGTGTGTGTGCGTGTGTGTGTGTGTGTGTGTGTGTGCGCGCGCGCGCGCGCGCGTGTGTGTGTGTGTGTGTAGATGAAATATAAACCAAGAGACTACTCGCTTACAGACTTCTCGATTGAGCGCTGTCCGAGATGACGGGCTTGGTAACAATATGTATGATTTGCCTCATTGTCTATTGCACCTTCACATGGTAAGAATTCTTCGCAATATTTTCATTACTTCAGAATTTGGCAGTTGTTGTAACTGATGCTACTTTGATCGCAGGATCATGCCGAGAGGACTGGCATGGCTGGTGAAAAGACATTACAGGATCCATCTGAGAGTAGGGCATATATCGCTACCCTATTTTATATTGCGCGACGTTGTTGTTTCCAAAAATGGATTTACCATCGTAAGTAGCAAAGAGCATTCAAACTGTACACTGTCTATGCGTCTTGTAAAAAAATGACCTTCTTTATTAGCAAGTGGAAAAGATAACTCTTCGCAGTAGTCTATTCAGTAGCGAGGTTGCAAAGCTCCTCGAAGTTGTCATGCACGACGTAAGAATCAACAAGGACGTACCTGTTGGCCCTCATTGCAAAACTGTAGACTCTAAAAAATCTTACGACTTCAGGAACAGAAAAATCCCCACAATCATCATTACGTTCGTTCAGGTACTGTATTACTTAAGAGGATCGCTTACCGTCATAACTAAAAAAACAGGCTTATTTAAGAAAATCCATTTTCAACAAATAAGTGCGATGATTGAAGAATCGCTTGGACATTTCTCTCTATGTACATTAATGAGGTTGTCTTCAAAATTTCATCGAAGAATATTAATAACTAAAGAAGTTATGAACAATCCCGTGAAGGGCCTTTCAAGGTGAGAGGCTCAACGGTGTACTCGATTATGGCCATCCGCTTTATTCGAAACAAACAAAACGAGTTTTAAAAAAAATAGATACTATTGGCTAACACTCCTGCCAGAATCAAACCTCCAACAAAAAGAAAAACATTGGTCGACAAGAAAAATCTATTACACGGAATAAGTGTGGCAAATTTCTAGTTAATCCTAGCCAATAGTTGTGTACACCATTTTGAAAAACATAGTTTCAAGAAGAACGCGTTTAAAGTTTTACTTTAAACGCGTTTACTAGTTCTTTACTAGTTCTACCGTTGTAATTATAAGTTTATAATTAATCCCATGTCGATGGCCCCTCCAAATACATAATTACTTTGAAGAGATCCGTACACTGTTTATGCGTCCAAAAAGCAGTGGATCCAGAATAAATACTCACCATTCTAGCTTAAAAAAATAGAAGTTACATCGTTTGAACATATTAAAGTTTCGATTGCATTTGTACTACCCAGGTATCATTATCAGCTTGCAAAGTCAGATTAGCTTCTGGTATTTGTGCGCCAATTGACTGGCGTTAATGCGGCACGAGACACACGGGGAATCCGAATGCTCGCTAAACATAGTTTTGATGTGCCACAGTAGTACGTCTCGACAGATCTAAATTGATACTTTTTCGTCTATCGATATCACTGAACTTATAGGCGCACCATTTTGTCGCAGATAGTTGAGAAATCCAAAAGAATGCACTGCAACCTCCTCTTCCTCTATTGATACAATGCTGAAATGGATCTACTTTAGTAATGTGATTTGCATTGAACTCATTGATACAGTCTGGTAGGAACCTGTGTCTGCACAATTGTCGTATGCACCGGTGGATGCTGCGCTTGAAGCAGTATTAAATTTTATTCGAAATATTTTTTTCACACAACGCATAGTTTGAAAAGTATTCACATGAAAAGATTAGCATGGTGTTGTTTTTGTTTGGGTTTGTTTGTGTTGTTTGGTATACGTGCAGGTTAGAGAAGATCCGGAAAATTGTTCAACAAAAACTTTCCTACAAATTTTTATCAAATAATTATGGACATTTCGATGCTACCGAAATCGCATATTTGTTATATCAAACCTCACAACAATGAAGTATAAAAATACCATTTTCAGCAACAAAACTACTCATATCATCTATGCATATTCATACTAATTTAATGGTAACAGACAGTAACTTTGCAACATACAATAGCTTTATTATTGAAGTGGTAGAATAATCGGTAGACCATTTATCATAGGCTAGAAGAATAACACGAGTATTAATTTAAAAAATGGTAGCTCAATCACACTTGTTAAAGATTTAAGATGCGAATGAATGTCATTGATGATTTACTATATATGAATTCTTTTATTACATTGGAAAAATTGAGGCCGTCCTGTGTCAATAAATCACTTTTTGTATAATTGAAACAATTTATTTGCGAAACAATAATTCGAGGTTCAACGTAATTTGTTTTCCATTAAGTACGCTTTTTTTTTTAATCATGCTGGCTGAAAATGCTACTTAAGATAATTCGAACGCTTATCTTTTGCCATATCTCATTTGGTACAATACGTTCGAGGATACGAACTTGCAAATAAAATTGATTAAGGGGCTATACTAGTGTGAACGCTGAAAAATTGGATTTCCTGTACAATGACGTCGGATTTTCGAAAAATATCGAAATCTAACAAAATCGCGTAGTTATGCAAAAAAAACGTATGTTTTCTTGCCTATGAAATGGTCATTTTTTTTCAATGCTGCGTCGTCAATTTTCATCCAATCACAAATATCCTACGTCATTGTAGAGTAAATATATTCAAGAGTACTCAGTTCAAATTTCAAGTCAATCGGATATTTTCTCTTTGAGTTACAATGTCAGCAAATTTGGCAAAACTCATTTAGAGAAAAACGCGTTTAAAGATAAGGTGATAGAGATACGGCCTTGAAATTTTTACAGGATATTCTTCAAAGTATAAACTGTCGAAAAAGGCAAAGAAAAAATCGATTTTTTGAAAGTGTCACGCTGGTATAGTCCCTTAACGGGTTACACCTAGCTCGTGGCCGGCAAAAAGAGCTATTTTCGTAATTTTTTTTCGGGCAAAATGTGTGCAGATTTTCAAATTTTGTTTCCATTTGTACACAAAAAAGTTTTAAGGAGGAGTTTAGTTTTAAGGACCTTTTGAAATGCTTGTATTGAAGTATATTTATAAATGTGGTAGATACAATGGTTTTTGTAGGCCGCCGTTTGAGAAACGTCCTTGGCAGTTACCAGTGCTGCTCGGAATGAAATCATCCGAAATAGTAGAATCAAACGCATTTAGTTTTCCAATGATATTATCTAGTGTTTGGACGAAGGATTTGATAAAATATTCATTTGAAAAAAAATGGCCACAGCCTAAAGTGACAATATCGATTTTCGGCGAAAGTCCGCTCTATTTTCCTTGATAAAACAAATGCATATGCATCGGAAAAGAACCTTGGTTCGGGCACTGCTTTTTGACATGTAAAAGAAGCTTGTAAAATTTGAAGTCGAACCGTCAAATGATTATTGAGATATCATGGTCACTGATTTTGAAAAAGTCATTTGGAACAAAACGCGTTGAAAGTTCGCCGGTGCGGGGAATCTACCCATTAAGAGGGAATGATACTTCATCGCAGTCGGTATGGTAGAACAATTATAGATTCCCAAAAATCGCGAAAACGGCTCTTCAGATCCTGTCGAAACTTTTCCAAACGACGTCAAATAGATAGACGAACAGCTGTCTTCCCCTCAAATTTTCTGAATTTGAGAAAAAAAAACTAGATTTGCTTATGATAAGCCAATCTACATTTTTTTTCTCAAATTCAGAAAATTTGAGGGGAAGACAGCTGTTCGGCTATCCATTTGACGTCATTTGGCAAAGTTTCGACGGAATCTGAAGAGCCGTTTCAGAGATTTTTGGGTATCTATAATTGTTCTACCATACCGACCGCGATGAGGTGTCATTCCCTCGTAAAGACCACAATTCACGCAATTTTGAACGGACCGACTTGAAATTTTCAGAGTATATTTTTGAAACGTTATGACAAATGCTTTGAGAATTCGGCGAAAACCACAAATCGATATTTTTGGATTGGTTAAAATTAAACTCGTTTGGGACGAGAGTTACCATTTGTATGCGCTACATTTAATCAAGTTTTAGGCACTACACCCATCAAGGTTACATCGACCTAAACTTTGTTTTTTTTTACGAAACATGAAACATTTTATTGAAAATAGCTACATCGAAATTTTTAATTGCGGATAAGGCGCAAGTAAGAGTTATCCCTTGGTCTTAGAAATGTTCGATTGCGGATAAGAGCAAGCGAGCGTTGTCCCTTGGTCCTAGATTAATGTCCGGGCTAAATAATCCTCGATAATTATATTTAAAAAAATGTTGACAGTTTATGGCTGTACACGTGGAGAATTTGAGTCTTTTGGCTTTGGGTAATGGCTGGTTAGCCAATGGAAGTGCGGAGAGTCTTAGTCTGGATGGCAGTGTCGTTCACGGAGCTCGAACACTTCTGGCGTCTGCGGCAGTGACGGGAGGTGCGATGAAATTATTGCGACACGCATCTGATGCATGTCTTTCGCAATTGAGCTTCGCCGGGACGATTGAAGCAACTCTAAAGGCACAGGGCGAGCTTACAGTGGAGGTAGACCAGCGCTCGGCATTTTACACAATCGCTTAAATCTTTGTTTTCCTTTACATTTTAATCCCTTACCGAGATACGACGAGATACGAGTTTCTCAAAAATATTCGAATGCAGTAGGCGACGGGATTGATGTTGCAGTCGTAAGAATTGAAAGATAGGGTAAAGCGGATCTTCTGTCCCTTAAAACGGTATTTAGCCGGAAGAATCAAAAGCCGGGCTTTGATTTATAGAAATTGTATATCGGAGTGACACAGACAGACGGTTCTGGAGGAGCTGGTCTCCTTCAGTTCCTCAGGGACAGAAAATCGTTCAAACCCGGAACAGTACAGCCTTACGACCCTGCACCGCCGAGCCCACAAACCGGTGATTTATTGGCTAGGTTAGCCCCGATTTTGCCTAAGGTAAGAGTCCCACCGCGTATTAACGTTCTTCCCCATTTTGCCGTCTACTCGGTTTTTTTCATCGATCGCTGACAACAGTCTCCAAACGATAGAAAATAAAGCCTTCGAGGATTATTCTATTTGCCAATATCCTTTCAGAAACTTACATTGAAGATGGGCAGTTCGTCAGTAATAGCCGGACGGGAGGAAGGAACGATCGTCGGCCTCGAAAGCATGATGAAGAATCTCGAGATCGACGCTACTTTTCAGCCTGAAGGACCTCACGTTCATCTAGCTGTTAATCTAGAAGGGCTTACCGTCCGTGGCAAACATCCTGTTTTATCTCTGAGATCCTTGTCTGTCGAATCGAGAGTACGATAAATACAACATAATTGTGCACGTTTTTCGGAACCAACAGTGGCATATTTACAATGTGCGTCTGTTCAGATGAAGGTCGACGTTATACGCGTTCAGAGCCAACTGAACAGTCTCTACATGACCTACGATCCCCGTGATTGGGAAACGATAATTTCAAATGCTGCACAAGACATTCCGACGCCTGACGTCCACATTGCCTCTACAGCTAAATTTCCGTGGCCCGAGATTCAAGCTACGACGGAATTGCACGATGGTTCGCTAATCGTCAGGCTTCCCGATGTTCCGGATGCTTGTTGCAGCGTTGCTCATGTTCGCCTTTCTCTTGACAGACTCGCAGGTAAAGATCTTGGAGTTAGTAATAAGTGAAAAACGATCAGGTCAATCGATCGGAATTTATTCGTAGCATTAAATGTCTGAAGAATTACATTTTCACATTAAATCAATCACCTTCAAATTTGAAGTGCAAAGTGCATTGCTAGAAAGTGGGGAAAAAGGGACCGAATTGCAACTAACAAGGAACATCGCTTAAGCCTCCGATTTTCTTGAAACTCATATTATTATAAAGCATTGAAAACTATAAGACACGTTTTCTTTAGTCTGTGGAAAAGCGTTTTCAAGGGAGGGGGAGCGACCTCAATTTCGCTTTTTTTTTTTTTTTTCAATTATTCTATAGTGCATTTTTCCTCGCTTTACATTAGAAGAATTTTGGATTTTGTTTCATTCAGATCGGTGGACTGTTTGTGGGTGAAACTTCAAAACCACCCCTCGACTCGCCTTCTTTGAGGGGTGGTTTCCCTCCGTAAAACCGTTTCTCCGAAGATAAGAAAAAATATACGTTTGACAAATAGTTTCCAATGCTTTATCATGTATGTGAGTTTCAACAAAATCGACGGCGGACACTCAAGTGATGCTCCTTGTAAGTTCTCTTTATCTAAGTTTAACAAATTGCGAGGAAGTTATACGTGAATTCTGGGTTATGCCTTATTAAAAAAAAGTTGCCCAGTATAATCTCAATAGTGTTTAGAAGTGTGATGTTGCGAGAGAAAGGATATTGAATGAAAATAAGCCAATTTTCCCTTTTGGAAGGTAATTGAAGAGGAGATTTTGGCTTTTCGCGAAAGTCAGTGACACTGGATTTTATTTGCAGATAATACGGCCGTGAAACACCAGTGGAACACGAAAATAATGATTGGTTCGTTGCGATGTGCTCTTAGTGATGCGGAACCGGGTATTCCCGAGGCTGCTCATAATTGGGGAAATCCTCTCTCCATCGGTGTTCTCGTAGCGACAACTGGCCCCAACGCAGTGGGAATTGTTCTCGATGTCTTGAGAACTGAGTGGAGCTTGGAGTTTGCAAGGTTTCTGCAGCAAGGCTTCAAGTAAGAAATTGGCAGTATTCCTTCGTTACGATTTAAGCAATACATCGCAATTGAACAAATATAATATAGGTTTGGAACGAGAAATGAATAATTTGCAGATACTACAACGAGCACAAACAAGTACCATCGGGAGAAATGACAAAAAAGAAACGGAACGTAGACGCTCTTCAGTTGAACCTCAAAGTTTCCAATTGCAATTTGTTCTTTATAGGCGAGAATGAATGTGAGTTTTGCTCTCCGAACTCCTCATCATTTTATTTATTTAGTAAAATAATGGTTTCTATTTTTCACGGTGGTTTTTCAGTGTCCATGATGTTAAGACTGGACTCGGCGACACTGGAGCACAGCTCGAAACGATTCGTTGGTGTTTCCGAGGGTGTATGCGCTATAACGTTGACCAAGAATGAGCCAATAATTTGCGAGCACGCGCATTCGCTGAAACAACCTTTTCTCGCAATTAGAAAATGCAAAGGTGCCATAACGGCGGAAGCAATAAACGTGAGTCTCGACGGTACGAGCATAACCTGGAGTCCGAATCTTCATCTTCGGTTGTTGCACCTTTGGCGCGAATCCTCGGACTTTCGTTCGAGTTTTGGGAGTGTTGAGACTACCGAAACGAAAGCATCGAGAACGAAACGATCCCTCAATCTTTTGGCAACGGGTGGTATAGCACTTACAATAGATATCTCGCCGCGGCATTACCTCGAACTGTCGTCAGATCAACTGCACTGTTCGAACGGTGAATGGACACTTAACTTTTTACGAATGATTCTCGACATGACGGAAATAATAACAATTGAGGGCTTTGAGCTGGTACGGCTGCGCGACAGCGAAGAGGTTAGAGTTGAGAGGCAAAACAACGAGGGTTTCGAGCTTGACTGGAATGATACATGGGCGTGCAATATCGAATCGGCAAAGGCTTGTTTTCCGTACGAGCATCAATTTACCGAAGCCATACAAAACGAACTTTTTAGTATTAAAAAATGGTTGATGGAAATTCACTCTTCCGGTGTACCGAGGGTCGAACGGGTGCCCAGTGATCTCGTTATAAAGGTATGGCATCGTGAAATTATCCACAAATATTAGAGCGCGTGCCAAGCTCAAAAATAAATATGATATGGAAAACCTCATACGCTTGTCCAAATATTAGTACCACGTTGAAAAGCAAGCACGTCGGTTCGTACCTTTTAAAGGGTTTGCATAAGCTTGGGGTTCTGAAAAAACAGGTTCTTTTTCAATATTTTTTCTGAGAGGATTGGGCTGACGAGGACGGGATCTTACATACAATTAATATATCGTCTTGCCAAGTTAGAGTTTGTTACTTATTGACAAATATTAATAAACAATGAAGTTATTATCTTTTAAACGAAGTGCCGTCGTTGTAGTACGGCCAATCGGTGTAGGTGGCTCTGGCAACTAGGGTCATCTAAAATGAAACATAACAAAAATGTACTTTTAGTATGATAATAAAACTTTCGTATGGCCGAATATTTTTTTATATTTCCAAAATTATCACAGTGGTAATCTGTAGGAAATCGTCCGATTTTTTTACCGAAAAAACAATTCGGGTGAATAAACTTTGATATACGGCTACACCGTTCCATAAAACCGTTTCGAGAAAAGCTCAAAAGAAAAAAGGATTGCAAAATCTCCATTTCCCATGTACATTTTCGTATAAATGTAGCTGTCTCTTTAATAGCATTGTTATTTTTTTTATGTTTTTCGGTAAGGGGAATACGAATATGAAAGTTATTTTCTCATAAACGTTTTAAAAAGCAATTTTTTTTACAAACGTGGTAATTGTTTAAATGACAATTGTGGCGAAATGATGCATTTTCGAGCAAAAAGTAGCGCATGAGAAATGTTACTTCATGAATTAGCAACAAAAAAAGATTTAGTAATTTTTTTTGCAAAGTCTGTTATTAATGGAGGTATAGTTCTAAAGTGACCGCCCGCGAAGAACGGTTACAACCGTACCTCGCATCGCAGCGGGGCGGTTCACAGTAGTGCAGTGCCGAGCGATCTCGCTCTCCACGAAAAATCTTCATAATTTAGTCAACTTTTGGAATTTTTGCAAAATATTTGTTGCGAATAATAGCTAAGCCTAGCCTATTATATGCAATAAAAGCCTAGCCTAAAATATGCAATAAAAAGAATCGCGTGTTCAAAACTTCAAGACTGTGCAGGGTCCTTAATGGCACTTTACCTTACAGCTTTTTAATAAGACAAATTTTTATAGCGATCGTTTTTTTGTTTTTTTTTTGTTTTCAGATAAAAGAATGGATCTTCGAAGTGAGCGACGATCCTTTCGAGGTACGTTTGCGCGATAACTATGAACTTCTCGAGGATGAGTACAAGGAATCGTTGAAACGTCAAGCAATGCTGGACGCCAAGGTACAAGAACTTTGTCGCGCACATTTGCTTCTGCCACAGGGCAAGGTAGAGGAGCTTTACGCGAGTTTAAACAAAAAAAATGCGGAGATTTATGTTCAACGATGGAGACAAATGCAACGAGCAGGTCCCGGTCGGACCCGTCTTTTTGCTTGGACAATGCAGGATCTGGAGATAATCGCGCTTGCCGATCCGACGATACACGGCACCGAGAGAGCGACGAAGGCTCTTGTCGAGATGGACAGTGAAACGCCATGGCCCGAGGACGATCTTGAGTTCAGTACTCTTTGGGTACGTGGAATATCCGTCAAATGCGCCGAATGGAAGTTACAATTGCGCGATTTTCCACAACCTCTTCTGCTGGTCGAGGCTCTGAGTATATGGGGTCGTTTGGCCGGTGCCGAAGCACTGGCTCATTCGCGTGCTCGCCGAACTGTAAGAATTGAGGTTGGATATCCGTGGGACGATATTTTTGTTGAGCGGGGTATGACCTCGCTCAAGTATTATCACGATCTCAATTGGGACATTGACAAATTCCGTTATGCCTTCGGGCCATGCTGGGAGCCCGTAATAGCGCAGTGCAATCTCAGCTTCGAAAAGATACTACACCCGTCTCGCGATCCGAGTCCGCCTTTACCGTTCTGGGACAAAATGAGACTGGCTCTCCACGGCAGATTGACATTGTGCGTTAAACAGTTGACGGTGCTATTTCACGCCTCTCTGGATCCTTACAATACTACCGAAGAGATGGAAGTCACGTGGTCGAGTCTCGAGCTCGACTGGACTCTCGGGAGAATAATAATCAAGGGTGATCTCGACGTGTACGTTAGAACGGCGAGTAAATACGACGACTGTCGTTTGTTGCACTTGCCAAATGTCAGATTGTCACTGAAACTGGCTTGGGTCTGCCTGGGAGATCCTCGTGATCATCACGCAGCGATACCGTGCGCTCCGGATCGTTTGCCCGAGTATTCGAGCAATCAGGAGCACGATTCGTTTCGTGCGTTTAGATCGCAAAATCTCAACGTTAGCCTCTCGCTCGAGACGAAACCCATTGAGACAGGTTCGCCCAACGTAACGAGTGCGCCAACCGCCGTTTTGTACGGTAGCACACTCAGGTGGTTCGAGAATCTCAAATTTATTCTTTCCGGAGCGACACGACCGACGCGTAAGGGCCCCCTGTTCAGGAACGTACGACCGCGCAAAAAACAGCTCAGCAGACATTATCGCAAAGTACGTCTCACGCTCGCTTTCCATCGGTTTCATGTGAGCTACTGGATGTCTTTTGCGATGCAGCGCGGATTCGAGGTCACGGGTGGACGCGTCGTTTGCAGCTCTGAACACAATCTATCGCTACATCCCATTGACGATGGTCTCATACATCGACCGCGTGCGGAATGGTCAGTTGTTTATATGAATTGCGAGCTCAGTGACGCCGAGATATGGCTAAAAAGCGCTCTTCAGGAGGAAGAGGAGAGTGCCTCGTTGCGACAACCCGTCGAGAAATGTTACTGTCTCAGTGTGTCGCGCGTGAGTTATGGTCGCGAGGCCCTCGTCACCGGGGTTAGTGGTGACACGGCCACGCATCGTTTGGTAGTTCACGATCTGAAGGGTGCTTGGACGAAAACGAACAGAGATGTGGCGTTCGCGCTCTTCGATTCGTTTATCAAGACTCAGCAGCTCAAGAAGAATCTTTCGACCGCTGCACTGAAAGGTTTCCACCGAGAGAACAGCGTTACACCGCAGAAAAATCGGACGAGGCCTGTCGAGGCTGCACCGGGTAATTCGTCCGCTACGACTCAGGTTGCACAGTCGATAGCGACAAAAATCTTGACGCATCAGGGTGCAGCAGCTGATATGTTGCAAAGATTAATCGCCGAAGCGACGAACAAACCTGTCGCTTTCAGTGATGATCTCTCGGTTCAGACTCGGGGACAGCAGTTGCGGGGTCTCGTTGCTTGCCATCAGGATGACGTGCTTCATAAAAATTGGTTAAGTAAGTACAACAATTTGAAGAAACGACTTATGGTTCATTTGCTCCGTCAGGGTCTATAAATTCAATTTTTTTACCTTTCATCAGTTGTTTTGGTCAACAGCCAAGTACTTCTGAAAGGCATAGAAACACGTGGATACGTAATTCTTTCGGCGGCGAAAGCAGAAATTTTGCAGCGAGTTCACCGGCCGGTATGGCGCGAGAGAACTCCCGTTTCGAAGACAACTTGGGTCGGTTCACTCGAGTGCATGCAGTATTATGCAACTGTTAGCGCTAACATTGAAGAGAATATTGACGACAATATTATGTGGCTCACTCTGGACAATATTCAGGTAAATATATAAATTGTGGTCTATGGTTTGAAAGATCATAATCCTACTCTTTCAGATAGATATAAGCCAATTCTCTACGTAGCACCTATCCTCGAAACTTGTTCCGTCTCGAACTTTTGATGTTTTGTGACAATACGAGTGGGGACTCGTATTGTAGACTCTGACTATAGGGGGACTATAGTGGGGACTCTGAATATAGGGGTATCGTCAGATAGAAGTAGGATGTGATGACCGCGAGAATGTTTGCATTGTGACGCAAGTATCTCTCTAACTCACAGTGTTCCAAAAACCAGACTCTTGGTCATTTTGAAAATGGATCGAATTTTCTGACCCTATCTGTTCATGGTATTGCGGGCTTCGACCAGTTCGGCATTTCAATCGAGTCCGCGCAAAAACTGGCAAGGTCCATTATACTTCTGTTTCGAGTTCAGAGTTGCAGGTTTTGCGACATTCGTTACCCCTCAGTTGAGTCGGCGGACTTGTGTGGAAAAGAATCGTCAACGATGTAAATTGACAACAGGTATAAGCCGACTTCGATCACGTCCTAACATAACGAGTTGTACGTTATCGTCGATTGTGGTTGAATGATTACTTAACTTTTTAAAACATTTTTATCGTGGAAGATTATTTGGCACTATTGAGAAATCGTATTGTCGAATTATTGAGGACAATTTTAATCCTCTCTCAGAGATATCGCACTATCTGTTAAGTTAACAACGATCATTCTAGATTTGATGTTACCCAAAAACATCACCCAACCGCACTTTTTCATCGTATATACTAATTGGCGACCGAAATACACGAAAAGATATTTATCTACCATGATAATGGAAGCGTGCGATTCTATTGTAGTCTTTACGTGACATGATCTAGGAACGGCCTTCCTGGGTTGCCAGCGGATTTCAAGGGTATTTTTTTAAGTGAACATTTTCAGGAGCCACATTAACTGCAAGATGACGAGTTCGTAATCCCTGTGCCCAGATTCCAATTGATGACCCAAAAAGCCAAGGGTGCCAAGTTTTATTTCGTTCATCGTTCCTCACATCAAAAAGCCATTGACATGACACAGATCTAAGTGATCGATAAGTGAAGGAGTATTCATTTAAATAACCATTGTTTCAAGTTTCCAACGTTCGGCCGCCCTGAAATGTTATAAGCAGATATCACGATTCATTGTACGCTGTACCAGTTTTAATGAATATTGAAAAATGTGTTTGAACATGGTAACGACTTAAAAAATTGACGAGATTTTTTTTCGACGATCCGTGATCGTCAAATTCGAAAGACATCATGTTCGTTTGTCTCCATGGCATTGGGGAGAAGGGGAAACTAGTCAATATCATGTCAGCCCAATTCTTTACATTGGTGGCGAAATTTATATTGTGAGGATTGTTCTGCGAGAAAAAAACGCAAATTAGGCGATCGAAAGCTTCAATCATTCATCTATGCCAGTAGTACTGTCACATCCGGAGGGGATGAGGTCATAAAATTTCGTTTCTCTTTTTGTTGCCTACGCCTAGCGCAATAGCATGCGATGAGGGTAAAAAGGGCTAGTGCGTGGGAAGGAATAAAATTAAGGAATTGACGCGAGGTTTCGGTACTGAGGAATAATTCGACGGATTGGTGTAAACGTGACTCTCGATTCATTACAAATTAGCGGTCAGATTAAAGTAATTAACTGGTAAAGACAGAAGCAATACGGGTGATACGGAAAAATAAAAGTATTATACCGTTCGCTTACATCTGTTGAGCGTGTGTGCGCTCGCTCATAAGATTACGCGGGGAGTCTGGTCCAGCCGAAGTTGTTTTTCAACGCGTTTTTTCAAAGATGAAATGTACTTTCTTTCACGAAACTTTTCTTACATGTAAAGGTACACTTGAATAAGAAAAACACTATTGTAAATTGGATTTGAACACTATATAAAGATATAGTGGCTGCAAGCGGACGGTACGAGCAAATCGGCTGAAATCCTGGGGTCCTTGGGAATTATCTGAAACATGGAATTAAAAAAAAATTCGTTACAGTATAAACGTAGAATGCGCACGAAGCAAAGTTTGCAAAAAAAATTGTCGATCGCGATAATGGCGGATATAGAAAGAAAATGGATGAAAAAAATCGGCGTTAATTTTGCAATAACTTTGTCCTATAATAATAATTTTTTACAAGTCGAGGTTCAGCCGCATATAAATTCAATTTTCTTTTATTTAAACTCTGAATGAAGTGAATCGGATGAAAATTCGGTGAGCTACGATTCCAACCATCTTGAAAAACGCGTTTAAAGTTTCCGCTTGTAAAAAAGCATACGTTTTTAAATACTTACAATCGAAATTTGACAGCAATCAGTTTGTGTTTGACTTTTCAGATCAAAAACTTACCTTTAGCTGTAAGAGAATATATACGTCGCTGGAAATTATTTCTTATCCGCTCCTATTTGCATGTACTTGTATTCTAAAAGATTCGTCCTCAGAACGAGGCACGGTTTTTTATCAGTAAATACGGGTCTGGTATTTATCCGTTTGGATCGAATTTTTCTGATACGGGTAACTAAGGGTGGGATCCATTCAATCCTTTGCGATACGGATTCTCGACTTCAACAATAATCCTTTGTTATATGGGAATGTATGTGTATCTGCAAATTATTTTTTATCCGTACCTATCGGAATGTACTAATATTATAAATGTTTCACCCTCAAGAGGAGGCGTCGGTGTTCATCAGTAAATACGGGCTAATCATTTGACTGTGTAAATCGGTTTTTTCCTATGCAGATAACTCAGAGTGAGGATTCATTAAATCGGTTGCTATATGGATTTTCAATATAATGATTATCTTTTGTCTTATGAGAACATATTGGTATTAGCCAATTAGTTTGTATGTGCACTCATCGGTATGTACTCGTATTATAAAATATTTCGGATCTTTTCGAAACGGATGAGGTAATCTTGGCGAGGGCCCGACGCAATGCAGGGAATGCTCGGTCACATTTCTGCACGGCAGGCCGTAAAAGCGAGGAAAACGGGCTAGTTTAATATGGAATTATACACTAGGCCAAAGAATTAAAGGATACTGAAAAAGTCCGCCAATTTTAGGGTCATTTTCAAATAGCTGTAACTCCTCGAAAAATGGTCGTACAGCAAAATTAAAAAAAAACAAATTGAGGTGTGATTCGCTAGTTTTGAGATCTTGAGCACGAAAATTTTTCGCATCAGCCATTTTTGAGTAGCGATCAAAAAACCAAGGTTAAACAAATTTTCAACATTTTTGCTCATTTTTCACAGTCTGCACGGACTTTAATAATTTTTTTTTGAATGACCGGATTAAAATCATCGTCTAGCTGGGTTCTTCCCCTTTAATTTGAGCGGTGGGAGAGCTCTGTACGATTTTTTCTCGCTGAGTTATCGATGTTCAAGGCAAAAATGACACTTTTGACTTTGATGACTGATTACTCGGAGACTAATGGTCGCACAGAAAAAAACCAGAGGGTTTTGGAAACTGAAGTATTCTCTATAAGATGTTTTTATCATTTTTTTATCAACATTTTTTCAAGCGGGAAAATGGATTATAAAAAAACGTGAAAATGGCATATAATATTATTTTAACTAAGGATTATTTTTCCAATATTGAAAAGATAACAAAAAAAAACCGGTTTTTTTATGACCTTAAAGTATCCTAAAAAAGCCCTCAAAAGTTTAAACCCCTGCGATTTTTTTTTCATTGTGTTCCGAATGATCGAAATTGTGGTTTTTGCCAAAAATCGATCAAAGGCTAAATCTACCACCTTTTATTCGTCTTTTGAGAATTACAATTTTTTTTTTGGCACTGATCTGAATTTCCGGTCGTAAAAAATGTTGATTGTTGAACAACGGGAACAAATTTTTGTTTAATGAAAAAAAATTGATTACATTTTTTTTGACGAAAAAAACGAATTAAAAAAAAATCGAAAAAAATTGTTAGATTTTTTTTATCCGTGAACGTTTTTCATGATACGCCCACCATATTGGCAACTTGCTGGTGCGTATAACGACCCTCACGCAAAAGCGTGACCACACTCGCATTTTCGACTGTAGACAAATGTCGCCTCATTAAGATTTTTTTTTTCAATTACCAAAAGTCTCGACTTTTGTATGACCTTGAAAAAAGAAACTTTTTTTTCCTCAAACAAAGCTCATACCATAAGGTGAACGCTGAACAAAATTAAGCAAGAGTTAAAAACTTGCAGCCGAAAAAACGGTGATTGATAGAAGGGAATACGGGTTTGCTACTAAACATTAAATCAATATTAAAAAAAGGTAGATACAGCGGCCAGATGAATGTGACACGATTGTTTTTGAGAGGTGTGAGACTTTGCATCCCTCAGTTATGAGTCTCGATTAATGATCGTGAGACGTGTGCGTAGGGTGTCGTATCCTTAATGTAAATTGTACACACGCACACATTCAAAGAACTGTGAATTCCAACAACTCCAATCGCTCGTCGTATCATGAAAAACGTTCAGCGCTATAAAAAAAAATCTAACCATTTTTTTTCGATTTTTTTAAATTAATTTTTTTTGTCCAAAAGAGTCCTTCTGGTCGTATACCGTTAACTACGCCTGGGTATACTTTCTTACAAGGGGACAGTACGGCAGTCGGATTTTTGTAATTTTTCGTACTCATGGTACGTGAAGTTCAGAGCTCGAATATTAATATCCCAAAGCAGTTCGACGCCATATTCAGAAATTTTCGAGAAAATTGACTTTGAAGTTTTCGAGCGCACTCTTATCACGCAAAGATGCAACGATATTCGAACCGGGCTCGTGGCGTACCCGGTAGCGCTCGAGTCTAGTAATCGCGGGGTCGCTGGTTCGAGTCTCACTTCGAAATTTTTTTTTTTTTTTTTTTTTTTTTCATTTTTTTTTAAATTCGCATAAGGTAAATGTCCCAATTATTGAACAGGTCCCAATTATTGAACACTATCTTGTATTTTTATTATTTCTCATTGACCTGCATGCATTTACGTATTTATAAAAATTTCATTACATATATGGAACTTTTAGCTATCGAAATGTTACCTTACTTGTGCAAAAAAAGCTTTAATTGATAGAGCAAAAATTATTTAATCAGCAACGGTGACCCGATTTGAAGTATCGTGGTAACTGCTTATCGTTTTTGCTAAGACGCGCCGCTTCATGCGTAAGGGCATACAAAATTCAAAAACTGTCGCATCTCAAAAAGTAAAGGCGTTTCATGTTCCTCAGAAAATTTCTTACAAATAACAATTTTTGTGAAATTATTTTATTTAATTATTTGTTAAAAAATACGGTGTTCAATCATTGGGACATAGAAAATGCAGTGTGTCCCAATTATTGAACACTCAAATTCTCGAAGATGGCGTCATTAAACCCATCAAAACATCGAGACAGTTAACATGTGACAGATCGTGTGAATCGGATTTATTCAAAAAAAAGTGTAAGTTCCTGAATAAACTTACCTTTATTCTTTTAATAATAACTCTAAGATCGTCAAATATATTTTTTATTTGTATTTTCGTGCAATAAACATAAAAAGGAAAGTAAAAACAGAATATAACCTAAATGTAACTTAACAATACGAATGTACTGTTCATTATTTTTTGCTCTCCGATATTTCAGGGAGCCAAACTGCGACAAAATCAAACACAGAACATAAAAACGAGGAAGCTGAAAATAAAAACAAAATGAAGTTCGAGTCGAAAAGCAAAAATAAACCAAATGCGAATGAACCAAAAACCTGTCAAAAGAGTCTATATATATATTTTTGTATTTTTACATGATCAACAAAAGATTATTTAAGTGTTTCATTTTGCTTTTATCTCTTAATATTGTACCCGAAATAATATTTTCAGAACGAAAAGAGAATTCTCAAGAGTGTTCAATAACTGGGACATGCCTGTTCAATATTAGGGACACAGGTACTTCCAGTGTTCAATAATTGGGACATTTGCATGCTTCACATTGTTATTCTTTTTTTTCATTTCAAATAATTTAAAAATACTTTAAAGGGTGATTTTTCGAAAGTAAAAATATCAAAGTATCATTTGAACCTGAAAGCGATGGTTTTTTCTTGATTTTATATTTTTTTCTCACCGAATTCAATTCCCCAGATCCTTAGCTGTTCAATAATTGGGACATTTACCTTACCTCCGTCATTTAAATATCCCGATAAATTTTTGTTGTATATAATCACATATTATTATATATAATTAATATAATATATCTATATATGTTTATATATGGACAAAATCCACATATAGTTATTTATGTACAAAATTCATTATAGTTATACATAATTATATATTTTCTCATATATGATCATATATTATTTATATATAACAATAGGTGATTCTTTATAAAAACATAAATAAATAATCCCGGGATAAAAATCATAAAATCTATGCTAATTCACATATATGTAATTATAATTGTCAATGATAAATGCAAGTCTTATTTTTGATTATCTCTTGCTTGAAATTGCGAATAGGCGACGTAAAAATATCCAGTAATAATATTTACATAAACTCCCTTGTAGATAAATAGGAATATGAATAGAAGAATAAATGTTGAAATATGTGAATAGATGTATAAAACAAACGAATGCAGACCGAATAATAAAGTATTCAATTCCTTACCCGATGTTTTTCATTTTCATCCTAAAAATGTTGTTGGTTATAAATATTGATACTTGAAAATGTATGTTTATAATCAAGAGATAATTAAAAATATTACTTGCGTTTTTTCATTCAAAAAAATGAAAAAATGAAAAAAAAATCGAAGTGAGACCCGAACCAGCGACCCCGCGATTACTAGACTCGAGCGCTACCGGGTACGCCACGAGCCCGGTTCGAATATCGTTGCATCTTTGCGGGATAAGAGTGCGCTCGAAAACTTCAAAGTCAATTTTCTCGAAAATTTCTGAATATGGCGTCGAACTGCTTTGGGATATTAATATTCGAGCTCTAAACTTCACGTACCATGAGTACGAAAAACTACAAAAATCCGACTGCCGTACTGTCCCCTTGTTAGCGTCGAGAAGAAATTGCATGATTTGGGAGCCGAGGTTGTCTTTGTATGCTTTTTCAAGGCATTGTTTTCTGTACAAGTGGGAGCAAATGTGTTGATAAGAGTTTGTGTATGAAAGAAATGTAATATTTACGACAGACTGAATGTCAAGAATAGCACGATTCATTGGTGCGTGTGTGTGTGCGTGAGAAAATCCAACCACATTTGGTAGATATAGTACAGTGAGAGAAAAATATTGGGGATTTTATGATAATGCGATGAAAATGCGTTTAATCGACGACGGGCGAGTTTTTGGGCAGCTAATCAAGGGGCTTCTTTACGTGGTTTGATAATTCAAAACTGACCGTGCGTGTGCGTATGAGTGTCGTGTACGTGTGCATGTGTGCGTGTGCGTGTGTGTGCGTGCGTGTGTTGGGGGCGGCATGTACGTGTGCATGTGTTGCGGGGGCGGTTCGTGTGTGTGTATGTTATTCAAAATTTTGTGTAGGACCTTTTTTGCAGGAAATTTAATTTCCTACAAAAAGTGTCTCGTATCATTTTTCCGACAACTGCATATTTACCGAGATATTTTAAAAAATGAAAACAGTCAATATATATCGATATCTCGAAAACCAAGCGAGATATCGAAAAATTTTATTCTGCACTTTCGATTTCTTTCATCAAAATGTATATGAATTAGTCGTTAGATCTTGGCGCCCCGGAAATCGTAATATTGCCAAATATTTGTTCCCGTTGTTCAACAATCAACATTTTTTAGCACAGGAAATTAGGATCAGTGCCAAAAAAAAATTGTGATTCTCAAAAGACGAATAAAAGATGGTAGATTTAGCCTTTAATCGATTTTTGGCAAAAACCACAATTTCGATCATTCGGAACAGAATGAAAAAAATCGCAGGGTTTTAAACTTTTGAGGGCTTTTTTTAGGATACTTTAAGGTCATAAAAAAACCGATTTTTTTTTATCTATTCGATATTGGCAAAATAATCCTTAGTTAAAAGAATATTCGTAAATATGCCATTTTTCACGTTATTTTAAATCTATTTTCCCGCATGAAAAAAAAATCATGATAAAAAAATTATAAAAGCATCTTATAGAAAATACTTCGAAGTTTCTAAAACCCTATGGTTTTTTCTGTGCAAACATTAGTCTCCGAGAAATCAGTCATCAAAGTCAAAAGTGTCATATTCGCTTAGAACATCGATAACTCAGCGAGAAAAAATCGTACAGAGCTCTCCCACCGCTCAAATTAAAGGGGAAGAATCCAGCTAGACGGTCCTTTTTATCCGATCATTCAAAACAAAAATATTAAAGTCCGTGCAGACTGTGAAAAATGAGCAAAAATTTTGAAATTTTTTTTTACTTTGGTTTTTTGATCGCTTCTAAAAATAGGCAGATGCGAAAAATTTTCGAGCTCAAGATCTCAAAACTAGCGAATCACACCTCAATTTGTTTTTTTTTTTTTTTTTTAATTTTGCTGTACGACCATTTTTCGAGGAGTTACAGCTATTTGAAAATGACCCTAAAATTGTCGGACTTTTTCAATATCCTTTAATTCTTTGGCCTAGTGTTATATAGGAATGAGTAGGAATACAAAAAATTTACAAACCGCCATTGTTTGAGAAAACTGTATAAAAAAGTCGTATTGGATATGAAATAAAAATTAAATAAAATCCAATAAAATATAGGATATAAATGGAAGTATATAATATCACGCAGTCTCTGTCGCGCTGCTCTCATCGCTGCTGTCGCTGGTATTATTTTTTAAATTTCTTTTGCCTGCAACATACATAAGAACATTAGTTGAGCGCGAGGGTGGTCCCCCATAGCGTGCACTTTACGTATAGCGTAGTTTACCGAATATTTTAGTATAGCGTAGTTTACCGAATACGCTGCGCAAATTACGCAATACGAAAAGTACGCGTAATTGGGCTTCTCTTGGGTGGGATGCATTTATGATTAGAAAATCTCTTAACTTGCTTACTTGTAGTCTTAAAGTTTTTTTTTGACAAGGTCGGTTGGGATCAGATTTTTTTGGCGAATGCAACTAAGACAATCGCCGAATACTTGATCGAGTTTACTTCCATCATAGCGACGATGAGTTTGAAGAAAATATTTGTAAATATCTGAAAACAAAGATTTACTTCCATTGAGGCGGTATATACATTAAAACGGGCAAAATTGAAGGAGTTTTGCGGAATTGCAAAAACTACGAAATCACTATTGGGGGCGTCCATTAATTACGTGAGCTCCAAATGGGGAGGCGGGGGGGGGGGGGGGGGGTGAAAATCTCACGTCCACTTTGTGATTCAGAAAATATACTAAATTTCGTAGAGAGCAGAATATTTTTTAGACTAATGTATAACAAAAATAACTTACGTATGAGAAGAGTAAATCTAAAATTATGGTTCATATTTATCACAATGTTGTAGTAATGGAAGAAGTGTTTTGAAATAAATTATATAATAGCCTCTAAAGTATTATTTCATAAGGAAATTTGCCTCTTTATCGTAAAGAAGTGTTATTAAGGAAAATCATTTTTGTATTTTATACCCTCAAAAATAATCATTAATCATATGGCGACATTTCGATAGACCTCCTGAAATCCGATAGAATCCGATAGATGTAGGGATAACACATCCAATTTCTATAGAGGTGTATCGAAATGTATGGGATTCGATCGGTTTCTATCCTCTATCTGTTCCTACCGGGCCTTAGGGGTAAGTTCGGTCCTTTACAAGAAGGCCGATAGAACGGAATCTATGAGATTCTATCGATTTCTTTCATCGTTATACTTCAGTGAACAAAAATGTACGGGACGACTGAATATAATAAAAATGTCACGTTCACACACACGGTAAAATTAATCTTAATGAGTTTCAAGAAGTAATTTTAAAAAGCTACAGACTTTGATCCCCAACAATAATAAAAGAAAAAGCTATTAACTTTTCGTCTGTTAACCTGGGTATTCCGTATCCGAGACAAAACTACTTCCCTAATGAGTTGCTTCATTTATTTGACAAACAATAAATTTAAAAAACACAATTTATATAATTTTATGATTGATATTGTTACGTCCTAACCAGCGGATATCCATTTCGGTTAAGGAGAGCGATCTCTCCCTTTACTCGTTATTCGGGCAATCCACGTTATATTAGGACAAGGTGCCCTGTTTCGAGCCTAACCTTGCGGAAAATTGCTCACGATGGGCTTGAAAGTACGATTCGCGATTATAAATCATGACTCGTTATTAGGAGAAAAAAAATACTACAAACGTGACATATTCAGTTAAAATGAAGAGAAATAATCCCAAGTTGAAAAAGATGGTGAACTCCATTACGAACTATTTGAAAAGCAAAATTTCTCGGGTTTCCAAACATTATTACCAATTATACGATCAGAATGTTGTCAGGGTGAAAAGCGCGAGGTTGCGTAAATTCTAAACTATTGGGCGTCTAATTGAGGAGACGCGCGAGATCGCTGAAATGGGAGAACATTCCCATGTCTTCCCTTACGTGTGTGAAAAATATTCATGATTACTTACTCGATTGGTACAAATGAAATGGAATAGGTGAAATTCAATTGGTTCTGCTGCGTGAATCAGTGTAGGAATTCGTGATGGCCAGGTAGTTAAGATGTAGAAATGCAGTCTGAGACTCTTGATCCTTTTTCTTTTATTTTACTCTTTTTTTTCACAGTTTTCACATTAAACCGACTTTTACGACGACTGCGATTACACTAATTATAGAAAGATGAACGACGACTAATTTCTTGCTTCAAAGAAAAATCGACGGAGACTCGAAGTAACGAACGAAGTAACTTGATGAAAAAAATGTTAGGAGACTTTCCTCCAATTACGGTTATAGAAGACTCAACAGGAACTGACTACTCGGGATTCGGTTGGCAGACTGACTTAAAGATTTTTCTTTTTCACGACGTAAGAATTAGACGATACAGATTTTGAGAGAGTAGGGGCACACACTGTTGGTGATGCATCTCTTGTGGATTGGAGAATAGTGCATAAAACATAGGTCGTCTCACATGATTGGTTAAATTACAGAAGGGGAATAATTTGGGAAATTTCTGATTGGGCAAGGGCTACGATCGATGCTGCATTACTAAGAATTGGGTCTATGTTCTTGATCTCGAAAATACTGGGAAGGGAGAATAGAGAGGTATTGTGCGCGGCGAAGTCCCCGTGGTTCGGGCCTTGTCGATTATACAACCGGATATTTTGTTTATCAATCGCCGGAGTTTTCGTGCTATCGTTTCGAGTCGCCATGTAGGCTCATACTTATAATTTAATAAATCTTACAGTAAGGTAAATACATTAACGCCTTTTGGTGACACACTACGCGTGGTCTTTCTACGTAATTAGACGATAGTCCGACTCGGAACCGTGGTGCTCAAAACCTTGATTCATCGCACTGAGTGTCGTTCACAAATTTTTGTCATATTATTTAAAACTATTCGCACTACAATAGTATGCATAAAAATATTAGGAGTACAACTTTGCAGTGACCGTTTTTCTTAGAGAGCCACTGCGGCCGAAGTAGTGGCCCTAGCTCAATAAAAAAGTGGCATTTTAAACTAGAGGCTCTGCCAATGTAAACAATTTAAAAAAGCTAACGGATACGTGTATGCATTATAAAGTTATTGGCACTCAAACATGGCAACCTACGAGCCGAATTCTCAGCATTTGCGGGAGGTTATGGTTTACTTCTTCAACATCAAGAAATCTGCGGCTGAGGCCCACCGTTTGCTTGCAGATGCTTACGGGGAGGATTCTATTAGTGAGAAAACGTGTCGGCGGTGGTTTCAACGCTTCAAAAGTGGAGATTTTGAGGTCGAGAACCAGCATGGTGGCGAAAGGCAGAAAGTTTTTGAAGACGCCGAATTGGAGACCTTGCTGGACCAGGATTCGTGCCAAACTCAAGAGGAACTCGCCGAGACGTTAGGAGTAACCCAGCAAGCAGTTTCAAAACGTCTCCGGGATATGGGTATGATCCAAAAGCAAGGAACCTGGGTCCCGCATGAGTTGAAGCCGAGAGACATCGAGCGCCGATTTTTCACCTGTGAACAACTGCTCCAAAGACAACAAAGGAAGGGATTTTTGCACCGGATTGTGTCTGGAGATGAAAAGTGGGTTTACTACGATAATCCTAAACGCTGAAAATCATGGGGACTGCCTGGTCATATTCCGTCATCGACGCCCAAACCGAATATTCACGGATCCAAAGTGATGCTGTGTATCTGGTGGGACCAGCTGGGCGTTGTGTACTATGAGCTGCTCAAACCATCCGAAACCATCACAGGGGAACTCTACCGACGTCAGTTGATGCGCTTGAGTAAGGCACTCAAAGAGAAACGGCCACAATTCAACGAAAGACATGACAAGGTGATACTGCAGCATGACAATGCCCGACTCCATATTGCAAATGTCGTGAAAAAGTACTTGGAAACGCTGAAATGGGAGGTTTTATCCCACCTGCCGTACTCTCCAGACATTGCCCCTTCCGACTATCACTTGTTCCGGTCAATGGCACACGATTTGGCTGACCAGCACTTCGGTACTTACGAAGAAGTCAAAAATTGGGTCGATTCTTGAATTGCCTCCAAGGACCAAGACTTTTATCGACGCGGGATTCGAATGCTACCTGAAAGATGGGCCGAGGTCGTAGCTAGCGACGGGCAGTACTTTGATTAAAAAATATGTAGCCACTTTTTTATAATAAAGCCTTAAACTTTTGAAAAAAACGGTCACTGCAAAGTTGTACTCCAATAATTCTCTTCGGAACGTTTTATATAAATATAATTGAATGCGTACAAAAAAAAGAATTGATCGTTACGATTAAATAATCACGAGTGACCTGACCCCTGCGGATATTCGTCTCGAATTCCTTTGCTTTCAACGCACTTGGTAATAGATTTCATTAAATCAGACTTCCGAGATCTACAACATCTTTCTATTTCCTTTCAATAGAAAAGGGAACCACTGACCACGAGGAAATTCTTAACGCCGTCACTTGGAGTACGTTTCCCCTTTGCACGCTCTGTCCTTTCCTTCGGCTGGCGTGTGTCATTCGATCCCGCTCTAAATTTTGTTGAGAGTCTGTTATCATACTCTTGATAACAGACGCCGGTCATATTAACTCGGCCGTCTCCGTACGCCAGCTAGGCAGAGAATTTTGAGCACAGGTTTCTTTTATTAGTGACAAAGATCGTATTGTCTAGCGATGATTTCATCTGCTTCGACATATCGCCTCCCCAGCGGAAATCCATTAACGACCAACAACGCGTGATGGTCTATCCTCAAATTGACCTCTTTTCCTTCTATTTGTCGGGAAACTTGTAAAATATTGCGATGAAGTTGCGAAACTTGTAAAATAAGTTGATCTGAATCCCAAAAATCGCGGGACATTACAATATATTGAAATGAATATTTCGAACACTGGCATGAATTTTTTCAAAAATGTTCGAATGTATTAACTGGATAAATGAATGGCAGGTCTTGAAATATCCAGATTTACATACGGAAGGTACCGGAAAAATGATTACAGACGAAGTGTTAATCTGAACGCATCTCAATCTTTGAAAAATGTACTTACTAAGAAATATCCAGCGGTATGGCACAGCCGTGTCCGTGTTTTTCACTGCACGTTTATCACAATACATGTGTTCGCATTTTTCACTTTCTTCGGGTTGTTCGGAACTTTTATGGATACCAGTTGTCGTGCCGAGTGATCAAGAAGGACTGACTAGCCGATGCCAGTCGCTGGTAGCCGCGCGTGCAGTGCCGGCAAGCAAAGCGTATCTTGTTCCACCACCGAACGCTATTATAGACAAAGCGAGTTCGAGATCCCGCGAGGTTTTTTTTTTTTTTTTTCATTTTTAATACGTTCTTTAATTTTTTTTAACCTTTTCTATGCTATGTACATTTTTCAAAATGAGTTTGCTTGGGTTAAATTATTTTTAAATGATGGATGAGCCCTGATTATGTGTTGATATCGAAATCTGATTATAATCAGATAATATCGATAGTAGAAAATTGATTTGTTAAATAATTTGTGATTTTTTTATATTAATTAATCATTCAAAAATAGAATAACGCTTAGCGACAAACAATAAAAGTCCTGTTTACCCACGTATAATTTTATTATTTAAAAATAATTTAACCCAAGCAAACACATTTTGCAAAATATACGTAGCATAAAAAAGGTTAAAAAAATTAACGACTATATGCAAAATCGAAAAAAAAGTACCGTTGAGGGGACTCGAACTCGAGACCTCCGCGCGGTAGTTAGGGCAGCTGACCTCGAAATTAAAGGTATGTACCTAATATTAGGTACATACATACCTTTTATGCTAAAAAAGTTTCTAAACTCCATGAAAACATGTTTTTATTGTGTTTAGATTACTCAAAAATATTTGTACAATAAATGGTGGAAGTAACCCTATGGGTATGCTGGTAGAAAAGTCCATGGTATTTACAACAAATGCCCATTGTAAAAGAGGCGATAATAAAATTCGTTATAGTTTGTTGACATCGCAATCATAATATGATTAACACGACTATAAGAGAAAAGTATATCTAAACGTGGGTTATGGGTGGCGTATTAGACTACCTATTATCCCCGACATAATTATTCACTATTGTAAAATGCTTGACATGGTCAAGCAGGTTTCATAATAGTTCTGCTGGTATAAATAAATGGTTTAAATATCTTATTAAAATAACAAATAAATATATTACATAAATAAATTTAGCATTATGATTATGATATAAGAATATAAATATATTATATAAATAAACGAATCGTATTAAAATAAAAAATGAAAATAATTAAACTAGTAGAATAGCACTGAATCAACCATATATACATGGTCAAGCTGACAATATAAATATGGTTAATTCAGTGCTATCACAAAGTCGGTGCACAAATACTAACGTTGTATTATTGTACATTAGATTTTGTTCAGTCAAACTTCTACTATTCTTTTCAAGTTTGTGCAATTTATGTGGTTAATATGAACGTTTGCCGAGTATAATTTTTTCGAGGACCTTATGAAAAGTAATTATTCGAAAAAAATTATGGTAAAGTCTGCTTATAGCGAACACGTAAATCATTTGCAGGTCGAGCAACCGCAGGTTGGTAATTTTTAAGCTTACGCGTGTCTCAAAAACTGTTACATAGTATGTTTATTCCATTGCAAAAATAGGATATCAGTTTAATACTTCTTCTTGTACTTAACCTTCTGTTCTTGTAGGAAACACATAGGATACACTATGCACTTAGCAGGTCGTATCATATAATATGGCACAAACTCACTATTATATGGTACAAAACTATTGCGCTGCGCCAAAATTCCATTTAAACAGTGGCTTATATTATAAAACCAATATCTGTACATAATTTCACCTTCATGGGAGATGACAGCTATTCGGAAGTACAGGAGGTCAAGGAAGGACGAATGATAATAAAAAATCATCGTGGTAGAACTCGCAGTGGCGTATTTTATTCTATTTTGGATTTATGAAATATTCTATGCCTTTCGTAGGAGGGCATTGATGCCTTGATTCAACACTTGAATAACACACCACATACGCATATAGCAGGTCATATATTATAATGTTGTACAAATCACTATAGACATCGTCGCAGCAATCATAGGCAACATTTTTAATCAATGTATACATATCTCAGCCCTGTTTCAGGTATGTTTGTAAAACTGGTGGTTGCGGTTAGGATATGTACATAATGCACGCAACTGCTACAATATCATCAAGTAGTACTATACGTTTAGCAGTAACTAGCGCTATGAAATATTATTGTCCTCTCAGGGAAATATAAAATATAGTTAAAATATGGATGACAACACAATATATGTCTCTCAGTGTATTAACTTTTTCGCATTAGGTAGTTACTTACTGCGTGGACTTGTTTAGGTCGAAAAGAGAAAGGTTCGTGTAGAATATCATTGAAACCAAGCGTATATAATTTTAGTTTCGAGCGTTTGAAATAAAACCATTTTGAACCGGCATCAAACTATTCATCGGCTATGTATTTTTATTCTTTTTTTTTATATGCATGCATACTGATTACTGAGTAATGAACACTGCATACTGAGTTTCTTTGTTGTGTAGGGAAACACCGCGATGTGGTCCCCCGAAAATGGAATACAAATCTGCCAAGTACGTTTTACAAAAATCTGAAAGGAAACTCTTAAACCTAGTATGTTTCGCAACATCTGGGCACTAATTCACAATAACAACCGAGCGAATCCTTGCTTCAAAACCGCGCTGATTTGTATGTAGATGACACCGATCAGCGTGATATGCGCGTGGCGCGACCAACCGATCCTACAGAATTCAGGCCCAGACTCCAGTCAATCGCAATGTCATAGATGTTTTAAGTGACAAACAAGTCAGTCAATAAAGTATGCAAATTTCACAGGCTCGGTTTAGATAAGTGAAGTCTTGTCAAGTAGTTTGGTAATTCGACTGTGGAGGTTTTATTAGGAACACGACAGTACTTGCTAAGCTCTTTAACAGATGGTGTTGGTCGTACCTATGTATCTGAGTAAATTAATCTAGTAAAATCAAATAAATGTGTACCCAAAAATTATAAATAATATTAGAACCAAATCCTGTGTTCGGCAAAACTTTAACCCGAATGTTCAAATTTTACTGATTGTCCCCAAATGATTATTATTTTATTCTTAGGGTTGCCGAAGTGTAAATTTTAACCGTCAACGAAGTTAGCTAGAGCTGCTATGCTAGGATAGGGAAATAAGCAGATGAGCGAAATGCCTGCGGCCATTTTGTAGGTACGGTATACACTTCCGACATGATTGAAGTAGATTACAGATTTAATAAGTTATTAACAATTATTTGATAAGTGATGGAAAATCATTTAATAAGTTTTTCATACCGACTTTCCTTACTTTTGCCCCCTAATTTGCCCCCTTCCCTGAAGCAAGTCCTGGCTGCGTCTCTGGGGGAAACACGTCTGAAAAAATTGTTGAAAGTGCGACTATTTGCACGAGAATCGGCGGAGGGACCTGGCGAAGGCTGCATGGAGGAGATGGCATCCCGGTGAGTGTCTATACAGTCTCGCAGCGCGTCGGCTGTTTTCGGATATTTCATCCTTGGTGAATGTTGGCTCCGTGAAAATGAGAAGCCGAATTATTGCGGACTAATTTGCAGCTGTGAGGCCTTTTTCGTAGAGCGTCTATTGATCGAATGCAAAATATTATTCACTAGCTGTCCCTGCGGCTTCACCCGCGGTAAGAAATATCGTTGGTAATGCAACTGCAATATTACTAACAATAATGTACGAGTTTACTAAAATTTAGTAATTAAAAATTACGAACGATTTATTTTTTAAAATCAATTCACGAAAGTAGCTGTAACTTTTTTTCTATTCGGAATTCGAAACCCAGCCACCGCTCAATCTCTCTGTTTTCGAAGTAGCTTCAAATTGGTAATTCATGTTATTTATTCATCTGCATTTTTCACTGGAATGTTATACAGATTACAACCTGATCTGAATCATGAGCTTTATTTCTGTGAAAGATTAATTGAACTGTTTCGGTGCTTTTCGCATGAAAAGTGGCTAAGCACATTTTTGTAGTACAGTTATATATATATATATATATATTTAAAAAAAAAAAAAAATTTCCTTCAGGATTCTCGTGCTATTGTTGGGCACTAATAAAAGAAAATTTCTCAAAAAAGATGGGCGCGGTCACTCAATTTTTAGAGGTGGCTATCTCGACTTTTTTGTATTTGAATTTTTTTTAACGAACGTATTGCATTTAAGCATAGTTATGGCTTCGGGTTACGGATAAAAATCACATCCAGCAGCTATTTCGTAACAAAAATAAACTCTAACAATTTGAAAAGATTGCAATATTCACAATTCAAATTCAGGTAGATCAATAATGGCGCGTATGCTACTCTCGTTATTCATGTAGATTTATTTATACGCATTAACATTTCGTACTTTTTACGCAAAATTAAATTATAAGTTTTTATTCATAAATCATGTATTTACATTTTCAAAATGCTACACTTATATTGTCTTCAAACTCATTATATTTCTTCCCAGCCACTGTGCATAACATCGCGCATCCGCGGCGCCATTTTGTATTGGCGCAGCGCATTTGTAAGTGGTGTTGTTTTTTTTCAATGTAACTCAATTAAAGACAATTTTAAACAATGGCTCGGAAAAACGAAGACAACACAATTTGGCTAATCGGCAAGGAAATTCCGAAAATAAGTACCCGTCATTTACCGTCAAATCGGAAAGTTTTGAGTTTGTTCTTTTACAAACATAACAGAGAAAAACTGACCATACGTCGAAGTGCACACGAAAGGATGAAAGAAGTTTTCGAACAATGGAAATATGCTGAAATTCCAACGCGTCGATTGAATAACGCAATCTTGAAATTAATAAAACTCCATCTAGTCTGGAAAAAACTTTAAAAAAATCGGGTTAAAAAGAATTTGCCGTCACAACGGAGAAATAATCGAAACGTGTGATGCAAAAATAATCGCTCAAGTTCGTTAACATATTGGGCAGAACGAAAATGTGCAACGTTGAACAGTTTGTCCAAATCTCTCTTAAATTTACGCTCCTTCAATATTTGTGACGGCAAATTCTTTGTAACCCGATTTTTAAAAAGTTTTTTCCAGACTAGATGGAGTTTTATTAATTTCACGATTGCGTTATTCAATCGACGCGTTGGAATTTCAGCACATTTCCATTGTTCGAAAACTTCTTTCATCGTTTCGTGTGCACTTCGACGTATGGTCAAGTTTTTCTCTCTTATGTTTGTAAAAGAACAAACTCAAAAATTTCCGATTTGACGGTAAATGACGGGTACTTATTTTCGGAATTTTCTTGCCGATTAGCCAAGACTCTCTCGCGCCCGTGACGTCACGTTCTCGTTCTCGCGTTAGAGGCACGTCGTCGGGCTCTCTCGTTCTCGGTCGTGTGACGTTTCCGCGTGCAGTTCGCGTTCGCGTTGCGTTTCGTTTACGTGAAAAGTTCTCAGGTGGATAATCCACCGGCTCCCGCACTATAAAATAAAACCATTATTTTATCGTGACGTTTTCGATGTCGCGAAAGCGACAGATCCCGTGATCGCTCACACTACTCCCCGGTGAATCCCGACCCCTCTACCATATCCCACAGCCTGAGCGGCCGTGCTTTACCGCAACCGTTCTCCCCCGTGCAAGTGCATTCAGATTAGTCCGGTTAAACGATTCCGGCGATTAAAAATCGAGGAGACCTCCAGAGTCCGAACCCGGTAAGAATTCCGGGAAACCAAAAATTAAGGAGAGCTCCAGTCTCCGCTTGGAGGGTCGGGTTGGATCCCCCCGACCCCAGTTTAGTCCGATTGAGACGTCCGGCGACAAAAAGTCTCTGGCACCCCGGGTACTGCGGATGCACGCACACGGGAGGAACGGCCGAAGGTAACGGTTTCTCGCACCAGATCCCGGTTTAAGTTCTCGTTTCCGTTTTCGTGGTTAGAGAAAATATCCCCGTCACCCCCGTGGATTTTTTTATAAATCTCTTATATATATACTAGCTATGATACCCGGCTTCGCTCGGGAGTTGATATGAGATTACGGGGTAGTTGAAACAAAAAAAAATAAACTATGACGTAAAAAGTAAAAAAATTTATTGAAAACATTTTCTCATTATTTACACTATTTGTTTATAAACAACATTTTTCATTTTATTGTCCGGGGTATATATATATAAATTTTTTGAATTTCCTACTCTTGAGCAAGCTACATATAGTTGACCGTGAGAGAAGCAGAATTCTTTGAGGTTGATGCCACAATATTTTAAAGTTTGCCCTTGCGCTTTGTTAATTGTAAAACTAATGGCTAATTTAATTGGAAACTGCAATCTTTTAAATTGAAATGGCAATTCAGTAGAGATCAGTGGTATTCTAGGTATAAATACTGTGTGTCCTTTGTTCTTTCCAGAAATAAATTCAGCTTCAATGACGTTATTCGATAGCGTTTTACGATCATCCTCGTTCCATTACATAGTTTTGGGGAGTTGAGATTTCTGAGTAGTATGATTGGTGATCCAAATTTCAGGCGAAGGCAGTGTAATGGCATTCCTGGTACTTGTAAAGAGTTTAAAAATTCAGTAGGGAAGTTGACACTTTCTTCAAAGGATACTATCGTGTCGATCGATTTATATATTTTTTCTCTTCACCAGGTATTTTCTTTAGAATATTAAAATTGATATCGCCAACAATATTATTTTTAGTGGCCAAAATTGCTCTTTGACGTAAACACTCTACGTTGGTATAGTTCTGAATAATATTTGGATAAATTTTGTCGATTAGTTCGTTTTCAGTAGTGGCTATGTTACAGAAATCATTATTGAGTTCAATGAGGCCGGTCGTTTGGTCAGTAGGATACGTACCTTCGCCTATCTGTAAAAGTATTTTAGCAAAATGTGCTGTTGTTTCATCTTCTGATCATTCAACTCTCATGTTTTTTGTTAATTGCAGTATTTGTGCTTGTGGCCAGAGATGTGACTTTTTTAAGCATGCATTGATCTCGTCTGCTGGTGTTGACTTGGGAATAACTGGAAGCGTTTGTCGAAAATCTCCTGAGAGTATGAGTAGAGCTCCTTCCATGATTTCAGAGTTTTTTCGCAATTCTTGTAATGTTCTGTCTATGGCTTCTAGTGATTTTTTACGGGCCATGGTGCATTCATCCCAGAAGATAATGATATATTGTTACGTAAACGTGGGGTACGTTGAGACAAAGAAAAAAAAAATTATTTAACTTTCAAGCGGTCGCGTATATTTTGTTTACGGCCAAAAGTATATAGAAGGCATCGATTCAACGTCTCGCGACTGCTTGAAGGTTAAGGAAATTACAATTAAAAGAAAAGAAAAAAAACCATTAGAATTAATTAAACACACTATTAACCCCTTGAGCGGCAAGACCAATTCGCCTCATAGTGCCCAAAATGCGGGAAAAAAAGTATTCAGATCGTTACGAAATTTTGTACTCGGGGGTTTTCGGGGTCGCTGATTACGAATCCGCTCTCAAAATTTCGAAATTCAAAATGGCGGATCCAATATGACGGCGGAAAATGCAAAAATTCATTCGAATCGGATAAAAATTGGTACTCGGGGGTTTTCGGGGTCGCTGATTACGAATCCGCTCTCAAAATTTCGAAATTCCAAATGGCGGATCCAATATGGCGGCCGAAAATGCAAAAATTCATTCGAATCGGATAGGAATTGGTACTCGGGGATTTTCGGGGTCGCTGATTACGAATCCGCCCTCGAAATTTCGAAATTTAAAATAGCGGATCCAATATGGTGGTCAAAAATCCGAAAATTCATTAGAATCGGTCGAAATTTAGTACTCTTCGGGTCACTGATTACGGAGTATATAAATTGAAAATAGAACATTCTCTACGACATATATGAATTGATAATGTAAAATTTTTGCAATGGCACCTTTCTCTTCATATTGATTTTATATTAAAAAAGCTTTCCACAAAATTGAACTTTTATGTATAAATTAGAAAACTCAATATGTGTAAACAAATTACGATATTTTACATTCGGTGAAAACGTTGAAAAAGTAAAGACGGTAAAAATCTAACGGATCTGTTGGAATAAAACTTAATGCTATCAGTTTAGTATCAAAATCTACAATATTTCATAAAAAAAATTGATAATTCGTAAGTTCTAGTTACATGTTCATAATCAGCGACCAACACTACAAAATTTCCAATTACTGGATTTCAAGAGCAGTTACATCTTTTTCAAATGAATTTGTATAATTTTGGTCGAATTATAAGATATTCTTTTTGAATTGTAAATTTTGAGGGCGGATTCGTAATCAGCGACCCCGAAAACCCCCTGAATACTAATTTTTATCCGATTCGAATGAATTTTTCCTTTTCGGCCGCCATATTGGATCCGCCATTTTGAATTTCGAAATTTTGAGGGCGGATTCGTAATCAGAGACCCCGAAAACCCCCGAATACTAATTTTTATCCGATTCGAATGAATTTTTGCATTTTCGGCCGCCATATTGGATCCGCCATTTTGAATTTCGAAATTTCGAGCGCGGATTCGTAATCAGCGACCCCGAAAATCCCCGAGTACTAATTTTTATCCGATTCGAATGAATTTTTGCATTTTCGGTCGCCATATTGGATACGCCATTTTGAATTTTGAAATTTCGAGGGCGGATTCGTAATCAGAGACCCCGAAAACCCCCGAACATCAATTTTTATCCGATTCAAATGAATTTTTCCTTTTCGGCCGCCATATTGGATCCGCCATTTTGAATTTCGAAATTTCGAGGGCGGATTCGTAATCAGCGACCCCGAAAATCCCCGAGTACCAATTTTTATCCGATTCAAATAAATTTTTGCATTTTCGGCCGCCATATTGGATCCGCCATTTTGAATTTCGAAATTTTGAGAGCGGATTCGTAATCAGCGACCCCGAAAACCCCCGAGTACCAATTTTTATCCGATTCGAATGAATTTTTGCATTTTCGGTCGCCATATTGGATCCGCCATTTTGAATTTCGAAATTTTGAGGGCGGATTCGTAATCAGCGACCCCGAAAACCCCCTAAGTACTTTTTTTAATCCGATTCGAATGAATTTTTCCTTTTCGGCCGCCATATTGGATCCGCCATTTTGATTTCGAAATTTTGAGGGCGGATTCGTAATCAGCGACCCCGAAAACCCCTTGAGTACCAATTTTTATCCGATTCGAATGAATTTGTCCTTTTCGGCCGCCATATTGGATACGCCATTTTGATTTCGAAATTTTGAGGGCGGATTCGTAATCAGCGACCCCGAAAACCCCCTAATACTAATTTTTATCCGATTCGAATGAATTTTTGCATTTTCGGCCGCCATATTGGATCCGCCATTTTGATTTCGAAATTTTGAGGGCGGATTCGTAATCAGCGACCCCGAAAACCCCCTAATACTAATTTTTATCCGATTCGAATGAATTTTTGCATTTTCGGCCGCCATATTGGATCCGCCATTTTGAATTTCGAAATTTCGAGGGCGGATTCGTAATCAGCGACCCCGAAAACCCCAAATACCAATTTTTATCCGATTCAAATGAATTTTTGCATTTTCGGCCGCCATATTGGATCCGCCATTTTGAATTTCGAAATTTTGAGAGCGGATTCGTAATCAGCGACCCCGAAAACTCCCGAGTACCAATTTTTATCCGATTCAAATGAATTTTTGCATTTTCGGCCGCCAGATTGGATCCGCCATTTTGAATTTCGAAATTTTGAGAGCGGATTCGTAATCAGCGACCCCAAAAACTCCCGAGTACCAATTTTTATCCGATTCGAATGAATTTTTGCATTTTCGGCCGCCATATTGGATCCGCCATTTTGAATTTCTAAATTTTGAGAGCGGATTCGTAATCGGCGACCCCGAAAATCCCCGAGTACCAATTTTTATCTGATTCGAATGAATTTTTGCATTTTCGGCCGCCATATTGGATCCGCCATTTTGAATTTTGAAATTTCGAGGGCGGATTCGTAATCAGCGACCCCGAAAACTCCCGAGTACCAATTTTTATCCAATTCGAATGAATTTTTGCATTTTCGGCCGCCATATTGGATCCGCCATTTTGAATTTCGAAATTTTGAGAGCGGATTCGTAATCAGCGACCCCGAAAACCCCCGAGTACCAATTTTTATCCGATTCGAATGAATTTTTGCATTTTCGGTCGCCATATTGGATCCGCCATTTTGAATTTCGAAATTTTGAGGGCGGATTCGTAATCAGCGACCCCGAAAACCCCCTAAGTACTAATTTTAATCCGATTCGAATGAATTTTTCCTTTTCGGCCGCCATATTGGATCCGCCATTTTGATTTCGAAATTTTGAGGGCGGATTCGTAATCAGCGACCCCGAAAACCCCTTGAGTACCAATTTTTATCCGATTCGAATGAATTTGTCCTTTTCGGCCGCCATATTGGATCCGCCATTTTGATTTCGAAATTTTGAGGGCGGATTCGTAATCAGCGACCCCAAAAACCCCCTAATACTAATTTTTATCCGATTCGAATGAATTGTTGCATTTTCGGCCGCCATATTGGATCCGCCATTTTGATTTCGAAATTTTGAGGGCGGATTCGTAATCAGCGACCCCGAAAACCCCCTAATACTAATTTTTATCCGATTCGAATGAATTTTTGCATTTTCGGCCGCCATATTGGATCCGCCATTTTGAATTTCGAAATTTCGAGGGCGGATTCGTAATCAGCGACCCCGAAAACCCCAAATACCAATTTTTATCCGATTCAAATGAATTTTTGCATTTTCGGCCGCCATATTGGATCCGCCATTTTGAATTTCGAAATTTTGAGAGCGGATTCCTAATCAGCGACCCCGAAAACTCCCGAGTACCAATTTTTATCCGATTCAAATGAATTTTTGCATTTTCGGCCGCCAGATTGGATCCGCCATTTTGAATTTCGAAATTTTGAGAGCGGATTCGTAATCAGCGACCCCAAAAACTCCCGAGTACCAATTTTTATCCGATTCGAATGAATTTTTGCATTTTCGGCCGCCATATTGGATCCGCCATTTTGAATTTCTAAATTTTGAGAGCGGATTCGTAATCGGCGACCCCGAAAATCCCCGAGTACCAATTTTTATCCGATTCGAATGAATTTTTGCATTTTCGGCCGCCATATTGGATCCGCCATTTTGAATTTTGAAATTTCGAGGGCGGATTCGTAATCAGCGACCCCGAAAACTCCCGAGTACCAATTTTTATCCAATTCGAATGAATTTTTGCATTTTCGGCCGCCATATTGGATCCGCCATTTTGAATTTCTAAATTTTGAGAGCGGATTCGTAATCGGCGACCCCGAAAATCCCCGAGTACCAATTTTTATCCGATTCGAATGAATTTTTGCATTTTCGGCCGCCATATTGGATCCGCCATTTTGAATTTTGAAATTTCGAGGGCGGATTCGTAATCAGCGACCCCGAAAACTCCCGAGTACCAATTTTTATCCAATTCGAATGAATTTTTGCATTTTCGGCCGCCATATTGGATCCGCCATTTTGAATTTCGAAATTTCGAGGGCGGATTCGTAATCAGCGACCCCGAAAACCCCCGAATACCAATTTTTATCCGATTCGAATGAATTTTTGCATTTTCGGCCGCCATATTGGATCCGCCATTTTGAATTTTGAAATTTTGAGAGCGGATTCGTAATCAGCGACCCCGAAAACTCCCGAGTATCAAATTTGGTGACAATTGATTGACTTAATCACGAGATAATCGATGTGCGCCATATGGCGTCATTGCCGCTTTGGGCCCAGAAAAAATGTGCGCCATATGGCGTCATTGCCGCTTAAGTGGTTAAAAATACTCACATTTTATATTTCACAATAAAGGCTCACAGACAACTTATTTCTTCTTCGCTTCGAAATTGCTTGTTTCGCTGTTCAAATCAAACTAACTCTGGCGGGGGACACCGGGCTCTTATATATTCAGAGAGCTAGGCCCTAGGATATTCGAGAAAGTTCGGGAATATTTTCTTTCTCACACCTTCTAGAATGTTCTCAACATAAACTTTATTGTTGACAATTGTTGACCACAGATTAATAAGTAGTAGCACGCTAATTGTTGACTGTCGGTTTTTATGCCAAGTAATGCCATCTAGTGACAAAAGGGGCAAAACCAAATAAAAGTCGTCAATAGATGGCGCCACTACACTTAATTTCCAAGTTGAAGGGTTGGAAAAGCCCTTATATCTTTAAAAACACGCCCTTTAGGTTAAAACGGGAACTTTCTTGTTCGAGGGGGGATAAAGGGCTATCACACTATATAAGTCCCTTTATCGTGCTGGGACTCCTTTTTAAGTTTTATCGGCACGCACATTTTATCAACTTAGTTTTATTATATATAATGATATATATATATATATATATATATATATATATTGTAATGTCGGTTTGGGGAAGATTGTCGATTTTTTAATTAAAAGGAGTGACTGACTCGCTACAGAACACGGTTGTAGGATGAATCAACTCGGTGTACACGAAGTTGAGCTACTTGAACTACGTTTATTCAACTGACAGAGATTCGGCGTCTTACAAATTTGGTGGCTTACTGCTCGCTTAGCCTAGAACGGAGGCAACTTATAGGGCTGGAGCGTGGGAAATCGAGAATAGTGGGAGGAAGGGCCTACGTGAGGTTTGGGGCGTTATTCGGGAATCTTCCAGAGGGATAAGGCTATGAGAGGGTTTTCTGAGAATTCAGAAAACCAGTATTTGACTATTCCATTCGGGACCTCGATTGGGCGGAAGACATAAATTTCGAGAAGCCCCGACGATTGTCCGAATGCAGCTGCATCGAGCGGTGGTGACAAAGATGTACACGGGAAAAATGTTAGGATCCTTCTAATGTTTGTGTAGGAGTTTTCGTCGGAATGTCGGTGGATGAGACGGAGGTGATCAAATTCGAGGACTGTGGGAAAGGAAAGAGGAAAAAATTCCCAGCCTATATTACACCTCCCCCTCTAATTTAAGAAAATTCATACAAAAAAAAATGAATTTTCTTTAAGCTTTAAGAGTAGTGGACCGCCGGCGACCCACTTGTTTCGCAATATTATGAGCATTACGATTTCCGGCGATTTCCAACATGGAACATTCTTCTCCATCGTAGTTTACACGGCAGTCTACATGTTCATTATTCTGGTGAAAACAATTGTTGTACACGTTGATACAAGGGGAGAAGGTTGCTTTGAATAGTCTAGTGAACATATTGGACAAACAGCCACATGATCCGTATCTGAACATGATATACAAGAGAACAACGCCAGTACAACTGTAGCCGAGATACCTGATACCTTCGTAAGTAGTCTCGAAAAATGTCTTGGTCCGTTTACGTTGTCCAATTTTCTCGGCCTCTTCTGAGATTTCGTCTAAAGTCTGTCCGAGAGCTTTGAGCTGAGTAAGGTCAACGTGTGTAGGTCGTCCTAAAGTCGTTAGCTGAATGTCGTCTAAAGAAACTGAATGATTTCGAAGCACTTCTTCGAGTTTTGGAACTTTGAGAGTTTTGTTGAGAAGAATGTCAGTGGCTTGTGTAATACTTTTATCATAACTCGGTCTTACGAAGATGTGTTCAGTATGCCCAACGCAGTCGCCTGTTATGGTTGTTTTGTTGGTACCGCGCAGTAGTGCCTGGTGTATTTTATGGTCATCACAATTCACATGTAACGTCTCGTCATGCGAGGACGTCACGATCCACGAATTTCCTGATTTTAATTGAATCCACAAAGATTTAACCAGATTTATGTAGAGTATTTGACATTGCGAGTCGGATATGTCTATCGGCTTTTGGATGATCACTGCTTCGCAACTATTGGGATCGTGTACAAAGTAGTCAGGGTTTTTACGTTTACACAGGCGTCGTGGTCCTATTTCCTTACAGTGATCGAGGTCTTCTTCAGTACTTGGAGTAAATATTGTTCTGGCCACATTGGTCATTATTAATGTATCAGGAGGGTTCACGTAGAAAAATGTACTTGAGGTTCCCTTCCGTTTAGGGATAGGGATGATACGGAACACATCAAGCAAACTATTTTCTATTACTGGCACCTTAATTATATACGTAAAACGATTATCTTTTAACATGACGCTTACATCACTAATTCCTATAATTGCCGCAAAAGCAGATTCTTCTAGAGGTACAGGTGGAACGTTACTAGTCGCTGTTTGCTCTCGAATAGTTTTTAGAGCTCCGATTAAGTCGGCAGGATTAAGGATCTGAGGGTGAATAATCCCTTGTTTCCCATCATTGACTGCATTCAAGACATTATTCAGGCATTCGCTGTATTCGTCTATAAGAGTCTCTAGAAGGGTCACTTGTGCGGTAATCTTAATATCTCTAGTATTATCAGCTATAGCAAAATTGACTTTCGCATAGGACTTAAAAAGTCGTTGATTTTCAGTGCGTAATTCTTCTATGGCTTTGAAAAGTGTAGAGGCCATGCCCTTAACTATTGCTCTTTGGTTTCGAATTAGGGTACTCATTTTCTTATTATCAGCGTGAAGTTTATCGATCTCATTGTTATAATATTCGGCATCGGAATTTCCTAAAGTTCCAAACAGGATTTTGCTTATGTCGCCAATAAAGTTAAATACGCCTCGTCTAAATCGGGGTTTATAATCGATGATGTTCATTAATCTAGATCTTTTTGCATCTATTCTATTTAACCTCTGCTGAAGGATCTCGATCGATGCAAACTCCGAGCAGTTCTTCCTTTCGTTATCTCCATTGCAAATCGTGGCCAACCCCAGTGAAGCTTGTATCAGTTCGTCCCGATGTAGATTTATTTCGGTGAGGTCGACGTAGTTGACTACTGTCCAGGTTTGGTGATAGATCACGGCGTTTCCTAGGTTTTCCATATATATAGCGCCTTCGAGTGGTTCCACCCTTAATTCGTTGGTTGTAACCCAAGTCAGGGGAAGGAGAAGGAGTAACAGCAACATAATGCCTGCACAGAATGTTTGATTAGTGTCTATGATAAGGTTTTAACTTGTTAACATGGATTAGTTTTCTTCTGTTGTTTAGCAATATCTCGTAGTTTACGTCCGATGTTTGTTCTAAAATGATAGCTGGTCCTTCCCACTTCGGGGCCAGTGGGGTCTTGTCTCGCTCTTGAGCAACGAGGACCTCGTCGCCTTTTGCGAAGACGGGTATAGTGCGATGTATGTGAGCATCCTGGACTGCCTTGTATCTTTCTTTAGCTGCGATCAAATTATCGCGTCCTCGTTTGACGATGCGTTCGTGATCCGCACGTATTCCTTCGAAGTATTCGTCAATCGTCGTATTAGTCCTTTGAGCTGGCAAATTATTTGGAATATTGGGTTTTCTTCCGAACTGCATTTCGAATGGAGTTAGTCCTGTCCCTTCGTGTTTGGCTGTGTTATAAGCCATAGAGACGAACTTTAATTTCTTGTCCCAATCTTCTTGATGGTCGTATATCAATGCTTTAATTTGTTCTTTTATCGGTCCGTGTGCTCGCTCGAGGCTCCCATTACTCTGAGGATGAAACGTTGTCGTTGTCATGTGGGAGATCTTAAAGAGCTTTTCTAAATGCTTGAACGTTTGGCTGATGAAGTTTCGTCCGCCATCGGTTAAGATGATTTTCGGAGCTCCGTGAATGTAAATAAAGTTTTCAACCAGTGCTGTCACTGTTGATTGGGCATCCTGTGATTTTAATGGGATCAGTGTAATGTATTTTGTGAGCTGGTCTTGTACAGAAAGAATGTATTTATGACCCTCGTACGTTTCAGGTAGTGGGCCCACAAGGTCCAATGCAATTTTTTCGTTGGGTTTCTTCGGTGTGTCAGTAATTATTGCTTCTGCTCGTGGTTGTGTTCGCACGAGCTTCACCCTCTGGCACGTGTCGCATCTACGGATGTAATCTTCGATGTCTCTTTGCAGGTTGGGCCAGGTAGCAACGGCCTTCACCCGATCGAGGGTCTTTGCTACTCCGAAATGACCTGTGGCGCTTGTCCCGTGGTATTGCTTTATGATGTCTATCCGTTCCCCTTCTGTACCTGGCTCGTACAGTTCCATGTCGTAAAGATAAAGAAAGGGTCGTTCTGTTTTCCTTGACCAAATAAACGAGATCATCTGCTTAATTCTCATTTTTGTAACTGGATTTTCATTCAGGTATTTGCAACCTAAATAAATCTTGGTAGGTTCATTGGTAACCGACAGTTTTTCGGCTAACACGTTATACCACTCGATTTCATCTCTTGCGAAATCGAGGTGCAGTTCATCTTCACTGTTTTCAAGTTGGTCGGTTATTTTGATCCGCGGTGTGTTCCTGGGTGGTGCTTCCTCCAAAATTTCAGGAACCTGTGGACTTTCTTTCGATAGTTCGAACTCCATGTAAAGGGGAAAATTTTCATTTTCCATTTCTTCTCGATCATTTTCTTTTTCCACTGTGTTTTCGGTGTCTGCCGCGTTGTCGCTTTCTTCTTCGATGACGATATCTGATACTTCTTGCTTTTCGGTCCCCTCATTCGGAACGCCGTTGTGCTTTCCTTGACGGGTAGTTACGGGGTATATCCGTGATAGGGCGTCAGTGTTTGTATTCAGCGCGCCTTTTTTATAAACGGCCTCGTATTCGTATTCCTCTAGTTTTAACCGGAGCCTCATTAGGCGACTATTCGTTGGAGGATTCGAGGTTTTGAGGATCCAGATTAGCGGCTTGTGATCCGTAACAATTTGAAATTTCTTTCCAAACAGATATTGGCGGAAGTGCTTGACAGCCCAGACTATTGCCAACATCTCTTTTTCCGTCGTCGAATATCGTTGTTCGGCTTTATTAAGAGTGCGTGATGCGTAAGCGATGGGACGATCTTTACCGATGGGTCCCTGCGATAGCACTGCACCTATGGCGTGGTTGCTCGCGTCGGTTGTGAGCACGAAAGATCCCTTGAAATCCGGATATTGGAGGACCGGAGATGTCGTCAGCGCTGCTCGTAATAGGCTGAATGATTGTTCTTGTTTGTCTGTCCAAGACCATGGTGCATCCTTCTTCAGGAGTTCTGTAAGTGGTTTCGCTAATTTGCTGAAATCTTTTATGAATTTTCGGTAATATCCAGCGAGTCCTAAGAACTGTTTAATCTGCTTCTGGTCACTTGGTCTTGGAAAATTCTGTACTGCTTCTGTTTTCGTTGGATTGGGTTTTACTCCTTCTTCCGAGATTACATGTCCCAAAAATTCCAATTCTGGCCGTAGAAATTCGCACTTGTCGGGCTGCAACTTCAAGTCTGACTCGCGAAGACGGGTCAGCACGTCAATTAATTTCTTATTGTGTTCGACGAGGGTTTGTCCGTAAATAATAATGTCGTCCAAGTAAACGAAGCATGTATTTCCGATCAATCCCCTCAACGCGTTGTTCATCATGCGTTGGAATGTCGCAGGTGCGTTTTTCAATCCAAACGGCATTCTGTTATAATGATAGTGGCCTGATGGCGTGGAAAACGCTGTCTTCTGCTTGTCTCGTTCGTCCATTGGGATTTGATGAAATCCCGACGCTAGATCGAATGCGGTAAAATATTTTGCTCGACCTAATTGATCCAAAATTTCGTCGATGCATGGGAGAGGATAGGCGTCGTGTGTCGTTTTTTCGTTCAATTTCCGAAAATCAATGACGATCCTCCACTTCTGTTTTCCTGATGCATCCGATTTCTTAGGTACCACCCAAATAGGCGAGTTGTATGGTGAGTCACTCGGCTCTATTAATTCTTTCTCCAGCATTTCATTTACCTGCCTGTCGATTTCTTCCTTGTGAACCGGCGGGTACCTGTATTGTTTGGTGTTCACGGGTGTATCATCACTCGTGATGATCCGATGCTTGACCATTTTTGTGCCTGGGAGTGGATCACCAGGTAGCGCAAATACATCTGGAAAGCTGGAGACGATGTCCCAAACCTTTTCTGCTTGATCTGGTGGGACATGCTCGAGTCGAACGTTTTCTTTTAATGTGTGAATACGTTCGGCAGTATTCGTCATCTCTATAGCATTGACACGAGCTACATCCTTCGGTGCGTCTTGGCGCTCCTCCTCAGGCGAACGGGCGGCTTCACAGAAAGGAATGCCCTGTAGCTGGTCAATTGTAACCGTCATCGGTTCTTCCGAGTCATTCAAAAATGGCACTCGGGTTTCGTAATCCTTGGCTTCGAAGATGCAAGGCACTATTGCTCCTGGATTGTTCTCGTCCGTGACGGCTGTTCCGTTTTCAATATTCGTACGAACCGTAATAAAATAGATCGTTCGTGGCGGAATGGCGACAGAAACTTTCTCGAATTCAAATCGTTGATCGTCGAACATTAAATAATTTTCTCTTCCGATACCGATTTTCGTTTGGTACTTTTCCATGAACGGAATGCCGATCAACCCATCCTCGTCTAATGGGAAGTCATTGGGAACGACGTGAAAGATGTGAATCTTTCCTTGAAATTCTTGCCTAGCAGCAAATAACGACTCATGTTGTTCATTGCCCATGGAGAAGGGTGTCTTAATGTTTTGATTGATCTGCGATCCTTTTGTCAACATGCTGATTTTAAGTAAATTTATTGCTGAACCGGTATCGAGGAGAAAACTGCCTACTCTGCTGGCTGTTCGGGTGGGAAATTTGACCACTCGTTTAGCGGATCCGATGGCATTGACTTGGGGAATTTCGTCTTGTGTCGTAGTGGTTGCTTCTTCCTCCGGTATGTGATTGACTGCTGTTCGCATTGGTTGGTGATTCTGGGATTGTCTGTTGTGAAAAACCGATTGTTTGGCTACGTTCCTGTTCGTATTTTGTAAGTCGTATGCTCTTTTACGACAGTCGCGTTCGGAGTGACCTGCGCGGTTACAATACCGGCAAACGATCGACGGGAACGGTGCGCTTGACGGATTTCCAGGAGATTTATGATAGGGCGGCTTACGAGTCTCTGAGCTACCTGTACTTTTGTCGCTTAGGTTAAGGCTGCGTGTCATCATTTCTCGGGTGTAGTCGTATGCCTCTGCAGCTTGTGTTCGGGCTATCGCTGCACGAATGTTTTCTGGTTTTTGTGCACGCACTTCCGTGGAGATCTCTTTTTTCAATCCTAACAGGTATTGGTCCAGCCCTTGTTGACGTTCATACTCTACTATAAATCGTCGCTGTACCTCATCTGCGGTTAAGTTGGCTAGCACAGACAGGAGTTGATTTTGCACTTCGAGGAATCTATTTGTAAATTTTGTTACGCTCTCATTTTTTTGCTGAAACATCCGTGACCTTTTGTCGCGCCAGACGCTAGCCGGTTGAACGCTTCCAAAAAGTATCCGTAAACATTCATAAAGTTTATCATATGAGTTCGTTTCGTACTCTTGAATCTCTCTTGCTGCATCCCCGATTATTCTTTTTGCAATTACGAGTCGTCGAAAATAATCCGATCTTAGTACTTGTGGCCTGACTTCTTCGATGGAGCTGATAAAAGTTTCGACTCCGATATTTTTTCCATCAAATTCCTGAATTAGTTCGAGTGCTTCTTTTGGTTGAAGTTCTTCGATATCATCTTCTGACGAGATACTTGGTGGACGTGCAGTGTCATACTTTATTTCTGGTCCCACGCTCGAATCGTTAATTTTATTCAAAGCGCTTTTAATTGCCGCGTTCACATTTGATAGCGACATATTGTTCGAATCCACAGAGTCAGTCTCGGAATCGGTCGTTATGATTTGTGACTCGCGATAAAGAGTGAATGAACCTTTACTCACCGATTCCTTCCGTGGATCCAGTTCTGTTCGTAGACTCTCGTAGACTCGGCGTGTCGTCGATCAGTCCTACGTTCCCAGCGTTGGTTAGTCAGCACACCCCACACTTAGCACCAATTGTAATGTCGGTTTGGGGAAGATTGTCGATTTTTTAATTAAAAGGAGTGACTGACTCGCTACAGAACACGGTTGTAGGATGAATTAACTCGGTGTACACGAAGTTGAGCTACTTGAACTACGTTTATTCAACTGACAGAGATTCGGCGTCTTACAAATTTGGTAGCTTACTGCTCGCTTAGCCTAGAACGGAGGCAACTTATAGGGCTGGAGCGTGGGAAATCGAGAATAGTGGGAGGAAGGGCCTACGTGAGGTTTGGGGCGTTATTCGGGAATCTTCCAAAGGGATAAGGCTACGAGAGGGTTTTCTGAGAATTCAGAAAACCAGTATTTGACTATTCCATTCGGGACCTCGATTGGGCGGAAGACAAATTTCGAGAAGCCCCGACGATTGTCCGAATGCAGCTGCATCGAGCGGTGGTGACAAAGATGTACACGGGAAAAATGTTAGGATCCTTCTAATGTTTGTGTAGGAGTTTTCGTCGGAATGTCGGTGGATGAGACGGAGGTGATCAAATTCGAGGACTGTGGGAAAGGAAAGAGGAAAAAATTCCCAGCCTATATTACAATATATATATATATATATATATATATATATATATATATATATATATATATATATATATATATATATATTGAGACGTTTCGCTTTTTACCGCGAATACTTTTATTCGTATTTCCTCGTCTACTGGGGAAAACGACGTAGCACGGCGAATATTCTGCCGTAAGATTTTATTGTGGGCTTCCCGTAGCCTCCTGAAGGACGATGTACGCGATGTGTGCCGGAATTGATGATTGGGATTTTGAAGGTTTTTTTAGGAGATGCCTCAGTGGGTTTGAGGGTCTCAGGGACACCTGTCAGAATCCGTCATCATCGGCATTTGATGTTTCGGATTTTTGATAGTATGAGAGAGGAAAAGAACGGTTATTTTGTTAGCGTGTTATTTCTGGAATTTAGTAAAGGTTATTTCTGAGTTACAGCGTTTACCGGGATGTGGAGCATTTTGCGAGAAGCGCAGTCGTGTTAGTATGACAAAGACAGGGAGATTCTGTGAGGTGGCGCGCGCGCGTGGTTCTCGTGCGTGCTCTCTTGTTCTCGTTCGTTCGCTCTCTCGCTCGCGCTCGCACAAACCGCGAGCGTCGCCGGTACGCGTTACGCCGGATTCGGGGTCGCTTCTGTAACAGAATGCGATCGCCCTTAAATATCGGATATCGGTTAGATGGTGGCGTTACAATCGGTTGGCACAAGTTGCAAAGTGCAACGAAGCTCGCGGTTGCCAACCCGCGAAGCTCACGCGCTAGTTGTCTAGCGTAAAATAATGTGCTTGCTCGAGGTGGATTTAATCCCCCCGAGTGCACATAGCGGGGCCGTCCGGAAGGGACGGCTGACCTCCTTGGTGCCAAACAAGGAGGACGAAAAACCGGAGAAGCCGGTTGAGAATGGGCCTCGGCGTACAGCAAGGTGCGTCCGGCACCTTCCGGGCCGTACACTTCGAGTAGATAGTGTGGGTGGAGTAGAAATAATGATCCTATTGTCGTAGGGACAATGGATCGATGTCGAATAAGTGTTCCCTATCTCGCAATCACCACGAAGACTCTATTCTCGAGGTTGATAACCAGCGCAATGATGGGACCTTCCAAGAGAATAGAGTATCTAACCCGAAGCTGAGGTCGTTCTAGGATGAGGGCCAGGGCAACGGCAGCAAGGCCTCCATCCTGTGATCCGCGATGACGGATGACGGTGACTCCACGTTGTATGATGAGAATTTGCGAAGAGTGCTGCTCCGACTCGTGCTCGCCCTTAAATAGCCCAAGGCCCGTCAGGAGAAATTCCATTTCTCCCGCGATTCCGGAGACTAAGGTGGGAAATCATGCCGCCGAAGAATCCTCCGTTGGTGGGGTTGACGGCGTTGGTTATTTTGAGGACGGCAGCAGATTATACTTCTCTCGAGGAAGGAAATATGCTGGCGAGTTGCTCTCTACGATCTTAGGCGAGCATGAATTACGAAGAGGCGTCATGATGGATTTGTGTCACAACCCTAGTAAGCTAGGAGTGGTCAAGCACGGGAGGCGAGAATATCGATTGGGGCGTCGATTCACGCGAGACCGCGGTGATCGTGCTCCTCGCGGTGGGCGGGGCCCTTAGCGAGGTGCCGCGGGCTTGCCCCAATGTCTTGGCCCGATTGACACGCCCGGCCGTCGGCATGGCCGGTTGCTCTGAAAGCTGGCTGGAATACGCAGGTGTCTCGGAAATGGCTAGACGCTATCGTATTCGATGTGACGGTGGCTTACCTATGTAGCCGAACCGTTACATGGCCCCTCCAAGGTCGGAATCCCCTTCTCAAGGGCGTGACGACCTTAAGGTCTGTTTCCCGTTGAGAGACGACCCCGTGCACTCTTGCGGGTGCACGCCTCCTCGATGGCGGGGTCGTCGGCAGGGCGCTTGATGTCGGGCCTGGTGGTCGTGCGTCGCCGTCCCCAGAGGATCCGCATCCCTGCCGGGGTGCGTACCGCTCGAGGACCCTCGCGGGCCGGTGCCTTCCACTCTGGAGTGGGCGGGGGCGCCGGGGGTGTGGGGACCACGAATTTCTTCTTGATTTTTATTGTTCCGGGCTCGAACCGGTTTGGCGCTCCTTCGGGAATCCCCAACACCTCTCGCTGTCGCGCTTCGTCCTCCTCCATGTGTTGGAAAAACCAAGGCTCAGTTTGTGCCTGTTTGTTTTTCCCGGTCCGAGGGCCGCGCGCGTTCCGTATTCCCTTTTCCGCGGGTATGTAGGGTCGCGGTGAGACCTCGTGACCCTCTCGATCGCTGCGTGTTTGTGTGGCTTTGTCCATGATCTATCGTGAACTGGTGTAACCGCGCACGTGCTGCCTCTTATCTTCTCCTCGGCCCGGTGTTCTAGTAGAGGGGGGTTTCGGTGTGGCGCCGATAGGGGCGCAGGTCGCTTTGATGAAATAGTCCTCGCTCCTTGTCGCTGTCCACGTGTTTGAGAATATATGATGATTGATGAACCTTCCGTGCAATGACAAAGGGACCTTCATAGATCGGCAGGAACTTGGCGATCAAGCATACTGCGGGTCGTGACACACATAAGGCTCGCGCCAGCACTTCGTCGCCGGCTTGGAAATCCTTCATCCGATGTTGTAGGTTGAATTTTTCCGCTTGTTTCCCTCGGACTTTCCTCATCCGTTCAGATGCGGCGAGTATGAGGTTTTCAGGTGTTTTTTGCGTCCTTCGAGTCTTGCCCAGGATTTTCTGCCAGGGACGGTCCACCTCTTTCCCGAAGTGTAGCTCCCAGGGCGTGAAACCTGTAGTCTCGTGGTGGGTCATGTTGATGCACTCTTCGACGACGGGTAGCCATCTGACCCATTCGTTGTGTTTCCCTTTTATCAGTGTTCGGAAAAATCGAGAGAGTTCTCGGTTGGTTCTTTCGACGGGATTGGCTTGGGGATGACGAATCGATGTCCAGATTTTTCTTATTCCGTTTTCGCGCAGGTACGATTCCCACCTCTTAGCGGTGAATTGGGTCCCTTGGTCGCTGAGTATGGCCTCGGGTTTTCCAAACTTGGCAAAGTAGTCGTCTGCCAAGACTTTCCACGTTGCGTCAGTCGTTGCCTTCCGTAGTCCATATAGCCGAGTGATTTTGGAAAACACATCGATCACCGCCAGTATATAGCTCAGGCCGTACTGTCCTTTGGGAAGCGGCCCATAATAGTCCAAGGATACCAGCTCTCTGGGTCTGGAGGGCAGGAGGTTTTGCTGGTGTGCGAAGCTTCCTACGGTATAGATTTTATTACGTTGACAGCTGTCACAGCTGGCCAGGTTTTGGCGGATTACATGATGGAATCGTGGGAAATAGAAGTCTTCTTTGAGCATTAGGTGGCACTTCTTTGCACCCGCGTGGCCGTAGGTGGTGTGACAGTTCAGTATGAGCTCTCGTACTCCCGCGGCGGGCACCCAAACCCTTTCGGTCCCTTTCGCTCCTTTGAAGAGGAGACCGTCCCGGAGGATGAGTTTTGGGTTTTGCTCCGCCTGCTCTGTGAGTTTTACGCACGCCGGGTCGTCCCTTTGCAGATCCTTGAGGCGGGCTACGGTTGCCGTTAGGGCCTCCACCTGATCTTCTTCCAGAGCGGCTAGCCGGACGTGGTCCTTCGCGCATTCTGTGTCAGGGCGACTCAGGAGGTCTGCGACAAGGTTTTTTTTTCCTTCGCAGAATTCTATCGTGGGGTTGTAGTCCTGGATAGCAAGGACCCATCGGGTCAGCCGTGCGTGAGATAGTCGGCATTCTTTGAGGAAGGTTAGGGCTACGTGGTCCGTCACGACTATCACCGGGGACCCGAGTAGGTACGTCCGGAATTTGGTGAGAGCCCACACGATTGCCAGCAGTTCGCGCTCCGTGACGGTATAGCGTATTTCGGCTCCCTTTAAGGTGCGGCTTGCGAAGTGTAGGACCATGTTTTCCTCATTGTCAGATTTTTGGTAAAGGACGGCGCCGAGCGCAAGGTCACTGGCGTCCGTCTGTAGGTAGAACGGACGGTTTCTTAAGGGGTACGCCAGTATTACGCTCGCACAAAATTTTGTCTTGATATTTGCTAAGGCGGTATCCTCCTTCTCCCCCCATTGCCATTTCACCCCTTTACGTAGCAGGTGGAGGAGGGGCGCCGTTGCTTCGCTGTGTTCCTTGGTAAATTTACTGTAATAGTTAATGAGCCCAAGGAACCCCCTGAGTTGTTTGAGATTTTTCGGAGGAGGGAAGGCTCGTATGGCTTCGACCTTGTCCGGGTCTGGCCTTATCCCGTCTCTGGACAGGATGTGCCCTAGAAACTTCGCTTCCTGCTTGCAGAAATAGGATTTTTCCAGGCTGAGGGTTAGTCCGTGTTCCAAGAATCGTTGGAAGAGCTCCTCGAGGCATTCAAGGTGTTCCTTAAATGTCTCGGAGGTGCAAAGTATGTCGTCTACGAAGTTGGTCACGTCGTGCAGCCCCTGGAGGACCTTTTCCAGTCCTCTCACCAGACTAGCAGTGCTGGTGGAGAGGCCAAAGGGTGTCACGCGGAATTCATATCCTTTTCCGCGGTGGGAGAAGGCGGTGTATTTTCTGGAGTCGGGATGTAGAGGAACCTGCCAGAAACTGGCACGCATGTCTAGGGTTGTCAAAAATGAGACTCGGCGGCATTCCTGAAATAGTTCTTCCGCGGTCTCCATGCGCTCGGGATCCGGTTCCAGGATCTGGTTGATCCGCCTCGCGTCCAGGCACAGCCTGACCCCTCCATCCTTTTTCCGGGATATTAGGAGAGGGCTACTGTAGGGACTTCTTGAGCGCTGGATAATTTTTTGGTCCATGAGTAGCCGTATTTCCTCGTCTACGGCTGTGCGGTAGGCTAGGGGTACGGGATAGCTCATGGCTTTGAACGGTTCATGCTCCTTCACTCTGAGCACGTGTTCGTAGGTCAGGAGCAAACCTGGTCTTTTATCAAAGACCCGCCTGTATTTTGCGAGAAGGAGCCTAAGGTCTTCCTTTTCGTTAGTACCGAGGCCGGTCGTTTCTGATACCTTCAGGTCGATTTCACGGTCCGTGATTTCCTCGGTGGTGAGGATGGATCCGTGATCGGGTAGGTGCGTGGCTAGGTTGGTGGATTGCATTGCTATTGAATGGCCGTGCCCATCCTCCTCTCTGCTGTTGAGCGTCAAATTATATTGCCCCAAATCGATCACCGAGCGTGTCCTGATGAGGAAGTCAATTCCTAGGATACACGGACTCGTGAGATTGGGGACAATGAGCAAGGTGTGGCGTACCTTTATCGAGAGGATTTCTATTTCGGCGAATATTTGTTGGGTTACCGGAGTCGGACGTCCTCGCGTCGCTCCGGTGACGGTGGTTCTTGTAAGTGGGAGCAGAGGGCAGGATTGAAGCGCATGATGGTTATTAAAAAGGTCCGATGCGATAGCCGTTGCTTGGCTACCCGTGTCCACGAGGGCCTGCACCGGGATTCCGGCGATCAGGATCGCGACCTTGGGGCATTCTCTGGCCCATCTTCGATCCTCCGTATCCTCTGCCAAGAGGTCGCCCCTTACGTCTGTACCCACGCCCAGCGTCACCTCCTTCATTGCGAAGTGGGAGGAGGTGACGTCTGGTCGTTTCCCTGGTCCGGAGGGTCCGATTGATCGGAGATTGTCTCCTCAGGGGCCTCATCGATCTCTAGGCTTCGCATCACCTTGCGATTGTCACGTGTATTGTCCGGAAGTTTCCCTTTATCGGGCGGGCCTCGTGGGTACCCGAATCGAGGCAGTTTGTTGTTTCCCAGCTGGGATTCTTGGCGCGGGGGTTCTTTGGAAAAACCCGCGTAAGGTGGTCGAGGTGGACGGGCCGACCCTTCTCTCTCTTTATTTCCTGGTCCTTCCTCATCGAGGGCTGACAGGAGATCGAGGAGATTAGGTATGGAATCTATGCATTTGGCTCTGACAATCATTCGCACCTCCTCAGGGAAGTGTCGTCTCAGTTTGTGAATGATTTCCTTGTCGGAGAGGGGCGGCTGAAGATCCTTTGCCAGCCCGATCAAGGAGAGCGCATACCCGAAGCGGGATTCCTTCTTAAGGGGGTCGAACCACCCGTTTTCTAGTTTATTCTTGGCCCTATACTGCCGATCCTCGCTCCAGAATCGTTCGATGAACATTCGTTCAAACGATTCCCACGAGTGAATGTCGTTTCTCGTGATCTTCCACCACTGGAGGGCAAGATCCGAGAAGCATTGCAGCAGTATGATTTTGTAGTCATATCGCATCCCGAATACGCGATGGTATTCGCGTACGTCGATCAGGAATTGCCAGGGAAGCTCGTGATCATGCCCTCCGAAGGTGGGGGCAATGATTTTCATAACTCCCCCGCTGTTGCAGGGTTGAGTTTCTTGACACGGAGCTCCTGGTGCTGATGGTTGGTGTGGCGGGGGGTTGTCCTTAATAGGATTCCCATGTCGGTGCAGGATTTCTTGAGTATACGCTTCCGGTAGACCCAAGTTGCCTAGATTTAGCCGTTTCCCCTCGGGGATGTGATGTGGTTCCCCTTGCGGGGCATCGTGTCCTCCGGGGGCAGGTGCGCTATGGCGCGTCGACGACAGGGGTTCATTACCCCATGGTTCCATAGTGGAGTTCGCATCAGGTGGCCTCTGCAGCAGACTCCTGACTTGAACATTTACCGCGTCTTCGAGGGATTCTAATTTTTTCGCGAAGTTGTCGTTGATGGAGATGAGAGTCGCGGTTAGCGCCTTTGCATCCTCATCAACGCGCCGCTGTAAATTCGCCATGATCTCTTTGATGGCTGACATTGATAGCAACTCCTCTTCGGGAAGAGAACGAGCGCTATCGTCTAAATTATGCGGGTCAGGATTATTGGGGTTCCACGCGGGAAGACCCCTCATCATTTTCCCGCTCGCGTCGTCCCTGCGACGGACCCCCCTCTCACTTCCCCGCGGCTCACTCCTTGGATTGACCACGAGGGCGTCAGGTTCGGCGGGAAGGCCGGGCGCGAGGGCCGAGTCTGTAGCGGCTCGGGGCGGGAGGTTGAGTGGCCGCCCCTCCTGAGGAGGATTCCCCTTCCGGGCCTCGCTCATAGTGCTCGCTACGCCTCGGTGCGTGTAGGGGAGAGGTATTCCTCGCGCACCGAGAGATATGTCCTATATTATTTTCGGCACACGTAATATTTCTATTTCGTGGCGAATTTCTTTGTTCACGTCGCCCGTTGGCCTTGGAGCGAATTCTTCTCTCTCGGCCTAGCGGGTTCTGTTTTGATTTCGCTTCTGTCTCTCTCTCGACCTTGCGATTCGCGAGGACCGCGACACCCGAGTCGCTCCTCTTTTTTCTTGTGTTTTTGCACGAGAATTCGAGTCGCGCGCGAGCGTCGCTAATCCCTCACGAGAGAGAAAGAAAAAACATTTCTTTTGCTCTCGCTCGCTGCTTGAGAGCGCGGTGGCCTTGCCGAAGCGTGGCCTACTCGCACTCGATATTTCTTTTGCTTGGAGAGAGCGAGACAGACGAAATATTTGATTTTGGCCACGAGAAATATTGGCGACTCTTGAGAGAGAGAGCGAGCATGCACAGTGTGCGTATGCTTGCTTCTCGTCGTTTCTTATGTCCGGTTTTAGCTCGAGAGATTTTCTCGTTTAGCGCGAGAGAGAACGGGCAAGCACACGCGCGAATGCTCGTTCCTCGTTATTTATGTGATTTGCCTAGACGAAAGGTCGACGTTTAAGCTTGAGATTAATTTTCGGCTCGCACGAGAGAGAACGAGCATGCACGGTGTGCGAGTGCTCGTTTTCTTTTTCCCTTTCGTCCTATTTTATTATGTATGACCTGAAATTGGTATTTTACTCAGCGTGAGCTGGCTATACGGTCTAGTGGTGATTGCTGCGCCTAACTAATTATTATTAATAATTACGAAAGCGTGTATTTGATATGTCTTGTGATTTTGTACATTATCAGGATATTACCGAAGGCTTTCGGGCCCCACGTTGGGCGCCAATGAGACGTTTCGCTTTTTACCGCGAATACTTTTATTCGTATTTCCTCGTCTACTGGGGAAAACGACGTAGCACGGCGAATATTCTGCCGTAAGATTTTATTGTGGGCTTCCCGTAGCCTCCTGAAGGACGATGTACGCGATGTGTGCCGGAATTGATGATTGGGATTTTGAAGGTTTTTTTAGGAGATGCCTCAGTGGGTTTGAGGGTCTCAGGGACACCTGTCAGAATCCGTCATCATCGGCATTTGATGTTTCGGATTTTTGATAGTATGAGAGAGGAAAAGAACGGTTATTTTGTTAGCGTGTTATTTCTGGAATTTAGTAAAGGTTATTTCTGAGTTACAGCGTTTACCGGGATGTGGAGCATTTTGCGAGAAGCGCAGTCGTGTTAGTATGACAAAGACAGGGAGATTCTGTGAGGTGGCGCGCGCGCGTGGTTCTCGTGCGTGCTCTCTTGTTCTCGTTCGTTCGCTCTCTCGCTCGCGCTCGCACAAACCGCGAGCGTCGCCGGTACGCGTTACGCCGGATTCGGGGTCGCTTCTGTAACAGAATGCGATCGCCCTTAAATATCGGATATCGGTTAGATGGTGGCGTTACAATCGGTTGGCACAAGTTGCAAAGTGCAACGAAGCTCGCGGTTGCCAACCCGCGAAGCTCACGCGCTAGTTGTCTAGCGTAAAATAATGTGCTTGCTCGAGGTGGATTTAATCCCCCCGAGTGCACATAGCGGGGCCGTCCGGAAGGGACGGCTGACCTCCTTGGTGCCAAACAAGGAGGACGAAAAACCGGAGAAGCCGGTTGAGAATGGGCCTCGGCGTACAGCAAGGTGCGTCCGGCACCTTCCGGGCCGTACACTTCGAGTAGATAGTGTGGGTGGAGTAGAAATAATGATCCTATTGTCGTAGGGACAATGGATCGATGTCGAATAAGTGTTCCCTATCTCGCAATCACCACGAAGACTCTATTCTCGAGGTTGATAACCAGCGCAATGATGGGACCTTCCAAGAGAATAGAGTATCTAACCCGAAGCTGAGGTCGTTCTAGGATGAGGGCCAGGGCAACGGCAGCAAGGCCTCCATCCTGTGATCCGCGATGACGGATGACGGTGACTCCACGTTGTATGATGAGAATTTGCGAAGAGTGCTGCTCCGACTCGTGCTCGCCCTTAAATAGCCCAAGGCCCGTCAGGAGAAATTCCATTTCTCCCGCGATTCCGGAGACTAAGGTGGGAAATCATGCCGCCGAAGAATCCTCCGTTGGTGGGGTTGACGGCGTTGGTTATTTTGAGGACGGCAGCAGATTATACTTCTCTCGAGGAAGGAAATATGCTGGCGAGTTGCTCTCTACGATCTTAGGCGAGCATGAATTACGAAGAGGCGTCATGATGGATTTGTGTCACAACCCTAGTAAGCTAGGAGTGGTCAAGCACGGGAGGCGAGAATATCGATTGGGGCGTCGATTCACGCGAGACCGCGGTGATCGTGCTCCTCGCGGTGGGCGGGGCCCTTAGCGAGGTGCCGCGGGCTTGCCCCAATGTCTTGGCCCGATTGACACGCCCGGCCGTCGGCATGGCCGGTTGCTCTGAAAGCTGGCTGGAATACGCAGGTGTCTCGGAAATGGCTAGACGCTATCGTATTCGATGTGACGGTGGCTTACCTATGTAGCCGAACCGTTACAATATATATAAGAGATTTATAAAAAAATCCAGGCATCGATAGCATATTGCAAGTATGAGAAAAAATTTCATCGAAATTCGAAAAATGCCTAAACATGAAAATGATTCTACTTTTAAATTTTGGATTTCAACACGATAACCATTCTATCTCGCAAACTTCACGACTAATTTAGGTACAATATGTTGTAGACGATCTTGACACCATTATCGATAATCTTTGAGGAGTGCTTTTGACAAGACGACGACTATTTTTTTAAATTTACACTGAAAAGAAAATTCAGTTATATTTATGATTAAATTGTCCAAACGGAACCGTGGTTTTCGCAAATAGCGTTTTCCAAAACATTGTTTTACAAAAAGTATTATTATTCGTATTTTTTTTTTCATGAAATTTTGTCATTTTAATCATAACAATATGTTTGAACAATATGAAGCTCGTGTTTCAGATTAGGTCGTAAGCTGTATAACATTTCGGTAAATTATTTTTTACGAAAATGCAACAAAAAAATCAAGTTTTTCAACACATGTCCGGCTTGCAAAATTCACCGGTGATTAAAAAATGCAGATAAATAAATAACACAAATTACCAGTTCGAAGATAATTCGAAAACAAAGAGAAGGTGCGGTGACGGGGGTTCTAATTACGAATAGAAAAGAAGTTACAGCTACTTTCGTAGATTGATGAAAAAATTGAAGTTTCATAATTTTTTATTACTAAATTTTGGTAAATTGGCACATAATTGCTATTTTTATATAATTGTATAATTTTAATTTTTAGAAAATATATTTGATATTTTTTATCGTGGGCGAAGCCGCAGGGAACGCTAGTAGAATTGTATTTTGCATTCGATCAATAGACGTTTTACGAAAAAGGCCTTATAGCTGCGAATTAGTGCGCAAATGTTCGGCATTTCTTTTTCAACAAGCAAGGCTGGAATATCCGAAAACCGCCGACGCGCCGAGAGAAGGCGTAAGCACTCACCGGGAAGCTATCCCCTCGACGCAGCCTTCGAAATGCCCCTCAGCCGATTCTCGCGCATATAGCCGTACTTTCAACAATTTTTTAAAATGTGTTTTTCCCATTCTTTATATCTGGCATTTTTTACCGGTCTATGTAATCAATCTTCTTATACTGAGAAAAAAACCCAGAACTAATACTATTACCTCTGAAAATGAAACTAATGATTTTTTTTTTAGTTATAAGTGATTCTGACACCGACTTTCCACAACGCGATTGATCTGGCAATCATTAATAAACAATATGTGACAACGTTTATGACTAATACTATTACCTAAAAATTAAACATTTTTCCCACGTAATACGTCCCCCCCTCCCCCTCGGGCAAGGCTTGCCAGACTCAGTTTTGGAACAAGGCAAGTTCAGGCAACCATAATCCTCAATATGGTGACTGATAAAATTACCTGACCTTTTCGGCCGCCAGCTCTCCGTCTACAGAGTTCGATATCTGAGACTTAAGCGTGCGCATGGTTTGTCTCATGTCAAGTTATGGCCGTGTTGACTTCTTATATTAGGAAGTTTTCATACTTGTTTATGCCAACGAATTGGACGTCCTGATTTTTATTTGGAGTAAGGTCCTTGTAGCATGCATGCTCCTCATTGTCCGCATGCAGATGGGCCGGCGTAAGGTTTTTGGAGTCTGTTGATCGAGTTGCTGTTTGATTTTTCGTTCGATAGCTCTTCGTGGAGTATGCGCCTAGGACCATGTTCTTGTTGAAAGTCAAGAGGATAGGAAAAGTCGATGGTTGAAGGTGCTGCTATGGTGCATACATCGCTGTTGATTGAATATGCGTGCGGAACGTACGCACAATGTTTCTTTTTTGTCCTGTTGCGTGTCTTATTCTTTGATGTATACATATAACAAACTTATGACGGCAAATGAGGATATTAGGAATAACCGAGTGAAGACACCCCCTGCACCCTGCACCCTGCACCCTAGGATGTAACAGTACAATGCTCACCGCTTTGAATATGAGGCGATTGCTACATATATGGAGGAAGGCTTGGAATAAACTACAAAAAGCCGAATGCCTGACAATTACGGTAACCCACCGGATTTATAGGTGTAGTGCGGACAAGGTATATACAGGGCACTCCATGCCGAATCGGTCACTTCCGGACTCGACTTCCTTCGATTGGGCTGAATTCATTTAAATATATGTTGTGGATTCGTTTTCGAAAAATGAATTTCTCTCAAAACTTGATTTGTTTCTTTTCTTAATGCTCATAACTTCGTAAAACGTGGACGACGCACGATGTTTTTTTTGCAAAATTTTATTTTTAAATACACCTTCCAGGCATTCATACAATAAAAATAAAAATTATCGTCTCCATTTGTTTTTACTTTGAAGCACAAAATCGATACATAAGATTTATATCACTTGTATACCCTTGCGGGTTTTTTACACGTCCCGTCTATTCCTCCTTTTTACATTTACATTACCACATTACATGATCACATTATGATTCTTTTAGCAATTATTCCTCTGTTATTTACATATTTTCGTTTAACCTGCTTCTCACCTCCCGATTTCCACTTCCTCTTCCTTCTTTCTAGTTTTCCCTTCCTCCCCTCTCTTCGCTTTTTCTTGCTATTTTTTCTAATTGTCTCACCATCTCTCCTACTATTTCTTTCCCTTCCAGAGCCCTGCTCCATACCGTTTCTGTCCCGCCCTTCTGCTGACTTGCCTATCGCGCGTACTTTTCGCTCGCTTCGCCCTCCATCTGTGTCCTTGCCTTCTCACATACGGGGAAGTCCCCCAGTGGCGGACACGTAAGCTTTTCGGACAATTAAAAAAACTGCTTCGAGAAATGTAAATTTTTTGTTGACATTATTACGTCAACAAAGTTTAAAACCAAAATAAATTTTAAAAAATGCAACCTCTGCATAAATGAAATTAAAAACTTTATTCAAACTTTGGTACAAAAAGTTGCCGTTACTGCAAGTGGCCCCTAGTATCGGACAGACTTAACTTTGAGCCCCCAGCGCCGGACATCTTCAGAACATTGTGCATCAATCGCATATGTAAGTTTTCGAACATTTAGGGATGTCTGCAAATTATTCATAAACCTATCCACGGCAGCTGGCGTACTGTATCCAGGCTTTTTCGTGGTCCTCCCGGCATCCTACGCGAGTCGTTTTTATATTCGATATTTGAGTTTACGGTTGCTTTTTCTTCGCTTTAGCTCCACCTTTGGCCTTTGCACCTTTGGTTTTTTGCGTTTTCTTCTATCGCTGTTTCAAACTTCTTTCCAATTCCTTTCTGTTTGTCCTTAAAGTTCTTTTTATTCTCTTTTTTTTCGACAACAATTTTGCACGGCGATGAAGTCAGAATTTCACTTCTTTCGGTTTTTCTCTTCCTGGCAACTGATCGTTTTTTGCCGCATCTGGCAATGGCGTCAAATTATGGAGAATCTGCACAACACCTGGAGCAAAGCTAGTCCACGGCTTAATAACGATGTTTTATCATGTAAAGTGCTTTTCGGAACGTCGTAGCGGAGCGAAACTTCTCTCAAACTCAGTTAGCAATTTTGTTTTCGTCCATTGTCCTTCCTTTTTCTTCTCTTCCATTTTGATTTCGCTGCGTTCATCTATACTGTAAAACAACGTACAACAGTTATAATCAAAAGTATAAATGCTTACGCGAAAAAAACAGCATGTTTACTGTCCGCCGCTAGGGGACCACTTTGTGTCCGGTACCAGGGGACAGAGAATCCCCAAAATTACGCGTTTTATACCAAAACCCCTTGGGAATCCAAGAAAAACTTTAACAAACTTCGAATATTTTTGGAACACGACGTAACCATTGACATAAACACTTAAACACAGACACATAGCAGTAACATTCACCTCGATCTTACCCGACGTAGTGTATTCCCGCCAAACGCAGCAATCAATCGTTCCCACTTTGGCTTTGCGCGTCATTGGCATTTTGTATCGCAACGCTCTCCCGCACCCCTTTCACGGTTTTTTTTTCACGCGAACATTGCGCTGCTATATTGCCGTGATAGCACGAGAGCCCGACACTAGGTGCCGTCCGGCGCTACGGGACTTCCCCCTACCCATATACGAGCCAGTGCTTCTTTTGCTGTACTGCAGACTCTGCATCTCGTGTTTTCAAGACCCTTGTCTTTTTCCTTCCCCACGCTCTCACACCTCATGCTCGCGTATATTTCTATATTTATACTGTCGACAGTATCCTGACCTCTCTATTTTTTCCCATTTCTTTTGTACTTCTTGATCTGTCATTTTTCCACTGCTCTTCTTGTCTTTATTCTCCATTCATCCACCTGTCCCCTCCTTATAGTCTCGTCGGCTTGTCCCTCTCCCGCCTGATTCATGGCTTCTTCTACCTCTTTCCCCCATTTGATTGCGTTTCCGTTCTGCATCCTTCTGGCCTCCTCCATATACTCCGCCGCCCTCTTCTTCGTGACAATCTCTATTCTCCTGTATCCTGCTTCCATTTCCCATATGTAGTCTGGCGTGTTCCGTCTTAGTCCCATAGCAATATTGGTGTACCGCGCCTGCATCCTCTCTATTTTCTCCCTTCTCTTTCGCCCCCAGATCTCTACCCTGTTGAAGCAAAACATATTTTTATTCGAGCTGATTACGTACTTTGATTTTTTTTCGAAAAAAAATCCCTAAAAAAATGATGGATTTCAGGATTTTTGCCGCTGGTCCCATTGTGTATAATTGTTTCATTCTATTTAGTTCAGAATTATGATTTTTTTTCTTCAGTTTTCGAGAGAAATTGAGAAATTATCTGACAGTCAACAGCCAAAAAAGGACAATTTATTTAAATAGATAATTTGTTGAGCTGTTGATTATCGGTTGATTTCTCAATGTCATTCGAAAACGGGGAAAAAATGAAAAATTCCGAAATAAATAGAATGAAGTATTTACCCACGATGGAATCGGCGGCGGCAGTATTACGATATCTGTGGCCCCAAGTTTTGGTCATGTAGTCTTCATATTTGGCCCAAAATAAGACTTTTTTCAAGAATACAAAAAATCGAAAGTCGGCTTTTAAGGGGGTGAAACCGAGCTCTGAAATTTGACACATTATAGGAATAAACTTCCGTTTAGCCCATACTTTCGCGTTGCTACCGTAATGGTTGGCCGATCAATTCTGCCAACGGTCGAACAACCGTCAGACATGGTTGGCACAGCACTGGGCGACGTTTGGGAAATTCGGTTGTTTTTTCACGGGATGTTTTTTGTGTAGACCCAGTTGTTTGGCAGATAAATGGGAAAAACATTAAAAATTCGTATTTTTTTTTGTGAATATTTTGCCAACACTCCATTAATTTCGATGTGAATATATACTCAAGTATTTAGCACGAGTTGGAGTTTGGTCTTGAAAGTGCATTTTTTGGGTGTTCAGCATCTTGGGATGTGTGGGCAGAATAGTTGGACTCGTGGAAATAGTGGGGTGGGTGTTTGGCATCTCGGGATGTGTGGGCGGAATAGTTGGACTCGTGGAAATAGTGGGGCGGGTGTTTAGCATCTCGGGGTGTGTGGGCGGAATAGTTGGACTCGTGGAAATAGTGGGGCGGGTGTTTAGCATCTCGGTTTACGCCGAATGCTAAAGAAATCTACCCAAAAAATACTCCGCCTCATTAAAAATTTAAAACCTCTGTTTCACCCCCTTAAAAGCCGAATTTCGATTTTTTGTATTCTTGAAAAAAGTCTTATTTTGGGCCAAATATAAAGACTGCATGGCCAAAACTTGGGGCCACAGATATCGTAATATCCCCTCGGCGGCAAAAATCCTTACATTCATCAAAGTATTTTCAAGAATTTTTCGGAAAAAATCAGAATAGGTAATCGGTTCGAATTTTTTTTGGCTTCAAACTAAACGAAAATATTGGAGACGATAAATTTGATTTTGATTGTTTTTATTCCCGAAAGGGGGATTTAAAAACAAAGAAAAATTGAAATAAAAACATCGTATTTGGTCCATTTTTGACGAAGTTATGAGCATTAAAAAAAATAAAGTTTTTGGTTATATATGTTGCTTTTGCAATGAAATACATTTTATTGAAAGAAATACATTAATATACAAGTAGGTAAGTTCGCTAAGGTTCGCGTAAAGTACGTGCAACTCGGGCAAAATCACAACGCAGAAGAAGGGACAAATCGCTCGAGTGAGTCGTGAAGAAAAGAATTGGTAAACGGGAGGGGATAGATTATCCCACTCGGCCAAATCTCACATACGCGCGTATTGCCATGTAAATTCGGAAATGCTTTTTCTCAGCATCGAAGGTTTTGAGAGAAACTATTTTTTTAATCATCACGACAAATAAAAACGGGACAGCTCTTTTATAGGGTACAATAACATTTTTTTTAATTCAGCCCAATTGTAGGTCGCCGAGTCTAAACGACGTCGATTTGGTGTGGAATGCCCCATAAACTGGCCATCAAAGCGCAGTGAGGAAACCTTCTTAAAAAATTGGCTTTTGGGAAGTTGAACCACGTATTAAAAAAAAATACCAAATGATTTGAGATGAAAGGTCTTCAGAAATGACCAGGGCTGGATTTAGGGGAGGGCATCCGGAGCTACAGCCCCGGGGCCTCCACAAAAGAGGGGCCCCCATAATAGAGACTTCGGGAAAAAAAATCTTTTAAATTCCTACGAGTAAACTAGTAAACACTAGTAAACAACTTTTCCTTTGATATTTTTTTTCGCTGTTTTACCTTCACCTATAGTACTTTGTACAAACATGATTATATTGTTCTTAAATATAAAAAAAAACGATTCATCTATATTTGTTCACTTCAATCAGGCAATCTGTAAAATATCAAAATCTTAAATGGCCCTGATAAGCTCTTGCAATTTACGCCCCATCTTGAGCGAGTATCCCAATGGCTCAATGGCTCAGTGGGGCGGTACTTGCCCGCAGCCTCGGAGTTTGGGTGTTCGATTCCGTGTCTCGACTTTTTTATCTATAATATTATAAATATATATTAATTGCAATATGTGAACAATTAGTGTTATTCAATTTTTAAACAAATCAATTATTATTGACTAATTGGTAATTTTTTCCATATTTTTTATGCAGCAAGGTGTGTAGTTTGACAGGCAAAAAAAAGTATTATGACACAATTGAATGTCATCAATTATTCACGAACCGTACTCCGTTACTGCATGAAAGAAATTTAAAAAAATCATAGTTGATCAATAATGATTCATTTATATAATTATTGAAGAATATCAATTGTCATACAAAACCCACATCATCGCGACGAGGAGTCAAATGCTACTATTAACAATCGAGTCGTGAGTCACGATCGAGGAAAGGATGTGTCCGTTGAAGTTTCCGTGCGTAATTTCGTCTTCATGTAGTTGTCTGGTCTTTTATTATTATTTTTCCAAAAAGTATAGTTTGTTGTAACCGGCAAGTGTGAGTTTTCTTCATTTTTCTTGTTATTCTTGTCTTCGATTAAAAAAAATTCTTTTGAATGTTTCATGCAAGTTTTTAAATAATTGAAATTATTCAAAAAACGAAACAATGGAATGTTACAATTCGTTTCAACCGTTATCTTTCTTTTTTGAACTAAATGAAGGATTTCTTGTCAATGCATTCTTCAAACGAAATAAGCGAAGACATACATTCGAAAATCTCAAGGGAGAGAAAATAATGTTTCAATTCATGGACACGATTGCAATCACTTATTTATAAAAGCCCTTTGCCTGTCCATGTGTGTCCACAATAGAATAAAGATTGCCAGTTCGGATGAGGAATTTATAGTATATTCTGCGGATTTTACAAGCCTATTCGGCCTATTCCCCGTGTTTGCGTGTCAATACCCGTTTCCCCCATTTTTTGTCTGTACGATCCGTCGTAGCGTTGACAAGTGTCCGCTGAGCGGCGTGCTTGCAGTAGGGATTCCCGGAATTTTATACATTCACGTGTGTCTGAGAAGCTACGAACTTACGAACATTATGCATCAAATGTAAATCCTTTCGAATTTTACTACCAAATTCTCGAAGACCAAAATTTCAGAGCTACATTCCCAAACCTCGAAATTGCATCGAGAATGTATTTGATTTTGATTGTGTCGAATTGCACTGGAGAGTGCTCATTTTCAAAAATGAAAATTATAAAAAATAGGCTGCGAACCACGATGGGATAAAACCGTCTATCAAAGCTATCGCTCCTAAGCATTGAAAGTGATTTACTTCGGGAACTGGATTTCAGCGAAATCATCAACGATTTTTCGGTGACAAAAGCTCGGAAGGTTCCGTTAGTTAACACTAAAATTTGATTTCAGATAATTCTCGTTTTCGATTATATTTATATATGTTTGTTAAATGCTAAGAGAATCTACTTGGTTTCACAATAAATTATTTATGAAAAACTCGAGTGAAAAAAATTGTTCATTTTATTTGGAAAATAATTGGGGGGGGGGGGGCGGGGGGCTCCACTTTTTTGTTGCCCCAAGGCCTCCAGACCTCAAAATCCGGCCCTGGACATGACTGCACTAAAGGCAAATCAGTAAACAAGACACGTGTAACTCAGAAAGCGAGAGACAGAGACTCGGGATAAATCATATCCGGACGGTATGGATACAAGGACGGTTAAGAATGATAAAAGCTATGAACGTTTTGTAGCTTCCACAAGCAGATCAGGGTTGGTGACGTCACTCTAGCCACCGAAGTTCGATTGATTAAACGAGTAGTGCTATAACCACTACGGATGTAACTAAAAATCGTGGGACGACTTACACCACGATGCAGTAGTCATATGTTATACATGTTTTGAACCCTGCGTATCGTTGCTACATCGAGCGTAATTTTTCACTACGCTTGTCATCATTAGGCATTTCCCTACATTGCTCATAACTCTATTTTGAGTCTAGCGCATCCAGACAACTTGAGAATTAAACGTGGCTAGGAATTTTTCATTCATAATTTTTAGCGAAACGCAGAATAGCTGGCGCCAAGTTCAGTAAGAGCCAACGTTGGCAGCTTTGATCGTTGTCATTTTTCCAAATTTATACGCATTCTACGTATCTAAAGGACACCGAAATTGCGACATAAGTGTCTAAATTTCAGTCCTCATAAAGGAAGCTTTGTTTCGGTGACTTTTTTCTTTGTTTTTAAGGACATGTGTGGCACGGTCGGTTGGTAAAAACCTTACGGCCAAGTTTTCTCTTACACAGATTACATTTTGGGCGAACGTAGAGATACACGTTATTCGTCTTTCGATAGAGCGGACGATATTACCTTACTTTTCTCAGAAATATCCGTTTTCTTGGAGAACACTGGGAATCTGCAATTCATCTATCTCTCTCGCACTTACGGCCTCTCCATCCCTGTGCGTGTTTTGCGAATGTTGAAAAAATCGTTAAAAGGATTTAATTTACGCAGAATTGTCAAAAAGCTATCTTTTTATGCTATAACTTTCTCAAAATTTAAGAGGCTGTATACATTTGTATACACAAAGTTATGATACAAGGTTTATATTGAGAACGACGTTGGGTAGCAATATTTCAGATCGCAGTATTAAAATACAGTTTAACCCTTCGACCGAACGTCGGGTCATTTTGACCCCATTTTTTTAACTGACTGTATCGCAAAATGGGGTAATCTGTTCGGCCGCAGTGCGGCGCTCAAATGTTCCCGCGTTCCTACTGTATATGGATTCGACCTGGGATCGATTCGACCCCGTTTTTGCGGTAGTGCGGTGAAAGTGAAATGATTTTTTTTTGTGATGTTTTTGGTGTTTTATTACTACATGTAAGTGAGTTACGATAGAAAAAGCTCATAGATATTTTTTATATTGCGCTACTATAGTAAATGATGTACTTGGAATACCGATCATAAAACTAAAAGCAAGTGTCCGTTATGCAAGAGGCATATGCGCCCGACGAGCACCGAATGTACTTCGGGGCCGTACGCAAATTACGTAATGCAATTGTCGGCCCAGGGCGGTCGGCTGGGCGTTACGGTCTACGTACGTGGGGGGGGGGGGGGGGGGCAAGGTTTACGTTACGTCACGATTTTAAAACTGCCAGAAATAGCAAACTTCCTGCATGTTCAAGTTTTTAAGGAGTGAGGTCTAGTTGGAACGTTAAAAAAGGCCTATTTTCCGATTTTTTTTCGGCCAAACGATAAAATATTTTACAACAAAAGGTCTTCCGTTTAAAAGATATATATTTAATGTAAACATTATAATTTTTTTTAAGTAATATGTTTCAAAATAAGCCGATACGTATCAATGGCCGAAGACGCTGCAAAAAAAACAGGTTTTGCGGTGATCACTCTCACGCTGTGACGGATTATCTGAAACCAACAAAACAGGGGGGAATCTTTAGGAAAATTTCCATTTTTCACAAAATGGCGGACGTCGAAAGTCAAAAGTGTTGTTTTGACCAAAATTTCACTTACAAAAATTAACTATAAAAAAAAATAATTATTCAAAAAAAATCCTTCGTTCATCCGGAGGAAAACTGTATAGAAGAAGTGATATAAATTTCAACCCGATCGGTAAAGCCGTTCTCGAGTTACATTGATCACCGACTTCGAAAACATGGTTTTGAGAAATGATGGACCAAATGATGAACCAAATGATATTTTGCTGTTGCACTTTGCACATTTCACAAGACTCGTGATCGCCGAAAAAACGGTAAAAAAATTGATTGTTCTGTAATCAACTGTATCCGTTTTTGGCACATGGTATTCATCCCGATCTCTCAATTTTTTTGCTGACGTACTCGCTCCGCCTTCTATGGAAGACATCCAAAAACTGCGGGGACTGATGTCTCCGCAGTTTTTGCATTAAAATGCTGTTTCCTTTTTAAGGTTCGCGACTTATAAATTCGTTGATTTTTCCTGTCTTCTCGCGATACTTTTTTATACATTTTGCACTGAAAAACTCAAGAAACTGTTCCGAATAGAAACGTTCGCACGGTTCAACGTTTCGAATCTAACTGCTTTTGAAACAGTATTTCGAACTACAAAGGTTTTTCTTATTTTCTATATATATATATATATACAGGGTGTCCCATTTTAATCTTACACCTGAATTTTCTCGAAAAATATTGCTCGGACGAACTATTGTGTGGAACAAAACTTCTAGGGATTGAAAGGGGACGTTTGAAAAAAATTTATTTGAGGAGCCAAAATTCAAAATGGCGGCGTTACAAAGGCTGACATGTTTTTTTCAAACGGAAACATAAATTTTTTTTATCGCCAAAAAATTTGTCAGCCGAAAACTAAAAACTTTTGTTGAAAATTTTTTTTGATAAAGTTCATAGTTTTCAAGTGAGAACATCATTTTCAATTATTTCAGATGTATCCAGGATTTGTGTGTGTGTGTGTGTGTGTGTGTGTGTGTGTGTGTGTGTGTGTGTGTGTGTGTGTGTGTGTGTGTGTGTGTGTGTGTGTGTGTGTGTATGGGTATGAAATACAATCAATTAGTCAATTGTCGGAGTCGAGAATCAATTAGTCGGAAAATACTCGAAAGATATTATACTTTTAGAAAATGAAAAAAAAATAGATTTTTTGAAAATTCTAACTAGACCTCCCTCCTTAAGTTCAACCTCGTGTGCAATTTTACCGTGGACAGCTCACGGCTTTCTATGAGCAATGTCAGTTAAGAGGGAAAGTCACTGTTCACAAGAACTTGCACAGTAGCTTTCCCACATCCTCCAAGCAAAATTTGAAGGAATTTTTTTTTATAGTTCTTGAAAGTACATGTATTGCAAAACATGTTGGCAACATTTTTATTCACAAATCCGAAAATTGACGGAGTTATAGTCACTTTAGTGAAACAGGTAGTGCGACCGGTTAGTGCCCTCACTCCCTACAGGTGGGGCATCATTTACAATACATAAAGTACAGGCTGTCATTATTTTGTGAACTACCATGAAGATAAAGAACCATCATATTGTCTGCGACTAGATATTTCAATGTAAGTGTCAATATTCTAGAAAAAACATAACTTTATATCAAGAAACACGGAACCAAAACTTTGAACGCGTTTTTCTCGAAACTATTTTTTTCGACCTTGTCCAAGCGAATACTTAAAAACTTATCAAACGATTTTCAATTTTTTTAGAAACATTTTTGTAATCGTAGTGACTAAGGTTGTACGTATCCGCGTTTTTAACATTTGATAATTACTATTTTTGAAGACTGCTTGAATATAGAAAAAAGGCCTTAAAAATAGAAAAAAATGTCCAAACTGTCAGCATTTTGTGAAAAAAAAAAAAAAAAAACGGCTACGCATAGCGATAGCTACAATTGTATAGATATCGATAAATTGTTGATTTTTAATTTACAGATAACCTTTCATAAAGATAACGATGGGATAATGAAGAGAATTTTTTTTTCGTCGTCAAATGACGGCATATATCTCGGTTAATTTTCAAGTTTTGTCATAAAAATTGGTATAAAACTACATGAATATATACTTCATACAACGAGTATAAACCCTATCCTTTCATAATTAGTTATGTGTATGAAAAAAATCGCAATTATTGACGACAAAGGACCCGTTACGTAACGAAATAGGGGGGGTTCTGGCCAAGCGTTACGGTCCATTACGTGGGGGGGATTGGGAAATTTCACGTTACGCAATTTGTGTACGCCCTCTTATTCGTCGATTGCGGTAAATGCGGACAATAATAAGTCATTAAAATAAAAAAATGCGGTAAATATACGTTTTTAACAATTAATCTGCCGGGGGTGTCGATTTTTTCCATCTTTTATTATCCCGAAAATGCTCAAATTCAAAGCTCCAAATATATATACTTTTCGGAAAGACGGTTGTCACTATCTTTTTTTTCGTATCTACAAACCTTCCTCTTTAAAAACCTTGTAGGACTTTTTTTATATTTTGAAAAAAAAAAAAAATTATGATATTTTTCGTGCAAGTACGTATTTTTCAACGAATCTCCCACTTTGAACGAATGTTTGGGCATTTAACCTTAACTTCTCTTCAAAAATAAATTTTGGGCTATACAATAAGGGTCATTGACTAGAAAAAACGTCTCTACAAAAAACACGGCATAATTACCGAAATACAACGATCTGAAAAACATCTGGGGTCGGATCGACCCCATATGCAGTCAGAGGTTCGTGGCAGAAGTGTGCAGTCGAAGGGTAAAAACATTTTTTTTGTGTAAAATAGAAACTTGTCCATTGCATCCTTATAACTTTGTTTTGCTCACAAAGCTTGCTTTATGAGGCGGCCAATCATAAAAAGTCGACTTGCAGATCGAGTTAGCCTTTGCGAGTCTTTACATGCATTTTGTTACTACTACTTACTAGCGGATAGTATTATCGTTTCTAATCAACGTCTGCACCTTGATTTACTTGAATTTTTTTCCAAATATCCTTTACAGGCCGCAAGTTTGAAAGTTACAATATAAGATTGATTTATCTTTGCTTTTCTTTTTTCCTTGCAATGAATTGATGCGTTGTTCGACGATAGATATGATCGTGAAAATCGATAACCCAATACGCTTTGTATCGTTTAGGAAAAGGATTCTACCGTAATCGCTGGACTTCCGGACGTGCCGGCTCTCGTTGGATCGGGCCAAAGCGTTGGTGGGGTCGTAAGTCAAACAGTCGGCGGTGGTGGAGGTCTGCAGCACCAACTTCAACGCATAGTGTCACGTTGCAAATGTGAATTTTTTTACGTCGGTTATGGCCAAACGGTGGATTCCGATTGTCTCAATGACGTACCACCGCTTCCTCGGGAAGAAGTTACGCCATGGGAGAGGAAAGACCTGTCGGCTGCCGACGCGTTTACTCTGATGCATCACGACCTTGATGTATGCACCAATTCGCTACAGTACGCAATGATACTCGACGTTGTTAACAATCTTTTGCTTTACATTGAACCACGGAGGAAGGAAGCACTCGAGCGTCTTCAAAGAATGAGATTTCAATTGCAATTGCACTCTGTAGAGGATCAGAAGAGACCAATTCAACAGTTGCAGAATACCGTTAGAGGATTGGTATCGAAGTTACGAAGACTTGAGCGCGAAACCTATCTAGTGCAGAAAGCATTGGCCGAGGAATCAAGTCCTGAATTGCTCGAGGAAATGGAAAGACTTGAGGCACGCGTTTTCGAGTGTAAGGAACAACTCGGAGCACGCGCTGAAGAGCTCGACGTTATGCTCAGTTGTTATAAGGAATCGACAGCACCCGCAATCGCTGCTGCCACTCTCAGAGACAAACCGGCCGCGGTTGCGAGGGCAGCAGAAATTTGTTTCAAACATGCTCAGTGGCGATTAACCGATGCCGATGGACAACTTGGCATAGCCGATCTTATACTTACAAACTTTTTATACACGAAAACCAGCAAAACCGACGACTCCGTGGAACATTTGCTCGAGCTCGGTTACGTTAGAATGACGAATCTTTTGCCGAACCAAGTTTATACCGAAGTACTGACACCAACGGAACTTCAGAGTAACATGCCAGTCGACAGGCAAAGAACTCTGCGCGTATTCTGTCGTGAGAAAGCACCGGTTGCTGGTATATCCGTCAAAGAACACTTCGAAATTAATGTCGTACCCTTGACTATAGGTAATTCCGAATTTTTCAACTATTACTATTATTTCATTTTATTACTGCACGTAACTTCAATACGTGAATACATCAAGACGATATTATACCCAGAACCGATGAGCTTTGTTGGTGAAAATCTTCCTTGTTCGGGTTTTCTTTACTTACTTGTCCTGCAGGGATACAGATATGCACAGCTCTCGCACTTATGGAACCCCAGTCGGATTTTTATTTGCTTCAATTATTTTATCGAATGTTGCATGCATTTTGCGAATGCACTTTACATCTTTTGTTTCAAACGTTCGTTAAAGGGGTTGCCAAATACATATTTTTATTTTTTTTTGTTCGCATAAATCGGAAAGTTTTGTAGATCCAGGCTCTATGCTCTATTGTAATTTTAACGTAATGCTATGAGCGAAAATATTTATGTTGTGTTCATTTTTTTCTAGGGTTAACGAAGAAATTCTTCAATACAATGCTGAAATTTTGTTTCCCCGAGCGGGATCCCGAAGGTATTGAGGAACCTCCGGCACCGCAGCGAGATTCATCATTTTACGTGCCCATGGAACGACGAGACGACGTAGAAAAAATGAAGGAACGAGCTGACAAGAATAAACTATTTATTTACATTAAGATACCGGAAGTACCGGTCCGTGTCTCGTATAAGGTATTTATAGGTCCATAGTACAAAAAATCCTTGTAAATCAGGGAGTTATATTGATATTATTTTTGACCCGGTCATTCCATCAATTTTTAAATTTTTAAATAATAAGTCCGTAGTCTTTTTCACATGCCTAAATATGTACTTGTCTGCAATATAAACGGGTGGGGATCGGAAATTTGAAAGATCAATATTCGGATGGACCGAAATTGCGAATTCAGTAATGACGAACGTTTCGATATAGATAGATCAATCTTATGATAGTGTGTAAAATGATTCATCGAAATGGTGAATACAAAAATCTCGAAATTCATTTATAGCGAAAACAAATATCAGATGCAACAAAATAATCAGAGATATAATATCGATGCGCCCGTATATGCATCAAACAATTCGAGACGTCACATCGTCGAATTGTTAATATTTCGGCAGTTTACATTTTCGATTTCATTAAAGCGAAGGACCAAAAAGTCGATCAGTTAAAATAGCGATGAGCCAAAATGCTGAACGGTCCGGATAGCGAGAACTTGGGATCGAGCAATACTCCTTGCGCTTCAGAATGAAGATGGCAGATGGCGTTAGTGGTCAGTCGGGTCAGGCAGCAATGCCATGTTCGTCATTTAGGTATTCGCCATTTCGGACCATCAAACATTTGCGTTTCTAAGATCTACACATTCGAAGTTTGTAGTCTCGATATACGGCTTTATGTTATAGACGGTATTACGAATATGAGATACTCACTTTTTTTTATTTCGGAGATATGAATGTTGTAGATTGTTCGAATCTGTATTTGTATGACTTAAACTGCAGACTATCTGAATATATGTTCTCGAATAAATGATCTCTCGAATAATTAATCCTCTGGTGTAATAGTTAGTCGATTTCGTCATCCACCAAAGGATAATATTTCGAATAAGCCTAAGTTCACATGACCGCGCGGTGCCGCGCGGTACCGCGCGGCAGTAACGTTCACATGAGCTCGCGGTACCGCGCGGTAGTATAGTTCACATAGTATAGGTCCATGGGAACATAGCTATATACCGGCTTGCAGATCTTGTAGCGCGCGGCGTCGAGAACCGCGCGGTGCCGCGCGGTCAAGTGAACATATCCACACAGGCCCGCACATCTTGTACCGCGCGACGCCGCGCGGTACAAGAGGAGCGTCGAGAACTGCGCGGTGCCGCGCGGTACCGCGCGTCCATGGTCGTGTTCGTTGGGTCTCATCTCATCATTTTGACACGAACAAGTGCGGATGCGCATAATGATGCGCAACGCGGAACTGCACAACGAAACAAGTCATGCGCAAAACGAATATCGTTTCATTGCGCAGTTGCGCGTTGCGCATCATTATGCGCATGCGTCCTTGTTCGAATCAAAATGATGTGACCCAACGAACACGACCCATGTAGACGCTAACGTTGTTTTCATTGAGTTTTGTACCGCGCGGTGAGCCATTCGCGCGGTGCCGCGCGTCCATGTGAACATAGCCTAATTTAACCCTCGTTATTTTAAGCGTTCATAATTCCGTCGTTTGGAAATCTTCGTCGTTCTGTATTTGGTCATTCGACATTTTGATCCCCACCCACTCGTTGTAAATTCACGCTTGTCGTTGCATACATAGAATTCCTACAAGAGTCTTTAGGTTTTGCATACAGACATCTGAATGATTGTTACATGAAAGGTTATCAAATTTATCCTCAACCTTTCAAAATAAACTTTATGTAAAAAAAAAAGGATGCACTAATATGAAAGTTGATGTAGTCACGTGAAAGTAGACGAATGATTTCTACTTTCACTACTTCAGGGGCTATATCAGTGTGAACGCTAAAAATTTGGGTGATTTTCGGGAATTTTTTGGAAGAAAAGTACTCAATTAAATGTTTCGGAAAATTAAGAATATATTAGGCTGAATTTGACCTACATTACATCATTTTTTCATAGAAAAATATTGAGATCCAAGCGACTTATGCGCTGCCTTCGGAAGCGCAAGAAAAAGTTCCTCCACTACTGACATGATTCCGGCCGATTGAGTAGCTGAAACCGAAAAAGAAAAAAAATGTCGTTAAACTGGAAGATATTTCCTGTACAATGACCTAGGATTTTCGAAAAATATCAAAATCTAACAAAATGGCGTAGTTATGAAAAAAAGTCTCTTTTTTTGCCTATAAAATGGTTGTTTTTTTTCAATGCCAAATCGTCAATTTTCATCCAATCAAAATTATCCTACATCGTTGAAGAGTAAATATATTCAAGAGTACTCAGTTCAAATTTTAAGTCAATCGGATAATTGCTCTCTGAGTTACAATGTCAGCAAATTTGAAAAATCTCATTTCGAGAAAAACGCGTTTAAAGATTTAACTATCGCTTTTTGCAAGATAAAATTATTAGAGATACGGCCTTGAAATTTTTACAGGATATTCTTAAAAGTATAAACTGTTGAAAAAGGCAAAAAATTCGATTTTTTGAAAGTGTCACACTGGTATAGCCCCTTAAACCGAAGTCTTTTATTGCCTTGGTCCGATCTTACAGCCCAGGACATTGTATGTTATTGAACACATGTGTCGCGAAATACAGGTTCACATCATATAGAGGTCACAGTTAAGGGATCGTCTCAGTGTGACCCTCCGAAAAATCACTGCTTTTCGCGATTTTTTTTTTAAATTTGAGAGATGTTTAGTAGCTTAGCAAGATAAAAGAGACAATGACGTTGAAGTTTGAATCGTTGGGGCGCAACATAGACCATCTTCTTCTATCCCAAATTTTTTTTTGGCAGATTTGAGCCATAAAAATCACTCAAACATTTTCGAGAAACCTTATGTAGCAATCTACAACCTAAATCTGCAAAATATGATTGTAGATACCAATGAAAATAAGCAATTGAAAAGAATTTTCGTTGCATTCCAACTATGTAAACTTCAACCCCATAAAAGGCAGCCGTCTTTTGATCTCGACGAAGCTTTTTCTAAAAGTAAATGACGTGTATAAAGATCTTGTACACATAATTTTCATGAATTGATAAGTCCTTGTACCTACGAGCTAGCGCACTTTCTAATTCTATTAATTTTTCTCAAGACTATAATAATTGAGATTAAATAATGAGCGAGCGACGTTTCAACCTTAATCTATGCGTTTCGCTTCCTTATGCATTTTTTTCTTCTGTCATACAAGAGTTTGTGGAAACGGAATTTCGTAACTCTGAAAGTATTCCTTGCACGAAGGAGCGTATTTCGCTGGCGCTTAAGCAGAACTTGCAACAACAATTCGAATACAGCCCTCAACCCAGATAAACTACGTTGCGACCTCTTATTTACCTCAATATCTACGAAAGTTCAGAAATATCGTGTGTATCGCGTAAATTTATAGCTTTCCATATTTTTCGGGATATTGGTTGCAAGAACGAGTTAGCAGTGTTTATATGATGCATCGACAATATAGCGAAAGTTACCAAACATTACTACCTTTAAGGTTGCCGTTATGAAAACTCGTTTATAGTTACATTTTTGCCAGTTTTAATCGAAACATTTTGCTTAAACATTCGATGACTACATTTTTATCTGTGCTATGGGAACCTTGTTCATAGGCATGAGGTACTTGAAATGAGGAAAGTTGACATAGAAGACGTCAACTTATTTTGTACACAATTTTTTAAATTGGCTCTTGGGCAGTACGTCCTCGTAAAGTTGCATGTTAAAAACCAAAGTTTCAAAATAATTTGTATTACTGTGCTTCTGAGATTCAGCGTATGGAAAAAGAATTAATTTGCAAATCACCAGTTTCATGATAGGAATATCTTAGCGTAAACTTCATCTTCCCTATACTAACAATTTCAGAGATTTATAATCCAGAAGTGATGAAAAGTATTTTGTTATATTCTTCAGGGTAATAAGGAAAAGAATTTAGAAGATGTGCGAGATTTTGCCCTTGTCATACCAACCCTCGAGTATCACAATGTAACGTGGACGTGGCTCGACCTACTTCTCGCGATGAAGAGCGACTCGAGACGAGTAATACTTAGTCAAGCAATAAAACAAAAATTACAAATAAAACCACGCGGACCTCAAGAGGAAACGACACCGCAGGAAGAGGACAAAGCTCGTCTTCTTCTCGGTGCGAGACATCTTCCCGGTGATGCACGTAAAAAAAGTGTCTTCAAGTTCAAGTAAAACAAAACGTCATATGAACAACAGGAGGGTACTTATCGTCAATTACGACTGGTCTGTCGAGTAACTTTACATTACTTCTTTCTCTCATCCAAAGTCATACCCAAAAACAATACTTCGTTCAACAGCAGTAGACAATTTAATGATTGTACTTTTCGATTATCCAGACGGACTCGTTAAAGCTATTCATACAGTGAAGGATTGTATTTTATGGACGCGAATATAAGGCCTTCAGTAAAGTGTCACATGTAATACAGTATTAAGATAATTCCATTACGTTTCGTTATTACATCGAATAAAGAAGATTCAAAATTGGTTACATTTAACGATAACGTCCAATTTTTTCTACACTGTTATAAATTGGCCATCAGACTAATGATACAACTCTACACTAATGTCCCTTGTGGAATCACAGCGGAACTGAAAAAAAGTGCCGCACATGTGTTGTTGGGACATATAGCTGTGATACTGACTTCCGAAAAACTTGATTAATTTTTATAAAACTACGTGTACTAGTGGTATATATGTAATTTTAATATATCAATACGAAATGTAAAACATCTGTTTTTCGGCTTTGTAGTTTTTAAAGGAAAATAGACGAACCCATTTTTTTAACTGCATGTTCAAATATTTTAATAGTCGGGTCAGCTGGAACTTATGCGATAGGTAAGGACTCAGTTTTTCAGCATTGCGTAAAGTAGAATCTTAAAAGTCGTAGTTTCAATATTCTCTTTGGGCTTGTTTAGGGACCCTATAGTTTTATCGATGTAATGAAATCGATCGTTTTTCAATATTATTATGTAGCTCTTATTTAATCCCAGAATGGTTCACTTGTTTTGCCACTCTGCCCATCGAGTCACGGGTCGGTTTCCTCCGTGGCATTTTGAGCAATTTAGAACTGCGCAGACAATACTGTAAAAAATATAAATGTTTTTCGAGGTCTTGATTATATATGAAAACAATAGAGACCGTGAAAACTTGATTTTTCAATGTTCGAAAAAAAATCGACGAGAAAACGCAGCGTAATATTAAAAAAGTCATAAATATTCCTTATTAAAATGCTTTAAGAATAAGAGATAGGAGATCATATACGGACTTACAAACTCAAAAACTACGTACATAAGTTAAAAAATCCATATTTATTTGCGCAAACGAATGGCGATTGAATATAATACAGTTGAAAGCAAAATGACAAGCAATCACATTGGTCGAAAATTCTGGGATCATCGCGAGTTTTTCTTTTGTCGACTTTGCATCGACAGAAACATCTTTTTTGATTCTTTATTTATTTGCTGTATGTCGTCTGCTCTTCTTTATCTAATATAATTTATTTATGAAAATGTCTGCCCTGTCTAAAGTATTGTTTTCTGGTATAAAATTGCACAAAATTAACGCCCTAAAGCAGTGCTATTTTGAAATAGAAACATTAAAAAATAGTTTTTTTTTAATTTTATTTTATTATTCTACATACCCCTCTGAATACGTATGTGGAAACCGTTTAATGATACTTATAAAATTAGGTGAGTTATAGAGATTATAAGGAATACGCTCAGAAAGAGCGGTCGCAACGCAGCAACTGTAAACACGTTTTTCTTGTAACTATGCTTTTCAAATCGGCAACCACAATATCTCGATAACCAATTGGCCGATGGAGCTCAGATTTGGCAAACACCATCAGTAAACTATTTTTCAACATTAATAGCAGAATTGAGCGAAACATTAAAAAAAAATGTAACTCGTCAAATGGTCAGAAAAATAGGAAAATTTGATCGTCAAAGTTTAGAATGTCGGCATTTTTATATTTCTTTTTTCTTGAATCTAGTACCAAAACATCACATCGCTCATACAGATTAAGAATATATTCGTTTTTTTCAGATTCATACAACGTCCACAACAATCGTCGCCAATTGCGGGTGTTTGCCGCGCACCGTTGTAAGCAAGCGTACAAAAGTACATGATAATACATTTTTTTATTTTAATTTTTATTTGTGCATATTCTTGAAGGATCAATAAACACGTGTAAAAAACTTCATAAAAAATATCGAACATTAAAGGTCATTCCATCTTACAAATCACGTTCAAAATCGCGCTCTAGATAACAATACTGCCTTAAGCATATTCAGTATTATTGGCATCATCATTATTCACTCAAAATCGTTACCATCATTTATATTCCGAGTGAAAAGAGAAGCAAACAAAAAATTGAGAAAGTTGACTTTTACATTCACAAAAGGCATACCTGCGCTATTTCATCTTCAACAGATGTTTAGTGCTTGCTAATCGCTGGTCCACTGTCTTATTCCGACGAGCCTGTAGCTAAATCCACTAGCCCAAGTTTTTTGCGTCTTTTTCAAATGCGCTAGGCAAACGGACCATTACGGAGCACAACAGAACCAAATTGCCAAGTACCAAAACGACCCATGTTTATCGTGTCAGAACTAATAACTAGTTTTTTTACGCACAAAATATGTCATGAAAACGCAGGCAATCAGTCGTATTGAAAATAAACTCGTCGAAGTAATCATTTTTTGAAATAAATAGCTGTTCCTTTTGCTTCATTTTTTCTTCTGGAGTAATAGTATTAATTTCGACTTCATTTGAGTAAAAATCAGCGAATTGTAGAGGCCTTGAGTACATGGTAAAAATACGTTAAGGTATTCCTTTCACGAATCCAAATATTTTACACTTAACTGATTTTCCTTTATAATGAAGTAAAAATACATCCCAGTATACTGGTAAAATTTTAAGCTAAGTTACC